>VDFB02000008.1:76544021-77032652 GCA_007258455.2 Sequoia sempervirens
AGATCCTCCAAACCCATCACAAATCCACAAATCCAATCCACTCTTCCCATTCCTAGTAACGACACACAAGTCCCATCCATTCCTTCCATTCCTCATATCACCGATATCCCTTCCCTTAAACTTCACGAACTCTCCATCCTTCCATCTCCCCCACTTGAAGAGTCCCTTCAAGACTCCATTATCATACCACCCACACAAGATGAGTCATTCCAAGAGCTCGATCCAAAGCATGCTAGCATATCCCCTTTTTCACATCAAGATCTTGTCGACCCATCTAGCCCATCTCAAGATCATAATCTCCCATTTGTTTCATCCCATGATCCCCTTCTCTCTCATGAGCCCTTATCTCCATATCCATCGCATGAGCCCTTATCACCCGCTACCATAAATCCAAATCCTATCATGTCACCTAATCCCTCTCATGATCCCTTACCACTCCCTTGTCTCGATCAAGATGTTGCTATCCCCTCATCTCCATCTCATGATCCTCCATCGTTGCCTAAACCTACTATCCCCACACCGCTTGTATATCCCCTTGGTACTCTCACATTCTTCCATGGTGGTATCCTTGCAGAAGAAGAACAAAACATATACACCACCCATCCTCCTCTGCCTAATAATGGACTCACATCATTCTTCCTGAATAAGAAAAATCTTGTCATGGATCAAATGCTCAAGAACATGAATTACTAAGGAAAAGGTTTAGGCCTTCATGAGTAAGGTATTTTAGAGCTCATCCAAGTCCAAGAGCATGAATACACATGTGGTCTTGGTTGTATCTCTCAAAAATCACAAGCTAAAAATGTTGGTACAACCTCTACCAAAAAAATACAGGCTTTTCCATCACTCCACGCAATCATTCCATCACATGTCTCCCCTCCATCATATTTCTCAAACAACCGGCCCATATCTCCCTCCTTCTCATCCGCTTCCATCCCATTTTGTCCCATCCTCCATCCACCATCTCCCATCCTCCATCTACTCTATCCATGTTTCCTCTAGGTCCTACGTCTATTTTGGGCCCGTATATACCAAAATAACCTCCTTCATCTTGTTCTATTCATTCTTTCATCTATCCCTCACCTATCCATGTCAGCCATCATAAACATCCCACTTGCATGTCCCCTAATCAGGATCAACAAAGGCACATACCCACACATCCTCCATCTACACATAATTCCCATAGTCCTACCTCCATCGCTCCACATCATCCATCCCCTCGCACCCATCCCATTGCTATTAGAAGCACTTTGGATGTTAAAGTAAAAATACATAAATCCAAAAATCCACATGAATCTAAAGCTCCTCATGTCCCCTTAAAAATACATGTTGGAGAAAATAAAAATCAAATCCAAAATCAGAATCATACCCATCGGCCACAAGGGCCCACCAAAGAAAAAATCAAAACCATGTGGATCCCAAAGAAAAAAGATGCAATACCTTCAAATGAAAAATATGTAACAACATCCAAATTTTCTAATCCAAAAGCTAATCATACACCCCTTTCATCTTCTAAATCTTTTTTGGGTCCTTATGTCCCAAAATTCATCATCCCAACTCCTCCATTATCCCCACATTCTCCATCCATTAATACTCCTATCATTTCACATCCATCACCGTATGTGCCAATGTTGGTCCTAAACTTTCCACCCCATCACACACCTACCCATCATTCTATCCATACCCTTTTCAGCATCCCATCCATTATCCCACATATCTTCCCTATCATATTCCTCTCATTCATCCTCTTGCATAATCCACTCATCCTAATAAGGTTGTACCAACATCCAACAGTCGCTTCACACATGGGCTCTTAAGACCTTGACTAGAATTTGATGCTTGAGTCCTTCATCCATCTCCTTATCACCTATCTTCTAAATCCACTTATCCACATTCCTATCTTTATCCATCTCCATCCACATTCTATCCAAAAATCTAGAAAAGTCAAAAATAAAAATAAAAAAGTAAAGAGAAATAATTCATCCAATGGTGAAAACTTGGCAAACAAGCGCCTTGGATAAGTACCATGATGAAAACCTTGCAAACAAGCATCATGCGTAAATCCCCATCCATCCTTTTCCACACTTGGGGGCAGCTTCCTGATATGCATTCCCTCCATCCACTATGCTTCCTGCTATACATCCTCCTAATTCATCCCCTCCATCCCACCTATCTTCCGCATCCTACCATCATATCCCATTTATCTCCAATCCCTCCATCCTTCTTGCGATCTCGATCAAAATAGGGGCACCTATCTATGCATGCTTTGGACACCTCTCGGTATACGTTCCCCTCATCCACACACTCCCCTCATCCTATCCACATCCATCTACCTTCCTTGTCCACCTATCATCCACCCGTCATGCTACCATTAATCTCCCTTCCTTGTCCATGCATCCTATCTATATCCATCTCACTCCTTTATTAGCCTATCTTTCTACCTTTCATCCCTCATGCCTCATTATACATGACATATTTAGAGTGGGGGGAATCTATCTTCCTTTGTGACACAGTCCTTGGAGACATCCTTCATCTAGCAAACAATCCTTTCCATCTCCCCATCCTTATCCCTCTATCCATCCATCATAGAAATAATTTCCATCACCCAAATTATTATCTATCCATTTATCTATCCAATAACCTTTTTCCTCATCCAACTCCTTATCCCTCTATCCAATCCATCCAAACAATCCTTTTCCTCACCCGATCATTATCTATTTATCCATTTACCTCTATCCTCATCCCATCTCATAATCCTTTTTCATTGGTATCTAGCTATAGGCTCCTCCCCACGCAATCCAATGCCATCTATCTTATCATCATCACCTCTTCTTCTTTTGCACATATTTTCAATCTCCTCTCCTTTCTCATCATTCATCTATCCATCATACCATCCTCCCAACTCATCTTTTGATGATTTGGATAACTATCCCATCCCTGAGCTTCATGTAGTCACCATCATCTTATCCAATCCAACAAGTCTATCCCATCTCATCGTATTAGTCCCATCATTTTCATCTCATCACCCTTTATCCATCATTTGTCTTTTATCTTTTGTTGAACTACGTTGCCCCTACGCTTTCACGTAGGAAAGGTCGATCACTTGATCCACCCCCGGGGCTCCTTTATCGTCTATCATCAGTCGTTCTACTTTTTCCATCCTGTCTTGGTCATCTATCAAGGTCTCCATCTTCCTCTTCCCACTTTTATCCATGGTCAGTCATCAACCTTTTATCGAACTACGAGGGCTCTGCACTTTCATGTAGGCAAGGCTAATCTTTGATCCACCCCCGAGCCCCTAGGTCTTTAGGGTGTGTCAGTCTCGTGTCTTGTATTCCTTGTGTTGTGTCATCAAGCTATGCCCTTATCTAGTTGGTTCTTAACATACGAGATCCACTCATATCATGAGATCCAGTCGGTTTTGAATATCCTGTGTCATATCAATCTTTTAGTTTAGTATCCATCATTGGTCTCAACAGGATGCATCCTTCCTAATAGACCTCATTAATCCCATCCACCCCCTTGATCCTATGGAAAATGACATTTTAAATTGATTGTGATTTTTTGATACTTTTGGATTTTGTTTATCATTTGATCCCCCTATCATCACTTGTCATGGTTGCCATGATCCATCATATCATGGTGTGCTTTGACTGGTACACATAGGTGTATATCTTGATCTTTTTTTTGTTTGTGTCTTCTTGGTTGTCCCATGTACTACCCACCAAGATCCTTGTGGTCTTGTGTTATGTTGGGGAACCCTCGTGTGCTTGTGGTTATTCCAATACCTGGCCTGACCAAAGTCATGGCGACTTTGGGGTGTTGGGATAACCTTCTTGTCTGTTGTGTTTATTTCATGCATTAGACACTAATCTGCATTGGTTCCACATACCCTGGCACTTGGTGTCTTATGCTATAGAAAAAATCAGTGCTCCAAAGATGGAAAATTGTGTTAGGATTGCATTTCATCTTCCCCACCCATGCATTCATCCTTCATCAATCTCCCTCCCCTATCCATCTGATCTTTTATCATCATCTCTTTAATCATCATCATCATCCTCGGGATGTATCCTTCCCTATCCTTTAGTGGTGTTTTGGGATGTATCCTTCTCTCATCAATACCGCTTCTTGGGATGTATCCTTCCCTATCCTCATGTTGTTTTAGGATCTCTCATTCCCTCATCGACAACACTCCATCCATCATCAACCCCTTTTGGCTTGTAGCTTGACTATGGCAACACCACCTTAAATCCATTTTTGCTTCATCCATCTCCTACCACTTATCATTCCACTCCTTTGCATCATCTTCTTCATCTCCCCTTGCATCATCTCATCCATTTTGAGAGCACACCCGTGTTCTCTTGAACCCACATGTCTTCTTGAGGGGGCATCCTTAATCCCTAATCTTCATCTTCACCCCCATCTTTTGAATGACTGGGGCATCTTTTCCAATCTAACCATCTTCTTCTGGGTTCTATGTTTTAATATTCTTTGAAATGATGCTATGAAGTAATACCATCTCAAAGAGGGGAAAAATGTAGACACCTAAATTTGGACACTTAATTTATCCAAATTTATCCCCTTTCATCTAAACATCATGTTATTTGCATTAATTAAGTAATATTACTATTATTTAATTAATACCCTTAATTCTACCAAATCCCTAAGGTATTTAATTAATAATTAAATACCTTATCTCTTCAATCCCCCTTTCATCAAATGAATTAAATAAATATGACATTTATTTAATTCCTCACATGTCACATCATTTTCCTTAATCTTAATCCATCTCCTAATCTCTTCTTTAGGGATGTCCACATGCCTAATCCTTGATTAGGATGTGTCACATCCTCCAACTTTTGCAAGTTGGCTTCTAATCCTCATTATCCTCTAATCATCTTATAATCACTGATTAGTTAAGCCTAATCAACATCTTGGTCAACTCTACCCACCCCCAAAGGAATTTTTAATTCCTTTTTATTCACCCAAGACTCCTCTCTTCCCCATGTGAATTTTTAATTCACTTTTATTCCTCCTAGAATCCCCTTTCCCCATGCATCTTCTAGAATATTTGACTTGTCGCATCAAGTCACATGTGGACAAATGCTTCCCTTTTTGGAACCTTGTCTTGTCCATGGGATTCTTCCAAGCATGTGAATTTTTAATTCACATTTATTCACCCAAGATTCTTCTCATCCCCCAAGGTACTTACAAGGTACTTGTCCTTCCTCCACATCATGTACCTCCCTTCCACCTCACTTCCACATCATCTTATCCTAAGCCATCTCACATTCCACATGTCAAGATGTGAGGGATTGTGAGTAATCAACTCACCATAGCCCTACATCTTGACCTTGGTGGCTTAATCTCAACCATTGAATTCTCTAGAGAATTCAAATTTCTCTATAAATACCCTTCTTCATTGGCATTTAAAACACTTAGTCTTTTTTACACCCACATGCTGTCATTTTGAGCACTTAATTCACAAGAATTTCCTCTCACTTAGTTAAGTCATTCTAGCCATTAGCATTGCATTCTATCACACATTGTTCATCTTGCATAACCATCAAAGGATCATACAATCTTACAATCACAAGGGCCAAGCAAGGAATTTCAGCAGCAAAGAAGGTATAACCATTTACAATATCTATTTTATCTTCTATCTTTGTGTTATCAATTTCTTAGGCTAATCTGGAGGTGTCCCTTTGTGTTTTTCTTTCATTGCATTATAGTTGTTCTTGCATCTCTAGGATAGATAAAACATTTAGGATCACACTATTAACCATTAATACATAGTGTACTTCATAGTACACACTTCACAGTGTAGGGAAAGCATGTCATAAGAGTCTATATAGTTGACAACACATTATTTTTCTAAAGCTCCAAAATGGGAAACAAGGAATACTCATATTTGTAAAGAGGCTTCTACATTACAAAACACATTTTTTTTATAGAAATTTTGCATTGTGTTTATAGAACAACAATTTGAATACAAAATTTGGGAAGTCTAATGACCATTTGTGTGTTATTATGGCCTAGCGTTGGAATTTTGTATGGTATATTATACTAAGTAAAAAAAAATACAATAACAATGCTCCTTAATCACAACCTTATGAAACCCAACTATGTAAAGATTCTTCACAAAGTTGAACAAAGGTATATAATTTAAATGGAGAAATACTCTAATGTAAAATGATAACTATTATGTTCTTTTGCAAATATAGTTGATCTAATTACCAAGGATCCAAAGGTTCCTGTTCTATTTTAGGAGATAAATCATACCAATGTAGTGTTGGAGAAATTATCCGAAAATTAACACAAATCAATTATGAGGAGGATAATTAAAAGGATGCAGTATCATCATTCACTACTGTTTTGAGCATTCCCATGTAACACTCACATTTCAAGAAGGAAACATACTTCATGTAAAATTTTGGGATACAATAGGTACACATATTGTAACATTTATTTTATTTGAATTAAATTGCAATTTTTTTGCATTCCCCATGATAAGCATCTCATTTATAAATAAATCAAAACTTCTAAATGCAAAATAAATTTTGAAAATTTAACTATCCAATGTACAATTGTTATTCAATCTATGACAACTAGAATCACCTATATTTTGTGAAGCTTCATGTCTCCTGAAGCATCCTTCTCAATCCACTTTCCCTTGTTTTATTCAATTTTGTTTCCTCAAATATATCAACCACCTGGAAGGAAGACACGTGTTAGCGATAGATTAAATTGGTAACTTAAAGATATTTGGTGCTACAAAGAATTCATTTTATTCCAAATTTCACTAATATCAAATTATGTGTTGTGTTGAATGCAACATGCTAGCTTGTATAAACAATAAATAAACATATTAAACTGTACAACATGAATTTAATTTCTAATTTTACCTATCACTAACAATAGTAATATATATCAACAATTATATCTGCCATTTTTTCATTCTATTGGAACTATGACACATTGAACGTTCATTTGGATATATGAAAAACTGATCTCTCTTGGCATATGATGGAGGCCATAAATTGCAATAATAAATAAGGGAATAGAAGATAAAAAAGAAGGATACCATGTACCACTATCAAACTTTTTTTTATATCCCACATTTCGCAATGAACACCTAAAAGATGAATATTGATATCGTAACCATTATTCCATGATATTATAAACTAAACCATTACTTGTACAAACAGCTGAAAAAATATAGATTATTGCAAGACACATTGGTTGCAAATCACGGTATGCATCGATTATGCAAGAATAATGGTTAAGAAGTCAACAAAAACCTTGGTGATCACCTTGATTGACCAAAATATAGTAGCTAATCTCTTGAAAAAGTGTGCCTTGCATAGGTAAGTAAAATAGAAAAATACATAAAAACATACATAAAAACACACATAGAAACATACATAACATGATGGGATGACATAGTGCGGGGCCCACCTAGATGGGGGATCAAAGTGACAAAATCAGGAGATGGGAGAAAACATTATAGTGATGGAAGCAAGGAGATAACAACACTTTCAAATTATGTTTCTCGTGTTGTGGGAAGGAGTTTTACCATAAAACTTGTTAGCCCAATGGCTTGCACAAGAAGTTATCCCTTTCTCAGGGTTTTTGTGCACCGGCCACGAGAATTGCAGGCTGACGTGAGCAAGACATGCATTCTAAATTGTAATAAGTATTTATTTTCAATAATGTGTGTTTAAATATTATAATGCAGAAAATCATTATAGGTTGGAAAACACTTTGTGTGATGAGTTATTTCATTTTGCATGCTTGAACCTAAAGGGTGAAGAGCACGGGGAGGAGTTGCAAGTGAGGGATACATAAATCCAACCAAACTGAGTTGAGGGGTGATTAACCAATCAAGCTATTACATGTAGAGGGTTTTACAAGAGTATGTCAATTGCAACTTTAATAACATCGAGTGTTTTGCAACTTGCACTTTTACAAAAAAGTGTGAATGTAATCAAAACCTTTTCTTATTAACACAGTAACAACCCAATTGGTTTGTCACCCCTCAACTCAATTTGATTAGACACCCAATGTTTTCCAACATGCAATTATATAGACAATATGAATGTAATGAAGAACTTTTGTTTAGTACACAGTAAGAATGTAATGAAGATCACCTTCAAAATTTATGCAAACCACATTGAATGAGATAGATAAAAGATAATGTATTGACTGAAGAGATTCTCCTTAATATTGAGAAGTTGAGGAAGGTACGTGTACAGTATATGCAATGGTCAAATGGCAATGCAGAACTCAAGCAGTAAGTAGTAGAAAGTATGTAATGTAAAAGGGATCTACTCTAAAAACACTTGAAAAGAAGGAGACCAAAGTGAATGAGAGATAATGTATTGATTGAAGAGATTGTTCTTGCTAGAAGTTGATGAAAAAGCATGTGCAATATATGCTATGGGAAAATGGAAATGCAAAATAGGAGGCAACAGGTACTAGAATGCATGGAATGAAAAAGGAATCTTCTCTAAAAACACTTGAAAAGAAGCAAAGAAGAGTGAGTGAGATAGATAATGTATTAATTGAAGAGATCCTTCATGCTTTTGAGAAGTTGAGGAAGGTGCATGTGCATAGTATATGCAATGGGGAAATGGAAATGCACAAGTGGACAAACTAAAGAGGTTTTCATTACATAAGAATTTATGCAGGCAAAGAAAGTGAGAGATGATGCTATGGGTGGAGTTGAACAAGTAAATTCTATCATGAATAACTTCTACAACATAGTATATTTTCCACTATGAACTATAATAACTGCTTTATCTATTAGTTTTGAAGCTTCATAAGTGTCATTTTCCAACTAATAGTTTTTTATTGTCCTGTGATACATTGCACCAAAACTATCGTGTCCATCAAAATTTTCTCTACAATTTCCCTAACATTATTATCTTTTTTAGAAAGAATACATAGGAATTTGAATACTGTTGCTCTTTAGGCACAAATTTTGATGCATTCCAGTCAATTATCACCATACCTTGGCTAACTTCACTTTCCTCATTTCGATTGAATCAGATAAAAGTGGAGTTAGCTGAAGTATGGTGAACATTGATTGGAAATGCATCAAAAGTTCTACTTCAAGAGCAAGATTATTCAAATTACTATGTACTCTTTTTGAAAAGGATAATAATGTTAGGGAAGTTCTAGAGGAAATTTTGATGGACAAGACAATTTTGGTGCAATGTATCGTAGGAAAATTAGAAGCTATTAAAATTTGGCAAAATTATATGTAGACATCATAATTCTAATGAAAATCTTTAGTTTTATAGATAGTAAGAATGTAGTGAAGTTCATTCACCTTCACAATTTAAAGCAACTCTTACTTGCACTAAAAATTGCATTTCAATTTCCTCATATGATTTAAAAATAAATGCAGTTCATATAATTGCAGGATGGAAAACACAATGTGGTTTTCCATTTATTTCATTATGTATGTTCAAAGCTAAGTGGTGGAGAGCACACGGAGGAGTTGCAGGTGGGGGTTTCATAAACTAACCAGATTGAGCTGAGGGGTGACTAACCAATTAGGTTGTTACGTGTAGAGGGTTTTACAACACTATGTGGGTTGCAGGTTTCATAATACCCAATATTTTCCAATTTCATTACATTCTTACTATCTAATTTACAAAAGGTTCTCAAGACAATCACAAAACATACCAAATTGAGGTGAGGGGTGACTAACCAATCGGGTTGTTACTTGTAAAGGGTTTTAGAATAGTATGTGAGTTGCACGTTTTATAACACCCAGTGTTTTCCAACTTGGAATTTTATAAAACAGTATGAATGTCTTGAAAAGATTTTGTTATTTAGAAAGTATGAATGTAATGAATGACACCTTCAAAATTTATAACAAGTCTTACATAGAGTAAAAATTACATTTCAATTTCTTCATATGATCCAAATATGCATGCACAATATGATTGCAAGTTGGAAAACATAGTGGGAGGTGAGTACATGATTTATGAAACCTCCAACCCATACAATGTTGTAAAACCCTCTAAACACTGAAGCCAAATGAAAACCCTTACTTGTCAATGGAAACCCATCTTCGCAATGAATAACCATTCAATTCTTCACAATCTCTAGGCAGAATGGCAAAATGGCATATATTTCTGGCAGATATACATACCTACTTGATAGCTACCCACACTTGTAACATGCATTTTGGTAGGGAGAATGGTCACTTTGCTTCAGCCTTTGAACCCCTACAACTCCCTTTTGAGCTCGCCAACAACCTTCAAAATGAGAATGTTGAAAATGGTGATGTTTGGGCTTTATGTGGTTTTAAAAATATATCATTTAATTGTAGAACCCACATTGCATTTTCTAACCTCGTTATATATTTTGCATGGTTTTTGGTTTCTCTAAACATTATTCCACTACTATTTCAATTGCAGAGAATATATGTCACTCATATTTCCACAGTAGGTTGTTAGTTATTTCATTCAGCTTACTCAAAAAGTTTTGTGTTGTGAGAACATTAAAATGGAAAAATTTAAAACCCCTCAATACAAAAGCACATAAATAGATTTGCATTTCAAATGAAAATCCCTTTTCACAAGGAAAGCCCTTGGAAACTAGTCAATGAAAACCCATCTTCACAACGAATAGTCGTTCAATTCTTCACAATTCCTAGGCAAAATGGCAAAATAGCATATATTTCTGGCAGATATATATACCTGCTAGCTAGTTGGCTATGCCTATCAAATGCATTTTGGTAGGAAGAGTGGCCACTCTGCTTTGGCCCTCGAACGCCATCAACTCCCTTCTCCCTTCTGGGCTCCCCAACAACCTCCAAAATGTGAATTTCAAAATTGGTGATGTTTTGGGTTTTTTGTCCATTCCAAATTAGGATTTTTAAAACCCATAGACGCTGCCACATTTTTTCGACGATGCGACAAGTGACAACACTCTAAACAGTATGTGCCTAAATGTCAGTCAGCATCCATCCGTTAGTCTTATCTCACAATTATACAACCGTAGGGGGATGGGGTCTTATATTATCATGCCATAGAGAGGTGTGTTTTGTTAGAAGATTAGCTTCTCCCCTAAAGGAGAAGACCCGATGGTTGAACACCTTAACTTTGCGCTTCTCAAAATCCTACGTGGAAATTTCAAAAAAATCCCATTTTTTACAGCAGCTTGCTTGACAATGCCCCTGCTTATAAAAAAAAAGTAAGACCGATACTTGTGCACTAAATCATGTTTTATTGGTGTGCTGATGTGGCATCACATGGTTTGTTGCTTTTTAGATCTAAGGAATACATATTATTCAATTATTGGTGGTTATCATCAACACTAACAACTTTAAAGTCATAACTATTGGTTCAATATTGTTAAAAGTATTGGACATTAAATCAACAAATGCTATAACAACTATTGAAACCTGCTCCACTACTGCTGAATCCTTTAATGAAATAGGAAATATTCAATAAATTAAGAAGGACAACCACTTTAAATGTGGACAGACCTTTGGTTATCGAAAAGTGTTTATGGTGTCCTACATATGACCCACGTGCAAAACACCGAACACAAAAAAGAACCCTAACCACCACACAACATAGCGGTTTACAGAAGATGCTCTCATATAAATGCCAAGATACCCAAAATGGTTTAGGTCAGAGAAAAAGCGAAGTGTCGAACATCTTATTCTGGCTATGACAGACCACTTGTCATATACAGACGAGGTTGGCAAATGTTTGGCCGGCTTAAAACAATGTCAGAAGAAGGACTAATGCTCTTTTTGAAACATTACTGCCCAGCACACATTTTAAGGCTTTATGCTGTTTCTTCAGAGGAGTCAGGCTGCTCGATACTCGATATCCCTGCAAAAGCCTTGCGATCGCGACTGCTCGAAGGAATTTGAGGACAACCAAACGACCGTAACAAAGTTTCATAAACAACTTGATACCTGCTGAGGTAATTAGTAATTCAGACAGTATTCATTATTCATGTGTTTCTCTTTCTTTTCTCCTGCCAAAATTCTGTATCTGTTTCACGGAAACCTCGAGATGGAGGGTGTCTATCTCGGGTAAGTTCGTTGGTTATTCAACTTAATTTCTGAACCTTTTTTTCGTAAGAATTATTACCTTTTCTTAATTATATTAAGTCATTTCAAAGAGGATATCCTTTTTCAGATATTAGCAAATTATTTTTATACATCTTCAACTTTCATATTTTGCCATCAAATTGAGAGCTAAGTAAGCCTATCTTGCTCATTTAATTTTTAAAACTAATGTTTAAATTTATTGATTCCATGTCTTCATCATTAATTAAACTTAGGTTGATTTATGCTTGACTGCATGCATTTATGTAATTAGGCTAGATTAATGTAAAATGGATTTTACTCCCTTATATGTTGGTGAAATTGGCATTCCTACGCCCTATAGGGTTGCACTTTATGATTTATAACTTTTCACCATCAAGGTTTTTTAGATTTGTATTTTCTAAGTTCCTATTTATTGGTGTGAACAAGGTGATTTTTCTAACTAGTTCCACTATTGGGTCCTTTTCATATAGTATCATTGAAAGTTTACTTAAATCACTTTTAGGGGATTTTAACTTAATGTTTTATATCATAAGATTAAAATAATTGTCATAGTATTATGTTATCTTGTTTATCATCTTGTCCTATATAACATAGGGTTTCTCATTCATAATGAAAACAATCACAACATTCATTATATTCTATTTACATTCTTTGATAGCAATGCAATTTATTCTTATCATATTAATCTTTAGATTTCTTGTGATTTCCATTAAGTCTTTAGATCTTTGATGGCCGTATCCATAGTGATAACTTGTACGGTATTAGAACAAGTTAAGTGCCTTAGGTTAGTCTTTTGGGAGATCTTGGAGTGCAAATCTTATATTTTATTTAGGCATTGAGTATGCTCTTTTCTTACATATTTGGATAATCTAGAGAATTAGAAAGGTGTGATGGAATATAAAATTTTAGAGAGGTTCCGATTGTGGATTTTGTATTGTAGGTACATATGGGAGATGGGTGAAGCAAATCTAAGCTCACCATTGTGTCTATAGTGTTTGAGAAAGTCATATTTTCCTTTTTTGCATCCTAGTTGAACATTGTAGGCCAAATATACAAGAGTTTGAAGTTGGGAGCTAGTTGTCAAATCTAGAAGATAACCATTATTTTGGAGAATTTTGGATCAACTCTAACCCCTTCAACATGTTAAGAATCCCACAAACCTAAAAAATGACTATCAATCCATCAAGTTTGAAATAATTTTCCTCATCCCTTTAAAAAATTATCCCCTTACTTGTTGTACATGTCATATCCTTATTTTATACCTAGTTACAAATATTTTCTATACTTTATTTAATTGTTGATTAGCTAACATTTAAGAAAAATAATTATGATTACGCTGATTATTATTTGACTTACTAATGACAATTATTGCAAGTAATGTTTAATTTTTTTGTGAAATATTATAGATGTTGAAATACGATGGGTTTAATTATTTTAATGTTGGATCTAATCATAACTTTGAAAACATACTAACTACCATATTTATTGTTCATGAATGTGACATGAAAAAACTAACACTCTCATGGTCATAGAGAGAATATCATTGGCAAGAGGGATCCTAATAGTGTTGGCAGTTGTTGTCATTGATGTCAACATTGAGGCTTGTGTTGTTGTCATTGATGTTAACACTAAGGAGATTATTGGAAGTTGTTTTCAACATTGGTTGTTAGTTGTAATTGATGTCAACACTTGAGTAATATGTTGTTAGTCCTTAGTATTGGTTGTCTTTGTTATATTAAGTTTGGGATAACATTGATTGTGTCAGCCTCCTACAATGATTTGATAACTCAACCCTTACAACCATGATTCAAAGATTGGACATCTGACCTGAATAGCTATTTCAATCATCATGAAGGTGCATTTAAATTTTCAACCTAGGGACGTGAAATTGAAATGGGCAAGCACAATATGTGCACTAGGAACTCTTAAGTAGCCATTTTCATTTTATAGCTAAGAAACACACAATACTGAAAGTAAATTGTTTGAAAAGGAATGAGACAAATGTTGAACATCAATCAATTACTATGCTAAGCTAAAATGCATAACAAGAATAAAAGATCTGAGAAACAAATAGGAAACTACTCTATTTGCTTTGGCTATAGGAACATTCACAGAATGGACTTCGAGTGGTTGGAGGAATAGTCGATGCCAAATTTCTAACTAAGTACTAAATCGAAAGTAATATTAAACTAATGCTAACGTATTACTCACCAAGTGGGCCCCCTTGGATAAATATCCTCTAAAACTACAGAGAACTTAGATTTTTGAACTCAAAACTTTATTTTATTCACTGTAAATCATGCATACAAAAGAGTAATGTCTGTATTACTGAAACTGGAGAATGCAAGTACAATATCAAATTGTGCAACCTCTTCCTCTATTATTCTAAGGAAGGAGAATCAAATTATTATTTATACTATTAGCTAAACAAGGCAGTCAACTCCACGACTGGGAGGATGCCATTTAGGGAAAATAAAGAAAGTGGAGTGATGGCGGTTACATATGCATGGAACCTGGTCAGACATGCAGGTGAGACATAGATTCAACATAGCAGTAACACTTGTCATGCTCAATCATTAAAGTCCACTACAACAAGGTGGTTACATTCGATTGCATGAAGAATCTTCTACCGTCGGCCTTCTTTGACTTGGAGTGATTCCTTCGCTAGATGTTATGGTGCATGCCCAGCTGGTCGTGTCTTCCTCAACTTAGCATATTAAATCTAAATGGCAATGTCAGTATGTATAATAACTGCACATCTATAACCACCTTAAGGAACATTCATTAACCACATGCAAAATCAATATAGATAATTCACATATTATGCCAAATGTCATTAAAACTTGCAGAGATAGGATTAAGTCCAATGTCAATGGTTTGAGAGAAAAATTATGAAAATACCAACATTTAGCATTAAATTCCATGACATCTACCAGCAAATAAACTATATAAATAAGAGAAGAGTTGAAGAAGATCATGGTTGGATGCCATGCCTTATCAAGGAATAATTGAAGAAATTCATTATTGGATGTCATGCCTTATCAAAGAAGCATTATTGTTGATGTTCATATAATGCATTATTACTATCAATAGAGTTTATTTCATAATAATATATATTAAGATGATGATTAGAAGCATTAAGATGAGGATTAGAAGCATGTATGATGTTGGAGAGATGTTGGCTAAGTTCTATAGTATGTCTCATGTTGTCTCCTAATGTTCCTGATAATACATGTGTTGTTGAAAGAAGATTTTGATCTCCGTAGGTTGTTCAAATGTTTCTAGTTTAGGAAGCTACATTGAAGTCTATCAAGGAGAATGCTCTACATTCCTCCACTATTGCAACTCTTGTCTTGTGGTTTGATATTCAATGTTTGTGCTTTGTGTACATTTCACTCCTATCTCTTTAGGTCACCTGTGTTTTCAAAGAGGTTCCTGTGAATTGCAGAAGGTTGGTAGTGTTGCTAGTTGTTTGGACTAGTTTGAGAAATGCTTTGCACTGATGTCTCTTCTCCCACAACTTGGTGAATATGCTCACAATATCTCTGCAATGTCTTAGTTCTAGTTTTATATATTGAAGTGTTCCACAATGTGTTCTACAAATGTTACATCATCCATTTATGTGTTCTATGTTTCTTTAATAGAGTTATTGTACCTATTTGGTCTGTGGTGTCTATTGATGGCATGATACTATGAAAGAAGAGTATGGAAGTAATGTTGGTTGTTCAAGGAACATCTCTATATGACCTACATGTTGCTAATTGGTTGCTTTGGTGCCACATTGTGTCTTGAGTTGGCTTTCTAGGTTATTTGTGGATATTAGATCAACCGAGCTTGTTCCTTTGCTTGGTCTGTGCACTTGGGGGGCTACGCTAGCAATGGAAGATGTGTCATGATATATTTGGTTCTTGACCTATTCCATTTACGATTGTATCAAGTAAATTCAATTGAAAGAGTGTTTATGGGATGACTAGTTATGTGCTTCAATGTTTCAACCACACATTTCCTTGATGCCAACTTAGGTTGATGTGCACTTGCATGTAAATAATTTTGGATCACATTGAAGGAGTGTTAAGACTATTTTTTTTCCTCTCTATCCTTGGGATAGGACCACATTATACTTTAGTAGTCAACCAGTTGAATTCATTGTTTATTCTCTTCCTAGTCAACCTAATTGAAGAATTAAAGTGTTGCAGTGGATATAAATGCAAGACGATTTCAAATGCAACAAGATGAAGAAGTGTAGAAGTGCAAAAAAGTGTGTATGAGAGTTGTATTGAATATCCAATAAAGATAGTGCTAAAAATTGTGAAAATAAAGTTCAATTGAGCTTGAACGCCTTAGTCAATAGAGAGTTGTGTTGGAAATATTTGTAATTCTCTCATAAACCTTTTGTATCCTACTCTGAGATAGTGAATCTCATTAGGTCCATGTATCTTTCTCTTGGATTTGGTTGGTACTTCAGTGTTGCAAGTCATTTTTATATCTTTCTCTAAGGCAATAAGCCTTCTTGCAAGTCTTTTGGTAGTGAGCCTTATATTGTGAGTTGACTCTCATCATGTTTTTCCCCTCATTGGGTTTTCCACATAAATTTGGTGTATCCTTGTGAACGTTTGTGTTCTCTATCCATTTCTCTCTGTTGTTGATCTGATTAATACTATATATTTCTTTGGTAAAGTTTGTTGAATGTGCTAAAGATTCAAATTTCCACATTCTTCTATGTTACTACTTTGCATAAAATTCTATCTTTATATACTAAAGGAGTTTATGTTGTGTTGAAAATTTCAAGTTTTGAAGGGGTTAAGTTTTGTATAGATTGATTCACCCCCCTCTCAGTCTCTGGAAGTGTTCAACAATTAAAGAAATTAAGTATATCTGATTATAAAATATTTGCATACACATTTAAAACAAAAAATAATACAAATAGAAATAGAATGTTCCAGTCCAATTGTCAAATCAATATTTATCTATATATTTTATGTGATAAGTGAGATTTTAGAGGCTTTTACCATTAAATGATAGCTGGTTTACCATTAAATGGAAGTTGAAACTTATTTTCCAATGACTCAATAGTCGTTTGCAAATGTGAGACTTACTTCAAGCTCAAATTTCACACTATATGTAGCCTATCAACTAAATATATTTGTCGTAATGGGGAAATTGAGAAGCATAAGGAAATCAAAACATTCATGAATCAAATAAGATTTAATTTAAATGAAAGATAGATTCCATACCCATTACTCATGAAATGAATGATATGAACTTACTAAGTTCAAATGAACTTAAGCAATGCAATCAAAGAAATAAACAAAATGAATTCAATTAACTAATCATTACTTATCTCATGTCAAAGTGTATTCGCTATGATGTTGGATCATTGTATCAATGGGAAGCCTCCATTTATGCATTTCAAAAGCTCCAATGTGCGTGAATGGTGATCAAAGATGTGTGTAAAAGCTTTCATGAAATTGGATGAAAAATCAGCATTACTTCATTGCACAAAAGATATATCAATTCTCTGATCATTTTTGAGGATGAAGAGGATTGCTATATAGATTTCATGTTTTGAAATGAATGTGCAAGATCATAAAAATGTTGAATCAAGATCAATGGTTGAAAGCTATTTGGAGGAATTAGATTGCTTAGTTAGCTTATGTGATCGAATCAATTAAGGATATTGATTGATCAATTAGAGGAAATAGATTGCCTAATCAGTGGAATTGAGGAAATCATGTTGATCCTTCAATGGGATTGAAGAATAGATAGATTAGTTAGGGAATAAATGGATCAGTTAGCCAATCAAAGTGAGCAATCGGGGGACCATAATTTTCTCAATCACAAAAAGGGGGTGAAAGTAATTAATTAATTAAGCCTTTTTGAGTTGAATGTGAAATTCATGTTTGACTTTCACAAACAAAGTTGTATTTGTTTGTTTTGACCTTTTTGAATGATGTTTGAATAATTTATTTAATTATTCAAGTTTAGGGGAAATTGATTTCATTAAACTATTAAGTATTAATAATTTAATTGATTGAGGGGAATAGGGTAAATTAGTGACATAATTAAATAATTGATGTTATTTAATTAATTAGGAGGAATAAATTTAGATTAGGAATTTATTAAATAAATGAAATTTATTTAATTAGTCAAAAATGATGAAAAAGTGAATTAATTAAATAATGTAATATTATTCACTTAATAGGGGAAATTAGGGATTTTGATGTAATTGATGTGAATTGCAGTGATATTAGATGATAATGATGTTGATGATAAGAAAATGCCATTCAAGATGTGCAATAATGTTAGGTCATTTTTTATGTTTGCATTTTGCCCCTCATTGAGACAAAGTAGTGGTTGCTTTGTTTCAAAGAATTCGATGTTAAGATCAAGATTTGAAAATTTTTATATGCCCCACTATGCCCTGGCAGTCAGCGGAAATATGGTAGGATGTTAGGCTACCCCCTCAAGAGGTTGGCCAAAAAAATTATTTTTTAGGTCAGGCTCGTGACAAGGTTTTATTTTAGTTCAAATGCATAGAGGATGAAAAAATAAGCTTATAGCACCATCATTGATAGTTTGGATGTTCCCAAGAGCTTGTAATTTCAACCTAGGAGGGTTTCCTAGATATAAAATTAGGGTTGGGGGGGTTAAAATAGGTAATTAGGGTTTAATTTACCTCATTTGTATTTTGAACCTTTAGTAATTTCTTTCTTCTAAATTCCTTGATTTTGTGATTGTCGAGGAGCTATGGTAAGGATTTCAGGAGCCCCACATTACACAGATGTGGTTCATGAGTTTGGGAGGCCTGTTGGCATTAGTGCGCCAGTATGTACCCTTTCCTTTACTATTTTCATCTTTCCATTTTTGATTAATTAATGCATGAAAACTTTTTAGGAGATAGCGGTATTTTTAGGATTTTTACGCTTTTGCATCATTTTTGATAGTCTTGATGTTTATGAATGTACCGCTCTTAAATTTTTCTACTGCCTTTGAGTAAAATGTTCACTTTTTCTCTATATTTTCATTTTTGTTTTTGCCTTTGATTAAAATGTTTGCTTTTTCCTTTCTTCATGTAAAATGGCCACCTTTGTAAAAATTGTTCACTTTTTATATTTGTACAATAGTTGAATTTATTTACCACTTTTGATAAAAACAAGTCCACTATTGACTATTTTGATTGTTTTTCACAAAAAAGTAACCACTTTTTCTATTTTTTGAAGTTTGAGCCAATTTTTTTGTAATCTTAGGTTTGTTTCATGTTTTCATAGAAATTCCTTAACGTCATGGGTTGAATGTTTGCAGGCAATTTTTAAACCGCTTTACTCAAGAGAGTGATGATTGTGTGAATTGTTTGATTTGATTACTAGTTTCCATGAGCTTGAGCAAGATATCTTAGACTCTATTGGACTTTGAAACATCTATTATATGCTGAAAATCAGATGCCATAGAGCAATGATGACTGCCCTCATGGAGAGATGGCACTCTAAGACATCATCTTTTCATTTACTAACTGGCAAGGCTTCCATCACCTTGGAGGATGTATGAAGGATTCTCTGTGTTTTGATTCATGGAGAGCTCATGACCTATTATGTACGATAGGGTGCCCATGATATGTAGCAAGTTCTAGGGGTCAAGTGTCTTCAGGTTATGTAGTCAGAGATAGACCTGTCTCCTTTCAGTGGAAATGAAAATCCTATTTCTTTATTTCTATGTGTTTTGGTCTCAAGGCTCATCATCCTTAATCGACGAGGTTGATAGTTTTTGGTTGGTTGGGGCATATGTATTGAGCAAATTTTTTAGCATGGTACCAGGTATGCATGGGGCCCATGTCTCCTTGCACATCTTTATAGTGATATATGCACGAGGTTGCCTATTGAGGGGGAAGTTCCATTTTTTATGGGGTTACCTTGCTTCATGTGTGGGCCTAGGAGCATATCCCAATTACTAGACCTAATGGTATCCTAGATCGGGATCTAGAGGATCCATACTCTTATAGATATGGTGATTTTCTTCATTACACTTGGTCTAGCTAGCTACATTATTGGCGTCGTGTTATAGATGATATGCTTGGTTTCATTTGGAGGCCATGGTTAGATTACAATGCATGGCATGATGATCAAGAGTAGCTTCCATTTTGCAGAAAGACATGTTGGTTGATCGACTATGTTCATTCTTTGCTTGAGAGATATTTTCCCAATAGAGTTTTTTGCCAGTTTGGTGAGCATCAAACATGAGTAAGGGATGATTACCCTGGGCTTGCTTTGGGAGGACTACCCTTGAGGTTAGGGTATGGGGACTCTAGGCTAATCATGAAGCCATAGTTGCAGAGTTTAGAGCACTTGCCTAATTTGGATGGGTTTAGCCTATAGGACCAACAGATGCAGGGACTACACCTGATTATGATTAGTGGTGGGCTCGTCAGGTTCCTCTCTAGTTCACAGATCCTATTGGCATTGTGCCAGCTATTGGGAGAGCAGGTAATATCGACCACCATGGTAAGAGACAATGAGTTAGGATCATTGTGGAGTCGCATGATAGAGCTATACAAGATGAGCAGTAGGATGATCCCATGCAGCAAGATTATCCAGTGACACCTATTCCTCCTCCTCCACCTAGAGATGGAGCAACAACCACACAAATCATACAGTTGATAGTAGC
The DNA here is from genome assembly GCA_007258455.2 of Sequoia sempervirens. Lineage (NCBI taxonomy): Eukaryota > Viridiplantae > Streptophyta > Pinopsida > Cupressales > Cupressaceae > Sequoia > Sequoia sempervirens. The sequence goes on from VDFB02000008.1 coordinate 76,564,765, forward strand.
CTGAGATGTAGGGATTATTAGGAGACAGGCTGCAAAGGCACATGTTGCAACTTTGACTACGAAGTGGTATTCCATGATACATGAGAGAGATAGCTTCAAGAAGGAGAGAGACACACTCAGGTCAGAGTGGGATACTAAGATTGGGTGGCATCATGTTGTCGATGCATGGGTGTAGATGGTGACCACTGGGAGGGATACCCTTGGGGCAAAGTGTGATGCTCTTAGAGCAGAGAGGGACTAGTTCATGAGGAAGGCTACCTACTAATAGACTCTTTATGAGGTTTCTATTCCCAGAGGATGGAGATGTCCTCACTTTGGTGAGCCTAATACAACTACTAGTGTAGCCGAGTCAGGTGATTAGTCAGTTAGGTAGCCAGATTAGTCATTGGTCATTCCATAGATTTCTTCTCACTAGATTCATGATCATCAGAGGTCCCCACCTTCGGCCAGGTAATAGGAGTTATTATTTCTTGGTCTTTTATGATGTTCATTGTATCAAAGACTTATTTTGTAGACATGATTTTTGTATATATATTCATTAGCACAACTAAGGCCTCGTATATATGTATTTTTATGTATTATGATATCACACATGTTACCTTATGATTTATTTGACATTCTTAGTTTTGATGATATATGAGATATACCAAGTTTCGTTTTGGCTTTATTATGTGTTATGAGATGATTATGGATAATGATGTATGCTTATGTTCATGCTTTTTTTTGTACTTTTCTAATATATGCATATGATGTGGATGGATGGATGATTTATATATCTATATGATATATGATGTTTTATTATGTATATGATGGATGTTGATATATAATGGATGATGATATCTTATATATGTGATGCATGATGTTCTTATTGCTTGACTATGGTCATGATATGTACTGATGAAATTTTTGATGCAAGATGGATGGATGTGGTATTAATAATATTGTGATGTAGGATGGAGAGATGTTAGTTAGAAGAAGTGTTGGATGATCGATAGAAATTCGATGTTTGTTAGTTATTGATGATTTTTACTTTTGCTTTGCATAGAGGCTTTGTATCTTTAACAATAATTTTGATGTAGCAAATAGACATGATGCACCAGTGTATTAATAACCAAGGTGGCTTTGTATCCATTGCATGGATTTTGACTTGGTGGATAAAGAATATTCTTGCTCATACTAGACATACGAAAACTTTGTTAGAATATATGGTTGAGTCATGTTAAAAATATTCAGACTAGTTACATAGAGAGGTATGAAATTTCTAACATGCAACTACTACACAAGTTGTCTCAAAACAATTTCCATATAGACAACTTGTGTAGGAGATTATTGTTAAAAGTTTATTGTGGTGAAGTGATGATGGAGATAGGTTTTTTTTTAATTTTCTAAGTTATTTGATTATGTTTTTGTTGTTTTCGTGAATTGTATGAATGTTTTTGTATTTTGATAGGATATTTGAATGTTTCCTTTTGTTTTGAAATTTTGGGGGACTAACCTAGGGCCTTGGGGGCTCATCAGTTATGATGGCCTTGCCTACGTTATCCATGTAGAGGCTTGTAGTTTGCTTAGTTTGATAAGAACATGTTTTTTACTTTTTTTTGTTTTTCAATTGTTTTTGGATTTTTTATTTTTTTGACTAAGTTAAAAGAAAGCATGATAAACACCTAAGGGGACTGACCTAAGGCCTCAGGGGCTGATCATAGATAATGCTCCTATGTTGAACATGTAGAGACCATGTAGTTTGATCGGTGTTGACTTAAAATATAACATGTTTTTTGGATTTTAATTTTTTGTGACTTTGTTTTGGATTTTGTTTATTTTTTGGATGTTTTTGATTTTTTATAGTTTTTTTACTATGATGGGATTTGCAAGGATCCAATTTGCTACCAGTTTTAGGAAGTTACCCCCAGTTTGAGACAAGACTTCCTTCATTAGTGGAGATAGATGTTGATAGTGCAACAAGGTTTGACACTTGATCAGTCAACGAGCTATGGTTGGTATGCACGTTTTAGTATGGGACAAATGGTTGGATGCTTCAAATGGCATTGATAGATAACGGTGCAAGTATTATTCAAACGTAGCACTTGTTTGCTAGGTTTTCACTATGGTACATGTCCTAAAAGTGCCACAAAGTGGTTTTCACTTAAAGAACGTTTTATTTCTCTTTACTATTTTTCTTTCTTTTTTTTATATCTTTTTTGTTGAGATACTCTGATGTGTTTAAGTATAGAACTTTTTAAGATGGCTATTGTTCATAATTTCAACTAATGGTTCTTCTTTAGGAGTACCCAATTGATAAGCTCCAAAGCCATAGCTTGTTGTGGCGATGAAGGGGCTGAGCCAATTGGGTTAAAAATTCCCCTTCCCATCCTGATTTAGTTGGATCTTTTGATTCTCTTAGAGTACTAGGTCACCAACCTAAAGGTTTTTGTTCTTAATCCTTTTGTTGTAGCTTTGTTTGAGTCACTTCTAATAAACCCGGAGATGGTTTAACATGCTCAAACTCCTGTCATCTAGGATTTCCAACTCATTCAATCTAGACACCCGATATTCCTCATTGTTGACCATGCCTTTCAGGGATATTTGCAGTGAGGGGATTTCAACTTCGATAGGTAAGATAGCTTTAGACCTATAGACCAAGGAAAAATGTGTGGAACCTATAGGTGTATGAATACTGGTTCGGTAAGCCCATAGGGTTGGATTCAGTTATAAATTCCAATCATGGTTGACATCATTAATAGAATTTTTCAATATTTTTAGGATAGTTTTATTAGATGCTTTTGCCTAACCATTTACTTGGGGATAGTAGGGTGTGGAGAATCGGTGTTGGATATAAAACTTGGAACAAAGATCTTTGACATCTTGGTTTTTGAATGGGGTTACATTGTCTGTTATGATGGTTTCGGGAATTCCAAATTGACAGATTATATAATTCAACATGAAATTGGATATCTATTTTCCTGTGATGTATGTTAATGGAATTGCTTCTATCCACTTTGTGAAATATTTCATAGTAGTGATGATAAAATATTGTCCATTAGATGAAGCGGGAGAGATCTTACCTACCAAGTCTAATTCCCACTGCAAGAAAGGCCATGGTGTCATGATAGGTCTCAGCTCTTGTGTTGGTGCATGAACAAGGTCATTGTGATGTTGACACTGAAATAATTTTCTTGAGTACTAAATGCATTCTTGTTCCATGGAGGGCCAATAGTATCATGTTCTAAGAAGTTTTTGTACTAGGTTAGGTCTACTAGAGTGGGACCCACAAACACCTTTATGTCCCTCTCGTAGGGTGGTTTGTACTTCTTCTATGTTAAGAAATTAGAGTAAAGTACCGTCTAAACTTCGACAATATAAGATGTCTCCTAGGATTGTGAATTAGGAAGTCTTACGGGAAAAAGTTTTCTTTTGGCTTGTCATTAAATTAGGGGGTATGATACCATGCTGGATATAATTGAATATATCTTAGTACCATGGTGAGTTAGGACCAACAACATCACAAACCATTCTAATTTTGGGATATCAAATTATGGTATGAGGAGTTTCTCCATAAGGAATTTTATTGTTGCCATAGCGTGTGTTGCTCTTTTGTTGATCCGAGGAACCTGTTCAAAGGTGATGATGAAAAAATATTATTTGAAACTATCCACCATTATTTTAGATGGCATTAAGTTGTCATCCTTTGTTTGATACTCAACATTTACTTGTCTAATTACTAGTTGAGAGTCTCCATAAACTTGCAGTTCTTTGATCCTCCATTCTATGGCCATTTTCAGTCTTGTGATTAGTGCTTCATATTCTGAGATGTTATTTGTACATGGGAAATAAATTTTGTAAGCTGTAGGTATACTATCTCCCTATGGTGTGAGAAATAAGATACCTGCTCTTGAGCCATGTTGAATGTGGGACCCGTCAAATTACAAGGTCCAATGGCTTGTCTATTATATGAGCTATATGCTTGCATCTAAGAAGTCTATTGTGAAAGGCTAGTGATCTTCCATCAATGCTTTTTCTAGTTGATCTGCTATGATTTTTCCTTTGATGGCTTTCCTGTCTACGTACTCTATGTCAAACTCGCTCAATATCATCACCCATTTAGCAATCCTACCTGTTAGAGCTACTTTCGCTAATAGGTACTTTAGGGGATCTACTATTGAAATAAGCTTTACTTGTCTATTCAATATGTAGAGTCTCAACATCTATGCCACAAAGATGACATAGATACATGCTCTTTCTATGGGAAAATAGTTCAATTCATATCCCACCAGTGCTCGAATAATGTAGTAGACCGCTCTTTCCTTGTTATTATCATCTAGTTGTGCTAAGAGAGCTCCTAATGATGCTTTTATTCTAGAGACATAGAGGATCATTGCTTTATCTAGAATAGGTGGAATTAATACTATAGGAGTGAGTAGATATTCTTTGACTTGTTGGAACACTTGATCACATCTTCCATCCTACTAGAATGTGATGTCTTTGTGTAGTAGATGGGTGAACGGATGACACTTGACTGCCAACTACACGATGAATCTTCTAATGGACTATAGTTTCCCTTGCAGGCTTCTCAATTTCTTTAATGTCTTAGGAGGAGACATTTCTAATATGTCTTGTACCTTTGGAGGATCTACTTCGATGCCTCGTCTTGATACTATGTACCCTAGCAGTTTTCTAGATGTTACTTCGAATACACACTTTTTCAAATTGAGCCTCAAATTGTACTGTTTGAGCCTATCAAGCACTTTTGCTAGGTTGGTCAAATGGTCTTCTCCTTTGATGGACTTTTCTAGTATGTCATACACATAATCTTCCATAGTTGTATGCAACATATCATGAAAGATTGTAGTCAATGCTCTTTGATAAGTTTCCCCTGCATTCTTTAGACTGAATGACATGAAATTCTAGCAGAAGGTCCCCCACATACAAGTGAATGTTGTTTTATGTTGATTTTTAGGGGATATATTTATCTTATTATAGCCAGAGAAGTCATCCATTAGTGATAGAATTTCATGCCCTGTGGTTAGATCTACAATCACATCAATACTGGGAAGAGGGAATTCATCCTTTGGGAAAGATTTTTTAGATCTTGAAAGTTTGTGCAAATTCTTATGCCCCTAGTAGGATTTTATATTGGTACTAGATTCGACACCCATTTATCATAATCATTTGGTCTGATGAATCCCACATCTAACAACTTCTTCAGTTCTACTTTTACCAAGAGTGTTATTTGTGGATGCATCTTTCGTAGCTTCTGCTTGATGGGTTTAGCTTGAGGAAATATGGCTAGGTGGTGTACGACCAATGATGGATCTAACCCTGACATGTTTTCATATGTCCATGTGAAGTTTATTTTCCTTTCATTGATAAATGTTGAGAAGTTCAACTTTTCTTTAGGATCAAGTGAGGCTGCATGATATGTGATCTTAGGTGTTTCTTCTATGCAGTCATTGATGGGATCAACTTCTTCAACTAGGAGTGTCGACTTCTCTTGATATTCAAAAATGGGGAGATTGAATCCTCCATCTTCAGGAACCTCAAAGAGGTTTTCACCTTAGATTCGTCCTGTATTTTTCTCTTTTCAGGATCTGATAGAGCCACATCATGGTTTTACCTAGGGGATCTCATTTTGATTTTTTATATTGTCCTTTTCAATTTTGCTCCTAGAGGACACACTTTCCCCTCCAAAATATGCTCCTTGTTCGAGTTCCATGAAAAAACCTTCTTTATGATCTCCTGATGGTATATTAGTTCGAAGTCCCATAAACTCTATGATAGCTTCATCATTCTAGAATTGATCCAAAATAGGTGTATGATGTTGTTGGTCCCAATCTATTAACTGTGGGTAGTAGAGGGGTAGGTTGTCATCGTTATCTAAAAACTTTATGAAAGTTGTCACAATGGTCAAAATAGCTCTTGTATCATTCTCCCATTGGGTATCTAGGTCATCATCGCTAGAAGTGAGGTATGTGCAGGATCATCATGGGAAAAACAAGCCCTTAAGTGGCAAAAAATTTAGAAAAATCAGAGTTAGGCAATTTGATGTAAAAATTTGAATAAGTTATCTATATTATTTCAAAAATATGTAAGAATAGAATCTATAGAAAATTGAATTTAGTTTCTAAACTACTAGGTTTGTTTAAAAATAAATAAATCTATTTGGTGAAAATTTGAAATTTCAATGTAGTAGTACTTAAATTTCGGAAAAATAAGTAGGTGTTTGTCGACCACCCTAACCACAATAAAATGATAATATTTTTTATAATATTTTAGATATAAGTAGAGAACTCATGTCCCGATGTGATGCATATTTTTTATAATTTTTTCCTAGTAAATAATTAATTATTATTTTTTATTACAATTTTTAAAATTTATAAAAACTCATATGTCTAACCACCTTAACTTGGTCAAAACTTAATGAAATTCAATTTTTCTTTTTTAATCCTATAGTATGTGAAGCATAGAATGTGACACATGTTTTGGATTCAAAAAATGTGATACCATTTGAAAGCTATAGATTTTTCAATCAGCCTATCAATCAGGACTTTAGTTGTAATTTGAATAGAAAATGAATAATAATTACTTATTAAATTCAAAATAAAGCATAATTTATATTGGTGGAAAGCTGAGAATCTCCTTTAAAAACTTTTTCATTTGATCAATTTTGGGTAGAAAAAAGTCATCAGCCACATACCCATCATATTGCCACTTTTTGGCCCATCATGATCCTGCACATACCCAGTGATGGAATCCTACTCATACTCGTTAGAGTCTATTTCATAAGTACAATCTTTAAGTATAGGTTTTTTAGGTTGGGTAGAGACTATACTTATGCTAGAAAGCTTTCAAAATAGGTCCTCGATTGGTAAATCATTGTTTATAATATGGTAGGTATCCAATGTATTAACGTCAGTAGAAGGAGCTCCTTTCTTAAAAGAGGTATATCTAGTGTTTGGAGTAACCATGTCTATCGAACCATAGCCTAGTCCCATGTTATTCTTTCTTTGTTCCACTATAATAGGTTCCCATTTTCCTTGTTTGTGTCACCCAAGGCCACCTTTCCTAGTGTATCCCTTTATTGCTAGGATCAATGGAAAGGGGTTGTAACTATTCTGGTTCTTCTTGTTCTTTTTTATAGATCATTGATGAGAGGTCCTCTTTGAATATTTCCTCATCTTTCATATCTCCCCACTTGGTAAAGATCATGGGTTTGACTACCATTGTTACTATTTGAACATTTTTTATCTCCTTTGGCCCTCCATAAACCTTTGGGGTTGGGGGAAGCATTCCAATGCAAAAGGATTGATTGAAATGATAGTTTTTGTTACCCTTGTCAAGTACTTGGATCTTGGTGTTAGATTTAGGTACTTCAGTTGATGATGGTGTAGTGGAGGGTGAAGTTAGAGATACTGGGTCAATGTATGAAAATGAGTGAAAGGATATATCATTGTTGGGTATCTGTTGGATCTTTCTATATACTTTTCCTCCAATTTAGCACAGTAATGGAAAGGTTCAGGGTCAACATATATGGTAATTTACTTATTAGCATAAGGAAACTTTAGGCATTGGTGGAATGTAGATGGTACTACCTTCAAAGCATGAATCCATGGTCAACCTAAAAGAAGGTTGTGTGGAAGCTCAAGATCCAGTACTTGACAAGTAGTTTCTATGATTGTTAGTCCTATTTGAATAGGTAGCCTGATTGTTCCTTTTGAATTGTGCTCCATGTTGTCATAAGATTTAATGGTAATGCTCTTTCTTTTCTCTATGACATCATCAGAGTAGCCTAGTTGTTTTACAAATTTTAAGGTACAAATGTTCAAAACTACACTGTTATCTATGAGTACCCTCTTGACTTTATGTTTGTGGACACCCAACTCTAAATAAAGAGCTTGGTTATGGAAGGACTTTTGCGGAAGTTCTTTCTTAGAAAATAGTATATGATGGGTGGATGTTATATTGCTATCCATGGCTTGAAACTAATTTGTGTCAAGGTTGTTTGGAGCTACTATTTTGGTAAGGGATTTCTCCAATATCTCTTTATGCACTGGTGCAAATTTTAGGAGCTCCAGTATGGAGATTAAGGATGGAGTTTTCTTGAGCTGTTCCACAATGGTATAATCATTTGACAGCTTACTTGTTGTTTTAATTGGGGGTGGTGCTCCTTGGATCGTTACTCTTTCCCTTCGGGTAGTTACGTTACATTCAAGATTGGTGCCTAGTATGGTTACCACATGGATGGTACGATCCTCACAAGAGACATGTCCTAAAATAGTATCATCGCTATAAGAGAAGGAAACCTTATGATAATCATGTTATTTTAATTTTTTGTTTCCCTTAACATGGTCAGGGATTGGATTCGTGTAAATCTTGAGGTCTTTGTTTCCAAGCTGATGTTCTATGTCGACCTCTCCCTTTTTGACTAGATCTTGCACAATATTCTTAAGTCTCATGTAGTTGTTGGTGGTGTACCCTTTGATTTTATGGAATTCACATTGATCATTCTCATTATACCAAGGGGATTTGAAGTTAGGTTCTTCATAGTTTGCTCTGTCGTTGATTTTGATGAGGATCTTGTTAACTAGTTTGTGGATGATCACTTCAAGGAATTCTCCCAATGGAGTAAATTTCCTCTGTGGTTGGTCATATTATCATGGTGGTCTCCTTCTGTTATCTTTTCCTTGGTTTTGTTGTTGGTTGTTTTATTGGTTATTTTGTGGATAACTGAGTTGATTATTCTGTTGGTTGTTTTTTTGACAACCTTGTTATGATGTTTTGACCTAATTTTGTGACATGTTGGGTGTTTGCACATTGTGTACAACCTTAGCATCAACTGCTCCATCATTGGTTATGTTCTTGTTTTTTGCCCAAATCTTTGGTTTGTCATTTGAAGTAGAAGGTTGATCTTTTGGGTTCTATAGTTTGAGTGTTCCTCTTGCAACAAGGGCTCTTTTGATAAGTATACCATTCTCAATGGTTTCCTCGAAGATGCTTGGACATAGTATTGTGAGGTTGTAATTGATATCTGGATGCACATTCGAGAAGAAGACATCGACAAGTTATTTCTCTAGAATGAGCCATTTGATTTTTCTCACTTCGTGTCTCCATCGTTGTAGGTATGACGCAAATGATTCACCTTGACTTTGATTTTATAAAGGTCAGTGATCATAATGTCTTGTTCTATTTTATTTGAGAAGTAGTTGAAAACTTATCTGATAGTTCATCAAAAAGTTCTGATAGCTAGAGGTAAATGCAAGAACTAGTCTATGGCGGGCCTATTGAGGCTCCGTGGAAAAATTCTCATCAAGTATGTGTCATTTTTTTGTAGTTCCATGCAAGATACTGAAAACTCATGTACATGCTCAATTAGATCTCCCTTTCCCCTATACTTGTCAAATTTCAATATTTGAAGGCTTTGGGGAAAGGTACCATGGATATGTTTTGATAAAATGGATTGGAAAAATTTCTTGGAGAGCATAACTATTCTTGGGTTTTCCAATTTGTATTTTTGATATCCTTTGATTTAGTGTTTGAAGTTGAACATTTATATCATTGTTTGGTGTTCTTGTTTGAGGATTGTGGGTATTGTAGAGTTGTTGTCCATGATGTTCATTTGATCATACACTAGATATTGTGTGTTTATGGGACCTTGAGGACCATGTTGTGTGCCTTGTATTGACATTGAGGTGTCCCTTAGTACTAATTTTGTGGTCCTCATTGTTGTTGATAATGAAATTGATGTTGGGTTTGGTGAAAAAAGTGTTGTTCCATTCCGGGTGTACCCTAATAGTTCATTCATGGTACACTATGTTGTTGAAGTCGAAGGTTACATGCATGCAATGTTGATGATACACCTTGTTGTTGTGGGTTGAGATGAAGGGTACCCTACTAGTTTTTCTGTGGCATACCCTATTTTTGTGGTTGATTTTGTTGAATGTTTCCTTGGTAGTTCGTTTGTGGAAAACCTTGTTGTGAGTGTTGTTGAAGGGTTCCTTGGTATCTCGCTTGTGGAAAACCTTGTTGTGGTGGTTGATTTTGTTGAAGGTTACCTTGATACTACGTTGAGGGTAAACCTTGTTGTGGTAGTTGATTTATTGAAGGTTACCTTGATACTGTGTTAAGGGTAAACCTTTTTGTGGTGGTTGATTTGGTTGAAGGTTCCTTGATACTACGTTAAGGATAAACCTTATTGTGGTGGTTGATTTGGTTGAAGGTTACTTTGGTACTACATTGACGGTAAACCTTGTTGTGGTTGATATTGTGGAAATTGCCCTTGTTGATTTTGTACATTTTTAGAAGGGTCAATGTATGAAGTGTTTTGGGGTATGTATTTCCCTTATGATGGTTTATGACCTTGTTGGTCCATTGGAATGTTCCCCATGTTTTGCATTGTATTATGTTGGGGCATGTTTTGGGATGTGTTTCCTTGATACTTTTGTGCCATAACTGCTTGTTCAATTTGGGAGGATGGTCTAAACAATGGGTTGTCCTTGGGCTAAGTTGGGTCGTTGTTTTGTGAAAACAACAGTGGTATGTTGGTGTTCATGGTTGGTTTTAGAACTTGTCTAACTACGGTTTGATCTCCAAGTGGGATAAGATTTGGATCTTTTAGCATGTCCATATTGAAGTCAATGGGTAGTTTAGCACCACTTTTCATGAGTGTGGGGAAATATTGGTTTATGTTTATCCCAAGCATTTTATCCATAAGCTTTTGCATCTTAGGATTTTGGGAATATTCTATGATTCTTTCCTCAGGAAGTTCCTTGTCGCTATCCTCTTCTTCTACTATGTAAGTTTTAGACTCATGAGGTTGGTTTTGTTTTTCAAGTCCTTCTTGATGCCTAAGAAGTACTTCCACCTCACTAGGGGGTTGATCTTTGTTTTCTTTGAACATGGGTCCCTTTTAAGGAGTTGTAAGGTCATTTGGATTATACCCCCATGCATAAGTTTCCTCATTGGTAGTGTTTATTTTTGGTGCACTTGAGCTACTCTTGTTTGCTTCCATCTTTTTTCTATGTTGGAATCTAGTGGTTGTCAAAAAAAAGTGCCAAGACTTTGTGAAAGTTGGTGATTTCTAACCTATGGAATGAAATAATGCTTTGTTTTTGGGATTTTCTATTTTTTAAGTGTTTTGGGATTTTTTACTTAAAGGTGTTTTGGTAAACTAAAAAATTCTATTGGCATGCGGTAGGTGGTAATATGGGCCTTTTGGTCACAATATCAACTCTTTGTTCTTCTTTGTTTAGGATATTAGCTGTGTTTCTCCACTTAGTGGGTGTTTCTTTTTTCTCAAATATGAAGCTCCTCAAACTATTGATAAGGTCTAATTGTTCACCTTCAATTTGCATGAGGTTTGGTTGTATGATAGGTGTTGTAAGATCTGGTTTTCGAACTGGGGTAGTAGGACATCAAATGGTCATAAAGTGGGTGATGTTGGTGAATATTTTTGAAATGATGCTAACTTTTTGGATTCAAAATGTTGAAAACTTGGACCAATATTTTAATTCATTTTTCTAGAGGATATGTTTTGAATAATTTACTTGAACTAGCCTTGAGGTAAAAGTAAATGTTGATATCTTAGAAATTGTGAGTGAAGGAATAATTCAATTTGTTGTTTTGATTTTGAATCCTAAAACTAGGTTGGAGTGTTTGATTTTTTACAAATGGATGATGGATTGATGTAGATTATGACGTGTTTTGGGGGTCTAACTGTTTCATTCCCACAAGGTGAAAGATGTAACCAATTTAGGATCAATCTCTGATTTTCACCAGAAAATAAGGCAAAAGCGGCAATCTTAGAACAATAGAGATAATTTCTATCAAAAGTGGCCAGATTTAAGTCAATAGCAGCTAGTTTTGAAGGATAACTGTGGTGAGATTTATCAAAAGCAACCTTTGTTTGTAATTTTTCTAATTGGTGAACAGTGAGGGAAAAAGCGGTCTTCTTGGTCAAAAGTGGCCAGACTTAAGTCAATTGCGGATAGAAAAATAGGTCAAGTGTAGTAATGTTAGGATCAACAGTGGCAATTTTAGGTCAACTGCATTATGTTTTTCAAAAGCAACAAGTTTTTGGCAGTGACTGTCATAAACCAGAGAGAAAAAGTGGCCTATTTTAGACCAACTGTAGTAATCTTAAGGTCAAAAGTGATAAAAGAAACAACAATAGTGATTTTCTGTGCAAGTTTGTTTTCCATTTTCTATTTTGCCAGCAATTTGAACAAGTTTACAATTTTGGATGTCTTTGTTTTGAGAGGTTTGGAAAGTGATACAATACAGCACAACAATCAAAACTATTTGACTTTAAATGTCTATAGCTTAAGCAAGTTTCTTTCCATAAAAGTTCAAAGGTTGTGAAAGTCAAAATACTAAAGCTATAGTTTCCAATGTTGACTTTTTTCTTAATGTGACTTGAAATGTAAGCCTAAATATTTGGAAACCTTTAGAGATATTTGCTTAAGATATATTTTAAGGAGTGCAAATATAGGGCTCTTTTCAAAGGTATTCACACTAAGTCTAAAGGTTTTTAGATTTGATAACCAAGTTCAATGTTTGTTTTGATGTGTTCATTTTAAATCAAGCAAAGTGATCAATGTCCAAAGTAACTGAGAATTTTGGCAAGTACGTGAAGACAATTTACAACCTAGAGATAGGCATGTTCTTTTAGGTGGGCTTACCTCATGCCTCGAAGGGATGATTTTACATACAACTTATGGAGAGTGTTTTAATCTCAACCATAAATCAAACTTGGTAAGTAACTTCTCGGAAGTAAATTTTGATGCACCACTTTCAAAGAATATTTTGGCTAAAAAAGGTGGCCTCTACTACATTGGTTCTTAGTCATGCTCAAGGGATCTAACACTTTGCTAACATCCAACAAGCCACTTAAGGCTTTAACCAACTTACTTGGGGCTCTATATACACAATGGTACCTCCCCTTTCATGAATGACACTAACAACAAAGTTATTGTAGATTAAGTTGTTTGGCATTTAGCTTTGACCATTTATATAGCGACCTGAGTGAAAAACCGCTTTGAGTCACCTTTGAGTTCTCCAATGTGGGATGTGTCTCAAAGGTAGGCTCTCTAAAGGTAATGCTTGAAATGAAATAAGTGTGAAACTCAAAGTGCTTTTCATCACCCAAGAATTCCAAAAAGAAGCGAGGGGAGATGATAGACACTTAGTTTTCCAAACACAAAAGACACGAGATATAATCCATTGTAATATTATTTTTAATCCCCTCAAGTGGTGCTATCCAAAAAAATAAATGAAGTGTAAACAAGATAGAAATTTGCTTTTATGTGCACCAATTTTGAAGTGTTCTATATTTCAAGCAAATAGATAGCAGTGTGCAAATCAGAATGTATTTTTCTAGTTTTAAGAACCAACTTGAGTGTTTCTAACAACCTTGTCTTAATGTAGTCAAAAAAATAAAATCATTTGTTTCATCAACACAATGAAAGCGTTGGTTAAAATAAATCATTCCATTTTATGAGAACCAAAAATGAAGTGTTGTTCTAATCTGCAAAAGCTTTTGAAATATCTTTTTAGGACACCAAATTGAAATGAGTAAATTGTGAGGTACAATTGTTGAACACCAATTCGAAAGATTTACCTAAACTAGAAAGCTTTTGAAAAGTTAATTTTAAAACTCCAAATTGAAAAGTGCTAGTTGTAGGCTCCATTTGTTATGCACCAATTCGAAAGATTTTCCTAAACTAGAAAGATTTTGAAAAGTTCACTTTAAAACTCCAAATCAAAAGTGTGCAAGTTGTGGGGTTCATTTTTTTAAGCACCAATTCAAAATCTTTTCTAAACTAATAAAGATTTTGAAAATTTAGGCTTGGACCATTCATCTTCTCTGCAATAAAAGCATTAGTCGTTTATTATGTAAAGTGTACCATATCCCTGCAAGAGCTGCACAAATAACATTAGCAATTTTAAACACCACAAACAGTCACCCTTTAGTGTTAGAAATCAAACAAAAAATGGTTGTAGATTTAAATAAAAAAGACACATAGAAAAAGTGTAAATGTTAGTCAAAAGCGGCCCAAAATGTCAAAAGCAACCCTATCATAATTCACCTATGTTAAAATCTACAAAGCAAAAGCAATTAGAAAAGTAAAAGTGGCCCTATCTTGTGCAATAGTGGTTGGGAAAGGAGAAACTGCGATAAAAATGAAGGAGAAAACATGTGAAACTCTAGTAGCTTTTGTGTGAAATTTTTTTACTATGTTTTAAAAATGATAGCTGCATGCTAGAACCTACAACTACTCAATTAAAACTCATGAAAACGTTAGTGTCAAGGACCAAGGTCCCATCGGGTGTCCCAAATGTCATAAGGGGGAGATTGAGAAGCATAAGGAAATCAAAACATACATGAATCAAATAAGATTTAATTCAAACAAAAGATAGATTCCATACCCACTACTCATGAAATGAACAATATGTATTTATTGAATTCAAATGAACTTAAGAAATGCAATCAAAGAAACAAAAAAAATGAATTCGATTAACTAATTGTTGCCCATCTCATGTTGAAGTGTTTTTGCAATGATGTTGGATCATTGTATCAATGTGAAACCTCCATTTATGTGTTGCAAAAGCTCCAATGTATGTGAATGGTGATCACAGATGTGTGTAAAAGCTTTCAGAAAATCGAATGGAAATTCAACATTACTTCATTGCACAAAAGATGTCAATTCTTCGATTGTTTTTAAGGATGAAGAGGATTGTTATATAGATTTCATGTTTTGAAATGAACATGCAAGATCATAACAATGCTTAATCAAGATCAATGGTTGAAATCTATTGAGAGGAATTATATTTCTCAATTAGCTTTTGTAATTGAATCAATTAAGGATATTGATTGGTCAATCAGAGGAAATAGATTGTCTTATCAATGGAATTGAGGAAATCATGTTGAGCCTTCAGTGGGATTGAAGAATAGATGGATTAGTTAGGAAATAGATGGACTAGTCAGCCAATTAGAGTGAGCAATCGGGGGACCGTAATTTGCTCAATCATAAAAAGGGGGTTCTTGAATTAATTAAATAATGTAATATTATTCAATTAATAGAGGAAATTATGGTTTTTGATGTAATTAATGTGAAATGTAGTGGTATTAGATTATAATGATGTCGATGATGAGAAAGTGTCATTTAGGATGTGCGATAAGTTTTAGGTCATTTTTACATGTCTACAATATTACATATATTATAATAATAATAATATATGTACTATATTTCATAATAATATATGAATTATATGTTATATATAATAATATAATATATGTATATTTTTACATATAGCTTTCCAAAACAAATATTCAAATCACTAACTAGATAAGAGGAAATCAAGTATAAAAGCCATGTTCATGTAATTTATTCAAACATCTAAGTGAACTTACCCTAACTAGTTTTGATTAGATTAAAATTGGAAGGGCAATACCCATTACAAAACAACCATAGAGGTGAACAAGGAACTCATGAGCAGTGAGAAATCCAAAAAAGTAAAATAGAAAGTAAAGCTTAATTAGTTCAACCAACAATAAAACAACCAAAAAAACCCAGAAATTCAGGACAAGCACAAAACCATAGGACACCTACAGGTCTCCCAAAAACTTGAGACTAGTAATCGCATTCCATTCCTGAGATAGGAACTAGAGCTTCTTTTCAAAAGTCACATGCCCCTATTGAATGGCCTAGGTATTCATCATGACCTAACGAGCCAAGGTGTTTTCCTTTTTACCCTTCTTCTGCATATGACCATCCTCCACACCATTCACAACCCACTCCCCCTGGCACTTCCTTAATTCATCTTGAAAAACCTAAAGAGTGAGGGAAGTGTTCTTCATTATTTCTTTACTATAATCGGTGATGATCCTGAGGCATATTATAGTCTTCTCCTAGTTCTTATAGATGGAATCAATCTCAGTCAGTAAATTATTCTTCTCATCCTCTGTACCAATGATGGCCCGTAAATCTTTCAACTCCTTTTCCCACCTTTCCCACTTCTCGAAAGACTTGGCCAAAGAAGCAATCATGTACCAATGCTCCTTGTTCTCCACCTCCCTAGGACATAGGACTACTACTCCAGAACCTTTCCCTCTAGAATTTGAATTCTTTCTTAAATAGCCATGACCAGTTAGCCCAAGAGCTACATCATGATGTCCTTCTGAATGTTAATTATCTGTGAGATTTCATTTATTTTTTCGTAGGGGGTCAGAAAAGGTACGAACCGACCTAGGTTTAGTTTCAGTTTCCTCCATGTATTGATGCACAAGTTGGGAGAATTTTGTGGGTTAGGGTTAGAAATAGGGGGGGTTATTGGGAACATTTGATATATGGTCATGAGCTGAAGAGTACATAGGAGAGTTGGTCAGGGTGGGATTCCACTACTCATTGTCATTTGAGTTGTCAAAAACCCCTGAACCAAAAGTAGAAATAGGTGTGGGTTCTAACATAGGGGTGCATTTGATGGGGACAGGGGGTTTATCATTCACAAATGGAAAGAGAGGTTTCATCAATAGTAACAGAGGGGATAGGGTCCATGGGTGGATTGGTGGGGTCATGGATGGTCAAATTGTTCTTGTGCATAGAGGCAGGGGAGGGAACTAATGCCAAATGAAACTTGCATAAATGATAAATAAGGCCCTAATGTATGGGTAATTTCTTGCATTTAGCCTAGACACTTCTAACAGATTGCTCAAGTGAAGATAGGAGCCAAAAGGGGAAATTCATCTTGACAATATACCTAAGATGATTAAGCATAGGAAAAAGATGGGCATGGAAGCAACATAAACACCCTTTGAGAGTGACATATCTTATGAGGATTTCAGCAATTGTGCTCCATACGCTAGGGAGGTCCACATGGTTAAAGCCATTTTGCAACCTATTCACCCTCTCACCCTCTTTCAGGAACCATTTCACGTCTTCCTAGTAATAACTTTTTGATTTACGAGGATTGAAAATCCCTAGGGATAACCTCGTAACCTCCATAATAAGCTCAATAATCACCATGAAAGAGACCCCTCCAACAATAACAGTTATGTCCACCCAAGAATTAGCGAATTCCAAAGAAATATTGGGGTTATTCCCCTGCATCCCCTCCATATACGAAGCTAGCTTGCCCCATTCCAGAATGGCCCAAACCTCCTTGTCTTGCTTCCATCCATCACAATTGGTAGGTTCATCCTAAACCAAATCCCCTCCCATTGCTAAAAATGCAAGTTTCAGAGTGATGAAACACTGGCAGTAAAAATGGCTATACGAAAACCAAAGCTGCAAATAAATGTAAATATGCATAGATTGATTAGTGGGCTTAAGTTGCCATAATTAAAGAGTG
This sequence comes from Sequoia sempervirens, assembly GCA_007258455.2. Lineage (NCBI taxonomy): Eukaryota > Viridiplantae > Streptophyta > Pinopsida > Cupressales > Cupressaceae > Sequoia > Sequoia sempervirens. The sequence goes on from VDFB02000008.1 coordinate 76,582,105, forward strand.
TGGCATCTATCAATATGAGCTCAAAATGTATCCAACTCGATCTCATTTGGAAAGTACTTTAGCATCATGTTTAATTAATTCTAGCATCTAACTTGGGATATGGAAGATATTATCCTATTTTACTAAATTTTGAATAAAAGCTCCAAGATTTGCTATGGCATCAACAACTTTATTGTTGCTCCTATTCATGTGATTAACATTGCAATTCCTGAGGGTAATCATGAGATTGCGAGCCAAGGCCACAGGGTTCTGGAGAGTCCAACAGGGAGAGGCTTTCCTAGTCAGCATAAGAACTATGTTTCTAGAGTCCCCTTCTATAACCAAATTAGAGAACCCAACTTGTGTGGCAATTTGAATGCCATGGAAGGTTGTTTCCACCTTGGAAAAACTAGAAGATAGGACTCCCAAAGTGACCGCATAGGCTAGAATTATTTTCCTTTTGTGGTCATGGATGACCCCACCCACACCCACCCGACCTAGGTTAGGTAACTTATCCTAACTAGTTGCATACAAATTAATCTAGTAATAAACTAAATGTAAAAAATATAATCCTCCAAAAACTATTGTAATTAATAATTAACTGTATCTCCATAGAGATAACTAAATTTGGTGCCTTGTTAATATACTAATTTTGTAAAATAAAGAATCTATACAAACCCAAAAGGTAGATCATAAAAATATTCATTGTGATATATCTAATACCTAGGTTCTTTAAGTATGGGAAAATAGTGACTATTAATTCTTTATCAATATATTAAATGCTCCTAAATATAATGAAACATTAAATTGATAAATATAAAGAAGGATAAGAAATGTATCCCCTATCAATTTTTCCAATGTCGCGATCTACTTTGGCTCTCACAGAAATTGTACCCTCATTCGATCATTATGCTAGCAAGCATGGCAAGAATAAGGTGTCATTCTTAGACATTACGACTTGAGGAGACTTTACGCAAGAAGTTAAGGATTCTAGGTGTGTGAGTAACCTCTACTTGTGGTGCTCATAAGGGTTATGACATAGCTTTTCTAAAGCATATGGTATTGGGGGTCCTCATTCAGATTCACAACATGTTTCCAAGTTGCTATAAATGGAGTCTCTACCAAACATTGTTCGCATTTCCCTATATGTCCCTCCAAAAAAATATCAGAAACCTGTTTGGATAGTTTGACATTGGACAAGAAAGATTTTTTGTTTGATCACATGCACTAATCTGATGGTTTTTGAAGACTTGGTTGAAACTATGTGATCTACATGCTTGGATCTTAGAAAAATGGAAAGAATTCATGGAAGGTGAAATCATAATTTACCCCTATGTAAAGGGGTTCTTCATATTATCTAGTTTGATTAAAAAGAAGATAAGGAGTTGGTGATAGAAAATGGCCCATGTCTCTACCAAGGATATTTTCTATGCATGAAACCATGGTTTCCCAATTTCGACCCATGCACAAAAATTTTCAACACTAAATTTTTGTGGGTAAGAATTTTGTATCTTCCCATTCAGTTATAGGAATTAGATTAATTGAGGGCTATTGGAAATAGCCTAATAAGGTATCACTGCTCTTCCAAAGAAACTATCAACTATCAAAACTCTACTTTTACTTGTATCTGTGTTGAAATAGAATTTGCAGATGGTATCCCTACCGAGATTGTGCTGAAGGTGGGAAATAGATGCAAGCAACAACTGATTTATTATCATGGCTTGAAGATGACACAATCAAGAGGTTCTAAGAAGGTTTGGCTTGAGGGGGATTCTTTCAACATTATCAACAATTTGAAGCACTCTTCTACCCCTTCATGGAGTACTGAATCTATGATCATGGATGCAATTGGAATCCTAAATTCCTTTAACGAGTGTTATATATCTCATATATTTAGGGAAGGGAATGGATTAGCTAATGTTTTTTCTTAGAAACTTGATGTTATGGGCTCTACGAAGTGGGATTTCAATGACCCCCTTCCCATTAAGGCTATTGTGTGTTTAAACCATGATTTTCAAAACTGCTAGCATGGATATCCACCTAATTATGTTGTGGATTCAGATGACTATTTTCATGTGGCTAATAATCATTTGGAGTGAAGGCAAGTTGGATTTTGATTGTGTTGATGGTACCTTGGTTGGTCTCTGTATGGGGTGGCGTTCCAGGATCATTACTTCTCTTTGTCATAATATCATTGCCACATGGATTGTGGGCATTTTTTGGTTCTCCTTCTCAAGGTTTCTTCTCATTGCCTGCAAGGTTCTCAAGCTTCTTACTACTAATTCTGGGGCTATGGGAGGTGAAAAAAATCATGTTGAGCCTTTCTCCTGTGATGGTGTTAGGAAAAGGATCCTAGGAGGTGTGGGGTATATTGGAAAAAGGAGGGCTTACGCTTTATCTAGAAAGGTTGCATGGCAACAACCCGTAGGCTACGACCTTGTTTGCAAAAGGTTGGAACAATAAGGTTTTGAAATTAGGGTTCACAAAATTTGATGTTACTGAGGATTTTATTGCTAATATCACTAGGCTTTCTACGGAGGGAAAAAAGGTTTACAAGGAAAAGAAAGAATCTAGGACAATGCATATTTTCTTCAAAGGGACTGAAAAATAAGACCTAATGTAGGATAAGAGTGGTGGGTACCAGTGTGGCTTGCTCAAAGATCTTTGGGGGGACATTGCAGAGGAACCAATGAGGTACATTACTCTTGAGGGTCATTTTTCTACCATAAATGCCTATCATTTTGTTCTCTTGAATCATTTCTAACATAGGAAGAGAATTTATTTTCCTTTTTACCTCTTGGCTTCTTTGGAGTCTGGTTTGAAGGATCACAAAAGGAAATCCAAGAATCTGGTACTGCATGTTGGTCTTATTTTGTTAATTTTGGACTATGCTAAAGCCTTTGAAGTTTCTAAGCCACTTGCTATCTCTAAGGGTGAGCAACAGAGGTTGGATGAGGAATATGAAATGGTGTTAGAAGATGAGTCACTTACTATCAAAGGGAATAAGAAGAGAAAAGTCATGGATGAGAAGTTAGATTTCGAGGAGGACATGGATTATGTACTTGACTCTCAAGCTTCCATCGAAGTGATCTCACAACCTCTTGATGTGTGTAAGTCTGGAAAAGGGTATTTGGGTCCTAACCAGATGGGTTATGAAACTTGTAGTGAGGAAAAGGCTAATGCTAAGCTGACTACCTCTAAGCCTGGTGCTTCCACTATCCTGAAGGAGAGGTTTGTTATCATTGGAGATGTGTCTATGTCGTCCCCTATTTTGGGGACCAATAGAAAATAGGGTTCGAAGGAGGCCAGTAACAAGAAAATAGCTACTAGGGTTTCTAGCTAGTTGGTTGAGATGCAAGTGAGTTCTCCCCTGAAGCTAGATGGTGAGCAGGGTGATTTAGACTCTCTGGATGTGGACTTGAAGGTGCAAACTAGAAGGAGGTCTGTTACTAAGGAAATTGTTGATTCCATTTGTAAAATTTAATCACCGACTATTGTGGGTAAAGGTAAGAAGGTTTGTGTTAGTCAGGAAAAGGTTAGCTCCTCCTAGGAGGATGATGCTAAGGTTAAGGATGTTTTTAATTTTGACCAAGAGGATGTGCCCAATGTTTTGGGTTTGGCCAAGGAGGGCACCATCTCTTTGTTTAAATTGTTTAAATGGGTGTTCCATGAGCTCAACATAACAAATGTCAGGGTAAGGGGTGCAGTGAGAAAAGTGGGTGATTCTTCAGTTCAGAATCAAATTGATGAGTTGCTTGAATCCTTAAATATTGTTGCTAATGAAATGTTGAAGGTGTAACAGATGCTCGAACAAAGAATCCTGACCCTTGAAAACTAGTTGGAGAGGATTAGTGCTAATTTGGAAAAGGGTGGGGAGGGGACTAAATCTGCTGCTAAGTTTGAGTCTGTGGGAATTTCTACTCCTTTTGAAATGGCCAAGCATCATAAGGAGATTGCTCCTGGTGAGGAAGTTGGTGCTGGTGAAAGGAATATGGAGGAGGAGGTTTTTGTTGACAAGGTTGGTGGGGTCTAGAATGTTTTGATTAGTGAGGTAAATGTGGGTCAGCCTAGAGCTAGAACGTGCAATAAAATTAAAGTGCAGGTTGGGATCCTTGCTAAAGATATGTCTAAAGTTATGGATGACTATCAGAAGATTGTGGCATGTGACATGGAAGCTGCAAGTATCCTGAAGAATATGTAGTTCTGTTGCTTTTGTCCTTCCTTTTTGGTTACTATCATGCTGATGGTGTGTTGTGTTTTGGCTGGTGTTTGCATTAGGTAGTTATGTTTTTCTTTAGTTATGCCTTTTTGTAAAGGGTTTTGGGGCCCCTTCAAAACATGTTTACCTCTAATAAAAAACAACTGATTGATTATGAAAAATTACATTCAAATGTAGGAAAGACTTCTCAACAGAACACTCCTCCTCCCAATGTCATAAGCTTCACGATTTGGGGAACCTAAACTCAAGAAAAATGACATGGTAGATTGGAGCTAAATCCAACACTATATCATTCCTCCAAATCCACCCAAGTCTCTAAAAGAAAGCATGAGTTCTTCCCCTCCCCCTCCTGGGGATCAAACTTTGGTCTCACCTATAAAGGTGATAGCTTCTACAGCTCTCTCCAAGGGTAGTTAAGAATCCATGATATCAATAAAAAATAATAATGGGCTACCCCTACCCTCCGAAACAAAACAAGAATGGAAAAAGGTGAAGAGGAAGAAAACGCCATCAAAAAAGTAGAAGCATTCAATGACACTAAGATCTATGAAAATAGAAAATCTAGATATGTAAGTGTTCTATGTAATCTGGGGTCGATTTAAAATTTATGTTTGAAATATGTAATTTGTTGCTTTAAAGTAATAGAAAGAGTGTTATCCTCTCTAATATCAATTTTCCAAATAGAAAGGAAATGTATCCCCTAGTATTAGTTCATGTATTGATGGAGCATGCCTCATTTTCTTAAACATCAAAGGGTGGAGGTTAAAATCATCTTCCACTCTCTTATTAAGAATATAAATATTGTAATTAAAAATCATTTATGATGTAAATAATTATAAAAATAAAAGATTCCAATGAAAAATGGGATTCTTCTTTAGATATTTCCATTTTATAGGAAAGGGTTTGAAAATTCCTTCTAAAAGGGTAAATTTTTACTTTACTAGTGTTACCTTGATATAAGGTTAATATTTTAATATGTCAATTTACATTGGGAACATTTATCTCTCATGCATGTTTACTTCAAGAAATTATATTTTAGCATCACCCATGCATGCGCAACACTTGTGTCACATCCATGTTAATTAGTTTAGAATGAATAGTTTAGTTTTAACTACTCATGTGATGTATGTAAATATGTTATATTGACACCCACTTAAACTTTAAAGTATCTACATATCTCTATTGCATTAAGAGAATTTTCCTCACATTCATATAAAATTTATTATACATATAAAATTATAACTATAGAACTTGTCCCCTATGCAAGAGCCATTTATTTTTATCTTTCAAAATTTATTTATTTAAATATTGTTAAGACTCATAGAGCACACTATGTTATTTAAAAAAAAATCATAAATGGATCAATTTTAGTAAGCTTTTTTTGGAAGGATATCTCCTCTTCTTTCTTCCTATTCTTTGAATATAAAAAATAAATATGTCTAACATTAATTATTACTTTTAAATTTTTTAAAATATTTAATATTTTGATGATGAGAATTGTATACCTTCAACTTTTCCTCTTCTTTTTGTGCTCAATATGATCTCATTGTTCTTTATGTGATGAATAATGTGCAGGAGGCATGCTATATGCATAAAGAATGACACAAAATTTTATCTTAATATAATTCCATCTACACTCAATCTCAATAATTGAGTTACTGAACCATTTAGGTTTTTGGGTGTCAAAATCACCCTATCAAATAGAAAACTTAAATTCAAATTTGGGCCTATGTTAACCCTATCCTAAGTAATTATTATGTGCTAACTTGAAGAATGAAATGTTCCATTTGTACCCCTTAGAGTTCAATTTTAGAGCCAACTCTAATTTATTTTTACATATCTATATAGTTATGAGAGAGCATTCAATATGAATTCATACCATTTATTAGAGAATGCAAAATATTATTTCATCTAATTACATCAATATGTAGGAATTTGTGTACTTTCTTGTTATTTTTTATCAGTTTAAAAATTTATTAAATTTATATCTATGGGTTTGGAAAAACAAGAGTAAATCCTTACCAAGAAAAGTCCTCGATGGTATCTCTAGACATAACTCCTTTGGGTATATAGATCCAACACATTAATAAAAGTAGATATAGACATCAAATATAATTGAAGTTTAGATATACAAACTAGATGTTGTATCCATTGATGAAGTTGAAATCCATAATTGTGTTAGCCTCTTTAGATGTAAAATAGATAGATATAAATTAATTGACTATATTCTTATTTTTATGCTTGTTGATGAATCATTCCTTGACAACTTACACTACATATTCTGTTATTTAAATTGTAGCTAAATGCATTATTTTATTATTTAAATTTTATGTCTATTATATTAAATACATTCTAAATAATTTCAATCCTAACTCATTATGATAAAATATTCACTAGATATTATATAATTTAATTTATATTCTTAAGATCTTATTTCATAATATTTTTTATTATTCTTTTCAAATATTAAATATTTAAAATTTTTAAAAGTGAGTATAAGATTATATTTCTACTTGTAGTTCTATGATGATCTTTTATCCTAATATTTCAAATCTCTTTTGGAACTTTTAAAAAAATTAAAATTAAAAATAAAATATTTTAAATAATTTTTGTTGTACTTAAAAATAAAATTATATTTTTTTATTTAAAATAAAAAAATAATTACAAGTAGAAGGCATTTTTTGCAGTCTATCAAATTATGATATTCATATTAAGATTCAACTGAGTAATTTTTCAGTCAAATTCATTGACTCATATTTCATACTATAGATTAAGAAACCAAGAATTAGATAGACAATACTATATTTCATTACTAAATTCTGAAGAAACTAGATATTTGGGAGAGAAATTAGAATAGTAAAATTTTACAGGAGTATAATTCAATACATATTCACAGTTCTATGGATTTGTTTCTAGCACTAGCATTGATATATAGTAAATTGTAAACGAAATTTTCACAGTCTATGATATTAGTTTGGTATATTTGTAGATTAGATTATGTAATTTTTTCACTTTCATCAATATTTTGGATCATACTCTATGATTCATCATTAGAATAAAAAAGCAAGAAAAGAAATGAAATATGAATAACAAATAAGATAAGTATAACTAAAACTAAATAGATGAAGAAATAGGTGGCAGAAGACCAAAAAAAGAACTAGATTGGCATGGCAAAACGTTGCTTCATTAGACCAAAAGCTTCATAGAAAAAAATGAAAGCACTAGCAAATAGAACCATATAATATCTGGTTCTATTGGCAATCGTTTCTTAACTTACAGATTTTTAACTAGGAAATCACTCAGTTTTTCCATTAATTTTGTGGCCCAAAAATGGCAGAACCATAGGGCCAGTTCAGTCCTCAAAGGCGTAACTATACCACCTTACACAATAAGTGTCGATGGCCTTTATTACTCACACATAAATTATACCATACATAAGGTATACCTCTTACCCTGTATAAACGTATTGAGCATTGTCTGAGCATTAGCAAAAGAATGTCATGGGTTGGAAACATTTCTGATACTTACTTCATAAACTTGTACAAGGTATGATGTAAAGTCTCTTTGGTTGCATTATCCGGAATCTTTTCTGCCTGCAACATAAAAAATAAATTTAACCATATATCTTTTCATAGCAATGTCTCATAATAAATTACACTATATATCCCATGCACCCACCTTGACATGGAGGCAATAAAGAATCCCTGTATCAGTAGTCGTGACAAATGCATCCCTGACATGCATGTTATGTGTCTCTAGGACCAATATAATGGAAGGTAAAAGCTTCACCTTCTGCTTACAGTTCATTGTGATTAACATGTCTTGACCGTTGCAGTTCAACGTCAAATTCCCGGTGGGGGAGGGATTTCGATCTGTTTCCAGAACCAAGTTTCTTTTGCTTTTTATGCCTGCTGTTTGGTTAGACAATAAGCGGCTTGCAGGTTTCTCAGAATGAATGGCAAGACGTCGTTGGAGAGATTGAATGTAGTTTATTGTCTCTGATAAAATGGACGCCTTGTCTACCTGGAAAATAAAAAAATTAACATTCAAAATATTAACAAGTAGAAACACAATTTTGTAAGATTCTATCTACATACTCAAACTATACAGCACGATGGGCTTGAGGTTACAGGAAGATTGATTAGCTGCTACCTTGGAAGGAGAGAGGTCACAAGTCACAATGGGTGACCCAAATTTTTTTTAGAGTGGTCGTAGACGAGATCAATTTCACTGATTTTTTTTTTAGAGTGGTTGTTAGTCTACAAGATCAATTCTTAGAAGTGTGGTGGTTAATTCATCGCCTCTAAATTGTTCCAAATTAATGGAATAATCTGTAATAAACTCTTTGAAGCATATGCTATTCTCACAGTAAACCCTAGACTTTGTTTGCAATGCCCATTAAATTCTAATAAACAAGATTTCAGTAGCTGTATGATTTTCAGTTGTGACCAACAATGATCTGGATATGGTAAACAAGATTTCAGTAGCTGTATGATTTTCAGAGCTTAAACATTGGTTGGGCTGTGCTAGTAGAAAATGCTCATCTTCACTAAGGAAAGCTTTCAACTCCAATTTGAAAGTTGAATTATTACAAACAGGGAAACCCATAGTGGCAGCCGTTTAAGCAAGACCCAACCCTTGGAATTTGTTTTATTTTATTTTTAAAATTGAATAACGGTTCAAAACAGTTTTTCTTGTACAGTGAAGTGGACTGGTAAGTAATAACCTTTGGGACCGTTAGTCACAGAGAATTTCTAGGGTTTAAAACAAACTTAAAAATTGCAAACACGCTACTGTTAAGCATTTATACCACTTAATAATTGCAAAACTTGCAAAAAGCAGCTCTGCTCATTAAGCAGAGCTCTTGTGAACTCAGACGGCAGCTTATGATATAGGTCTCTGAGCCCATTGACATTGATTTGTCCTTGAGTTTCCTTTTAGAGAAGAAAAAACCAATCTTGGCTTACAAGATCAGCAGTGTCTCAAAAGAGAAACTCAATTCCTCTGAACGGTACTGTTGGGGATGTTGACATTAACAAACTGCCATGTTATTATCACCCACTAAATCTTCAGAAGAAAACAACAAAATTTTCTGAGGAAATCTCCATGCTGAAACTCCTTTCAATGCACTGATGAATACAGATAGAAAATGCATCAGAAATAAGGGCAGATGACAGCCAATGAAGACACTGGAAGCCAATTTCTCTATGTAAACAGAGAACATTAACACATCAACTGACCTAAAAAGAGCAGTTGTCCAATAGATTACTTTCTATAAATATAAATAAAAAAGTAACAAGCACAAAGAACATGGTAGTTTATTCTTATGCATCTGCTACTGCTTAAAGCAGTAAACGATTTTGTATTTGTTTCTATGTTTTATGTTCTGAACCTTAACCTCTTATGAATTCTAGGGTGGTTTTATATCCTAACTTTAACCTCTTATAAATTCTAAGAATATCATTTTATATCTACTCATGTTTTTGAATGTGTAATATTATTAGAAGGAAACCCTAAAAATCATACCTTGGCTGGGGGACTTGGCAACAAAGAGAACATCTGTGCAAATAAGTGATTCATTTCACTGCGGCGCAGTCTTTCTGAAAGAATGTGGTTCTCCCTTGATGAGCTTAAACCGTAACCTCCACAAGATGGTTTCCCTTTGAGGGATTCTTCTCCATTGACTCTCCTTCGCTTAGACAAATGCAATTGCTGTGTTATGTCTGATCCAATGTTGCAGTCAAGACGAGGTGAGGAACGTTGAGGGGCGTGGAGCAAAAAAGGAGATCTGTCTAAGGAAAATGAAGGCTCCCTGGCTTTGCATTTCTGGACTAATGCACTGAGGTCGTCAAGCCCTGGTTGCTCATTAGTCACTTTAACAGAATCTTCAGCGTTGCTCAAAGACCATGTCTGAGTTGCAGCTTGTACTGCAGATAAATCCTCTAAAGCGAACCGATTTAGAGAAAAATAATTTTGACTGTGAGGTAAGACTACTGTTTGTTGATAGGGAAAGGAGAGCGGCAGAATTCCCTGGGGGTCATCAGCTTGGTTCGTGAAAGTTAATGCATGGATTTCTGAATTGGTAACGCCGCGCTGGAAATGCATTCTGCTTGAAGAATAAAATCTGTGGTGAGCAGACAAATATGGTATTACAGGAAGAGCAACGTGGTAAGAGATGGGTAATATCTCTCTTATCTGAGAGAGACGAATGATAATTGCAATGGCATATTTTTCGATGACAGACAAATGATAACGATATAAAGAAGAGCAACAGTTTCCGCGGCAGGACGATTGAAAGATGTGTGTCAGCAGAAAAAATGACCAAAAGTTTCTTCAAAGATGGGTTGTTGCATTTGTTTAAATTTCAAGGCTTTGTCGTCATCAATCCCAATGAGCCCGGACTTTCTAGTAATGTAGTTATCAAATCAATTATATTAGTACGAGACTGATGGTTTGTCAGGTTGGTAATCCAGAACTACGGAAAACATTACTGTCTCTCGGGTAAACCAGGGTAACATTATCGTTTCAAAAGCTCAGAACAAGATTCCGAAGGGTTTAAGGAAGTTGTGAGTTTCATATAGGGAAGAGAACCCAGTACAGCATGTTTCAATAGTTGTCATAGTAGTTGTTTATATAAAGTTCAATATTTTTATCAATATTGGACCAATAGTTGTGACTTTAAAGTTGTTAGTGTTGATGATGACTACCCATAATTAAACAAAATGTATTCCTTTGATTTAAAAAGCAACCAATCATGTGATTCCACATCAGCGCTCAATAAAACATGTTGTGAATGCACAAGTATTGCTCTCACTTTTTTTTGGGCCTTTTTGGACACCTTGACAAAAAGCATGCTGATGTGGCCCTGAAACCTTAGTTATAAGCAGGGGACTTGCCAAGTAAACTGCTGTAAAAATTTGGGAGTGATTTGAAATTTTCACGTAGGATAATTAGAAGCATGAAGTTAGGGTGCACAACTACTGGGTCCTCTCCCCTAATAAGAATATCTTGTGGTGTTTCATGAACTTACGTTTACACTTCTATCACACCATGGAACCACTTTTAAGACAGGGTGTAATGGAGGACATGGACCCATTCATAATATCTTAAGAAGTTACATCCTTTATTACATTTGGATAATTGTTTCATTAGCTTTTAGCTTTCTTCAACTGTTTTTAGGGTTGTTATAAGAGTAGTTGTAAGTAAATAAGTTTGAAAGATATTTTTTAAAGATTGGAAGAGATTCCGTGAGGAGATTTTTAATAATATTAGTTGCTCATGAGTAGGGGTATATAAGTTTGAAGATTTTATAAAGATTGGAAGAGACCTTACAAAGAGATTTCTAATTATATTAGTTGTTTAGGACTAAGGGGGCAAATCATGATCAATCTTTTTTATTGTTAATTTTTTTGTTTTTAAGTCTTCTTACTAGAGTAGATATAAGTAAATAAGTTTGAATGAAATTTTCAAAGATTGGAGGAGGCCTCACAAAGGTAGGCACAACCACATCAAAATGAAGTTTTGTTATTAGAGTAGATATAAGTAAATAAGTTTGAAGCAAATTTCCAAAGTTTGGAGGAGGCCTCACAAAGGTGCACACATCCACATTAAATTGTGCACAAAGCTAAGGAATCAAATCATGTCTCTTTCATCTTTTTAATTGTTAAAACTTTACACAAGGAAAGTCAATTCTAATATTCTTTATTGTTATTACTTCATATGGAGAAAGTTTTAATTGTAGTAATGAAGAGTTTAAAGAAATTTATTGGAGAATTTAAAAAACAAAAATAATGAAAAAAGAAGCATTAAGAGAATATACATGGATGTGATAGAGATAATTCACATTTTGAATTGGATAGTGCAATGTTAGAAGACATTGATATGATACCTACAAATAATATTAAACCTATTTGTAAATTTTTAGTAGTGCAATTGTGTTAAAAAAAATTATATATAAGAATAAAAAAAATACATATTACAAAGAGAATGTGAGATTCATTTATGTCCTCAAGATTTTTCATTGTGGTTTTTAATACAATGAAATAGATTGTTAAAGGGTCTTCTAAGGAGGATTATGGTTCTTTTGTAACACTTAGATTCTAAACCAAATAGAGGAGGTAAGCATAATTGATGCATGCTTTCTAGTTGGAAAGTGTTAATTGGGTTTTTTTTGTCAATCTCCCTATGACCTCATGTGTAAACAAAAATGATAAACATGTGCCCTATTTTAAAATGATATAAAAAAGGAAATCATGTATTGAATAAGTATGTCCAAATGAAGAAACTATCATTAAGAGGCCATGTTTGGGCCCAATTAGACACATTATTGCATGAGTTCTACATAGATTATATTTTTGTTCAAATATTGGAATTTTTTCTCAGGAAGATTCATTTTACCACTAAGGTCTAAAAGAATCAAGGGACTTGTAAATTATTACATGAGATGCATTGACATTGTTCTAAATTGTTTAATTCCAAATAACATTACACTTCTTTGATTGAATGGAATCAAGTATGTGCAAATCAATAGAGTATGAATGTGATATCCATTAGGATAGATATTTACATTACTATTTCCATCTTTCTATTACTTTACATTTGTCTCAAATCACCAAGATGTTCCTATAGGAAAAAATGAGTTAAATATGATAGAAATAAAAAAATAGGTTGATAGTGTTGATGGTGTTTTCTACATAGCAACAACTCAGACATAATATAATATCTCATCTCTCTTGAAAGGTAAATCTATATCAGCAAGCCTCAAGAGATAACCCCAAGGTCTCTAATGTCGGGCCTTGATAATGCATAAACAACTCAATGATGAATGTGAAAATGTTGGCAATCACAAGGGGATTTGCAAACAAGTGTTGGAGACTCTTAAGCTCACCAAATATAGCAATGACATGATGCTTTTCAATCCTAAACTAACCCAAATTTAAAAGAAATAGCAAAAGATAAAGGGTTTAAGAGAGATTATAAAACTAACTCCTAAGATCAATCATGAAAATAATAGAGAATTCAAAATGGACTAACACTTCCAACCAATTCTTGTTAAACCTAGATTAAATTTGTAATATCACAGAAACAATGCAATCTCCTAAGGCATAAAAAAATTTCAGTTCATGAAGCATCAACACATCAACCCAAATTTGGCGTTGAAATGAATAAATACCAACAATTGAACTTAGCACAATAAGATATAGGTTCGGGCTAACTTTACACAACAACTCACAATCAACAAGCTACTAAAAGTATGGACCAAGGGTTGCTCAAACACTTCATATGATATATCATATAAACACAATTGAGCTGCAACTATTTCTAAGATTAACCATAATTTAATAACTTACTTAAAGTAATTTCCCAAAGATCTAAAACATAAGAACCATGCATAGATGAATAACACAAAGGAAAACACCAAACAATAATGTCTTCACTTGTGTTTGCTTCACCAAAATTTGCAACAATCCAAGTATCTCGAGTATTACAACACTTTTCCAAAGTTCTAGCTAAAATTCTAACTTTTCTAACTATCTAACCCTTGAAAATGAGGAGAAAACCCCCATTTATAACATTACATCCTTAGGTCAGCCCAAATTAGGGCTTTAGTTAGGTTGGCCTTGTTTCCCTCTTAAAATTCCCTAAATTTGAATTATAATAAAATAATGAGGGTCGACCCCCAAAAGTCAACTTTATAATAAATATTCTTGATGGAACATAATTCAAGGAAAAACTGATTTGTATCTCCTTACAAGCTCAATGTAGTGGGCACACATTTCAAAATTGTCCAACTTGGTGGTCCTCCTTATATTTTTCTCCTTCTTTTCTTCTAAAAATTTCCTTTACCTTTTCCAGAACTAGATCTAGGTTGGCCTGAGTTGGGATTGAGATTAAATTAGCCCTTACTTTTATTGAATTTAATTCACATTCATATTTAGTCAATTTTTTCTCCCAATCAGAATAAAGACCCTAATATCTATCCAAGTTGGATATGTAAATTGTAGCATCCTCCAGTTGGTCTTTTACTATTGGCCCATTGTCTCCAGGTGAATAAATCTCATGCCAGTGCCACTTTTGTAGCTATCCAACATTCAGGTTCTTCTTCCCATGTTTTTTCCTTCCAGTAACTATCTCCAGGAAAGTGATGCAACTATTAGAGATTTCCTTCACTTTGTTTTGAGCCTTGGAGATCTTCTTTGGTGCTTTCATCTTGAGTTCATTCCTGAAGTTAAAGGCCTATATCCATTCCATGAAATTATGAGTATTCTCCATTGTGATGGAACCTTCTTTAACGAATACATATGTAGGGAGCTAAAGTATTTTTTCTAACTCTTTAACAATGAGCTCATCTGGGTTCTTACAATCAAGCAGAAATTGTGTCATATCTCCAGAAAGGAAGGATTCCTTCTCATACATTTGTAGTACCTTCTCGATCATGGCATAACCTCTCTCACTCACACTGTGCAACCATTCTTGTGTATCCCTTACAGATGAGTTCAACCTTTCAATCTATGAAACAGTCTCCTTTGACAACAATCCTTTAGAGAATTAAGACCCCTCACTGCTTTGTGCTTGTAGTGGCTTAACAAGATGTTGAACATATTTGTACACTTCTTTGAGTTTCTTTTGTTGTTCTTCCTTCTCTTTGGTCTCCTTGTCCAATCTCCTTAGAATGGCTTCAGATGACTCTTGGAATTCTTCATTTTCCCGCTCCTTTGTGGTGGGACCCGAATTGATTGTCTGAACTTTGTAAGCTAAGGGCCTCACCTCATCCTTATACTTATTCTATGCAATAATCTCAACATACACAAACCTATCATTGAATGTATCCTTGGAGAACTTAGAAACAGTTCTTTCCCTCTTCCTCTCCTTGGGAAGTCCCCAACTTTCTAGGAACTTATCCCAGTCTGAAGTCTCTTCCTCCACAATTACTGCCTTTTGCTTCAATCTTTGTTCTAACCATTTAGGAGCAACTAGTTTCTCAATCTCTACATTCTTATGTTCTTCTCTAATTGATCACGGGGAGGAATTTGTTGATCTTTATCCTTATCAATCTTATCTTCATCTTCACCAAGATTGTCATCATCTTTATCAAGCTTGTCACCATCAGACTTATCATCATCTTCAACATCAACATGTGGCATATCGGTGTGTTCCTTTTGTGGAGGCTGAGATGGAATTTCCACTATAACCTCATATGTTGCCTCCTTATTATGTACTTCCTTCTCCTCCAATTGCTTTTCAAAATCACTCAGTTGCCCACCTCTTGGTTTGGGAACCTCCTCATTTGGTATCTCTTCCTCTGGATTAACAAGAACATTCTCCTTTTCAGTATTATCTTCCTGATCAGCAATATCTACATTAATCTATACATTTTGTATTGGAGATGTAGGAGGAGAACCATTTCTTGGAGTTGGGCCTTCTCCATATTTTCTATAAGATCATCAGTAGGTGTCTCTTTAGTGATCACCTTCTTATCTTTATCCACATTCTCTACTGGAGTTGTCTTGTGTGAGGAGAATTTCTCCTTACATGGACCTATTGTTTCTCACCAGAGCTCTCAATATCAACCACCTTAGGTTGTGAGGTCTCTTCTTCAGTGACCTTGGCCCTTTTGGACCATGCCAATTTTTGGACCTCAGTCATTATCTTTCTCTTCTTTGGAAGTTGAACTTCCTTAGTTCCTTCCTCGGTAATCTCCTTCAATGGATTCCTTGCCTTGGCCACTGACTCTCTCTTTTATTTCCTTTTAACCTAGCTTCTTGTTCTTCTCTTGATGATAAATTATGACTTCTCCCCTTCTTCTTCCGAAGGAAGCTCTGCTGTATCATCCTTGGTTGTTTTTGTTTCCTCCTCCGAGTGGGATTCAAGATCTCCCATCATATCATATGTGAACTTTGTTCCATCTGCTTCTATCTCCAAAATCTTGTGTTTTACTGACAAATTGGAGTATCTCAAAATTGGAGCATTGATTACATTTAGGTCAACAATCTCCTCCTCATACCAATTAATAGGGGGAAGTGGCTTATCCTTGTATTGTTCATAATCATGATGCTACAGGAATTATCCATCATCATCCACTTGGTCTGGAACTTGGGAAATTTTGTGCAATCTAATCAGTTTTAAGGATAATCTTGAGAACCTTCTTCTAATCACTTCAAATTCATCCCTATAGTTAGTCAAATAGTCCTCTATATGAATCTTGTGTTTATATTCCCTACTAGCCTGCTTTTGAGCAATCCCATTTGGATCAAAGTTGTCTCTATTTGTGTGTGAATACAAATTGAAGTGCACCATCTCCTTATCTGAATATTGTGCACTTTGGATGGAAGGGTAGGACTCAAGGACTTCAATACTTAAGGGAAATTTAGGTCTAAGTGTTGGTTTATGCATATCCTTTATCACTGCATCAAAAGCCACCATCTGCCTAGTCACCTTTAGCAAAATGAGCTTGTTTGTTGGATATCTTAGTAGTCTCAAGGGTATTGTTGGCGATCCTTGTATCCTGATATAAGGAAACCTCTCAAATTGGATGAACCATTGTCCATTTCTCCTTATCAACTCCATGGCCTTGGTTGAGATTCTTACATGCAATGCATCTTGTAGGAGCCTTGTAATATCATAAAGAAAGCATCATTTACCCTCCTCTAAGTTGATGTGTTGAATTGGAGTTGAGGGAGAATATCACATATTTTGTCTTGTCCAAGGACCCCTTTGCAACTCAAACCCTTATACTTGTTCTTTCTAGCTAGTAGATATACAAGGTAAGATGTCATGGTAAATTTTTTAGTTTCTTGGACATTTCTCAATTGAGAGTCCAAGTTGTCACTTATGATCCCTGCTCAATGGTAATGAGTTCCCTTTACAATTTGTGAGATAACATGAAACATCCAACCCCTGAATATAAAAGCATCCTCTAATCCCATTACCCTACCTAATAGAGTAATCATGTCATTGTATTCTAATTTGAAGTCACTCCTGTACAGCTGCTTGGGTAACTTTAAGTAATGTGCCTTTGGCTTGTCAATCCAGTTATTGTTCATCATTAGCAAAGCTTTTTCAGGATCCTTGGCATAGAAGTCTTTTGCATATTTATTATTAATCCTTACTAGCTTATCGTGTGAGCCAATGTTAAAATTCTCTACAATGGATTCTTTTGTCAGGTTGGCCATGATTCTACCCTGAGGTCTAATGATAACCCTCTTATTTGAATCATAATGTTTAGCACGCTTCAGTACTAGCTCTGGATATTGTAAGGTAGGTGGGAATCCTACAACTTGAGCCAACCATGTATTAGTGATGATTTGTGCCAGCTGAGAAGGTGCATCTCCAAACATTCTTTTCTTGAATTCATCATAATCCACATTCCCCATATTAGTATCACCAATCTTGTTCCATGCTGAGAGGATCTTTGATTTAGGCTAGATGCCCTTGAAGTCATACTTCAATCTTTCAGCCCTAGTGTGAGGCTCTTTAGGACTAGCTTCATATGTTTTGGCCTTTGATCCCTTTGTTGGACTAGAACTGACCTGCATCTGTTAAAGGGGACAATAATCACCATGGTACCAAGCATGATAAAGCATTAAGTATATTCACATTATCAAGATTGTCATAAATATCAATGAGCATCACATAATTAACCTCAAAACATCAAGGAGACTATGACATCCCAATGCCAAAATCTTGAAATGAAACATTGAAAAACTTCAGGATTTTAATCTGTTCAGGGATTTCAAGCAAGGAAGCATTTTAGGGAATCCATGAGGAAGGGTATATTTCAAGTTGGACAATATGGATCAATCTAAGATGCACCAGAGTGAATACAAATTAATCATATATCAACCCCCCCATGCAAGCTTTTTTAGAGTCAAATCACAAACCTCCAAATGACCGATCTGATGAATTTTGGGAATTTAAGTGTTGGGAAGATTTTTGGGAAATCCATCCCTAGGTGGATTCTCCGAAAGGATTAAGACTTGGAGAATCCTCCAAGGGGTGGAATTACTGAAATATTTGATTTCCATGCAAATTCGAGTTTCAATTTGTTTCCTGATGACATATGATTGATTCATGTAAAATTTTAGCATCATATCCAAGTGCATTTTCAATATTGATAAGACTTCGAGATTTTCACACTTGGATGGATTCAGGGAATCTGCAAGTAGGTGGATTTTCTGAAAGAAATAGGTTTCAAAAAATTTGCAATGTGAAGGATTTTTTGAAGGATGAAATAATCATCGAAATTCAATCCAAAGTACTGACAAAGTCACCTAAGTCAAATCTTTAGGCTATGCTCATGCCCCAATGTCACCCAACTAATCTTCAAAATTTTAAGGGGTAGGTGGACTCAAGGAATCCATGAGGCAGCGAAATCTCTGAGAGGAATGACCTTCAGAAAATCTGAGGGTAGACAGATTCTTCGAAGGAGAGAAAGTTTAGCATACTTTCTAAGTGCTCTCCTCTCTGTGTGGATGATCCCACAATAGTCGTTTACAATTTTTGGCCAAACTGGACACTGGAATAATTTTTTTTAACTAAATATTCACTTTCGGACACCTATAGCGGCTAAACCGTGAGGAATTTGAAGATGATGCAAACTAGAGTTTCGTGAAATTTTTTTTGTAGATTCTAAATATATTTTTTTCAAAAATTTTGGAATCAGAGTGCACTTCTTTTTCCATCTCCATCGAAAACTAGTTTTTTTTCAAAAAATAACATTTTAAAAAGTGACGCTCACCATATAACGCATAATTTTTTTTGCATGAAGGATAAAATTCTAATTCTTTCAAATTTAGATTTGTAACTCTAATATCTAGTGCTTCCACTTGGTTAGATAGTTTTTATTAAATATTTTTCTTTAATCAAGTTTTGAAGTCAAACCAATTACAATTTAGACATATTTCTAACTTTTGTATATATGAAATTCAATTTTATTTTTTTTGTTGGATCAAGGACTTCAATATTTGGTGCACTCATATTTTTTTATTTTATTTTTGATAATATGCTATTTTTCCACAAAAGCTTGGATTTCTGAAAAACCTACATTCACAAGAAATAAAAAATAAATTTAATTAAAATTATACTTTTCTGGAAGCTTATAATAAGGAATACATACTTACAAAAAAAAAAAATTAAATGAATTCATTTGATCACCCAAAAGGTAAATCAAAAGTGATTTTTTATCATCATTTTGATAGGTGTAAAGGAGACTTCGTTATAGGTATGATTTAAAACTAGTGGGGTTCTATCCAAGGGGGCTTGGTCTAAGGTGGTTTGATGAAACCCTATTCAATTGGAATCCTTTAAATGGAACTTTTTGAGGCTTAAATCATTATATTTTCTAAAAATATGTGATTTCAGCAAAAATAAAGATCTCCTAGAAAGTGTAAACCACTATTGTGGTAGCACCCTGTGAAAAACTAAATGCTTGGCTTGCAACCTCGATCAACTTATAACATGCTTACAAGACAAAATTTGAACACACACCTCATAATTCGGTGTTGTCACAATAGTGGTTTACACTTTCTGGGAGATCTTGATTTTTGCTGAAATCACTTATTTTTAGAAAATATAACGATTTAAGCCTCAAAAAGTTTCATTTAAAGGATTCCAATTGAATAGGGTTTGATCAAAGCACATTATACCAATCCCCCTTGGATAGAACCCCGCTAGTTTTAAACCATACCTATAACGGAGTCCTATACACCTATGAAAATGCTGATAAAAAACCACTTTTGATTTACCTTTTGGGGGATCAAATGAATTCATTTAAAATTTATTTTTTATAAGTATGTAGTCCTTATTATAAGCTTCCAAAAAAGTATAATGTTAATTAAATTAAATTTGATTATTATATTTATTTTTTATTTCTTGTGAATGTAGTTTTTTTCACAAAAAATGAAGCTCTTTTTATGCACATGTGGAAAAATAGAATATTATCAAAAAAAAAAATTAAAAATATGAGTGCACCAGATATTGGAGTCCTTGATCCAACAAAAAAAAAAAATTCAATACATACAAAAAAAGTTACGTGTTATACAGTCCGCCTATGTTTGAATTGTAATTAGTTTGACTTCGAAATTTGGTTAAGGAAAAAATATTCAATAAAACACTATCTAACCAAATGGAAGCAGTAGATATCAGAGTTATAAATCTAAATTCAAAATAATTATAATTTTATCCTTCATGGAAAAAAAGTTATGCGTTATACGATGAATGTCACTTTTTAAAAATGTTGTTTTCTGCAAAAATTAGTTTTCGAGGGAGATGGAAAAAGAAGAGCAATCTAATTCTATAAATTTTGAAAAAAATATATTTAGAATCTATAGAGAAAATTTCACAAAACTCTATTTTGCATCATCTTCAAATTCCTCACGGTTTAGCTGCTATAGGTGCCCAAAAGTGAAGATTTAGTTAGAAAAAAATATTTTAGTGTCCAGTTTGGCCAAAAATTGTAAACCACTATTGTGGGATCACCCAATTCCAATCAAATCACTCACCAAGACGCTCGCATTAATATAAAATAGGCACTAAACCCTAATTTAAGCAAACTAGGGCACGATGATGTACAACTAGGGTTCTCATTTATCAATTGATTTGAACACTACGAACCAAGCACAAACTAGGCATGATCATACGTCCTATACGAGATTAAATAAACTGAATTCGAACCCTGTACCCATGAGAAATTGCATGCCCTAACCCACGACAGTAACTAAAATTTGAAGAATGATCATGCCAATCTCAAAAAACCCTAATGTGCCCGAGCCTGTGAACAATGATCCCTAAGAAAAGATCATTGCTTCCCTACCTCATGGATCCAACAAGATGAATACCCTCAATTAGGCAGACACAAGCATTCTCACCCTCAACTAATAGTTGAAACACATAATAAATCATGGACCACCACTAAATCACGAAGCACAAACGCAAAAATTGAATTGTAATCATAAAATGAAGGGGAAACCCTACCTTTGGATGAGGAAATAGGAGGTATTGAATCGAAGGTGAGTGGAACTTGATCACAACCCCAAAACATTGTTCCTCAAATCACCAATGACAAGTGCCGAAAGGGAACAGAGGTTTCTCAATTGACACTCAATGCAAAATGAGAAATAAAGAGTGATATCATAACTTGTAATGCTCCCAAAGTGACATTCAATGCACCCCATGTACAATGACCATCAAATCATAAATTCCCTTAAAAGACACCTCAGACCTGGAAATGCAACGAGGGGATAGATTTGAAAAAATTTGGCAAGGGCCAAATTCTCTGAAAGAACTGAACCTCAGAAAATTTGGAGCAGCTCAGATTCTCTGAAAAGATGCATACCCCAGAAAATCTTCCTGTAGGCAGAATCTCTGAAGGTGAATCCCTTCGAAAAATATGCCATGAGGAGAAATTTATGAGACCCCTCCTAACTTAGCCAATTTCATCCCGAGGTGAAATTTTGATAAAATCCCTGGATCCTAGGAATACTTTAAGACCAAAACATTGCAATCGAGGGCACCTAGAGTGTAGATAGAGAATTAGTTCAATCAAACAAAGAAAAAGCCAAAATTTAGAGGAACCTATCCCTTAAGGGAAAAAGGTCAAACCCAAAACAAAACCAACAAATGAAGCAAGAAAAAGAGGGTCCCCGCCTTTGGTGGGGCATGTGTGCAAAAATTGCACAACAAATGGTGACTCTGTTGGGAAATGCTCTAGAGCATTTCAATGAAAAACTAGAATCAACAACCTAGAGTCTCAAGTTTCGATCCTCACACAAGGTCACCCATAAACTAAAGTCTCAAAATCAATGAACAAGTGAGTCCTTCCTATTCTAGTAATCCCAGTGTGTGCAGGTGTATTCATTTCACTCCCTTAACTGTTGCAAGGAAACCAAGGTTAGTCAAGTCAAGCTATGTAAAGATTCTTACTCAAAAATCAACCTGGATAGAGCCTCGCTTCCAGTTAGGCATCCATAGCCTCAACAAGGTTATTGTTGTGATTCCCCCAAACATAGCTCTACTTCCAGCCAGGCATCCATAGCCCCGGTAGAGATATTCAGATCCCCCTAATAAGTTGAATTTCTTTCTTTTGATATTCAATATTTTCTTTTCTTTCCTTTTTGATATTCCTTTTATTTACACTTCTTTTCATTTCAACTATTGAACAATGAAGTTCACACTCAAGGCTAAGAATCACAGTGGTGCTGAAGCATAAATAAGATTATTCACTTAGCAATACCTCACAAGGAACCTACAAAAACCTTAAGATTCCTAAGATGTGTGTAGATGTAAGATTCGAGCACATTTCAGAACTAACTTAATCCAATGACCTATCCACTTTAAGTGTTTAGCACATGTGACACTGAATAAAGGAATTCTACCAACCCATCTAGAAGAATGATTAAAGTTTGTAAAATAAATACTCTAAACAGTCCCAGATAAATAATCCTTGTGCAAGTCTGACACTTCCTCAAACCAAAGAACAAAGAAACCTCAAAACCAAAGCGAAGAAAGCAAACAAAACCACCTAAGCTAACCAAAACAAAAGAAGAAGCAAAACAAACCAAAAAAACCAAGAGAAAGTGAACACCTACTCTAACCTTTTACAGGGATGAGCTGGAAACAACTAAAGCAAGGAAATAATGCTTCAAATTTTTCCTATTGACTGGCAATGGGACATCTTCTCTAGTGAGATTCTTAGGACGAAAAGCATTATCCCCTAGGATTTCAGAAGGGCCAAGCCACATCCTATCAAACTTACTGTGCTCCCCTTTATTTTCATGTGCTTTATCCCAATACAAGACTAGGTATGAAATCCTGAAGGACTTGACCTTATCCTTATAATTAAACCACCTTTTAACAACACCCTGGTGCTTAGCAAAGTTTTCCAAGGCTGCATCCCACTTCTCTTCCAGCTGTAACAATTCAGCTAGATGGGTTTCTAAATTCTCTCCTTCCTCATAATACTCATTAATAAACTAGAGAGTGGGAATTCTTAATTCGACAGGGAACATAGGTTGAAGACCATACACAAGGTGATATGGGGATGTTCCTAGGGATGTCTTTGTTTGGGTACGATCAACCTATAGGGAAAATATCAGTTGGGTATGCCAATCCTTGGAATTCCTATCAAGCAACTTACAAATTAAAGTTAGAAGATTCTTGTTTGTGGACTCAGCTTGGCCATTCCCCTAGGGCTATTAGTTTGAAGCAAAATTAATGGCAATACCATGATCAAATGGTCAGCCCAAAAATTTCAATGAAGCGAAGGTGGGACCATAGTGACATACCAAAGAAAATGGACAACCAAAGCAATTAATGATATTTGATTCAAGGAAATTGATCACTACCTCTGTAGTACACTATTTTGCAAGCAACTTCAATCCACCTAGTGAAATAATCAGTAACAATAAGGATGTACATGTGTCCTGTAGAAGATGGTGGGTTGATCGAACTAATAAAATCCATACCCCATTGTGCAAAGGGTTTTACCTGGATGACTGATTGTGGTGGAAGAGAAAAATGCTTTACTTTGGTAGCACAAGTTTGGTAGACAGGGCAAGCCCTCACATGGTTGTGTGCATCTTTAAACAAAGTGGGCTAGTAATATCTTGCCCTCAGGATTTGATGTGAAGTGGCAAGTCCAAAACCATGACCTATGCCATATTTGTCATGAAATTCTATAATCACCTGAGCTGCTTCCTCTTTTCCCAAGCATCACAAATAGATTCCCTTATGATTCTTTTTAATAAAAATTCCTCCTTGCAACATGTAAATGTCACTTTTCAACCATAAAACCCTTCACTATACTGTATTCAAATGATCGGGGCATTAATAGTTCAACAGATACTAAAGAATTTCATCATACCACTTGTCAGGAGACACATCTTGGAGATGATATTGTTGTGCAACAATCTCTCGTCCTGTTTTAGCCATTGTATATGTCAGAGCTTGTCCCCTTACTAGCTTCATTGGATAAATTTCTATAGCATACTCCTACAACATAGTGACCCACTTGGCCCTTCTTTCTCCCATTCCATTCTACATCAATAAGAGCTTCATGGCTGGGTCAGGTACAATGGCAAAAACTTTATTCTTCAAAATGTAATTGTAATGTCACAGAATTGCACCTAGGGGCAATTCCACATTTTTACACTTTTGCCTAGCATTTATGACACCTTGGAACATTAATGAAAAAAATCCCATGAGTTGAAATTTTGTGATTCTGACCCCATGTGGACTAGTGGCAGAGCAACAGAAGCCTAACAACACATTTCCCAAAAATATAGGCCTTGGATGGCTACATGGCGCGTTAACATTCCGGTGGTTTTATGAGTTTGAAATAGGGAATCTCGAATCTTGAATCTTTCGACATGTTTCCTAGCAGTCAAAATTCAAATGTAACGGCTCTTTGCTACCCTTGCATGCAACAAAAATCCATCCTTGGCTCTCATTTAGAGGTTTAGGTCATTTAGTGAAGCTCTCTCTTTACACCTTCATTCTTGAGTTCTCTTCATTCTTGATAGAAACACTCTCACAAGCAAATCCATGATAGACTAAGGTCCTTCCAATAGCTACAACTCTCAAGCAAGCGCTCAATGGTGCATTTGTGCACTCTAGAGAGGTCTAGGCCTGTGGGTAATGTTGTCTCTCTCCCTCTCTCTCTTTATTTTCTCCTACTTGTTCATTTACTACTTTGTGGTGCAAGTTCTACTCCTGAAGCAGGTTTTCCTTTCACCACACACTTTGTCTACTTCATTTACACTCCTTTCCAACTTGGTTGTCCATGGAGGTTGGAACACCAAAATGGGGATCTGATTGAGGCAAACCCCTATAGAGCCCCAAGCTTGTCCCCTCATTCTTTTGTGTGTAGGTTGTAAAGCAGAGCTTGGAGTGAAGACTCAAATGTCCAGTTGAAGGTAAGTTTTCTCCAAGTTCTACTTGTATTTTGTTCTAAGTTTCTATTTTTTGTCTGGTCATTTCATCCAACATACCTCTGACTCAAGCTAGTAAGTGAAACCTTGTCCTGCCTGCTTGAGTTCCCGAGTCTTCTATCACTTAGGATGCTAGCGCACTATTTGGGCGACAACGCACCGCGTTGGTGTCCTGAATCTGCACTTCCATCCTTTGGCTGAGAGCTCCTCTATCTGAGGCATGAATCTAGAAGTTTCACTCTCTAATATTATAAAGTAGTTTCCTATAAAGTTTAACGTATACACATCTCTTTCACAATTTCTTCATGCTAAGGTGGATAAGGGTAGTTCGTTCCCTAGTGATCTCTTGAGAATGAAGAGACCCATGTGTAGCAAATCCCTCTTATCTCACATTTTGGTGACCCTGATGTGAAGATGTCGGATCTATTTTTATAATGTTTTCACATTTTTTATTACACATTCCCTAAGGAAGATTTCAATATGCTAGATGACGCTCTAAATGACTTCTTAGAAGCACCCTCACCTATCTGTAAATCTCCCAAGCAAGCTTCCTCTCTATCAAATGAGGAGTTAATAAATGTAGTTGTGGTCTCTGTGGATCCTTCAAGCCCTAAGAAACCCATCATTTACGTGACCCCAGTCGAGTCCTCTTCTAGGGAGGATTATTCTATCTATGGGATCTCATGTTGTAGTAATTCATCAGACCTATATTCAAGGTTCGTGAAAGCTGCAGAATCCTCTTCATATAACGTTGTTGAGCACACATATAACACAAGAAGAAACAAACAAAATTTGGATCAACAACCCTTTGTTCCTACATATCAACCTAGTCAAGTTCTTACTTCTTTACCACCTTCTCAACCAAGCCTTCCTCCAGTACCTAAACCTACGATCAAAGCATTAGGTGATTATGATATTGTCGAGCAACTTCGTATTACTCCGGCTAAGATATCACTTTGGGATTTGCTTTAGACCACTCTGATTTAACAGCAAATGCTTCAGGAATCCTTGCAAAATATTCTCTTTCCTACCTCTGCTAGGCCCATGGATGTTAATGCGTTGTTGGTTCATATTCAAGTGGATTCACCAAATATTAAGTTCCATCCGCAAGAACTCCTGCCTTCGGAGGTGCAAAAGCAAGCAGATCCCTTGATGATTATAATTAATGTAATTAATATCAGTATTAGGCATACTCTCGTTGACATCGGTTTGGCTTTCAACATTTGTGGTATCGACCTATTACCTAAAATTAAAGTTGATTCATCTTCTTTAGCAGCTTCTTCCTTGTATATTCACGGGTTTGATAAAGCTGGCCATCAGGCTCTAAGAAAAATAATACGACCATTGCAGCTGGGTCCCATTACCTTACCTACCTTGGTTTATGTGATGCCTAGTTCTCTACCCTATAATCTTCTCTTGGGGAGACCCTGGATTCAGGCTATGGGCATTGTAACCTCTACTTTACACCATTCCTTAAAATTCATCGCAAACAATCAAGTGGTTATGGTTAAAGCAGATCCATAAGCTATTCACCTTTGTGAGCTAGTGGCTACCAATTGTGCTATAGTTGTATCCACTCTCAATAATTGTATACCATCCTTAACCATTGATGCTATAGCATGTTCTTCATCAATACCTTCTATGGAATTTGTCCCTGGAGCGATTATTGTTAAAGATGAACCACCTAAAGTAGAATTAGATCCTAAGTCTCCCTCGTCTTCCCCTTATTTCTCTCAATCGAATGCTTTCCTTGGTGATGATTGGGGCTCCTTGGAATTCTCTGAATTCTTTATTGCATAATATAAGGTGAGCCCCTCTTGCATATAATTTTTAGGCAATTCTGATGTAAAGATGGATGATACTCCCATTGAGGAAGAGAAGTGTGATCCTATTCTGAAGACCACTCCTCCCTCTACTGAAGAGGGTAATCCCACTCCTACAAAGGAGGTTAATGTTTGTGAACCTAGTGAATAAGGTGGGGGTGCTCCCATAGAGACATTCAACATTCATTGGTGGAATGAAACACTCTACGTAGAGCTGCCACCTCCCATTTTTTTGCAAACTCGCTATGGTTTTGGATATGATCTTGCCTCTTGATATGGTTATGGGTAGATTGGCCTAGGGCGTATCGAACAAGGAATCCAAGTCCCCATCTAGTTTAAGCTGTGAAAGTGTTATCTGGGTTTGGGATGTTCTATCAAACAATCTAAGCAAAAACCTTGGTGGAACGTTAACATGATTTCGGCCGAACTACTCAGTTTGGTCCATCCCAAATTAATAGAGGATGGGGATCAAGCCAAGAAAATCCCTTTAGATGTCTTCTCTTTAGATGAAGCACTTGAGGAATTCCTAGGTTCCTATTCCTTGTCAAGCCTCCTTTTCATCACAAGAGATGATTCTTGTATCGCCTGCATAAACAAGCATACTTTGGGGAATCTGTCTTGAGTGTTGATGAGGAATACCCTCTAACTAATGTTAATATTGATGTTCCGATATCCCATCCTAAAGATCGTAGTTCCCTCCTTAAAGGGGATACTATTGAAATCTTTATGGATCCTAAGTCCTCTAAAAATGTAATTAAGATTGGGAAGTGTCTCTCTTCAAAGGAAGTAGATGAACATTCTGATCTCTTACATTCTGATCTTGATATCTTCACTTGGATGTATGAGGATATGCTCGGTATTGATGAGTCCATAGTGGTTCACAATATCATCTTATGTCCTGATGCCAAGCCAGTTAAAGAGAAAATATGAAAGATCAATCCCAAGGTGGCGTTAATGGTTAAGAATGAGATAGAAAAGTTGTTGAAAGCAAACTTTATCTGTCTGATCGATTACTCCCCTTAGATCTTGAATATTGTTGTTGTTAGTAAACCTAATGGCCGTATTCGTATATGCATTGAATTTTGAGATCTTAATAAGGCTTCTCTTAAGGATTATTTTCCATTGCCTAATATAGACATGATTGTGGATTCGACTATAGGCCATGCATTGTTATCTTTTATGGATGACTTCTTGGGTTACAATTAGATCCGTATTAACCTACAAGATCAATACAAGATAGCCTTCATTGCCCATTAGGGTACCTTCTTTTATGTGGTCATGCCCTTTGGATTAAATAATGTAGGAGAAACTTACCAACGAGTGATGACCCTGATATTTCATGATTTTATTCACAAGATCTTAAAAGACTATGTTGAAGACATCTTGGAAAATTTGATAACCCATCAAGATCATGTAAAGAACCTTCATCTTATCTTTGAATGACTTCGACTCTATAAGATGAGAATCAATCCCCATAAGTGCATCTTCAGTGTAGATGCCAAAAATTCTTTTGGATTCATAGTTTCTCACCATGGAATCAAAGTCGACATGAATAAGATCAATGCCATTGTTAACATGCCTCCACCCAGAAATATTACTGAATTACAAAGTTTACAAGGGAAAATTCAGGAGATTCATAGATTTATATCTCAGTTGGTTGATCATACCCTTCCTTTCACTCACTTATTGAATAAAGATGTTCGCTTCATATGGAATGAAGAGTGCCATAAAGCTTTTGAGTCAATCAAAGCCTATTTGGCCAATCCTCTTGTATTGATGTCAGCTATGCAAGATAGACCCTTTTTTATTTACCTTGTAATATCACCTTATGCCTTGGCATCTTTGCTAGCTCAATACAATGATGCTTGGAAAGAGAGAGATGTCTACTACATTAGCAGTGTCTTAGTTGATTATGAAACTCGTTATTCCTCCATGGAGAAACAATGCCTCGCTCTTGTCTTTGTTACACAAAAGTTGAGGCACTATCTTCACCATGCTGAAACACACGTCATTGTAAAGATTGACCTTTTGAAGCATTTATTCTCTAGTTCCAACCATGCTAGAAGCTAGCAAAATGGGTTATCTTGCTTTCAGAGTTTGATATAAATTCCATTACTCATAAATCAATAAAGGGTCAAGCCGTTTCTGATCAATTGGCAGAGGCTCCCTCATCTTCCTCCTCCCCAGGGTTGGATATATTCCCTGATAAGAATATTTTCACAATTAATTACAACCTTGAATAGAAGATGTATTTTGATGGATCGAGGTGTCTGACTAGTTCTGGAGTGGGCATGGTCTTGATATCCCCCGAAGGAAAGTCATTCCCTCTATCCTTTTGATTGTATTTTCCTTACACTAAAATATTGTTGAGTACGAACCTCTTATTGTTGTCTTGCGTGCTACGATTTCACTTAAGATAAAACATCTCCGCATAGTAGGTGATTTTGAGCTTCTTGTGAACCATATTATAGGGACCTATCAAGCTAAACAAGATAAGTTGTCTCGATAATGAGACCTTGCTTTGTCCTTGCTTAATTGGTTCTCTTCTTTCACAATAGACAATAGATCCCTAGAAGGGAAAATAGACATGTCGATGCCATGGAAATCACTGCTTCCTTGGTACCTTTAGAAGAGGATACAAAAGAATACCACTTCGTGGTTCAGGTCCTACAAATGCTGACAGTTTCTAATCAACCTGAATCCAAGGCCCTCGTGTGTTCTCACGTAGAATTGAGAGAATGATTCTCTAGTATCTATAACTACTTAAAGACTGGAAACTTCCCTAATGATGTGACAAAGAATGATCGCACTCATAGACAAAAGCTTTCAGCACGTTATTTCATTTTATCTGATGTTCTCTATCAAAAATCTTATAACGGATTGCTTTTGTGATGCCTCACTAAAGTGGAGACACCCCTCACCCTTAAAGAATCCCATTCAGGATCTAGGGGTGAACGCATTTGAGGTAAATCCTTGGTAAGGAAACTAATACACATGGGGTACTATTGGAAAATGATGGAACAAGATTCCTTTGATTTTGTTAAAAAGTGCCTTCAATGTCAACAACATAGTTGTCTCATGCACCTGCCCAAGAGTTACAAAATCAAACCTCTCCTTGGTTGTTCGCAAAATGGGGGTTGGATATTATTGGAAAGATATCACCTCCTTCTTTCAAGGGACATACCTTTATCATCACCGCTATAGATTACTTCACGAAATGGGTCAAAGCTATTCCACTTTGATCCACAAATGTTGAGGCTATCAATAGCTTTCTTCTGAACAACATTATTTCTCATTTTGGATTGCCTACTACTCTTGTTTCTAAGAATGGTACGCCATTCAAGAATAAGGAAGTAAAGCAATTCTTAAAGAAGTTCCACATTTAACATAGATTTTCTATGTTCTACTATCCACAGTCGAATGGCCAAGCAGAATCGTCTAACAAGACTCTTGAGCTCATTCTTCATAAAAAATGTTAATAAGCATGGTAAGGATTGGCATATTAAATTAATGTATGATTTGTGGGCCTACCGTATGAGTGTTTGTGCAGCGATGGGAAGAACACCTTACAACCTCGTATAGGGTGCCAAAGCTATCATGCCTTTGGAGTTGGAAATTTTATCTCTATGGTTTTCCCTTAAAGGGTTAATTAATGATGAAACCTATCAAGCTAATTGTTTTCATTAGCTAGAGATGCTCAATGAGTGTCAATTAGAGGCCCTCAACCATCTTAAATCTTATCAATAGTCGTTATCGAGACAATATAATCAAAATGTGCATCCTATGACCTTTAAACTGGGAGACTTGGTTCTTTGTGAGAATCAGAGAAATGTGAATGCCTCACCTAATCAAAGAGGGAAATTTAGTCCTAATTGGTTAGGCCCTTAAATTGTTGTCTCTGTGTATGGTTCGTGTTCCTATGAATTATCATCTATGGATGGAATGCCTCTAAAAGAGCCTGTTAATGCGATACATCTTTGTTGATACTATGTGTAGTGTCCCATGTGTCATGTATGTGGTGTTCTCTCTTTGAAAGGGTAGTAGCATTATGTATGTTGACATTGTTCATTAACACATTATGAAATTTTTTTGTGTTATGATATGACCATGTGTGTGTGTGCAATATACATACATGTGTCTTGCTATGTTATGTATCCATATATCACATTACATATTTTAAGGAGATTATATCATCATTGTATTTAATTAACGTACAACCATGTGTGTGTTTTAAATCATGTTAGCATCTAATGTAAACATACATCCCTATGAGCATGTAATATCCATATCATCAACATACATGAAAATAAAAAGCATACACATCAAAATATACAATGTCATGATGTTGAAACTAGTATATATATATGTATGTATCAAGTTTCATGTACATGTATCATACCACTACTATAAAAAATGAGTGGCTATTGAATACGTGTCCATACAAAAGATCTACAATAATATATATGTATCTCTCGCTACAAAAATGATATACTAAATCACAAGCCCCTATGGTTGCAGCATGTGGCTCCCTGAGCCCTCTGGCTCTAGCTACTGCTAATGTGGTCTAGGGAGAGGCTATACAGTGGTCATAGATCAGGATCAATGTGAGCGTGATGCAGACAAAGCTACCCGCATCCCCCTGATCTCTCCTTGCAATGAGCATATAGTCATCTGTGGCTGTGTCAACTCTTGCTGCAGTTGTTGAACATCTGTTGGGATCATGGCTGTCGACTACTAATCAAGGTCATTGAGGTGGCTTTGGAGGGTGTCACGCACCTGCTCGACAGTATAGGCCCTCATCACTACCACGTATCACTCATCAAGCATCGTCTGCATCTCCCTCGATAGTTGGTCACGTTGTCCTCGAACGGTGGTAAGCTCCATAGTCAACTAAACAATCTATGCTCCCCAATCCTCATAGGTGGTCCTCAGGCATGTTATTAGCTCAAAAATATGGGCATGCCACCCCGTAGATACTGGCTGAAAAGCCTTGAGTATCATCCCTTGGATGGGCACGTCAAGATCCACCTATGATATGCATTGAGCCATCAACCCAGTCCATCCCTGTGCATCCTCTATAACCACAAAACGAAAGAGAGAAATCAATATCACATGGCATATACATGTATAATCATAAACAGAAAAACTGAAAGTACTGAAATATAAGCAACATTCTCTATATACTTGGGTCCCCTGGCTACCATGTGGGATTAGGGTGAGGAGTGGCAATATGACCTGTGTCATCAACATCAGTAGCCTCTTCCGGACCCACCAAGGATGTCGTCGTTGTGACCATGGGTGTTGGTGGTGCCGATGAAATAGGGGTAGTTGCTAGGGGGTATGATCTCCTCTACCACCTCATCCTTTGCAATGTTGCCTCCTTCTGCAGCCTCTCCTCCTCATCGGCCTACTACCACCCTCTCTATCTATCATGTGGTGGTACATCCCCTAAGTGGCCCAGATCCCCTCTAGGGGCACCCTCATTAAACATAAGAGGAGGAAGGTGGCTATCCCACCACCCTTTGAAGTCTACAACAATCCTGACATTATTTTCTAGTGCCATGGGCGACAGATCATGATCAAACTCCTCGTCATCCGAGGGAACAAAATCACTGATGGTGGGATGGGGGTGATCCCTGGGTCTAGCCACACTCCTGTAAGCCCTAGTATATGTAGACACGTCTAAGAGAATCATCTATACATGGACATGTTGTCACATAACCTAACTCCAATATTATGGTACAATGATGTGGTCATTGCGACGTACTAGAAAATGGTCTTGCTGTAGGTTCCTTAGGTACTTGCCATCATCTACCCATCAAAAAAACCTATAGGGTCTCCATCTAACCTTGTTCATAGCAAGAGTATCAAACTCTAACTGCCAAAACTGGAAATCTTTGAACCTCCACTAGCCTATCATATCAAACTAGTGGGCTATGGGGATGCGATATGGTTGTCACTGGGGAAATCTAACTGACCTCGTGCACATGATGTGGGCGAAGGCCCACACTTGCAAAAGTGTGCACATTGTCAGACTATGGTACTCATAATGGACGTACCGACCTAGCTCCTAGTAGAGGTGCACTAACATACTACACCCCTAGGAAAAAATTGTCTTATGCTCTACCATCTCTTTGATAGTGTTGACGAGGCCCTCGTGAAGGTGAGAGCCACACTCGTCTATCATGATCCAAAAAGCAATGGTCACAACCATCACTTGGTGCAACGACGGTGCAGTGGTCCATGCATGGTCATACCAATGTGTATAAATGTGGCTCGTGTCATTGCCATCATTTTTCCATCTTGAGTAGTAACGGACTCCCTTTGCTTGCTCCTGTGCCAATCGGGTATCATCAATGGCCACCTGCCATCCACAGATGGGTAGTCTGAGGACCTGATAGACAACTTCCAATGTGATGGTCATCTCCCCAGTAGGTAACTGGAATGATGATGTGGTGGCATCCCACCACTCCATTAGCACTGTAAGCATCTACTCATGATAGCGCATCTCTGGCATGGTGAATGCATGCCAAAGACTGACCTGCTCTAGGTGGGTGACCTCATCCATAGTGAGACGGTCCCTCTACTCCCAAACTAGTTGGTAAGCCTGCCCTCCAGGATGCTCGCAAATCTCCAGATACTCCTACAAAAGGGTGAAAAAATTCTAAGTCAGAACATGGAATCTCAATTTGAAAGCAAATTTTTTTAAGACTTATGCACACCATGAAGACATCTGTACATCGCGCATTCGTCCCTATTCACCATGGATTCCTCAAGGATGACAATGCATCCTTGAGACACCAGCACAAAATAGGGACGCGAGCGTACAACGTGGATGTCAGTGCACATTTTGAACTCAAGCACCCAAAATGGATGACTATGCACCTCGACGAATAAAAAATGCTAAAAAGGGGTCTTAAATCATGAAAAAGGAGGTTTAGAGCCCTACTTGGTCCACCTTGCGACCATCGGCTATATCACTGAGTAGCTGCTCAAGTCTATGCACCTCGTACTCCCTCCTGCTCAAAATTTTGTTGACTTTTCACTCACAAAATTCAACAATTTGCTCATAGTGAATAGTGAAAATGACCCTTCTAGGGGCCCACCTAGGTATATATAGGTCCCCCCGAGCCCATTTTTCCTAGAGTTTGTGGCTTCTTGGTTTGTCCTAAATTTACCCCACCAAGCTGGGGGAAAACTTTAGAGGAGGTATATAGTCATCTCTTGATCATATTTTTCTTCTAAATCAATGAATTTTTCTTGACCATTCTTCTCGTCGTGGTAGCTTCTTCCAATTTTCAAAGGTGACCTAAAATTTGGGTTTTGCAAGTTAAAGTTTTTTGCAATTTTTTACATTTACCTTGTTGTTGCTTGTTGAGCTTGGTTGCTAGGGGCACCTTCAATGTCAAATAACTCAACCTTGGTGGACTCAAAGGCCCCTTTTCCTGGCACATAAATCCATAAAATTAAAATTTGAGGTGAAAATTTTTCTCCTCTACTTTAGTGTGGCTTATTTTTCTCAAAATTGAGCCCACTAAAGTGGGGAAAAATGTAATGTGACATAATTGCACCTAGGGGCAATTCCACATTTTTTCCCTTTTGCCTAGCATTTATGACACCTTGGAACATTAATGAAAAAATTCCCATGATTCAAAATTTCATGATTCTGACCCCATATGGAGTAGTGGTGGAGCAGCAAAATCCTAACAACACGTTTCCCAAAAATCTAGGCCTTGGACGCCAGCACGACGCGCTAGTGTCTTGGTTGTTTTCCTAGTTTGAAATAGGGAATCTTTAATCTTGACTCTCTCAACACGTGTCCTAGCAGTCATAATTAAGATGTAATGGATCTTTTATGCCCTTGCATGCAACAAAAATCCCTCGTTGGCTCTCATTTGGAGGTTCAAGTCATTCAGTGAATCTCTCTCTTTACACTTTCATTCTTGAGTTCTCTTCATTCTTGATAGCAACACTCTCACAAGTGAAGCTATGCCAGACTGAGGTCCTTCCAAAAACTACAACTCTCAAGCAAGCACTCAACAGTGCATCTATGTGCTCTGGAGAGGGTCTAGGCCCGTGGGTAACACACACTCTCTCTCTCTCCATCTCTCTCTTTATTTTATCCTACTTGTTCATTTACTACTTCGTGGTGTGGGTTCTACTCCTAAAGCATGTTTTTCTTTCACCACACGCTTTTTCTACTTCATTTACACTCCTTTCCAACTTGGTTTTCTATGGAGGTGGGAACACCAAAATAGGGGTCTGACTAAGATAGACCCCTATACAGCCCCAACCTTTACCCCTCATTCTTCAATGTGTAGGTTGTAAAGCGGAGCTTGTAGTGAAGACTCAAATGTCCGATTGAAGGTAAGTTTTCTCCAAGTTCTCCTTGTATTTTGTTCTAAGTTTTATGTCTAGTCACTCCGTCCAACATACCCCTGGCCTGAGCCAGTAAGTGAAACCTTATCCTTCCCACTTGAGTTCCTGAGTCTTTTGTCACTTAGGATGCCAACACACTATTTGGATGACAACGTGCCACATTGGCGTCCTGAATCCACACTTTTGTCCTATGGCCAAGAGCTCCTTTATCTAAGGTAGGAATCTAGAAGTTTCACTCTCTCAAGTTATAAAGAAGTTTCCTATAAAGGTTAATGTATACCCATCTCTTTCAAAATTTCTTCATGCTAAGGTGGATAAGGGCAGTTCGTTCCCTGGTGATCTCTTGAGAACGAAGAGACCTATGTGCAGGGAATCCATCTTATCTCACAACAATGCCTAAATTTTTAACTCCACAAACCAAGCATAAGCTTGCTTCTTCACATTTGGATACCTTAACTCCACATCTCTGAGAGGGACACTCATGAAAGCTATGGGATGCTCATTCCCCTCATCTATTTTTTATGTTAGCATGCTTGCACAAGAATGATTTGATGTAAAAGAATATATATAAAATGGCTTTAGATAATTGGGACTATCTAATACTAGTGCAACAACTATGTCCCTTTTAATTTCCTCAAATACTTGATTAGCTTTGGTAGTCCTCTCCACTTTTGCATCCTGCTTTAGTATTGAATTTAGAGGCTTTACTATTTTTGCAAATCCTATGATAAATTTTTCAACAAAGTTAATCTTTTGAAGAAAGAATTCATCTCCTTTTTGTTGGCAGGTGGCTGAATCTTTAGGATAGCTTAAATTCTTTTAGGATCAATTGAAATTCCATGCTAAAAAATCACATGCCCTAAGAGCTTTCCTTTGATTACTCTGAATATGCACTTCTTAGGATTAAGGGGGGTTCCAAACTCTCTACATCTCTAGAAGACTTTGCATAAACCTGAAATGTGGTTACCTCTATTCTTGGAGAAAATTATCAAATCATC
Source organism: Sequoia sempervirens (assembly GCA_007258455.2). Classification (NCBI taxonomy): domain Eukaryota; kingdom Viridiplantae; phylum Streptophyta; class Pinopsida; order Cupressales; family Cupressaceae; genus Sequoia; species Sequoia sempervirens. The sequence continues at coordinate 76,618,427 of VDFB02000008.1, forward strand.
CATATAAATAATAATACACTTGCCTCTGATGTCCTTAAAGGCAATATACATCGCCCTATAGAACATGGCCCCTGCATTGATCAACCCAAAAGGAATTCTCCTATAGGAAAATGTTCCCGACTTGGTGGTAAATATAGTCTTATGCCTATCTACGTATTGGACCATGACTTGATTGTAACCAGAGTAGCCATCTAAGAAAGACATCATTTGAGATCTTTTTACAATCTGCAGAACCTCATCCAATGAAGGAATTGGATATTTATCCTTTTCATAGGCTCGATTGAGGTTTCTAAAATCCACACATAATCTTATCTCCCCATTCTTCTTATAGACCAGAACCAAATTGGCTACCCATGTAGAGTTTCTAACTGGGAAAATGATTTGAGCTAACAACAATTTCTACACCTCCTTCTAAATAATGGGTTCCAATAGTGTATTAATGGGCCTATACCTCTACTGGAAAGGTTTTTCTCTAGGCTTCAAGGGAATGGTGTACATAATTATTGAAGTTTCATAAGTCTTTAGATCTTCATAACTCTAGGCTATGACATCTTTCTATGCATGCAGTGCATATATTAAGCATCTTCATTCTCTGGGAGTACACACCTTTCCTATATATACATTCTTAACATCATCTAGAGTACCCATGTTGTAGGCCTCACACTGACTATCTATTGAATCTTTTTGGTCTACTGATCTTGGTCCTTTATCTTGTCAAGGTCAAAGATCCTCTCTAGTTGCACCATCTCTGTTGGGATTGGATTTTTTTTTCAAGTTGAGGATTCCTTCCATATCTAACTCTGCTTCTTGGGGCTTTGTTTCATTAATTACTTGGGAGGTAAACACATCAGAGCTGGTTATGAAGTCCAAGATATGCATGTCATCCTCGAACACTTGGAAATTTGTAACGTTATCTAGTACGAAAGGGACTGGTGTAAGTTCCACTATGAATTTCTTTAATCCAAACAAGGATAATGGCTCCAGTGTATTAGCATCTTGTGCAAGATCATTTACAGTGTGATTCTTACTCCTGGGAATTAACTGATTGTTGAATGTGTCAAGCCCTTCAATCAAATCCCACACTGTATGTCTACAGTGGGCCATCCTCCTGTCATGGAAATAATATTGCCTCCTTACCTGCTTGACTACTAGTTCAGAATCTCCAAACACTTGCAGCATTTTAGCTTTCTTCCTCAAATCCATAAGTAATTTGTGGACCAATGCTTCATATTCTACAACATTATTAGTGCACTAGAATTGCAATCTATGTGTTGCAAGGAAGGTTTTACCTGTTGGGCTGATAAGCTCAAATATAGCACCTACTCCTTGCTTGGACTTAGAACCATCAAAGCATAAAGTCCAAAACTTGGTAGAAGGCATACCTCTAAAAATTTCGGTACCTTTACTCGAGGAAGGATCTTGCTGAACCATTGGTTGCTTCCCATTATCATCTCTTCAAATTTCTTGTATCTAGAATTTGACTGCTTGGGGTGGATTAATGCATCACTTTATCTATTCTATAGCAACCTAGCAAAGACAACACTCAAGCTCAAGATGGGAAGCATTGTGCACACTACACCAATTAGATAGCAATAGTTCCTCAAAGTTCATTTTCCTTCCTAGATTTATCAGATCTTCAATGCACTTCTAGTTAAATTCCTGAAAATTGTCAAATAGTGCAAGATTACCATCACTCAGTTCAGAATCTCCATCAGTTTCTATGAGTGCCTCAATGCTGTTGGAAGAATGAGTCAAGTTCTTAGGTATATCTTGCATCATCAACACCTCTTCCACTCCTTATTCATCCACAACAGCTACTAGGACGTAGTTCCCTAGGCTTGCTTCAGAAATCAATACTTCATTAGAGGTATTTTGATATTTAGTAATTAAATAACTCAATCTGGGATCTCTCTCAATCCTAATCTAATTTGGGACTCCCTTCCATGGCAATTGATAGGTTATCATTAGGTCCCATTACTTTAGAATATAAAATTCAATTTGTCGACCGGGTAGTGTTCAAGGCAATTTTTAATAGAAGAAGTCTGGAGTATCTCCCTCAGGTTTTCTAACTTTTAAGAACAACTTAATATTAATTCTAACTTCAAACTATCTAACTATAAAAATGTAAAGCAATTTATTCCTAAGAAAACATGAAATGTTTAAACTGAAAAAATAAGAAAACTAATTTAGAAAACATGATAACTGAAAAAAGTACATAAACGATTAAGCATAAAAACTTATAACAATCCATAAAATATCTTCTTAACAATAAATATTCTAACAATTAATAACAGAAACTATGGAAGTAAAAGACAACAAATACTTCAGAACTAAAAATTCATAACAGTAAATTCAGTAATTCTCTACAGAACAACAATATAATAAAAGAAAACACTTATCTACTTAAGTCATCTCCCGTCGAGTGGCCAGCTCGTGGGTTATCACGTTTTTTCTCAACTCACATTCACAATTATTTCAGAAATGCTTCTATCAACCATAATTATCATCCATAACTCATAACTCAGAAATTTTAGATAACAATATTTTTATTCATAAACTTTAGAAAACATTTTGATAGTATAAAATTACTTTTTCACCGTATAGTTTACTTCTGGAGATCATGTCTTTTATAGAAAAAATCTAACTACATCCTATATTTCAGATGGTATGGGTAACCATTGAAAATATCTAAAATAGATCTATAAATAACTCGTATGTATTTTAAAACCAATTACACAGTATTTAAGAGGCTCAAGTCGAGCCATATAGTTTTTGACTCAAAGGATAACAGAAATAAAAACTTTAAATAATAACTATATCTTCGGTCCATCACCCTAAAGTCCCGGAGCATATTTCCAGCATATATCTTCAACTTGTTCTAGAGCATGTGCTTTTTGAATGCTTCTAATATGTAACTTGATGACCGATTATTACCTACAAAGCACTTAAAATAACCCATTAAATTTGTATTGGAAAAATACTTCAAGAAATCAAAAGAAATAAAGTTTATACAATTTGTCACTAAAAATTAAGCAATTATTTCTCCTAAAATTTAATTAATTGGCAGAGGATAGGGATTTGCATGTATGAAATAGGTCTTTATGGTATTATCATAGTGAGGTTATTTTTACCTCATCATTTCCTCCCCTTCCTAATTCTTGGCATGTCCTCCTGTCCCTTGATTATAACTCTGCCCTCTATTCCCTTCTTCATATTTTACACTAATATCATACAGATCTCTTGTTGTAACATCAAAGTTTATAGGGGTATGTTAGAAACATCTATGAAAATCAACTCCCCCTTTCCATTCACTGAAGATTCTATCATCTTGATCTATATTAACATGGAAAGTAGGGGTTGGATATAGCAATAAAGGAGGTATGTACCTCATTCCTATCCACTTTGTTCTGAGATCTTCCAAAATTTTGGCCAAGGAATCTACTATTCTGAAGGACTATCTTATGCTAAGAGGAGAGATCACCTCTCTTTTCTTTAGATATACAGGTAATGGAGTGTATCTCTCTTCACATGTGTGCCAGGCCCTACCAACCAATTTTTTCCCCTGTTCTATGAAATGATTATAATAGACTCGAAGGCTATCATCATACCTCCCCTTCATTTTCCCATCCAATAGAAGAGCTACAAATGTCTTCTTGAAAGCTATTGGTCTACTATTTGGAGATCTCATTTGAAGTCCTATACTTTTCTCTGCTTGAGCATATTCCTTATTACGTTCTTTCCAATGGATTTGATTTCACATAGTAGACAATAGAGATCTTAATTGCACCTCTCCCACAAAAAGATTAACAATGAAATCAGTATGCTTTTCTAATAAAAGATCATGAGTAAAGAATTCACAGAGCATATCTTGCTCTTTAGGCTTTGAGTCTGCAAATATCTTAACAAATTCTTTATCATTAGGTTCATGAGGCTGGTCATTGTAAATTCTGAGCAATTTCCATCTAAAACCTTGTTCATTCAAAAACATTGAATACAATCTTGATGGTCTTCTACAAGATAAAAGAAATTCAACTATCTGACATGCATCCTATTTCCCCTATAAGCTTTATGAAATGCTTCTCTTAACAACACCATTTCCATTTTTAATCTGTTATTTTCAATTTGTGCATTCCTTAGGAAATAGCACTGTTCCATCCATTTCATTAATAATGGAGGAATTTGAATTTGGAACCATTCAGTTACCGTTGGTTTGGTTTGAACTTCTTTGGATTCCATCATTGGTTTACTTGTTCTTTCCTATAAATTTTGCTCTAATTCCATAATCTTACTAAGAGAAGCATTTAATTCTTCTTTCTATCTTTTCTTTTCTTCCTCAAAGGCTGAAAACATAAGCATAAAATTTCCTTTTAAATTTTGATTTTCTTTATTTAAACCATCTCTGTGTATCCTATTTTCCTGATTACAATTTTGAATTTGTATTTGAAACTCACTAATAGATGTATCTTTTCCCTACATTTCCAATTTTAAATCCTGAATTTCTTGATCCCTTTTATTTATTACATTCTTATATACCATTATTTCCTCTTGTTGTGATTCCATCTCTTCCTTATTTTTATGCAACTAACTTCTTAACTCTTCTATCTCTAGTTTCAATTTTTCCAATTATGTATTAATATTTTCAGTTTCAACTATTTCAACAACTTTATTGACAATTGGAGACAAATTTCCTAACATATTGTCATGAACCTCCATAGGGAGTGGAGATTGTCCCCTTTTTGTTTCCTATTTTTCTTGATCCAGGTCTTCTTCAGACACTAAATGAAAATGTACTTCTTCAAAAAAAATAAAAAATTCTAAGGATTGGTGAATCGGCTCCTCAGTTTCCAAGGTTTTCTTTTGCTTTTTAGATTTTGACCTATTCCCTTTACTCTGCACTGGGGTTCCTGTAGATCTAGAGGATAATATTTTGCTCCACCTTAAAGGAGGAGTATCCTGAAAAGTTAAAATTGTTGGGGAATTTTGAAGAATTTTCCTTCATTTCTTCTTCTTAATAGGATTAGTATCCACATTTGGATTTATTATCTCCACATCTTCTAACTGGCCTAGAGTTTCAAAATCCTCATTTTTAAATTCTGGCACTTCCTCACCAACAATGGTGGGAATTTGGGTTTCAAGAGCCTTAGGGTCTTCGGGAGAAGTTGCTCTAGAAGGTGAAGCAACTTGTTTTGAAGATTCTCCTAGTTCTAACTTCCTTCCTGGTGTAGGCTTGTCAAACTTCCCCAAAAAAATTTCCCATTTGTTTCTAGGTTTCTTATAGAAATGATATTTACAAATTAATTGAATTAACCCATGATGCTTTCATGACCCTGAACCAGTTTTATATCTTTCTATTAAAGAATTAATAGAATCATTCAATAAATGAGGAAAATTTACCCTTAGAGCAGGGTTTTCCTTCCCATGCTGCAAATGTATTAACATGCAAAATGCAGGTCCTACCACAGTAGTAAGTTGACCTTCACAAGTAAAATAATTAATAATCCATGCAACTATAGTACCCCAGGATTCTAATATAAAATCTCATTGAAACCCCTTATTTTGTCCCCTAGTACTGATAAATATCATGGGCTGAGGGTCCCCTTGTCTAAGAATCAATTCTGATAATTTTTGATATGTGATTTGTGTTGTTTCTGATATTTTAATGCCAGAATTTTCTAACCCTGAAAGAGAAGAGATAATTTTTAAACTCACCTTGAAATGCTTCCCATGTAGTATCACCTGACCATTAGAGTAATTTTTTGCAAATGTGTTCACCAGCTTTTCATTATACCCTTTGAAATTTTTGACAAAATCCAACCAACCCACTTCCTCAAACAGCTGAGAAGTGTTACTTAACCCCAACAATTTTTCTGCAAAAGCCGACTTAGATTTCTTCTTTGTACCACCCATTTCTATCTTGTCTCTACCACCCTACTGAAAATTTCAATAATGCCAGAAACTTGTGCACTGATATTTTTGAAAATATGATCAAACTATAATGATTTACTCTACTCTTGCTCAGATCGTGTTGTGTAATAATGTCAATTTGCATGAAGGGCCGCAAAAAGAGTAGTGTACTTAACAATTAATCACTAAGTGGCTCAATTTACTAAATTGGGAAAGGAAACTTGTGCCAATCGATTATATTTTATTAAAAAATAACTAATTATTTAAAACAAAAATTTATACTTACTTTCATTCTATGATTGCTTGAAGATCTCATACCTCTACCGATTTGACAGGATGATGCAATGGTATTGGCTGAGGTGACGGTTCAATTATTATGACATGAATGAGGAAGCTCATGGATGACAAAGTCATTAATGAAGACAAGCTATTATGGCGGCTTTTATTTATAATGGAAAAAGAAGGCGTGTATACCAATGTATGATAATCAAGCATCGAGGAAGATTTGAATTTTTTATTTTATTTTTAGAAAGGAGGTGGCAGAATGAAAAATGAATAAGTTTCAGAGCACGTGTAAAGCATGCATTCAAAAAAAAGAAAGTGGATAAGTTCTGCAGCATCGCCGAAAGATGCAGCCAAAATGGTAACCAAATGAAAATTCTGGAGCATCGTCAAAAGATGCAGTCGGAGCAGCAACCGAATGAAAGTTCTAGAGCATCATCGAAAGATGAAGTCGGAGCATCAACTAAATGAAATTTTTGGAGCATCGTCGAAAGATGCAGCTAGAGCAACAACTAAATGAAAGTTCTAGAGAATCGTCGAAAGATGCAGCCAGAGTAGCAACTAAATGAAATTTTTGGAGCATCGTCAAAAGATGCAGCTAGAGCAACAACTAAATGAATGTTCTAGAGCATCGTCGAAAGATGTAGCTGGAAAGAAGAAAAATGACAAACACTAATTAACTCAAACTTCAGGAGTTTATATCATTCTACAAGAACATCCTTCCAACATGGTGGGTTGAAGAGCAGGTTCTGGAGCATCAGGCATTCAGACCATCAAGTTCTAGAGCACTGGCCAGCTGGACCATCAAGTTATGGAGCATCTTGAAATGGTGCTCTGGAAGTTGTTATTCCTTTATGAGAGGTCTTGCAAAATGAAAACACATGTTAAGTACGAAATGAAAATTAATAAAAAAATACTTTGAAAACAAATTTGGTACACGTCTTTTTATTACAACTTTTCATCATTTTTTTTAGATAACATATCAAGTAGACTCTGCCTTGGCAGAGTCAATGCATTGGATTTCTCCGTGAATTTCTACCAATTTTGTAAACTCTTCTTTATTAACTAGTTTATGATAGATATGTAGGCGATGACCATTAACTAAGAGGGTTCGTAAATCACCATCAATGGGTTTTAACTGAACTGTGTCATTCGAGAAAACTTTAGAAATTTCATATGGCCTGAGCCAATGAGTCCTGAGTTTTCCTTTATGGTCTTTATATCTTGAATCGAATAGCAAGGCCCAGTCACCATTATGAAATTCTCTTTCTTTAATATATTTTCATGTCAAACTTTATGTTGATGTTGAACTAGTTCAGTTTGATGGACAATATCTAAACGAAGCTCATCCAACTCACTTAACTATAAAACTCTTTCTATTTGAGCTCGTTTCAAATCTAGACCCAACTCCATAGTTGTACGTAGGGTTTGGAGTTCAAACTCAATGGGGAGAAAAGGTTTCTTCCCAAAAACAAGCTCATAGGGGCTGAATCCAATTGTAGATTTCCATGTATTGTACACCCAAATGGCTTAAGGTAATTTCCTGGCCCAATCTCTTCTTCCTGAAGAGACAGTTTTTGTCAATATGTTTTCTAACTCCCTAATAGTCACCTTTACTTGACCATTTGCTTGAGGGTGATAAGGGTATGACTTCTTATGACTCACCTAAAAATGATCCATAAATTCTAGGAGAACTTTGGACATAAATTGGGGTCCCTGGTCTGTTACGATAGTTTGGGGGGCTAAGAATTGAAGACAAAATTTATTATAGAGAAAATCAACAACTTGCTCTTCTCTAGCAACTCATAAAGCTTGAACTTCTACCCATTTTGTCAAATAATCAGTACAAACTAATATGTATTCTTTCCCTTGAGAGGAAGGATCTATGGGGCTGATAAAATCTAACCCCCATTTTTCGAATGGTTCCAAGGTTACCTGAGGCTGCAAAGGCATTTCTGTAGAAGTTGTTGGTCTTCCCACTCTTTGACATTCATCACAATAATGAACATAATTTTTAACGTCTTTATGCATTGAAGGCCAATAATATCCAGCACCTAAAATTTTATGAGAAGTTCTTTTTGTAAAGTAATGGCCCCCAAAACGATCATCGTGATAGGCCCTCAAAATACTATAAGTTTCATCGGCCCTGACACATCTTCTCAAAACCATATTAGGTCCACAACAGAATAAAATCCCATTAATCCATTTAAATGGTGCACTCTCTCGAATAAGTCGCTTCCTTTGTTTTGATGTAAACTTAGGAGGTACTTCAGAAGTAGCTAAATAGTTGGCAATATCAGCAAACCAAGGAGTCTTCATAGATAAGGAAAATAGATTTTCATCTGGAAACTCATCTTGTACAGGTGCTCGGTCACCGTCTTCTTGTTTGATCCAAGATAAAAAGTTTTCCACCTCATTAAATTTCCCTGGATTGTCAAGTATTGTCACATTGAACTCCTAAAGGAGTAGTAACCATCTCATTATTCGACCATTAACCACAAGTTTATTCATTAAATATTTTACAACTGGGTGATCTATATAAACTATAACTTTATATCCTGTAATATAATGGCGGAACTTTTTAATGGCATGAACCACAACCAAGAATTCTTTTTATGTTGCCGTGTAGTTTCTCTTTGCAGATGTTAGGTTTTTTCTAATAAAATATATGGCATATTTACCCCCATCCTCATCTTCTTGCCCTACTACTGCACTAAGTGCGTCATCCAAAGCATCAACATAAATGTGAAAGGGAACCCTCCAATTTGGTCCATGCAGTACAGGAGTAGAGAAAAGCTTCTCCTTTATCATTTAAAATGATTGTTGACACTCAAACATCCAATTAAACTCCACATCTTTTTGGAGAAGAGAAAACATAGTTTTCGCTATCTTACTGAAGCTTTCTATGAACCTTCTATAGTATCCAACATGTCCAAGAAAACTTTGAACATCTGTTCGCGTTTGAGGAATAGTCAATTGTTGAATGAATTCAATTTTTTTAGGATCAACTTTTATTCCTTCTTAGGAAATATGATGACCTAAGACTATTCCTTGTTCCACCATTATTAAACACTTTTCTTGGCTAAGGGACAATTAGTTTTCCTCACAAACTTCTAAAACCCTATCCAGGTTTTGAAGAGCTTCATCATAGGTTAAACCATATATTATGAAATCATCCATATAAACCTCTACACAATCATTGACAAGTGCTGCAAATATAACCAAAATGGCCTTTGAAAAGTTGCTAGAGCATTACAATTTCCAAAAGGAAGAACTCGGTATGCATATGTGCCCCAAGGACAAGTAAATGTTGTCTTATCTTGGTCTTCCGGTGCTACCTGAATTTGGTTGTAACCACTAAATCCATCCAAAAAGGAGAAATATTTCCTCCCAGCCAAGTTGTCCAAAACCTGGTCAACAAATGGTAAGGGAAAATAATCTCAAAAAGTGGCTTTATTGAGTTCTCTATAATCTACAAAAATTCTCCACTTCTCATTTTTCTTTGGTACAACTACCCTAGGTGACACCCACTTACTATCAGAGATAGGATAAATAAATCCTGCATGGAGGAGTTTCTCAATCTCAATTTTGACAAGATCCTTTAACATTGGATTGAATCTCCTCTATGGCTGACGTACAGGTCTCATATTAGGATTAGTATAAATGTGATGAGTAGAAACACTCGAGTGAATCCCCCTCATGTTTGTAGAGTCCCAAGAAAAATAATTAGACCTTTTTACCAACACATTAAATAATTTATCCTCTTGTATTTCTGTCAACGAACTATTGACATTCAAATTTTTTCCTTGTAGCAACATAATTGTTTTTGTTCTTGGATAGGCCGAAGTGACAGTATGTATTGGTCATAACAAGGTGTTGAGAGGACAACTATGAGGTATAAGTCGGTGAAATCTTGTAATATCATCAAAGAAATAACTCATTCTAGGAATCATATTGGCCAAGGGACAAGGCATCCCCATGGTAACATAATTATGTTCCATCCCACTTATATCAATCAGTTATCCCAAAATTTCTGGTGCATCCTCCATTACCTCTTCACTCGAGCCTATAGCTAGGTGTGCAACTTCATTTACTAACTCATCCTCTAATTCCTCTCCATGTTGTTTAATCACTACCATGTCCAAGGAGGCCAAACTGTCTTTCCCACTAAATTCTTCTAGTTCATCAACCTAAACTTTATTATATTTAGTGGGTTTAGTAGGAGGATATAAGAATAAATTTTTACTATCTGGACCATGTGAAGTGGTCATTCCTCCTTCTCAACAATCGATTTTAGCTGCGATAGTAGCCAAGCATGGTTCTCCCAGAATTATTCGATAACTATCTTTGGGTGTAAGCGATTGGATTATTTGAAAGTCAACTAGATATTCCCATCCATCAACTTTAACAAGAACATTTTTAATAACACCTTTTGGAATGGCTATAGACTAATTTTCCATTTGTAAGACTGTAGTTGTGGGACTTAAATTAGTAAGACTTAATTTTTCCATCACATCCACCATCATTACATTAATATCTGCTCCCAAATCCACTAGTGCATTAGGTATTGCTACCTAATTAATCGTAACAGTTATCAGTGGACTCCCAGGATCATCATATTTTGGAGCAATAGTCCTTCTAGACAAAACGTCAACTAGATAGCCATCGATGTGCACAGTGTTTATTTTCTTTGGTTTCCTTCCTGGAGTTTTAATACACAGTTGTTTCATTAACTAATTCAACTCAGGAATTTCCTTTATTGCTTGTAGCAAAGGAACCTCTATTTGCAATTGTTTAATTTCTTAAATTAATGCAGTTTTAGAGGATAATGTCATTTCTGGAGTATCTTTTGGAATTGTTGATTTTAGACACTCCAGAAATGGTGCTTGAATTTTCTCCTTTGAAGGGGTATCCTTACTAAGCTTAGTCAAATATTGACCTTCCTCCTCCCGAGGTAAGTCAACAGCTCCTGCCGCTGAAGAAGATTCAGTAATATTTGCGGGTATAGTAGAGTTAGATGGAGTATCCTTCTCAAAATTTTGAGGAATAGGTTCGTCCACTAATTCCTCAATGGTAGGCGATTGAAGTGTCCTACCGGAACGTAACTGAACATTTCCACAATGAATTGGATTAAGTCCTGTGACATTATCTTGTTCAGTAGTATATACCAGAGTATTTTATCGATTGTTCTTAGGATTGGGAAGTGGTTGCGCTAGAAGTTGAGGTTGATTTACCTGCTTAGTCTGAGGAAGATTCTGAGGTGGGGGTAACAAATTTTTTTGTTGATTCCTCCTAGGACCAGTATAAAATTGATTTTGTCCTTGATTCCATTGGGGAGCAATATGTTGTGGGTACCATTGTGGTTGTGATTGGTTTGGCCATTGTTGAGTTCCCCATGATTGACTTACCCATTTAGGAGGTCCCCAATAAGGAGTTCCCCCATTAGGTTGTGGAGGATAGGGCTGATTCCAAGATGGAGTCCATTGATTACCATCCTAGTTGTTTTGTGGTCTACATACAGGGTTGGAATTCTACCCATAAGATAAATTACCTCCTTGGCATTGGTTTAGCACATGCATTTCTTCTTCAACCTAAGTAGTTTTTTTCTTAGTATTCTTAAGATCAGTAAGAAGCTCACATTGATTGGTAGGGTGGCTTTGCTCACAAAGTTGACAAATATTAACCTTGTCTAAAGGACACTCACGTAAAATATTTTTGTTTTGACACCTAGGACAATAGATTGACAAAGTCTTTGGGTTACGTGTCTTTGCTTGTATACCATCCAACGTAGTGTTCAATTGAACAAGTATGTATGTCTTAAGATTTGCTATTTCTTCTTGGAGCTTACCTATCTCATTATTCCCTCTCAAAAGATTTGTTTTTCAGATTCCTCCTCGAGTACGTGAGAAATTGCAACACAAATCACACATGTCTTCAAGGGTTAACTAAGACACGTCACCTTTTCCCATTAAATCAAGACTTATTCTTCCATCGTCATCGAGTCCCTTAAGAAATATAGTCTTGAGAATCTCAACACTAATAGTCGTTTCTCCACATCGTTTAGATAGGAAAAGAAACCTATCCAAATAGTCCTCTAGACTCTCATCCTCATTCTGCCTAAGTTTAAACAACTCTTCCTTATGATCACAAACCCTACAATAACTCTGATATTTATTCAAGAACAAAGTCTCCATTTCCTCCCAAGATGTAATACTTCTAGCTGGAAGTCCCATAAACCAACGCATGGCCGAATCCTTCAAAGTAGAAGGAAAGAGCTTCAATTTATGGTTATCATTTTTATAGTCATAGGTTTGACAAAGGACTTTAAATTCAAAAAGAAATTGGTTTGGGTCTGTAGATAGGGAAATAATCAATCAGATTTTAGAGTATTGAAAACAATAAATCTAATTAGATCCTATCAAGCATAATAGAGTATGAAACAAACATGAAAATCACAATAATAAGCACAAATGCAAACCGATCTCCGCGCTAACTCGATTTATCTCCATTGCTCTTCTCCACCTACACAAGGATGCAAGATTTTGAAGGTTGATTCTTGGAGGAATGTTGATTGCTCACTTCTACAGCATAAAAACCTGATGAAGATGATAGATAGTGATTGAAGACTGATTTTGACAGAGTGAAGATGCTAGAAGAAGATTCGATCCAAATGGCTTGTGAAAGGTTTGATTTATAGATTTTTTATGTGAACAGAGATAAGATTTGACAAGATTTGATAAGGATTTGATTTTTGAAAAAAGAGGAAATATGACGAGATGATATAAGATTTCAAAAAGATAGAAATATTTTGATTCTCTTTTAAAGGAAATAAATCTTGAAAAAGATGAGAAGGATAATTGATGAATTATCTAATTAAATAAATTAATTAGATGCACATGAGTTCAGTTTTGGAAAGAAAGTGAGAAGATCTTTTTAGGATTTTATTAATTAAATAAATTTTGAATTTATTTAATTAACGTTGAATTTATGATTTCATTAATTAAATAATATAAATTATTTAATTAACATTAGAGGAATGGATGAAAATGATTTAATTAATTAAATAATATAAATTATTTAATTAACATTAGAGGAATTGACGAATTATGCATAGGAAGGGAATAAATGAAATTAGTCAAATAAATAAGATTTATTTAACTAATTAGATGATGACATGGGTACCTAGGGAAAAACATGATACAAGGTGTCGAAATGATGCAATGTTGTGACAAGGTATCATAAGATGACAATTTTTTTATGTCTACATTTTGCCCCTCTTTGAGATGATGTTCGAGATGATTAGATTTGTGTTGAGTAACATCATTTCAAAGAAGTTAAGATACAGGTAAAAGAAAATGGATGGTGAAGGAAAGATATGATAATGGAATGATGATGCCCCCTCGAGAGGATAGGCGGGTTGGACAAACATGGGTAGACTCTCAAAATGAAATGAAATGATAAATAGGATGATACAAGACATAAATTGGATGAAGGAGATGAATGATACATTATGCTGCAATGAAAGTGAGCAACCATGATGTTTGATTTAGCACTAGACATTATGCACCAAGGTATAAGGACCAAGGTGACGATGTGTCTCGTGCCCTAGTGTACTACAACCTTGTCTAGACGTATGAGGAAAGAGACTTAGAGCATTAAAGTCCTAATGCACAAAAGGTATTATGTGACCTTAGATGCAAAGGATAATGCAAAAAGATATTCCAACACACACAAGATATGAATATTAGCTGGAATGATATGGATTTGATACAAATGTAAGATAAAAGGATAACACACAAGCAAGCAAGCAAGCAAGCAAGCAAGCATGCACAAATGATACAAAAAAAAACAAGGAATTGCCCCTATCAAGCTATAAACCATTGATTGATTGATTGATTGATGATGATGATAGTGTTGTCATTGTGGGGAGCGGCATGTCCCTAGATCAACACAAGGATAATGATAATTTATTGATTGAATTTGATTTGGTTTACGACAAGATTAGGATCAAGACCAAAGGATGTGATTGGATAATTTGACAAGATTGATCAACTTGATTGGTATGGATTAAGGATTGACTTGCATTTGGATTATGGCTTGGATTGATTTGATTGGATGCAATGGTTTTGATGAAGATGATTGATTTGGTTGAATGGTTGAATGATTGGATTGAGGTGATGGATTAAGTAGATGAAATTGATGGATTGATTTTATTGCTTGGATTTTTGTTGGCTATTTGATTTTTTTGGTATTTTTGGGATATTTTGATTTTGTGGATTTTGAGATGTTTTGATTTTTTTTTTTTTGAGATGTTTTGTTTTTTTATTTTTGAGATGTTTTGTTTTTTTTGTATTTTTGAAATGTTTTGATGTGTCAAAGGATGAAAATTTGAGTAGCCTTTGTGCTAGAGACCAATGACAAGGGGAAAACCAAGTCTAGGTGCAAGGAGATAGATGGGATTGATGGATGAAAGGGTGGGTGATGGGATAGGGGATAAATGACAATAGGATAATGATAGGCTTATTTAGAAGGATGAGGTATGTCAAGAGATATCCAAAGTATGTTTCAATATTTTTCCCCTATATCTTCATCTAGATCAAAAGAAGAAGGGTGGATGAATGGACTCGATATGATAGGTATGTATGAATAGACTCAATATGATGGCTAAAGATGGTAGGTAGGATGGAAATGATATGACATGAAAATGAAAGGTTGGACAGATAAGACATTGTGCCCCCAAGTGTAAGTGGCATAGAAGATCAACCTACACATGACGCCTATTTGCTAGGTTTTCATCATGGTACTTATCCAGGGCGCCTGTTTACCAGGTTTTCACCGTTGGATGAAGGGATTTCTCTTTACTTTTCTTTTTTTTTATTTTTATTTTATTTTTGACTTTTTGACTTTTTGGATAGGAGAAGGGGAATATGGATGGGAGGGACTCAAGTGTCTAGTTCCATGAAAGGTGATAGTCCCACTAGATATGGATGTCATTGCATGGACCATCTCGAGTTCTCATTATGCTCATAGATGTTGGTAAGGAATGACATGAAAGGGATGGATTAGGTAGATGGCGGATTATGAAAGTCTTATGTAAGAATGGATGGAGAATAGTGGATGATGATGTGGATTGAATAGGACTTGTGTAAAAGGATGGATGAAAGGTTTATACAAAAGCATGGACCATAGGAAGATGGTGGGGAAGATATGTAAGATAGTAATTGAAGGATGGGGAGATGGAGGTATGTGGGATTGTTGTGAAATGGAAGGGAACCATGACCAATGGTTGCACACACTGTGATAAACGTTGAAGCTTTTGATTTGGATGGGGTGTAGGAAGCAATGGAGATGTTTTCTAAGGAGGTGGAGGGTGTAGTGTTTTTGGTACCCACATAGACTTAGTATTTCTATGATTTTTATTTTTCTTGTGGGTTTTAGGAATTTGAGACTTTTGAATGGAATGAGAATGTGGGATGGAAGTGGATGGTTGGGATTTTTGTGATGTGAATGCCTCATTTGACTTTCTTTACTTTTTCTTAGGGACCTAAACCATTTTAGTTTTGGACTTTTCTTTTGGAGGTATGGGCTTATATAGCCTTTTATATGGATTTTTCTTTGACTTTTTGTATTGATGTTCTAAGGCATGAGAACCCTTAGAATTTTGTACTTTATAGGTAGAGGCATTGAAATTCTTGCTTTTGAATCCCATGGGTATGGTGGAATGGGTGGAAGCTTTATGTTTAGACAATGTGTGCATTTGTTGGTCATGATTAGGAATGTTAGGGTATTTATGGATGGAGGGATAAGGGGATTGGATAATGGGGATATTAGGTGTTGGGAGAAGTGGAGGTAGATTAGATGGAGGGATATTAGGAGTTGGAAGAAATGGTGGAAGATTTGATGGTGGAAGGTGTATGGTCACATGCTTTTGACATTTGTAGGATGATGGAGGGGGGGTGGCAACATATGTTTTAGGGATACGATAGGATTTATGATGGAAAGTAGACTTAGGATGCATGGAGGAAGTACCAACATATTTAGGTTGTTGTCCTTGGGGTATAGGTCCAAGGCCATAAGAGCATGGAGGGATTTTGATATGGATGGGATCTAAAATACTTTGTTTATGAAGGTCTAGACCTTTACCTTGATGGTTCATGTTTTGGAGTGTGCAATGTACAATGGGACTAGGTGTAGGTGAAACACTAGACACGAGTTCTTTATTGGATGGAGAAGATAATGGTTGTTGTTGTTCTAAGGAAGAACATTCATGAATGAGGGTGGAGAGACCAATAGGATAGGATGGAGGAATTGCAATGGGGTTCATAGTGGGTGATGGGGGATCATTAGGATCTTGATTAGCATTGTGTTCACTTAGATCCAAGCAATTTGTTTGATCTTCTATGTGTGCTTGGGAGGCATATGTCTCATCAAGGGAAGTGGGTGTTTGTGTATCATGGATGGGTGAGGTGGAAAGCTCTTGACCATGGAATGCATAAAGTTGGCTAAGAGGATCATCATGGTCTTCTTGATCATAAAAGGGGTCTTGATCAAAGATGGAAGATTGATCATGAATAGTATTAGGTATGTTATGAATGGAATAATTGGGAGGGTGTTGATCTTTATGTGGATGAGGGGGTAATGTTTTCTCATGATTAGGATTGTCCTCTTGACATACCTCATGAATTATTTGAATAGAGGTGGAAGGAGATTTCTCATGGAGAGACTTGTCATGTTCTTGATGGTCAACAACATAGGAGCATGATAGAGGGTGACTTGGACTTAATGGGGAAGACTCTTGAATTGGATCAAGCAGTTGTGGATGATATGGTTGGATTGAAGGACTTGGCATGATGTTTGAGGACTCTTTTGTATTTTCAAGTATATGTGTTGAATGACATGGTGAAAATTGATTCCTTGCTTGTAGCCCTTGGGTCACATCCCTTGGAGGTGTAGGAGTGGAAGGTGTTGGCTTAGGGTTTTGATTTTGATTGGATGATGGTATGATAAAGTTATAGGGTGCATGCGCTAGATTGGTATTCCCCTTGTCAATTGTTGCATTAGAACATGATGAAGTTTGACCTTGTTGCAAGGTAGAACTTAAATTCACATGTGTTTTTCGTGATGTGGATTCATAGGTTGATGTGGCATTGACATGCGAAGGAGTGGATGGATTAGATTGGTATGAGATAGAAGGAGATAAGACATAAGGTTGAGGTGGCATTGGTTGATAATGAATAGATAGGGGATGATGTTGAATTTGACAAGTGGCAAGGAATTGATTGGCTTGAGCTAGGAGGTGTTGGATTTGAGGTGATTTAATTTGTTGAAAGTTTTGGAAGAGGGTTTGAAGGCTTTGTATGGTTTGATGGTCTAGGGGTTTGGGTATTTGGTGAAGTGTCTGAAGGAGGTTTCAAAGTTGGGATGCTAGGGATTTGTGTTCGAATGTGGGCATAGTGTCACACATGTTTGTAAGATCAAGTGTATCAATTTGTTCCTCAAAGTATGCAACATCATTCATGTCATTATTAGAGGTGGTAGGAGAAGCCCCTCGAAGTATGATTTTAGGTTTTGGTTTTCTTTCATGATTTTGACTATAGAAAGGGACTCCTTGAATTATGAGCTAGGGCTTATGATTAGGATTGGGCTTATTTATGATTATGACCATTTTGACAAGTGGTGACTAGGACTTTGTTGGTGATGATGATGATGTGGAATGATTAGATTGGATGACTTGATTGATTAGGATGAAATGGATAGGATGTAACGTGTAGAGTGACTTGTATTTATGTGTTTGGTGTTTAGCTTGATTGGGAAATGTTTAAATGAATGATCACACATGGACACACATAAATCACTCACGCAAGACACATAAGCAAGTTTGAATTTGAAATTATGAATGTGATTATTAAGCACACACTTGAAGAAGACACATCAACAAGTCCTAGAACTAGTCAAGTGGGTATGGCCAATTAGGTCTCAAGCTAGTCTGCACAAGGTTGACTAAGGATAATTTGAAAGAAAAATCCTACCACACAGCTAGGAGAAAGGGGTAACCCACCCTTCACCTTCACTTCCCAAAGGTATAAAGTTCTTTGAGGCTTAGCCAAGAGTGAAAAAAAATTTAACTTCCAAACAAGTGTGTCTTTTGATTCACACTTTGATTAAGGTCATCCCCAAGGGTGATGAAATCCCCTAGTAGACCTCCTAAAAGGGTTTTACAAAAGCAAACCAAGTGAGGTGTTTGTGATCACACACACACTTGATTCACACTCTTAGTGGTTAATTTTCCTTAGAAATGAAATGTGTGGAAGAAAACAATGAAGCACTCATTCTTTTTAGATCCCAAATCAAATATGTAGGAAGACAGTGGTTAATTTTAGACCCAATTTCTGAAGTGTGATTGAAGACAAAATTCGTTTTAAGCCAATTTTAATGGTGTAATCAAACAAGATTGATTTTATGCCCCAAATTGAAATGTGTGACAAAAAAAAAAGATTAAAAGATTAAAAATAGAAGTTGTGCACCTGATTATTTGCTTTCCAAATTTTTGTTTTGATTGATCCCAATGCTTTTCCAGCTCTGTATGATTCACCAACAAGTTGTCAAGACAAAAAGAAACAAATTACAAATCTGCTAAAACAAAAGTCGTATGCACCGAAGAATATATCAGAATTTGAGAAATTTAACTTTGTCAAAGTTAATAAACACCTACACCATTGGATAGCTTATGAAATTCTACCCCAAATAAAAAAAATTGCTGAAAAAGACCAAAAAATGACCAAGATACGGCCATTTTAAGATTGACTGAAAAAATGTTGAAACAGAGGTATATGCGCTAAAACAGACCTCATATGCGCTAAAACAAAATTCACATATGTGCTAAAGGAAGTCCCAGATGCGCTAAAAAAAATCCTTGGATGCGCTAAAAAAATAAAAATAAAAAAAAATTAATGAAATAGTATATGCGCCATTTTGTTCCTTTTAAGCGCCGAAACAGTCCCTAGATGCACCGAAACAACTCCTTAATGTGCTACAAGACTTGTAAAAGCACTATTAAACCCTGGATGTGCTACAGAAACACTCAGATGTGCTAAAACAATTTTTTTTTCCAAAAGTCTGAATTCCAAAACGTGAAATCCTGTCATAAAACTTGCAAATAAATGTTAAAAATGGGGCAAGGCCCCACAGTGGGCGCCAAAATTTAGATAGGGAAATAATCAATCAGATTTTAGAGTATTGAAAACAATAAATCTAATTAGATCCTATCAAGCACAATAGAGTATGAAACAAACATGCAAATCACAATAATAAGCACAAATGCAAACCGATCTCCGCACTAACTCAATTTATCTCCATTGCTCTTCTCCACCTGCACAAGGATGCAAGATTTCGAAGGTTGATTGTTTGAGGAATGTTGATTGCTCACTTCTACAGCATAACAACTTGATGAAGATGATAGATGGCGATTGAAGACTGATTTTGACAGAGTGAAGATGGTAGAAGAAGATTCGATCCAAATGGCTTGTGAAAGGTTTGATTTATAGATTTTTTATGTGAACAGAGATAAGATTTGACAAGATTCGATAAGGATTTGATTTTTGACAAAAGAGGAAATATAACGAGATGATATAAGATTTCAAAAAGATAGAAAGATTTTGATTCTCTTTTAAAGGAAATAAATCTTGAAAAAGATGAGAAGGATAATTGATGAATTATCTAATTAAATAAATTAATTAGATGCACATGAGTTTAGTTTTGGAAAGAAAGCGAGAAGATCTTTTTAGGATTTTATTAATTAAATAAATTTTGGATTTATTTAATTAATGTTGAATTTATGATTTCATTAATTAAATAATATAAATTATTTAATTAACATTAGAGGAATGGATGAAAATGATTTAATTAATTAAATAATATAAATTATTTAATCAACATTAGAGGAATTGATGAATTATGCATAGGAAGGGAATAAATGAAATTAGTCAAATAAATAAGATTTATTTAACTAATTAGATGATGACATGGGTACCTAGGGCAAAACATGATACAAGGTGTCTAAATGATGCAATGTTGTGACAAGGTATCGTAAGATGACAATTTTTTTATGTCTATAGGGTCTACCAAGGATAAACCACGGAAGGTTGGAAGGAAAGATGGAGAGATATTTTTCATCGTTGTATCATCATCTGCATCCAAAGCAATAGGATAAGTGAACATTCTAGGTAGTTGAGGATCATTGTTATTATGGTTGGCATCATTATAGTTAGCTTTTTCCCTCCGATCTCCCATGATGTTCAAAGGAATATGCTCCTCAAGAATAATTTCCTTAACAATAGGTTGTACTATAGGATGATCTTTAGGAAAATAGTGGAAAGTCTCTGGTGGATTAGGCTCAAGTAGTTCGTCGACAGAGTGGTCTTCTGAGCCTTAGGCCTCCCTTTGTATAACTGGAACGTATTTTTGGGGGGTCTTTGGTATAAATCGTCTGTGAGGGCCTCTTTTCCTGACCATGCAGAAAAGGAAGCCAAAGATAGTATTTTTGGCCTAAAAGAGGTATTATATGCGTCTTCTATTAACACTCAAGCAAAAGAAGGTAAAGGGTCCTTGACAATGGCACCAAAAAGTGATAGGTTGTTATTAGGTCCCATTACTTTAGAATATAAAATTCAATTTTTTGACCGGGTAGTGTTCAAGGAAATTTGCAATAGAAGAATGATGGAGTATCTCCCTCAGGTTTTCTAACTTTTAAGAAAAACTTAATATTAATTCTAACTTCAAACTGTCTAACTATAAAACTATAAAGCAATTTATTCCTAAGAAAATAGGAAATGTTTAAACTGAAAACATAAGAAAACTAATTTAGAAAACATGATAACTGAAAAAAGTACATAAATGATTAAAATAAAAAACTTATAACAATCCATAAAACATCTTCTTAACAATAAAGATTCTAACAATTAATAATAGAAACTATGGAAGTAAAAGACAACAAATACTTTAGAACTAAAATTTCATAATAGTAAATTTAGTAATTCTCTACAGAAAAACAATATAATAAAAGAAAACACTTATCTACTTAAGTCATCTCCCGTCGAGTGGCCAACTTGTGGGTTATCACGTTCGTTCTCAACTCACATTCACAGTTATTTCAGAAATACTTCTATCAACCATAATTATCATCCATAACTCATAACTCAAAAATTTTAGATAACAATCTCTTTATTTAGAAACTTTGGAAAACATTTTAACAGTATAACATTACTTTTTCATAGTATATTTTACTTCTGGAGATTATGTCTTTTATAGAAAAACTCTAACTACATCTTATATTTTAGATGGTATGGATAACCATTGAAAATATCTAAAATAGATCTACAAATAACTCGTGTCTTTTAAAACCAATTACACGGTATTTAAGAGGCTCAAGTTGAGCCATAAAGTTTTTGACTCAAAGGATAATAGAAATAAAAACTTTAAAGAATAACTATATCTTCGGTCCATCACCCTAAAGTCCCAGAGCATATTTCCAATGTATATCTTCACCTTTTCTAGAGCACTTGTTGGCTGAATGCTTCTAATCGGCAACTTGATGACCGATTATTACCTACAAAACACTTAAAATAACCCATTAAATCTGTATTGGAAAAATACTTCAAGAAATCAAAAGAAATAAAGTTTATACAATTTCTCACTAAAACTTAAGCAATTATTTCTCCTAAAATTTAATTAATTAGCAAAGGATAGGGATTTGCATGTACAAAATAGGTCTTTATGGTATTATCATGATGAGGTTATTTTTACCTCATCAAAAACCACATATGAGATTGATCTGTTGAAGTATATCCATTAAGGACTCTCATAAAATCCATTCTAAGGATCATTCTGTAGGCATTAGTTATGTCAGCCACCTAGATATTAATAACTTGTTGCACACATGGGTTTGATGCTACCTGCATTGGGATCATGTTTAATTCTCCCACTACACTCACCTCATTTTTATCCAAGTGAGTCACTTTATGTTGAGAGGGAGCAGGGGTGATTCCTAAATCCTTGCAAACTGAGAAGGGCATAATGTTTGTTGATGCTCCAAAATCTAGTAGACAATTATGTAAATTTTTTCCAAATATATGAATAGAAATTAGAAAAGGAGGTGTATCTTGCTTGTCTAATAAAAGACTCCCCAGGGAGTCATCATGAGCCACTTGATTTTTATCCTTTTCTTTACTCCTATCCTTTTTCTGGGCCTGACGCTCTTTAGTAGGTTGGGTATTTTGATTTGAAGTTGATGGAGAGTTTTGTGACCTTTCAGTTGTATCTTTAACCACTGGTTTAGCAAAACCAAATTTCTTGATAGCAGAATCTTGTGAAGACCTTGTGGATGCATTATCATTCAAAGAACCTAACACAACACTCCTAATGGTTGGAACCCTTAACAACTCAAAAGTTGAGAGTCTCACATTCACTTTCTTGAGTTCCTCTGCTACATATTCTCCCATTTGGAACATAGTCATATGAGATTGGTTACCTCTTGATGGTATTCCTTGTTGATCCTTAGCAGCCTCTCCTTTTGAAGCATCATAAGATCCCCCTCTAGAGAAATATTTCTTTGGCACATGAGGATATGAAGGATTGTTGCTGGCATTAGGATCAGGTGGAGTGCTGAAATTATTTGGAGGTGTAGATGTGGTAAATGGTCTTCCAACCTACCTATTCCTTAAATCATATGGCCTAGTTCTTTGGTGAAACATTTGGACTTCATCTATTCTCTTCTCTTCTTCATCCAAAGGTCCATTGTCAATAGTTCCATCATTTTCAAATAATTCTAATATTGACTCTTCATTGTATACTTGTTCTAGTTTTGCACTTTTCTCTGTGGACTCTTCTTTAGGCCCATTCTCTTCACCTCTGGGAAAAGGAGCATGATTCAACACCAACACCAGTGAATCATAAGGTTTTGATGGCACAATTTCTTGACCATATGCAGAACCTCCTATAGCATCTTGTACCTCCATCTGGAATATGGTTGTAGCTATCTAAAATTTAGGACACTCAAATTCAGAATGTTGGGTTGTCTTATGAAGTTGGAAATATCCTTGTAAAGTAGCCTCTGCCAAGAGGAATATACTGGTTGATTTCTCTAAATTTTTGGGCTAATCCAATGGTGTAAAGACTCCCCCATTGTTAGGTTTGAAGTTCTAGACCCTATTATGTTTCTATGGTGGTCTTCTATCAAAGTGTTGTCCTGATGACTAGCCTCTCTCATAGCTTTGGCCATTTGCTTGCTTAGATTCCCTATTATCTTTTTTGTAACCAAACTCTCTAGCTTTGTTATCTCTATTATAGCTAGATTGTATACTTCTCTAAGAAACCTACAATTGGATATTCTCATTCCTCAATTAAGTGACTTCTGTAGACAACTTTTTTACTTATTCTTTCAACTCATCCAGTCTCTCCTTATTTGGATTACTTGGAGTTGGCACAGAATTTGCAAAATTTTGCAAATAGAATACATGAGAACCCTGGTTCAAGGACTGATTTAGCACTTCATAATTCTACAAATAGCTTAGGATATTAGCTTGTTGTTGACAAAAAACTTCTTGACCTACATTTTCTAAATAGTTCGGTATAGGTAATGCTTGATTCAATGGGGGTCCTTGTGAGGAACTATAGGTAGTTGTGGAACTAGATTCATGATTTGGGTCTGATTAGTTAAGGTTTGATTTATTTCCTAATCTTTTCCTAGATGAGCAGTTGGCCCTAATGATGGAAAAGGCCCTAACAAATGTTGTATTAATTCTATGCTTTCCTTAACTGCCTCTATATATGCATCCACCAAAGTAGTAGGGGGATTATGTTTCCACTTAATGAAAGTAGACGTAAGGCTATTTAGTGCATAATCCATAGTGTAGGGTTCCTACAACTGAGTGTAAGCACGATGGAACCTATTGTTGAAAGACCCTATTGGTTCATTGAATTCTCTTTTGACCTTACTGAACTGAAGGTACAACTCATTAGTACTGATGGGAATCTTGAACTTAAGTAAGAAGGAATTCTCCAACTGAACCCATTTGGTTATAGAACTAGCTGGTAAGTGATTGTACCAGTAAAATGCCTCTTCAACTAAGGAATATGGGAAAATCTTGCATGAAACATCCTCATGATTAATTCCCCTATCCCTGAGGGTAGTCTAGAAAATCCTAATGTGCTCCTCAAATGTTCTATTGGGATCTCCAACATGGAACTTGGTGCAAAAGTGCTCTAGATTTTTAGGCATGATATTGTAATTATTAAAGAGCAGAGGTGAGGGGTTATTTTCTAGGAAAGCCATGGGTGGAGGTGGAGGTGGAAGTGGTTGATTAACCATTGCTTGAGGCTACTGAATGGGTGAAGGGTTAAGTTCAATGGGAGTGGGTTCTGTGGGAAAAGAATCAAAATTAGATGATGAGGAAGATGGTGGCCAAATGGGTGAAGATGATGATGCCTCTCCCTTTTTGGTCCTCCTTGACCTAGTAGAGACTCCTAACTCCTAAAAATATCCTTCTACTATAGACCTTGTTTGTCTCCTGAACCTCTGTGGAGATGTTGATGATAGAAAACATTACAGCTTGTTGAATCAACCCTCCTTCTAGCACCAATCTATTGATGGTGTTTTCTGCACTACAACAACTTAGACAAAATATAATATCCTCTCTCTTGAAAGGTAAATATCTATCAACAAGCCTCAAGAGAAAACCCCAAGGTCTCTAATGCCAGGTCTTGAAAATGCATAAACAACTCAATGATGAATGTGAAAATGTTGGTAATAACAAGGGACCTTACAAACAAATGTTGGGGACTCTTAAGCTCATCAAATATAACAATGAAATGATGTTTTTCAATACTAAACTAACCCAAATTTAAAATAAATAGAAAAAGATAAAGGGTTTAAGAGAGATTCTAAAACTAACTCCTAAGATCAATCATGAAAACAATAGAGCATTCAAAATGGACCAACCCTTCAAACCAATTCCAACTAAACCCAGATTAAATCTACAATATCACATAAATAGTGCAATCTCCTAAGGCATAAATATTTTTCAGTTCATGAAGCATTCACACATCAACCCAAATTTGGCATTTAAATGAATAAATACCCACAATTGAACTTAGCACAATAAGATATAGGCCTAGGCTAAATTTACACAACAAATCACAATCAACAAGCTGCTAAAAGTTTGGACCAAGGGTTGCTCAAACACTTCAGATGCTATATCATAAACACAATTGAATTGAAAATATTTCTAAGATTAACCATAAAATAACTTAAGGTAATTTCCCAAAGATCTGAAACACAAGAACCATGCGTAGATGAATAACACAAAGGAAAACAACAACAACAATGTCCACTTGTATTTGCTTCACCAAAACTTGCAACAATCCAAGTATCTCGAGTATTACAACACTTTTCTAGAGTTCTAGCTAAAATTCTAACTTTTCTAATGGTCTAACCCTTGCAAATGAGGAGAAAACCCCCATTTATAATATTACATCCTTAGGTCAGCCCAAATTAGGGTTTTAGTTAGGTTGGCCAGAAAGGTCGACCTTGTTTCCCTCTTAAAATTCCCTAAATTCAAATTACAATAAAATAATGAGGGTCAACCCCCAAAATTCAAATTTATAATAAATATTCTTGATGGCACATAATTCAATGCAAAACTTATTTGTATCTCCTTACAAGCTCGATGTAGTGGGAACACATTTCAAGATTGTCCAACTTGGTGGTCCCCCTTATCTTTTTCTCCTTTTCTTCTAGAAATTCCCTTTACCTTTTCCAGAACTAGATCTAGGTTAGCCTGAGTTGGGATTGAGATTAAATTAACCCTTACTTTTATTGAATTTAATTCACATTCATATTTAGTCAAGTTTTTCTCCCAATCAGAATAAAGACCCTAATATCTATCCAAGCTAGATATTTAAATTGTAGCATCCTCCAATTGGTCTTTTACTATTGGCCCATTGTCTCCAGGTGAATAAATCTCATGCCACCACTTTTGTAGCTATCCAACATTCAGGTTCTTCTTCCTAGGTTTTTTCCTTCTAGTAACTATCTCCAAGAAAATGATGCAACTATTAGAGATTTCCTTTATTTTGTTTTGAGCCTTGGAGATCTTCTTTGGTGCTTTCATCTTGATTTGATTCCTAAAGTTAAAGGCCTATATCCATTCCATGACCTTATGAGTATTCTCCATTGTGATGGTACCTTCTTTAACCAATACATTTGTAGGGACCTGGAGTATTTTTTCTAACTCTTTAACAATGAGGGCATTTTCATTCTTACAATCGAGTATAAATTGGGTCATATCTTCATAAAGGAAAGATTCCTTCTCATACATTTTTAGTACCTTCTCGATCATGGCATCACCTCTCTTACTCACAATGTGCAACCATTCATGTGTATCCCTTATAGTTTACTTCAACCTTTCAATCTTTGAAACAGTCTCCTTTGACAACAATCCTTCAGAGAATGAAGACCCCTCATTGCTTTGTGCCTACAGTGGCTTAACAAGATGTTGAACATATTTTTACACTTCTTTGAGTTGCTTCTGCATTATTTTCTTCTCTTCAGCCTCCTTGTCCAATCTCCTCAAAATGGCTTGAGATGACCTGAAATTCTTTCTTTTCCTGCTCCTTTGTGGTGGGACCCAAATTGATTGTCTAAACTTTGTAATCTAAGGGCCTCACCTCATCCTTATACTTATTCTCTGTAGGAAGAACAACATGCAAAAACCTATCATTGAATGCATCCCTAAAGAACTTAGAAACAATTCTTTCCCTCTTCCTCTCCTTGGGCTATCCCCAACTTTCTAGGAACTTGTCCCAGTCTGGAGTCTCATCCTCCACAATTATTTCCTTTTTCTTCAATCTCTTTTATAACCATTCAAGAGCATCCGGTTGCTAAATCTCTAAATTATTCTAAGAAGTGTCCTGCTTTGATTGATCATGGGGAGGAATTTCCTCAACAACTTCCACTTTCACCTCACCCTTTTCTTTATTTTTTTTCTCTTAATCCTTATCAATCTTATCTTCATCTTCACCAAGCTTGTTATCATCTTTATCAAGATTGTCACCATAAGAGTTATCATCATCTTCAACCTCAACATGTAGCTTATCAATGTGTTCCTTCTGTGGTGGCTGAGATGGCATTTCCACTGTAACCTAAAAGGTTTCCTCCTTATTTTGACCTTCCTTCTCCATTTCTTTTTGAAATCACTCAGTTACCAACCTCTTGGTGTGGGAACCTCCTCGTCTGGTATCTCTTCCTTTGGACTAACAAGAACATTCTCCTTTTCATTATTATCTTCCTGATCAACAGTATCTTCATTAATCTATATATTTTTTATTGGAGATGTAGGAGGAGAACCATTTCTTGGAGATGCCTTCTCCATATTATCTATAAGATAATGAGTAGGTGTCTCTTCAAAGGCCACCTTCTCTTTATCCAAATTCTCTGCTAGAGTTTTCTTGTGTTTAGGAGAATTTATCTTTACATAGACCTGTTGTTTCTCACCAGAGCTCTCAATATCAACCACCTTAGGTTGGGAGGTCTCTTCTTTAGTGACCTTGGCCCTTTTGGACCTTTTTAATTTATGGCCCTTAGTCATTATCTTTCTCTTCTTTGGAAGTTGAATTTCCTTAGTGTTTTCCTCGGTAATCTCCTTTGATGGATTCCTTTCCTTGGCCATTTGCTTCCTCTTTTGTTTACTTTTAACTTGGATTTTTGTTATTCTCTTGATGGTAAATTGTGACTTCTCCCCTTCTTCTTCTAAAGTAAGCTCTATTGTATCATCCTTGGTTGTTTTTATTTCCTCCTCTAAGTCGGATTCAAGATCTCCCATCATATCATATATGAAATTTTTTCCATCCACTTCTAGCTCCAAAATATTGTATTTTACCCACAACTTGGAGTATCTCAAAATTGGAGCATTAATTACATTCAGCTCAACAATCTCCTCCTCAGACCAATTAACATGGGGAAGTGGCTTATCCTTGTATTTTTCATAATCATGATGCTGGAAGAATTCTCCATCGTCATCCACTTGGTCTAGAACTTGGGGAAATTCTGTGCAATCTAATCATTTTTAAGGATAATCTTGAGCACCTTCTAATCACTTCAAATTCATCCATATAGTTAGCCCAATAGTCCTCTATATGAATCTTGTGTCTATATTCCCTACTAGCCCGCTTTTGAGCAATCCCATTTGGATCAAAGTTGTCTCTATTTGTGTGTGAACACAAATTGATGTGCACCATATCCTTCTCTAAATATTGGGCACTTTGGATGGAAGGGTAGGCCTCGAGTACTTGAATCCTCAAGGGAAATTCAGATCCAAGTGATTGTTTATGCATATCCTTTATCACTATAACAAAACCCACCATATTCCTAGTCACCTCTAGCAGAATGAGCTTGTTTATTGGATATCTTGGTTGGCTCAAGGATACTATCAATGATCCCTCTATCCTAATATAAGAAAACTTCTAAAATTGGATGAACCATTGGCCATATTTCCCTATCAACTCCATGGCCTTAGCTGAGATTCTTACATGGAATGCATCTTGTAGTAGCCTTGTAATATACATAAAGAAAGCATCATTTACCCTCTTGTAATTTGATGTGTTGAATTGGAGTTGAGGGAAAATATCACATATTTTGTCTTGTCCAAGGACCCCTTTGCAACACAAACTCTTATACTTGTTCTTTCCAGCTAGTAGATATACAAGGTAAGATGTCATGGTAAATTTCTTAGTTTCTTGGAAATTTCTCAATTGTGAGTCCAAGTTGTCACTTATTATCCCTAGCCAATGGTAATGGGTTCCCTTTATAATCTGTTAGATAACATGAAACTTGGATAGCCCCTGAATATGAAAGAATTCTCTAATCCCATTACCCTACCCAAGAGAGTAATCATTTCATTGTATTCTAATTTGAATTCCCTCATGTGTAGATGCTTGGGTAACTTTGAGTAATGTGCATTTGGATTGTCAATCTAGTTATTGTTCATCATTATCAAAGGTTTGTCAGGATCCTTTGCATAGAAGTCTTCTGCATCTTTAATATTAATCCTTACTATCTTATGGTGTGAGCCAATGCTAAGAGTCTCTACAATGGATTCCTCTGTTAGGATGGCCATGATTCTACCCTGAGGTACAATGATAACCCTCTTATTTGAATCATAATGTTTAGCACACTCCAGTACTAGCTCCGGATATCATAAGGTAGGTGGGAATCCTGAAACTTGAGTCAACCCTGTATTAGTGATGATTTGTGCCAACTAAGAAGGTGCATCTCCAAACATTCTTTGCTTGAAGTCATCATAATCCACATGCCCCATATTAGTATCACCAATCTTTCTCCATGTTGAGAGGATCTTTGATTCAGGCTAGATTCCCTTGAAGTCATACTTCATTCTTTCAGCCCTAGTGTGAGGCTATTTAGGACCAGCTTCAGATGTTTTGGCCTTTGATCCCTTTGTTGGATTGAAACTGGTCATCTGCATCTGTTAAAGAGGACAATAATCACCATGGTACCAAGCATTATAAAGCATTAAGTATACTCACATTATCAATATTGTCATAAATATCAATGAGCATCGCATAATTAACCAAACATCAAGAAGACTATAACATCCCAATGCCAAAACCTTGAAAAGAAACATTGTGAAACTTCAGGATTTTAATATATTTGGGGATTTCAAGTGGGGAAGGATTTTGGGGAATCCACGAGGAAGGGGATTTTCTGAGTTGGACAATATGGCTCAATCTAAGACACACTAGAGTGAATACAAAGCAATCATATATCAACCCCACCATGCAAGATTTTTTAGAGTCAAATCACAAGTCTCCAACTAACCAATTTGATGAATTTCAAGAATTTAAGTGTTGGGTAGAGTTTTGGAATATCCGCCCGTAGGTGGATTCTCTGAAAGGATTAAGACTCGGAGAATCCTCCAAGGGACAAAATTACCGAAAGATTTTATTTCCATGCAAATTTTAGTTTCAACTTGTTGTTTGATGACATGTGATTGTTTCATGTAGAATTCTAGCATCATATCCAAGTGCATTTTCAATATTGGAAAGACTTCAAGATTTTCACACTTGGACAAATTCGGGGAATCTACAATTAGGTGGATTTTTTTAAAGAAAAAGGTTTCAAAAAATCCACAGTGTGAAGAATTTTCTAAAGTATGAAAGAATAACTGAAATTCAATCAAAAGTACCAACAAAGTCACCTAAGTCAAATATTTAGGGTTCATGCTCCAATGTCCCCCAACTAATCTTAAAATTTTTAATTGATAGGCAAATATGGGGAATCTGTGAGGCAGTGAAATCTCTGAGAGGAATGACCTTCGAAAAATTCAAGGGTAGATAGATTCTTTGAAGGAGGGGAAGTTTAGCATACTTTATATGTTCTCTCCTCTCTATGAAAAACTAAGTGCTTGGCTTGCAACCTCTATCAAACTATAACATGCTTACAAGCAAAAATTCAAACACACACCTCATAATTCCAATCAAATTGCTCACCAAGACACTTGCATTACCATCAAATAGGTAGTAAACCCCAATTTAAGCATACTAGGGTAGGATGATCTACAACTAGGGTTCCCATTTATCGAATGGTTTGAACACTATGAACCAAGCATGAACTGGGAATGATCATACATTCTATATGAGATTAAATAATCATAAATTGAACCCTGTACCCATGAGAAATCACTTGCCCTAACCCATGGCAGTAACTAAAATTTAAAGAATGATCATGACAATCTCAAAAAACCCTAATGTCCCTGAGCATGTGAACAATGATCCCTAAGTAAAGATCATCGCTACCCTACCTCATGGACCCAACAAGATGAATACCCTCAATCAAGAAGACAAAAACATTCTCACCCTCGACTAATAGTTGAAACACATAATAAATCATGGACCACCACTCAATCACTAAGCACAAAATCAAAAATTGAATTGTAAACCTAAAATGAAGGGGAAACCCTACCTTTGGATGGGTAAATAAGAGGTATTGAATCAAAGGTACCTAGAACTTGATCACAGCCCCAAAATGTCATTTCTCAAATCAGGAATAACAAGCGCCGAAAGGGGATGGAGGTTTCTCGATTGACACTCAATACAAAATGAGAAATAAAAAGTGAGATCATAACTTACAACCCTCAAAAAATGACATTCAATGCACCCCAAGTATGGTGACCATCAAATCATAAATGCACTAAAAAGACACCTCAGACTCGAAAATGTGATGAGGGGATGGATTTTAGAAAATCTGGCAAGAGCAGATTCTCTGAAAGAACTGAACTTTGAAAAATATGGAGTATCCTATATTCTTCAAAAAGATGCATACCTCAGAAAATTTGTCTACCATGAGGAGAAATTTCTGAGACCCCTCCTAACTTAGACAATTTCATCCCGAGGTGAAATTTTGATGAAAGCCATGGATCCTTGGAATACTTTGAGACCAAAACATTGCAACCGCCTAAATTCAAAGGAACCTATCCCTTAAGGGGAAAAGGTCAAACCTAAAACAAATCTAGCAAATGAAGCAAGCAAAAGAGGGTCCTTGGCTTTGGTGGGGCGTGTGTTCAAAAAGTGCACAACAGATAGGAAAGATTCACAAATATGGAAAAGAAACTATTATGAAAGAATAAGTGGAATAGTCTAGAGTTTTTGATTGAGTAACAATGATGTTGAGTTTACAAATGTAGAGTTAGGTCCAATTCCTTTCAAGAAGTGTTAAGCTATATTTTGTTGGATTAATGAGATGAAAGGTCCATGCTATGCATTCCTATGAGTGATCAACTATTCATTTCTTATGATTCAAAACCGTGGAGAAGAAAGAAGAAACTATTAGAGGAAAATTTACTATAAATAAATTTCATCAATGATCCCTTTTAAATTTTATAGGAGCCATGTAGTACCCCAATAACACATATTATTTAAATTATTCAGACTAATATATTTTGATGAGGGATTAATACATTTATATAGTTTGTATGGAATGATTAGCTATACTAAATAATTAAATTTTGAATCAACATCTACTAATTTGATATATTAATTAATTTTATTTGTTCATCCAAAATATTTATTTCTAATTATAAATATGATTATATGATGTATCCAATTAATTATTATTTTTTATTTCTTCATTATTTTCTAGTACATTGTCCCTAATTGGAAGGAGAACATATTAAGAAAAGTTGGTTAGTGAGATCATTATAGTTTCATAATTAATCATCATTTATTTTTATCGATCTAGGATGGTGTCCAAAGGCAATATGCAATAGGGTTCTTGACTGTTAGGATAGTAGCTTCTTCTCAACTATTTCTATTCTATCCCACAAACATAATAGAATTGAAATAAAATATAATATATTATTACTTGGAAAGGAAACACACTTACTTTAAAAAGGGAAATAAAGTTGCATGAGAAAAACACTCTTATATGAGAAAGGAAACACACTTGCATGAGAAAGGAAAAACACTTACATGAAATGTAGGTAGAAAACTATTTTTTATCATCTTTTCTAGAATATTTAGAGCTAGGTGCTTGTAGATCTTACACAGAGAATAATGAAAATATTTTTTAATATAAAGAAAACATAAAAAGTAATACAATAATTCAAAATAGGAAGTATCACACCAAATTCCATGTCCTTTAAGAAGAGAAATATCTACTCTCCTTCAATATATGAAGGCATCAAACTTGCTTTCTTCTCATTCAAGGAAAATATTACTCATTCATATAGTTTTTTCTCTTCTATCAAATTATATATATTCTTTACTCTATCTTCATGATCTCTTAAATAAATAACTATCTACATAGAAAGTAAGAGTATTTAAATAAATGAACTTATCCAAGACTACTAGATTTCAAATCATGCAATAGTCATTTATTCCTAAATCTAATACATGACATAAAATAATTTCACTCTTAATATGGATTGCTTCCTAAATTATAAGAGGAAAATCAAAATTATAGTTACTTTAGTTATGCAATTCGTTGGAGTAATATATTCCTTTGGTTGCTTGAAAAGAGCTAGTATTAGTTTCATTGTTGTGCTCACAAGAGCTTGTATTGGTTTCAATGGTTTCATGTTGATACTCATATGAACATAATATTTGTAAACAACTATCAATATAAAATATACATTCCTTTGAAATAGGGCATGGATAGTGGAATCTAAAAATAACTAATCAAGGAAACTCTTTACAACTCGTGTCCCACATAATATCCAACTTGAGGTGATTTATTGAAATTATCCTCACCAAATTTCTAGGATATGAGTGAAATCTCATTCATCATTAATGGTAGTTAGTTTCATCATCATTTTTTATATTTTAAATCTAATAGGGTGGTTCTATAGTTAACTATTAGTCCATTCCAGAGATGGTTGTAACTACATGAGGAAATTTGGAGGGATTCAAAATTCTTCTTGGAATTCATGTTTTAGCTCTAAATTTATTTTTCATTTAAGGGCCCTATATTTATCAAAAAAGCATGGATATATATATATAAAATATATATATTGAATGGTCTTTTAGACATGTTTAACATAAAAAAACAAATGAGCATAAACACACCAGATATTTCACCTTAAGAGGACTATATATTTTTTATCTTATAAGTAATTTCACCATATCAACTATTCTAAAGGAAAATAATATAATTTATTTTGATAACTTATGATAATTTATTTGGTTTCATCAGAGATGTCATGATCTTGCAATGCCAAGGATAGTGTTGAACACATAAATATATTATGAGGGGTGGTGAATCAATATATCTTTAAATTTTATCCTTAACTAATATATCAATGAACATCAAGTATCATTAAGGAAATTAGAAGCAAAAATAAACACAATCACACATGATAACACCAAATTTATATATAAACCCTAGAGTGAAAAACCATGGTGATAAAATTTTCTTGGATCTACTCCCTAAATCCAACCTCATAATAATAAAGAGATCTTACAATAATTTTGTAGGCACCAGCCCACTAGAGACACCAAACCCCAAAACAATTTATAGGCACCAACCTAAAGGAGACACTAATCCCCCAATCTGAGTACCAACTTGGAAAATAAGAGGCACCAAATTCACATGAGAAAAGAGGCACCAACCTCATAATATGATTAAAATATTACAATAAAACTTATGGACAACTCTCTATTAAAATTGCTTATAGAATTGATTTACATATTTTCCTCAATCATTTGGACTACTATGAATACAAACTCTACTATGAAAGATAAGACATGAAAAGATTGAACAAATCACACACCCATGTACAGTCACAGTTCTATACTATTATTCACACTTTCAAAATTTGAAAAACAATTTCTTAAATACTGATCTAAGCTAATAGATAATATTGATATGTCAGCCTAGATAAAATATCAGAACCACTGGTGATGGAGAAGTCGAGCTATAAAAAATACTTCATATCGCTACCATGTTGACCTAAGAAAAATAAATTTTGAACTAGGAACTAGTTGTTTAAAAAGTTTGAATCTAGAAGGTAGATGTTCCTATTTTGTAGGAAAATCAAATTGTGTAAATTCAATGAAAACTTTTGATTGAACACACAATTCCTTTGAATATTATTTGACTAATAGAAATGTAGGAACTATGCATGTCATGCCTGTTGAAAATTCTTCCATCACCTTGGACATGCATCACCATCTCGTAGTTTTGCAATACCTTCTCTCTCCTCTCCACAAACATGTGATAGTCATTTATCAATTATATTAAAAATTCATTGGTACTATACATGCGTCAATATTGTGCAACATTGAAAACTTGACATGGTTCAATAGGCTAAAAACAAGCTCATGCAGTTTTGTAACACTTGTCAACATTCCACAACACTACAAACTCAACATAGTCTAGATAGTTTCAAAATGTGATCTTGTAGTATTGCAAGACTTGTCTCTACTTTATAACTCTCTTCTAGGCCCTACCATTACATACATCACCTTTGTGCATTACCATGATCTTGGTAAGGTCTATGTAGTCTCAAAATGTGTTAATGAACTATTGCAACATTTGTCCAACCCTCATTGATTTGTTTAGAAATAGGAAATATTTTGTACCAGATCAAACCATAAGCGAGGTCGATAACCAATGTTACTAAAGGGCTTAAGTCATAAATTAAGCAACCTAGAATTACCAATAGAAATTCAATGATGAAATAGAAAATAAAGGGTTTGAATAGGAAATCACTTGGGGTTTAAGGGAATTAGGGCTAAAACCCTAGCAAGCATACAAATTCTAGCAAAAAAATCTAGTCTAGACCAGGAGTACCTAATGTAGGAGCATCCGGGTGCACATGCAATCTTGCATCACACAAAAAAAATTGCATTTTTTCTTCATTTAATTTTCTAGTGATTTTTTTTTAGGCATGATTTCGAGGCACATTTCACACATTTCCAGCATATTAAAAACTAAATTCTAATGTCTATTGGATATATGACACCAAAGGATTTATTTTTATGTGTTTTATGGCTCATAAGGGACTTTTACCTCACCAAATTGGAGGAGGAAAAATTCCAATGCATGAATTTTCCAATTTGGGATCCTTTGTAACTCCCATGAGTTTGAAATTATTTGTCATTAGTGCTAGAATCTTCTGGGTGCAAGTATTGGAGGTAATGGAATGTAGGATGATGGAGATAATTTTTAGCAAAGACATTAAAAATATTGCAGGCAAGGAATAATAGTAGGAAAAGGAGAATCTTTCCTGAAGGTTGTGGTTGCAGAGAAAAATCCAACACCAAGGGAAAGAGAGCATTGAACAAGAAAATTTTGAAGGAAAACATGAAAGGAATGAAGGAAAATTTTCAGAGGCACACCCATGACATCCAAAGAGGAATAGAGGAAGGTTTGAGGTGGATTTGGCATTGCCTATAGCAGATTTTAGTTGCTCTAAATCTGATTTGTAATATTTGAAGGCATTCTTGTCTATAGGAGTGAAATTTTGTTGTGCTGGAAAGACATTCATTCATGTATGATTGAATCTTGGCTTCCTTGTTAGCATTCATTATTGCTGGAGTTGCACATTTAATGTAAAAATTAGATTTATTGAATTAATTGAAGCATATTTGTGTGATATTGATATTTGGTTGCAAGTTCAAAGGTTTCAATTCCTAAGGTTGAGAAATCTTTCCTAGTTGAGGTTTGAAATAATATGGGGAAAAAAGATGAAATTTTAAAGGTTGTTGGAAGGGATAAAACACCAATATTTAGAAAGGGTTTTTTTGGGTTTTTAGCTTGATTTTTATCATGGTTGCATTGGTGGAAAAATTTTGAATCACATGTTTTCTTGTAGATGAAGGTGGGAGCTTCTATTACCCAAGTTTTTAGAAGAAATGGAATTTGTTTGTACAATCAAAATAATTTCCAAAATGTGGTCTTTCAACAATTTTAGTGCATTTACATGCATGATTAATGATTCATATTTCAAAGTTTTTTGGGTTTGTTTATTTCCCTATGAGAATCATTTTTTAGTTGGGTAGATGAGATATTGGTGTGGTGGCTATGAAGAACAACACCTTGATTCAGGGTCTTGGTCTTTGACTGCATCAGTACCATAGATGATAAATAATATCACTGTAAGATGAAGTAGACAACCTCCATATCTAAATAAAAAACACATTTTGGGATCAAAGATAATGTTTACAAAAATTCAGACAACATTACAACAATCTCCATCTAATGACATCAATCCTTTACATCAATTTGGAAACCTTGATATCAATGACAACAAGCATATTTCCAACAATCTCCCCCTTTGTCATT
Source organism: Sequoia sempervirens (assembly GCA_007258455.2). Classification (NCBI taxonomy): domain Eukaryota; kingdom Viridiplantae; phylum Streptophyta; class Pinopsida; order Cupressales; family Cupressaceae; genus Sequoia; species Sequoia sempervirens. The sequence continues at coordinate 76,655,463 of VDFB02000008.1, forward strand.
GATGGAAATATATAGAAAAATGATTTGAATGTTTTGAGTATCTCACCCTTTATGCAATTTTTTTGTGTTTAACCATTTTATTTCAACTGTACTCCCCCTTTCTCTAACTCTCCCCCTTTAGCATCAATGGAAAAGAAATATAAGAAGACTCATTCCAATATACTCCCCCTTCCTTCTTCTACCTTTATGAGCCATTAGTTGTATCTCTACCATTTGTACTCTCTATATCATTCACCCTAAGGTAAATACTCCAAGGATAGAGTAAATAAGTACTCCCACTGAACCTGTGCTTCACTTATATTTTTACTGAAAATGATGAGTTGTCACTCCTATCTTTTTTCTAAGAAGCTCAAATGTCTCCTTGGAAAGAGGTTTTGTAAAAATGTCTACAATTTTACCTTTAGTAGCAACATATTCTAATTTTACTTCTTGATCTGCAACCTTTTCTCTTAGAAAATGATGTTTGATTGAGATATGTTTTTTCCTTGAATGCATCACTGGATTCTTTCAAATATTAATTTCACTTGTATTATCACAAAAAATAGAAATAGGTGCATTATACTCAACTTGTGTGTCCTTCAAAGTGTGCTTCATCTAGATTACTTGAGTACAATATGATACTACAATAATGCATTATGCTTTTTTTGTTGACAAGGATATTGAATCTTGTTTCTTTCCCAGCCATGACACAAGTCTATCTCCAAGAAAGAATGATCCATCACTAGTGCTCTTTATGTCATTAATACTTCCTACCCAATCAACATCTATTTATGCTACTAGAGTAAAACCATCACCTCTAAGATACCACAGACCATAGTCAATAGTATTTTTTAAATATTTAAATATTCTTTTTATTGTCTTTACATTTGTTTCTTTAGGTGTTTCTTGAAATCTTACTACTATACGCACTACTTTCATAATGTTAGGTCTAGATTTAGTAAAATACAACAAGCTTCAAATCATTGATCTATACATAATTTGACTTGTTTTAGGTGACCCATCATCCTTGCTTAGCTTACATCCCATCACCATTGGTGTACTAGCTAGTTTTCAATCTTCCATCTTAAATTTCTTCAACATCTCCTTGACATATTTGGTTTTTCATATGAGAATTCCCTTATCTAATTGAGTGATTTGTAAACCAAGCATATACATCTCAAATTCTTTCTACATCTTTTCTTCAAACTCTTTGCATATCTTGTCATAGCTATCACAAAAAATAATTTCATCAATTAGACAAAAATAATCAATTGATGCTCACGTTCTATTTTTGATATAAAGACTATTATTTGTAATCCTTTTCTTGAATCCTTTCTACTGCAAGCACTTGTCCAATCTATAATGGAAATCCCTAGGGGCCTATTTGAGTCCATATATTTCCTTTTTCAATTTGTAAAAAAAATCTAGATTCTGAGACAGCTGAAATCTTCAAGTTGCTCTACATACACTTCATCTTCAAGATTTCCATTGAGAAATGTTGACTTGACATCCATATGATATAATTTGAAATTCTTATGGACTGAATATGCCAAAAACATCCTAACTGCTTCCAGTCTAGCCATAGAAGAAATTTTTTCTTTAAAATCAATACCTTCTACCTAAGGATATCCTTTGCAAATTAGTCTTGCCTTGTTTCTCATTACCTTCCCATATTCATTCATTTTTATTTTTTTTCTGAATACCCATTTTTTCCCAATTACATTCTTATCCTTAGGTCTTGGAACAATCTCCCAAGTCCCCTTCTTTTCAATATAGTTTAATTCTTCTTTGATTGCATTAATCTAGTTCTCATCTTTGCTAGCCTTTACAAAATGATTAGGCTCAACCTTAGATAATAGATAAAATTTTACCTGTTCATTCATTCTTGCTAACTTTCTTCTAATCATAACTCCATCAATCTTGTAGATCCAAGAATCTGATTTTTAGAATGATCTCTCTAAAAATACTTAGCTAGTGCTTTTGCATTTTCTCTTTTGATGAAGGTGCAACTCGAGACTTAGAAAATAACCCACAAACAAGAGATTAATTTTATTATTCAAAAAATGGAGCTTCTTACATGCAGAGGATCTCAAATCCCCAAGTTCTACAACACATGCAAGTTACAGAAAGCTACAGAATCACCCTTTCGCAATATGCGAGCTTGTCCCCCAAAAAGTTACCCAAAAATTAGAAAAGCCCATAATAGAGCCAAAATGAGTTTGGAAGAAATTAAAAGGGGGGTAGAATATTTATAACAATAAATTTATCCAAATTGGGCCTTGAAATCATTGAATATTATTAGCCACATGAATTAAGTAGTTTTATGACATCCTAGATAAGTAGAATGAAGACCAATGATACATTTGTATATCAAAATCATGTAACATTGAAGCTAGGATATAGCCAATTGTTGATTCAACTGATATGTTTGTTAAGCTCAATAAACTCCCTATGAATTTGAACCCTACTTGGGAGATATTCTACACCCTTGTGCCTACATGGAATACCTCCAATATTATGAATCATGGCCTCATGAGAGCTTTTGAAAAATACTGATTGGAGTGAAGAAAATATTAAATCCTATTAGGAATCTAGGCAAGAAATAATGGATACAAAGAGGAATTTTTTAGAGGTTAATATAGATGAAACTTGGGAATTTTTTTGGGATGAATAGAATGATGAATCAGGCTCATCATATGATACGAGAAGCATACATCATGATAAAATTACCAACCTATAAGGAGAAAGGGAAGAGGTAGAGGAATAAATAGTGCATGAAGTAGAAGAGGGTGATTCTGTGAGGGAGACCCCTAATCCCAATTTCAATAATGTAAAATGGTCACTACCATTATATCAAGTAGAAGGATAAAGTCCACAAGTTCTACCTCATTTGATCTAATCAGCTATGGCACTTGGGGACTCTAGAGAAGAAACAATAAAAACTCAACAATGTTCACAAATAGTATGTTAGGTTGAAGAAGCACAAGAAGATAGTTCTGCATCAATATGTCAACCCATCAAGAAGAAAAGTAAGCTAAGTATTCAAAAGGATTCTAACTAAGAGGAAATTGAGGACACTAACCTCCTAAATAAAATACATACCACATTGGACCATAATGACCTCCATGGTCATGCAGGTAAGTATTTTTTCACTCCCTTCTTCTACTCAATCTATTCTCTCAGTTTATATCCTTTCACCCATCATCATCATTCATCCAATCCTTACCACTTTCCCTATCAATCCACTAGCTTCATTTCCATTCACATAACCTTTTGTAATTTCATATATTCCTTTTTTTATTTCACTTCACTATTACACCACATACTCATCGCATTTTGATCCTTCGTCCATTCTCACCATCAACACTCATATAACCACCCTTATTGCCCTCTAGAACCCTATAGACACCCAATCAACAAAATATTACCATCCCTTATGGGTTGTTGTAGGGGTGTCTATTTTTAGTGGTGTTATACAATCACATACCAATTTTAAACAACAAATGGTGGATGCTTGATGAGAACAAGAATCTAGGATCAAAGAAAGAAGAAAAAAGAGGGAAAATATCTAGAAATACCTCATATGGGATCCCTATATGACCCCTCTAAACAATTATGTGTGCTTGCATATATGAATCCTAAATTGGATAAGCCATAAGAGAAAATGTGTCCAAAATATTACTCAATCCATGCACTTTAACTAGATCTTTCCCAATATCACCTACATGATAATTTGGAGTTAATGGAGGATAATCAAAAGTCTATTACCTTGGATTTCATCAAGGTAAGAAAAAAATTAGCAAAGAGGGAGTTTGAACTATATTATATCAAATATATAGTAAATCAAACCTAGGTAGAGTTGGGAGATTAGAAAAAGAGGTTAAAATTTTGTCTCTATAGTCGCAAGGTAAATTTTCAATTGAGACTCTTTAGGTAAATACATCTAAATAAGAAGAATTACAAGAAAATTTGGAAAAATCCAATATAAAATTGAACTTGTATAGGAAACAAAGAAAAAGGATAAAAGAACAATTAAAGAATAGAATTTTGAAGATAACCTAATTTCATAAGTAGGTTACATAGCTCATCCACTCAATTAAGAAAATGCAAGGGGAGATGTAGTGAAAAGATCAACAAATATCATAGTTGAAAGAAGAGCTAAAGCAAGGTCATTAGGAATCCAGGGTGCTATCAATGGTAAAGGAACTTTATGTTTATAATTGGAGGAAAATAGCAACAACAAAAAATGGATCTGTGGCCATCATTGGCACTTGTTTCAGATGCACAAGTGTTAAATTCTTAGGTTAAAATTGTGGTAAATAAAACTCTATTGATTTTATCTCCAAAAGTCTCCCAAGCCCAAGCGCTAGTTGAAAATATGTATAATTATTTAGAAGTACTCCTCTTTGCAGAAGTTAACAATAGAAGGGTCATTGTTATAAGGGTTAATGAACTCCTCAACTAGAATAAAGCTTCTCTTAAGTGTACGACAACTAGCCACTATAGAGAAATTTGTGACAGAAATGAAGAGACAAATTAAAGAGTTGGTCCAATTAGGACTCCCCTCACCATTTCTTGATAACAACTCTATATCAATAGAGGAAAAAATAAATACAATGATTGTAAAGATACAAGAGGACCAAATATTTTTTAGGGATAGGATCGATCACATGGCATTATAGAAGTTGAAATGTTTTTGACCATTATCACAGTTGGAATACTAGATGAAGGTTTTCATTCAGAAGAGTATCTCTCACAAGAGATGATAAAAATTGACAAATATTTTGATGGTTTGAAGAAGGGTTAACCCTTAAAAGATGAATAGATATATTTTTTAGGCTAGCCTACAAAAACTCTAAGATTTCATATTCATAATATATTAAAATTCCCCTTTCATATATAATATTTTTTAGTTTCAAGTAAGGTTTCATATTTCATCTTTCCAAGTTCTTGTCAAGAAAAGATCCCTTTTTGAGTCACCAAGAACCATAGAGCTTCAATCTTACATTTTTGTTTCATTTTAATTGAGCTATATTTTATCAATTAAACTTGTTTCTACAAGGTTTAGCCTATCTATTTTGAGGAATGAAGGTGCCATATGTCAACCACTAGTAGAATTTGGAAAATAAATGACCAAGTGACTAAAAATTTTAGTCACAAAAACTAAAAATGACTAAATTCTACTCATTTTTTTGTAACTCAGCTATAAATGAGTAAATAAATGACTAATCTACTCGTTGACTAAAAAAATATTTAGTCATAGAAATAAAAATGACTAAATAGTTAGTCGTCAAATCCAAAGTAGACATTTTTTTTGAAAAAGAAGTTGGCCAATTAGTGGCGCGATGTATTCATGCACGCAATGTATTGGCATGATTATTCATGTTCATTACAGATTCATTCATCTCACTTGACCTCACTTCATTTATTCATTGCAGACATCACTTCATTTGTTAGTCTAGCATGAGTCATTTTGATCAAGTATAGCATCTACTTGCATGGGTGATAAGGATTCAAAGAGGACCTGGAGACTTCTTAAAAGGTAGGAAAGGGCAAGGAATTCATAGTTTGTTGCAACAAATTTTAATTCGCCGAGGCCCTCTATAGTGAAACCAGATTTGGGGATGCCCTCTACAACGAATTCAGAGGTAATTGAAAACTCTCATTACATTAAACACAAATTCAAAATGCTCATTACAATCTATTGCTCTTAATAATGTTCTTTTACAATCTTGCCACTATTTTGCTTCATAATGTGTTTGAGCTAAATATACTAAAATTTGGGTGTCAGTGCCAAAATAGAATTTTCATCAAACAATTTTGATACATTTTCACTATAAGCACAAACTGTCCTTGTGTAAAGTAAACATGTCCTAGATTTACCCACACATCAGGCATCTGAACAAAGATGTTTCCTACAATAGCTTCTTGTACCTATGTAAAGATTTCATTTGTAATATCAAATTGGCCCCTTTCAGCTAGCACAATGGTTGCCCCATTTGTAGCATAAACATTTCTTGGTCTTTGTGCCAACACTTTACAATGGCTGCCCCATTTGCAGCATAAACATTTTCATTGCAAGTGCAAACTGTCCTCAATGTGCAAAGTAAACATGTCCTAGATTTACCCACACATCAGGCATCTGAACAAATATGTTTCCTACAGCAGGTTGTTGTACATGTGTAAAAATTTCCTTTGCAATATCAAATTGACCCCTTTCAACTAGCACAATGGCTGCCCCATTTGCAACATAAACATTTCTCAGTCTCTATTCCAACACTTAAGTGGCCCCTTTTATGACATTAAGATCCTCTTGAGTTATTATTATACCCTATTTTCCAAGAGAAAAATTCCAAGGCCCATGGGAAATGAATGATGAGCATTTGAGTTTCAACCTGGTTTCATTTTGAAAGGGGACATTACATTGTATAAGATTTGTTTAACAATAAATATTTTAATAATCCACTTCCATTAATCGGGTACCAAAAACGTAAAACAAAGCCCACAACAAAACCAAAGAGGAATGAAAAGATCTCACTGAGGACGACCGCTTCCCCATAATCCGTAAAATGGAACCAGCGAAAATATTTGATCAACTAAATTTTAGTAGCTCATCCATCATCATGACACATCTCTGAACTGGTTTATATCACACCAATGCCAGAATCGATTGGTACCACTTAACAAAACCATCAAACGTCTCAATAATGCTCAAAACACGGAACCAAAAACATATGATTGGCTTAAAGAAAAATAAATACCGTCAACTGTCTTGTTGATGAAGCAAAATGAAAATTGGATGAAAAAGATTCAAATGAAAGGAGAAAGCAAAGAAGAACTTTGGTGGGTGATGCAACAAAGAGGAGTTACTTCTGAAGGAATTATGAAGAGTAAGTGTAAGGACATGGATGATTCCAATGATGAAGCTGGTCAGTATGAGAAGAAACAAAATAAGGAAAAGAAGAAAAAGAAAAAGGATAAAGACCACAAGGCTTATGATTCTTGTATGGAGGAACTTGATGTTGCCATGGAAGATGAGGTAAATTATATAAGTGATAAGGCACAAGATGATGCAGAAAATTCCCAAGATCTTCTTGCAACTACAGGTCTAGAAGACTCTGATGATGGCGAGAAAAATTCTCCAGTTTCAAAAAAATCACGAAGGAGACATGCATACTATGATTCTAAAGATGATGAACCATTGTAGAAACAGAGTCTAAGAGAAGATTATCCATATGATGATGATGTATAGGCTTCCTGAGCTTTAACCAAACCTAGATCCTATTTTCCAAGAGAAAAATCCCCAACGCCTATGGCAAATTAATGATGAGCATTTGAGTTTCAATAGATTCCAAGAGAAGATGATGCATACAATGACGATGGATAGGTTACCTCAAAATTTTAGTCAATCAAATATGCTTTGTCTCTTCCAAATCCATTTGACATAGTTAAATGAGATATTATCAAAAACCTCAAATGAATCATCTGTATGTTATCTTTTCATTTTTCCTCTTTCTTTTTTTTATGGGAAACCCTTTTTAGTTTGTTGAAACTCAAATGCTCATCATTCATTTCCCATGGGCCTTGGGGATTTTTGTTTTGGAAAATAGGAGCTAGGTTTGGTTAAAGCTCAAGAAGCCTAGACATCATCATCATATGGATCATCTTCTCTTAGAATATTTTTCTGCAATGGTTCATCATCTTGAGAATCAAAATATGCATGTCTCCTTTGTGATTTTGTTGAAACTGGAGAATTTATCTCACCATCATCAAAGTCTTCTAGACCTGTAGTTGCAAGAAGATATTGGGAATTTTTTGCATCATCTTATGCCTTATCACTCATAATTTTCCTCATCTTCCATGGAAACATCAAGTTCCTCCATATAAGAATCATAATCCTTGTGGTACTTATCCTTCTTCTTTTTCTTCTTTTCCTTCTTTTGTTTCTCCTCATATTGATCAGCCTCATCATCGTCATCATCCTTGCCCTTATGCTTACTCTTTTATAATTCCTTCACATGTTAAAATTGCTCCTCTTGTTGCATCACTCGCTGAAGTTCTTCCTCTTGTTTTCTCCTTTCCATTTGAATCCTTCATTCTTCATCAAATTTTCATTTTGCTTCATCAGCCAAGACAAGTTGGCATGCAACTTTAATTATTTCTTTTTCTTTAAGCTAGTCATTTGTTTTCAGTTTCATGTTTCCAAGCATACATAAAGAATTTGATGAGTTTTTATCCACCTTTAGTGCATCCCCAATTAATTCTAGGCTTGGTGCATTATAGAAACAAATTCTAAGAGAAGATGATGCATACAATGACGATGGATAAGCTACCTCAAAATTTTAGTCAAGAAACTATGCTTTGTCCCTTCCAGATCCATTTGACATAGTTAAATGAGATCTTATCAAAAACCTCAAATGAATCATATGTATGTTATCTTTTCATTTTTCCTCTTTCTTGTTTTTCATGGGCAACCTATTTTATTCTTTATTTTAGAACAATTTATGTGTCCTTCAATGTATTATGCTTTATCTTTCTATTAGATTCTAGATTAAAATAACCTATAATTGAAAATAGATTAATTCATCTATTTTTATTTTACAATCCCAAATAGGTGGATTAAATTATTCTTTCATTAAACAAATCTTGTACAATGTAATGTCCCCTTTTGAAATGAAACCAAGTTGAAACTCAAATGCTTATCATTCATTTCCCATGGGCCTCGGGGATTTTTGTTTTGGAAAATAGGAGCTAGCTTTGGTTAAAGCTCATGAAGCCTAGACATCAGCATCATATGGATCATCTTCAATTGGAATATATTTCTGCAATGGTTCATCATCTTTAGAATCAGAGTATGCATGTCTCCTACGTGATTTTGTTGAAATTGGAGAATTTTTTTCGCCATCATCAGAGTATTCTAGACCTATAGTTGAAAGAAGATCTTGGGAATTTTCTACATCATCTTGTGCCTTATCGCTCATATAATTTTGCTCATCTTCCATGGCAACATCAGGTTCCTCCATATAAGAATCATAAGCCTTGTGGTCCTTATCCTTCATTTGTTTCTTCTCAAACTAACTAGCCTCATCATCATCATCATCCCTATCCTTACGCTTACTCTTCCATAATTCTTTCACACGTTCAAATTGCTCCTCTTGTTGCATCATCCGCCAAAGTTCTTCCTCTTGCTTTCTCCTTTCCATCTGAATCCTTCGTCCTTCATTAGTTTTTCATTTTGCTTCATTAGCCAACACAAGTTGGTGTGCTACTTTAATTTTTTGTTTTTTATGAGGGCACACCACCCAAAAACCACATAAATTACAACAATAGAAACCAACACAAAAAATGCGAGACAAAAAAATTTCCCACTTTCAATTATTTTCAGAAAATAAAATTACAAATTCAATGCTTACATGCTATAGCCTCATGGGCTTGATTCATTACAACAAAAACAACTCTGAAAAGAAAATCTACTATTCAGAGCTACTATCTGCACTATTAGGGCCACCTCCTACAACCCCCATTTAACCCTTTTTATTTTCTCCAATAACCACCCTAGAATGTTCTAGAAAGTACAAGTTTCCCTTTTTTGTTTTGGATCCAAAAGTTTCATCCTTTGATTTTTGGTCTAGGAAGAATTTTTTATGAAATTCACTTTTCAGAGGACCAAGTTCGTGGGGCCATAACTTTTGATCCGAGTGTTTGATTTGCTATTATTGCCTATTGTTGGAAATCTCTGGATTAGCTCTATAATGCATGAATCACCGTACATCAGTTCAACCATCTTTTGAGTTGTTTTGGGGCCTCCAAAGTTTTATATCTAAATTTGAAGCTGCATTAGAGAAATTTCTCTAGATGGAAATTTTAATTTCTCCCAAACCGTGCAGGGTATTGAGGTGATTCTTTCGCGACCAGAAATGTTTTTCAGCTCTACTCCTTGGGGTAAAATTTCATGTCCATACGAGTCTTTTTTGGACGACTTACTAAAAATAGTAAGTGCTCATTTTTTGCTATTTTTGACACCTGATAGTCTTACATCCCTTAAGTGTGGCTCATGGGACTCAAAACAACTAAAGAAAATAAAGAAATTTTTTTTTGGGTGATGCAAGATTGCCCTACACCGCTGGATGCTCCTACATCAGACACCCAGGGTAATTTGAAAAGTGACCCTGTCACTTCTCGGGAGTTAGAGGGAAACCAAGATGGTTAACCTTAGCCTCATGTAACCATGATGAATCTTTAGTAGGCCTTCCTCTCCATTTCACCAAGTACTATGCATATTGTCTATTTCTTGTGCTTCTACCCACATGGTTATCCAGGATTTCTTCTATCTCTTCCTTCTCTGAAGTAGGTGTTGGAATTTGCATCAGTTCATTTATCAAACCCTCCTCTATATCACCTTCATGATACTTTATCAAATCAGAAATGTTGAACACATGAGAGATGTTTATTCCACTAGGAAACGCTACCTCATAAGCATTTCCTAAACCATGCTTCTTCAAGATCATGCATGGTCTAAAATTCTTCATCTTTAACTTGTTGTATGTACCAACTAGAAACCTTTCCTTTCACAAATGAACCATTACTTCATCTCCTACTTGGAACTCCTTATGCCTCCTTTTCTAATCTTCTTGATCCTTATAGTGTTAGTTCATCTTATTGATATGTTTCTTTACCTCTTCCTACAAATTCTTCAAGTGCTCAACAAAATATTTAGCCTTAGTACAACTCTTCTCCCCCTTATCCATCTTCCTCAGTTTAGAAGCAGTTCTTGTACTACTCCCATATACAATCTAGAATGGTGATTTACCAGTGCTCCTATTGACATAATTGTTGTAAGCAAATTTTTCCTATGGTATAATCAAATCCCATCCCTTGGACTTATCTCCAACTAAGAATCTTAGTAGGTTGCACAAACTCCTATTCACCACCTCTATTTTTCCATCATTCTATGGATGGTGTGTAGGGATGAACTTCAAATCTATCTTCAAATTCTTCCATAATGCCCTCTAGAAATAACCAACAAATTTGGTATCTCTGTCTGAAACTATACTCTTTGGTAGACCATGTAGTCTCACCACCTCTTTGAAAAACAACTTTGCAGCATGAACATCACTGGTCTTATGACACATAATGAAATGTGTCATCATTGAAAATCTATCCACCACCACAAATATGGAATCATGCCCTCTACGTGTCCTTAGCAATCCAAAAATAAAATCTATGCTAATATCCTCCCTTGGCCTCTCAGGTACAAGTAATGGCTGATACAATCCTGTATTATGACTTGTTCCTTTTGCCATCTAACATAATTTTCAACTTTTTACAAAATTCTTCACATCTTGTTGTAACTATGGCCAATAATAATTCTCATTGACAAGAGCAATGGTCTTATCTTGACCAAAACGTCCAACCAATCCTCCACTATGCTTCTCCTTGATTAGATTCACTCTCATAGAACTCCTTAGAATGCACAATTGGATTCCTCTAAACAACATCCCATCTTGGATTAATAAATCCAACCATGTCATCCTATCCAATGTAATAGGTTCTAAGCAAGCCTTCAAGGCTTCTACAAAGTCTAGATCTTCTAGATACAAACTCTTGAGTTCACTGAACCCAACAACCTCTATATTCATTTCTATCAACAAATTTTTCCTTCTACTCAAGGTATCTACAAGAGTATAACTCTGCAAAAACTCAACCCATTTAAAGTGCCTTGGATTCAACTTTCCTTGACTATTGAGATACTGCAAATCCTGGTGATCAGTATATAAAAAAAATTATTTTGGAAATAAATAGTGTCTCCATTTCTTCAAAGCTTCAACTATAGCATAAAAATCTTGATCATAGACAAAATATTTCTTCTTAGCATCATTTAACTTCTCACTAAAATAGGCAAGAGGCTTACCTTCTTGACTCAAAACAACTCCTATGGCAGTGCCACTAGCATCAGAATATAACTGAAAAACTTTATTGGAATCTGGAAGTGCCAAAATAGGTTGCTTAGTAACTTTCTTCTTCAACATGTCAAAACTTTTGGTTGCTCTTGTAGTCCACTTAAACTCTTTTCTATCCCCTCTCATTGCTTCAGTCAAAAGTGCACAAATACTACTGAAATACTTAATAAACTTTTTGTAAAATCTTTCTAGACCATGAAATGATCTTACCTCTGTAACACTCCTCAGGGTAGGCCATTCAATGATATCTTTCACCTTCTCTGGATCCATTTTAAGACCCTCTGTTGAGACAAAAAATCCTAGGTACACCAACTCTTTCTTCGCAAAACTACATTTCTTCAAATTAATCAACAACTTCTCCTCCTTTAGCTTCTAAAAAAAAATCGGATATGCATCAAGTGCTCCTCCAATGTCTTACTAAAAATAAAAATATCATCCAAATAAACAATAACAAATTTTCCTAAAAATTATTTCAATACCTCATTCATAAGATGCATAAAGGTGCTCAGTGCATTGGTTAGCCCAAAAGGCATGACTAACCACTCGTACAAGCCCTCCTTGGTTTTTAAGGTTGTCTTCCCTTCATCTTCTTCTCTAATCCGGATCTGGTGATATCCACTCTTCAGATCTATCTTCATTTTTTACTCAACTCCACTCAAACAATCCATAATGTCATCCATTCTCGGCAAAGGAAATCTATACTTGATGGTGATCTTGTTGATGGCTCTAGAATCTATACACATCCGTAATTCTCCATCCTTCTTTGGTGCTAGTATTGAGGGTATTGCACATGGACTCAAACTCTTTCTGATCAATCTCTTGCACAACAACTCTTGCACTTGTTTGTTCAACTCTTCACTCTCTATTGGAGTCATACGATGAGCTGCCTTATTCGGAAAACTAGCTCCAAGAATCAAATCCATTTGATGATTAATCTTTCTTACATGAGGAAAACCTTCAAGTATATTATCATAAATAATATCTTAAAACTCATTCAACAAATCTGAAACCTCTACAGGAACCTCATTAGTATCTTCTTTGTCAACTATAGGGATGAATGTAAAACACATATGCTCATGCTTCATACCTTCCAAGAACTTTCTTCCATCAGCCAAACAAATTCTTGCATTACTGCATATATTTTCCTCTGCCTCCTTCAAGGGCTTCAACTTATGATGACCATCCTTTGTCAAAGAATAGGTGTTGTCATGTCCATCATGTATTGCTCGTCGATCAAACTGTCATGATCTTCCTAACAACATATGACAAACATACATAGGCATAATATCACATAATACCTCATCATGGTAATTCCCAATATTGAACTTTACTAGACATTGTTCATTTACCAAGGCTTTATGGTCCCTCTGCAACCAAGCAATCTAGTATGGGTTCATATTCCTTCTTCTCTCCAACTGTAACTTACTAACCATTTCTTCTGAATCAAGGTTATCAGTACTACCTCCATCAATAATAACATTGCAAACTTTACCTTCACACTTACATCTAGTGCGAAAAAATTCTTTCTTTGAGTTGGTTCATTCTCCTCATTCAGCAAGGCTCTTCTAGTAACAAGAACATCTCCTCTTTCAACGTCCTCAGAATGTGAAGACTCAACATTTTCATCTACATGTGCAACTCATACATTACCCTCAGGTCTTCCATTTTTCCTTCCTTAATGTTGAGGACAGTTATAGGCTCTATGTCCTTATTCTCCACACTAGAAGCAGGTTCCACAGAAGCCTCCTCTTCCCAATCCTCATCCAGATCTTCCTCTTCCTCTTTGGTCTCCATTTTTCTAATCACGAGTACGGTAGGTGTTATCTCCTTTCTAGTTTTGGCTACTACTAGAGCCTTCACCCTTCTTTTGATCTTCATTTCAACCTCCATATGACTGTCCACTGGTCTTTCCTCCATGACCTCCACCTCATTGTTTTTTCTCAAACCTATTTTCCAGTCATTCTTCAACCTTTAGAGAAAACTGATAAGCATCCTTAATGGTGGTCATTCTTACCAATGCCAATTCTTTCTGTATGCTTGGCTTCAACTCATTAATATAATGAGCAACTTTCTCTTTATTCGCCTCAGAATGTCATGTCTGAATCATGACCTTGTGAAATTCCTCTATGTATTCTTTCACTATCCTTGTCCCTTCCCTCAACCTCTACATCTTCTTGAGCAACTCCAATTTGTAATCGATTGGAATAAATTGATTCTTCAATTTTGACACCATTCTGTCCCATCTAGAAATCTTATCTTTCCCTTGTCTTCCTCTTTCTAACTGGACCTCTTTCCACCATATACTGGCATGACCTTTCAATTTTTTCTTTGCAAACCTCACTCTATGAGGATCTTCAATCTCCTCAAACTCAAAAAATTCCTCCATGTCATTGATCCAATCAATCAATTCTTCAGGATTTAGATTTCTACTAAAAGTTGAAACCTCCATTTTAGGTCTCTTCCCAATGCTTGAGATTGCTCGCACAAATCTTGTTTCTGTAGGATCCATTGGATCCTACTCTTCCTCTTCCATTTACCCTTTTGTTTCATCTTCACTGTCATCTCTGTCTTGTTGCACATCTCTTCTTCTAACCTCTTGTTGCAAGGTTTTTAGTTTCCTTCTAAGGGCTCTGATTTCATCTCTAGGTGGACCTCCTCCACCCCGGCCTCCACCTCTACCATACTAGGAACATCTTGGAGGCATCTTGAATTTTGACCCACACTCATAGGTCCTGCTACAACTACCTCACGTTCGACACTCTGTAACAAGCTCAAGGACTCCCGCTCTGATACCACTTGATGAGGGCACACCGCCCAAAACCCACAAAAATCAAAACAATAGAAACCAACACAAAAAATGTGAGACAAAAAAATTACCCACTTTCAATTATTTTCAGAAAATTAAATTATAGATTCAAAGGTTACATGCTACAACCTCATGGGCTTGATTCATCACAACAAAATCAACTTTGAAAAGAAAATCTACTATTCAGAGCCACAATCTGCACTATCAGGTCCACCTCCTACAACCCCCATTTAACCCTTTTTATTTTCCCCAATAATCACCCTAGAATGTTGTAGAAAGTAAAAGTTTCCCCTTTTTGTTTTGGCACCAAAAGCTTCGTCGTTTGATTTCTGGCCTAGGAAGATTTTTTTATGAAATTCACTTTTTAGAGGACCAACTTTGTGGGGCCATAACTTTTGATCCGAGTGTTTGATTCGCTATTATTGCATATCGTCAGAAAGCTCTCAACGAGCTCTACAACATATAAATCACCGTAGGTCAGTTTGGCCACCTTTTGAGCTTTTTTGGGGCCTGCAAAGTTTTATATCTGAATTTGAAGCTACATTGGAGAAATTTCTTGGAACAAAAACTCTAATTTCTTCTAAACCGTGTATGGTATTGAGATAATTCTTTCATGAACGGAAATGTTTTTCAGCTTTGCTCCTTGGGGTAAAATTTCATGTCCATACAAGCCCATTTTGGCTGACTTACTAAAAATAGTAAGTGCTCATTTTTTGCTATTTTTGACACCTAAAAATCTTATACCCCCTAAGTGCCATCATGGGACTCAAAAAAACTAAATAAAATAAAATAATTTTTTTTTTTTGGGTGATGCAAGATTGCCCTACCTTGCTGGATGCTCCTGCATCAGACACCTAAGGTAATTTGAAAAGTGACCCTGTCACTTCTCAGGAGTTAGAGGGAAACCAAGATGGTTAACCTCAGCCTCATGTAACCATCATGAATCTTCAGCAAGCCTTCCTCTCCATTTCACCAAGTACTCTGCATATTTCATGTTTCTTGTGCTTCTACCCACATGGCTATCTAGGATTTCTTCTATCTCTTCCTTCTCTGAAGTAGGTGCTAGAATTTGCAACTGTTCATTTATCAAACCCTCCTTTATATCACCTTCATGATACTCTGTCAAATCAACAATGTTGAACATAGGAGAGATGTTTATTCCACTAGGCAACGCTACCTCATAAGCATTTCCTGAATCATGCTTCTTCAGGTTCTTACATGGCACAAACTTCTTCATCTTTAACATGTTGTATATACCAACTAGAAATCTTTCCTTTCACAAATGAACCATGACTTCATCTCCTACCTGGAATTCCTTATGCCTCCTTTTCTAATCTGCTAGAGCCTTATAGTGTGAGTTCATCTTATTGATATTTTTCTTTACCTCTTCCTATAAATTCTTTAGGTGCTCAACAAAATCTTTAGCCTCAGCACTACTCTTCTCCCCCTATCCATCTTCCTCAATTTAGAAGCATTTCTTGGAATGCTCCCATATACAATCTAGAATGGTGATTTACCAGTGCTCCTATTGACATAATTGTTGTAATAAAATTTTTCATGTGGTATAATCAAATACCATCCCTTGGGATTATCTCCAACTAAGCATCTTAGCAGGTTTCCCAAACTCCTATTTACCACCCTTGTTTGTCCATCAGTCTATGGATGGAGTGCAAAGTTGAACTTCAAATTTTTCTTCAACTTCTTCCATAATTTTCTCCAAAAAAACCAACAAATTTGTATCTCTATCTAAAACTATACTCTTTGGAAGATCATGTAGTCTCACCACCTCTCTGAAAACCAGCTCTGCAACATGAATAACATCACTGGTCTTATGACATAGAATGAAATGTACCATCTTTGAAAATCTATCCACCACCACAAATATGGAATCATGCCCTCTCTATGTCCTTGGCAATCAAAGAAAAAAATCCATGCTAATATCCTCCCATGGCCTCTCAGGTACAGGTAATGGCTAATACAATCTCATATTCTAACTTGTTCCTTTCACCATCAGACATACTCTGCAACTTTCTACAAAATTCTTCACATCTTGTTGTAACTATGGCTAATAATAATTCTCATTGACAAGAGAAATGGTCTTATCTCGACCAAAATGTCCATCCAATCCTCCACTATGCTTCTCCTTGATTAAATTCTCTCTCATAGAACTCCTTAGAATGCACAATTGGATTCCTCTAGACAATATCCCATCTTAGATTAAGAAATCCAACCATCTCATCCTATCTAATGTAACAGGTTCCAAACAAGCCTTCCAAGCTTCTGCAAAGTTTGGATCTTCTTGATACAAACTCTTGAGTTCATTGAACCCAACAACCTCTATATTCATTTCTATCAACAAATTTTTCCTTCTACTCAAGGCATCTGCAACTCTATTTAACATTCCACTCCTATGCTTCAAAACAAAAGTATAACTCTTCAAAAAATCAACCAATTTTAAGTGCCCTCGATTCAACTTTCCTTGACTATTGAGATATTGCAAAGCCTGGTGATCAGTATATAAAAAAAATTCTTTTGGAAAAAAATAGTGTCTCCATTTCTTCAAATCTTGAACTATAGCATAAAAATCTTAATCATAGACAAAATATTTCTTCTTAGCATCATTTAACTTCTCACTAAAATAGGCAACAGGCTTACCTTCTTGACTTAAAACAACTCCTATGGCAGTGTCACTAGTATCACAATCTTCCTAAAAAATCTTATTTAAATTTGGAGGTGCCAAAACAGGTTGCTCAATAACTTTCTTCTTCAACATGTTAGAACTTTTGGCTGCTCTTGTAGTCCACTTAAATTATTTTCTATCCCATCTCATTGCTTCAGTCAAAGGTGCACAAATACTACTAAAAATCTTAATAAACTTTCTGTAAAAGCTTGCTAGACCATGAAATGATCTTATCTTTGTAACACTCCTCAGGGTAGGCCATTCAATGATATCTTTCACCTTCTCTGGATCCATTTTAAGACCCTCTACTAAGACAATAAATCCTAGGTATACCAACTCTCTTCACAAAACTAAATTTCTTCAAATTAATCAACAAATTCTCCTCCTTTAGCTTCTCAAAAAAAATTTGGATATGCATCAAGTGCTCCTCCAATGTCTTATTGAAAATCAAAATATCATCCAAATAAACAATAACAATTTTTCCTAAAAATTCTTTCAATACCTCATTCATAAGCTGCATAAAGGTGCTCGGTGCATTGGTTAGCCCAAAAGGCATGACTAACCACTTGTACAAGCCCTCCTTGGTTTTGAAGGTTATCTTCCATTCATCTCCTTCTCTAATCCAGATATGGTGATATCCACTCTTCATATCTATCTTCGTGAAGTACTCAGCTCCACTCAAACAATCCATAATGTCATCCATTCTCTGCAAAGGAAATCTATACTTGATGGTGATCTTGTTAATGTCTCTAGAATATGTACACATCCACCATTCCCCATCCTTCTTTGGTGCTAGTACTGCAGGTACTAGACATGGACTCAAACTCTCTATAATCAATTTGTTTCACAACAACTCTTGCACTTGTCTGTTCAACTCTTCACTCCCTACTAGAGTCATACGATGAGCTGCCTTATTCAGAAAACTAGCTCCAGGAATCAGATCCATCTGATGAATAATATTTTTTATAGGAGGCAATCCTTCAGGTACATTATCAGAAATAATAGCTTGAAACTAATTGAACAAATTTGAAACCTCAACATGTACCTCATTAGTATCTTCTTTATCAACTCTAGGGATCAATGAAAAACACATATGCTCATGATTCATACCTTCCAAGAACTTTCTTCCATCAACCAAAAAAATTATTGCATTACTGTATACCTTTTCCTCTACCTCCTTCAAGGGATTCAACTTATGATGAAATCCACCCTTTGTCAAAGAATAGGTGTTCACATGTCCATCATGTATTGCTCATCGATCAAAATGTCATGGTCTTCCTAAGAACATATGACAAACATCCATATGCATAATATCACATAATACCTCATCATGGTAATTCCCAATCTTGAACTTTACTAAACATTGTTCATTTACCAAGGATTTATGGTCCTTCTACAACCAAGCAATCTAGTATGGGTTCAGATGCCTTCTTCTCTCCAACCACAACTTACTAACCATTTCTTCTGAAACAAGGTTATTAGTACTACCTCCATCAATAATAACGTTGCAAACTTTACCTTCACACTTACATCTGGTGCAAAATAAATTCTTCCTTTGAGTTGGTTCATTCTCCTCATTTAGCAAGGCTCTACTAGTAACAAGAACCTTTCCTCTATTAGCATCTTCACAATGTGAAGACTCAACATCTTCATCTACATGTGCAACTCATGCATTACCCTCAATTATTCTATTTGTTCTTGCTTTATGTTGAGGATACTCATAGGCTCTATGTCCTTCTTCTCCACACTGGAAACAGGTTCCACGAAGCCTCCTCATCCAAATCTTCCTCTTCCTCTTTGGTCTCCATTGTTTTGATCACAAGGACAATAGGTGTTATCTACTTTATGGTTCTCGCTACTACTGGAGCCTTTTCCCTTCTTTTGATCTTCATTTTGACCTCCAAATGATTGTCCACCAGTCTTTCCTCCACGGCCTCCACCTCATTGTTTGTTCTCAAACCTCTTGTTTAGTCTTTCCTGAACCTTTAGAGAAAAATGATAAGCATCCTCAATGGTGGTCATTCTTACCAATGCCAATTCTTCCTGTATGCTTGGATTCAACCTATTAATATAACAAGCGATTGTCTCTTTATTTTCCTTAGAATGTCCTGTATGAATCAGGATCTTGTGAAATTCCTCTGTGTATTATTTCACCATCCTTGTACCTTTTCCTTAAGCTCTGCATCTTCTTGAGAAACTCCAATTTGTAATCAACTAAAATAAATTGTTTCTTCAATTTTGACACCATTTTGTCCCATCTAGAAATCTTATCTTTCCCTTGTCTTCCTCTTTCTAACTGGACCTCTTTCCACCATATACTGGTGTGACCTTTCAATTTTTTCTTTGCAAACCTCACTCTGTGAGGATCTTCAATCTCTTCAAATTTGAAAAAAATCCTCCATGTCGTTGATCCAATCAATCAATTCTTCAGGATTCATATTTCCACTAAAAGTTGAAACCTCCATTTTAGGTCTCTTCCCAATGCTTGAGATCGCTCACAACAATCTTGTTTCTCTAGGATCCATTGAATCCTAATCTTTCTCTTCCATTTCCCCTTTTGTTTCATCTTCACTGTCATATCTATCTCAATGCACATCTCTTCTTTGAACCTCTTGTTGCAAGGTTTCTAATTTCCTTCTAAGGGCTCTAATTTCATCTCTAGGTGGACCTTCTCCACCTCTTTCATACTGGGTACATCTTGGAGGCATCTTGAATTTCAACCCACACTCACAGGTCTTGTTGCAACTACCTCACATTCGGTGCTCTGTTACAGGCTCAAGAACTCCCACTCTGATACCACTTATTGAGGGAACACTACCCAAAAGCCACAAAAATCACAACAATAGAAACCAACACAAAAAATGTGAGATAGAAAAATTACCCACTTTCAATTATTTTTAGAAAATGAAATTACAGATTCAAAGGTTACATGCTACAACCTCATGGGCTTGATTCATCACAACAAAATCAACTCTGAAAAGAAAATATACTATTCAGAGCCACAATCTGCACTATTAGGGCCACCTCCTACAACCCACATTTAACCCTTTTTATTTTCGCCAATAACTTCCGTAGAATGTTCTAGAAAGTACAAGTTTCTCCTTTTTGTTTTGGCACCAAAAGTTCCATCGTTTGATTTCTGGCCTAGGAAGAATCTTTTATGAAATTCACTTTTTAGAGGACCCACTTCGTAGGGCCATAAATTTTGATTCGGGTGTCTGATTCGCTATTATTGGATATCGTCGGAAAGCTCTCGACGAGCTCTACAACAAGTGAACCCACCGTAGGTTGGTTCGGCCACCTTTTGAGCTGTTTTGAGGCCTCCAAAGTTTTATATCTGAATTTGAAGCTGCATTGGAGAAATTTCCCAAGATAGAAGCTTTAATTTCTCCCAAACTGTGTAGGGTATTGAGGTGATTCTTTCGTGACCGTAAATATTTTTCAGCTCTACTCCTTGGGGTAAAATTTCACATCCATATGAGCCCATTTTGGTGTACTTACTAAAAATAGTAAGTCCTCATTTTTTGCTATTTTTGACACTTTATAGTCTTATACCCCTTAAGTGCCATCATGGGACTCAAAACAACTAAAGAAAATAAAGAAAATAATTTTTTTTGGGTGATGCAAGATTTCCCTACACCGTTGGATGCTCTTGCATCACTTTTGATTTAAGCCAGTCATTTGTTTTCAGTTCCATGTTACCAAGCACACATAAAGCATTTGATGATTTTTTATCTACCTTAAGTGCATCCCCAATCAATTCTAGGCTTATTTGGATCTCATTTCGAGCCTAAGCCATGGTTGCAAGATGTAGATATGCATCCATATTATCAGGAAACTTGAAATTTTTTGGCCTGTATAAAATATTTTTTGTTTTAGTATCATGTAGTTTTTCAAACAACCTAGCAAGATTAAATAGTGATGTGAAGTGATTGCAAAACTGCTTAGGTTAACTTTGTAAAAACTATATTGTAATTGAAATTTTGTCATCTATCGGCATCTAGTTATTAGTTATGCAATGTGAAGTAATGATTTGAGTTTGAAAGATGTGCAATGCAATGCAATCAATAATGCGGATGATTATGAACAAATAATTGATACCAATTCATAATATACCCCTATATTCCAACCTAAAGTACATAAAAAATCCAATCATACATAGTATTATCAACAAATAATTGAGACCAAAATTCGAGCACTAGATTAAATATTCTTGTCCATTGATTACTTCAAATAGATATTACAATATAACATAAGTCTCCTCATATATGTTTCTATAAATACATATGTTGATGATATCAAAATTCAATCTTGGTTTCTCTTTTATAAGAGAAGCAAAAAGCTTTAGACCGTTACAAAATATGACATCTTTTCAAAATTCATGCCTCTTCATATAAACTAGACTAAACATTAGTTTTTTCTTAAAACATAAAACAAAGAAAGTAGATAACTAATGAATTTTGTAGCACTCATGACACCATAGTTCCTTAATCTCCGTAAGGCACCCGTGATCATCAAAGATCTATTCAAGGTGCTTTCTCCATATTAGTGTATCTGAATGTGTGGTTCTTCCACTATGGCATCCCCAAGGCCTACTGTTTGGGGGGAGGACCCATATACCTCTTTTCCCACTCGTACACTATATAATCATGTGGCCATTTGTATTCTTGAATTTTCAATATATTTGCAAGGTGAATCTTCCATCGACTATCTAGTAACGCCCTACCATCCATAATAAACTTAGAATATCTAGCATACAATGCTATTAATCCATCCATGATTAAGTCAAACCTATCAAGACTCAACTCACCATCCTTTTGCATGTGAGTGATGCATTGTGGAACAATCTGGCCAAATTCACTCTTCCATTTGTTGAGTCCTTCAAGTGGTCATCATCTTTCAATATTTTTGGCACAAACCACTGATTCAAAGTATGAAATGAATCTATTCTTGTTTTGATCTTTTGGTCCTCTCCTTGCATATATTGGAATTCATCTATAACTATTTTGGCCATCTTCTTTGTAGGTTTTAATGTTGTAGGAGTCTTAGTACCCTCTGTAAGATTCTACACAAGGTTACCAATGTGTGGTGTATGGGCTTCCAGTTCTTAAAAAGTGGATCCAATATGGGTAGATGTGTTTTCATTTGATCAATTACCTGTGTCAATGAGCTATAGCAATCATGCACACTTTCCAACTTATCCATAATTATCCTTATCCTATGCTCAAGGACCTTCTCTAAAACATTGTAGATTTTCTTACACACTCCTTCCTTACCCTCATTGTTGGCTTTCTTTAACTCTTCAATCTCCTGTCTAAGAATTCTCACTTGTCCAGTAGAAACACTTTCTATATCAACTGGTGGAGTAGGAGGACATTGGTATAACATTATTTCCTTTTTTTTTTAGGGGCCTGCTCTTTTCAATTGTTCCTTCAACTTCACATTTTCCATGAACAATTTATTGACTTCATCATTTAAAAAAAAAGATTCCTTTTCGTACTCTCCTAGTCTAGCTTCCATCTCCATAATTGCAGCTCGGTTGAACATAGTTGAATGCATTATCATAGTTGCAACTTCTAGAGGATATGTATCCTTTAATGTTTTCACCATAGTTGTCCCTTTAATTTCTTGCACTACATATAGTAACCTTGGTTTTTGTGTACTATTTTTTTTGGCCTAGAATGCCAAGGTTTCAATCTTAGGGTTATACCCTATGCCACTTACCCCTTCATCTGAGTCAAACTGAAAAATCAACATTGGGTCCTCTTGTGTTCTCACTTGACCAAGTAAAAACATTTTCTTTAATTCCATACCAGGGATAATAAGTATATCACTTTTCAAAAACATCTCTCTAGCCTCTTGTGGGCTGACATCAATATTATCAATCCTTAATTCATTAAAAGTTTGGGCTACTATCTAGTCATGTTGGGATTCCTCATCTCACATCTTCTTTATTTCAACCCTCACTTCAAACTCTCTCATTTTCATCTTAATCCAAAAGTATTTGAATTCAAGGGTTTTGATAAATTCATCATCTTCCAAGAACTTGTGAATTGCAACTACCTTTTCATCCTCATGCATTTTTCTTTCTCCTTGTACCTCAATATCAGCTCTAGCTTCAGGCCTGTGGGCGTTAGTTTCAAGCATAGGTTGGTCCACTTCAACATCATCATTGAAATGTTTTATCACATTAATTGCTTCTTTTGTATCTCCAAAATCCTCACTCATTTCATAGGAAACAAGTGGCTCTATCTATTGTGTCATTTTTTTTAGAAGGTAGTTGTTCAAGAGGTGATCCTGGAGAAGCATGACATACTAAAATAGTATCCGGAGTTGGTTCTGTAATTACAATACCACTTGGCCTTTTGGGACACAATTTGGCAAGTCTCCCTATATCTTCTACAGTCTTATATAATTCATGAAACTTATCAATTATCATATCAATCCTCTTAACAAGATCATCTTCCTCTACAAAATAACCCAAGAAATCTCTGTTCTTCATCTTTCTTTCTTCCTCAATCCTTTTCATAAGTTCTCATTTTCTCCTCCTATCATATACTTGTTGAGGAGTGAAACAATTTCTGATTACATCTTCTTCATAGTCAATGTGGTGAGTAACCATAACCTTGGTAAGGATGGTGTGTCTTACAAAATTCATGTGACCCTCAGGGTCAAAAGCTCTTTCCTTTCTAGATTGTAAAGATTACCTTGATTTTAGATAATTCTACAACTCTTCAAGTGTATTGGATCCCACTAATAGTTCCCAACATGTCAAATTGGGAAGAAATGTACCCTTCCTTTTTTTACTCATGACATCATTTTCCATCCATAGAATCTTCCACATGAACTCTAAAAAGCATAATCGAAGGGGAAAAACTTTGGCAGTATATGTGGGGCCTGTGGGCATCCATAAATCCTAATTATTATGGTATTTGGTAGAAAAAATCAATCACTAAAGTTATGAATATGGCCTTGCTCAAGTTTCAAAGCCAAAGGTCTTAACAATTGTAGCACAAGTGTGTGTAGTGTTTGTGGTTGGTGGCCAAGAACTCTCATAATTATATACACAAACTCATCATAGAATATCACATAATTTGAATTCTTACATCTGTTGTCCCATATATAACACCATAGTTGCACTAGCAGCAAATTCCCCTACTTTTCAATCTGACCCAAACACATCCTTTTCCTCCATCTATCTTTATTATGGTATAATATTAAGTGGCACAACAAAGAATATTTATTGAATGTTATGGAGACTCTATCTTCCCTGACTTGCATAAATGCTTCATGCAATGCTTTCTCAAGATATGAGGCAAAATCATATTCAATGTTTGTCTTAGGGTTTGAGATCCTCACAGCCATCATCATTAAACTAACTGTCATTCATTCTTCTGCATCTATCCTAAGTACTTGATAGAGAAAAAGGTAGGTTTTCTTAAAATAGAATTGGAAATATGAGAATTCAAATGGTTTAGTGGCAGAAGGGGATATAGGAATACCTTGTTGTTTACACCCCTTTTCATGTAAATGTGGACTTCATCACTTCTATGGGTTTTCCTCAATCTAGTATATTCTTCTTTACTTATTTACAAATCAATTTTAGTCAGGGCTTGTTTGTTTAGGTCAAAACATTCAATGGTGGCCGCTTTAGTCAACACAACTAATGGTGAACCATCTAGAAATCTCATAGACCTAGTAGCAGGATGATAACTCTAAGCCAATACTTTGATGAACTCTACATCTAGAAAAACATTTGGGACAATTAACTTGGCCAAATCTAATGCTCGTGGATTTCACATCGGAATCTTTCCCTCCCTTTTGATATAAAAGTATCAAAATAGTTCCCACCTGGAGATAGGGATAAGGGCATATCTACACCCATGAGCCACATCTTTGAAAACATTCTTAAATCCTCTCAGTTGATTCATGGAGTATATTCATGATAGACTGGTGTAAGGACCTCTTTTTAACATTAGATTCTTCATTTTTAGTTTGAGGTTCTTTCTTCTTGGGTGGCATGATGTCCTTTTTAGTTTCAGGTTCTTTCTTCTTGGGAGGCATGATGTTTAACTATCTTACTTCTCCTAGTGTATCTGAAATGTAGAATTCCAAACAATCTTGTACTCATAAAACTTAATTCACAGTTTAACTATCTTACTTCTCCTATACTTCTAAAATGCATAATTCCAAATAATCTTGTACTCATAAAACTTAATTCACAAGAGTTTTGTGCACTTACCTAGGTTACGATGGTTGCGGAGCTTAACCTCCTTGAACTCCTAGCTCCCTACATGATAATTTTTGCAAATGAGTGAAAAGAGAATGTTAAATTCTTGGTTTAATAGATTTTGAGCTCAGTCATGTCAACATTAATCAACCTTATGCCAAATATTTTTCTCGTAGTTCGATTTTGAACATGCACCATTGATTTTACAAGATCAGATAGTTGATGTGATTCGTGCATTTAATATTGCTTTATCGCCACCACTTTCTATAACTCCCACATGATAGAGGGGTATAAACAGCTATACCACATGCTTCTTTGCATTTCACCACGAGTACCACAAGCTTGACTTGTTTAACCCATGGTACTACAGTTTACATTAACGGTTACCACCATACTGCATGCTTCATCACATCCTTCCACAGTATAGGGGTTCATATCACCCTACCGCATGCCTTTATGATCTTCCTTGCGCGCTAGTGGGTTATTCACCACTATACTGCACCCTTCATTTTTCCTTTCGTGGTATGGTGGTTTATGATGTATTTAAATTCTGTCATACTACCCAACCATGTTCTCATCATAATACTTTCGTGGTGTGGTGGTAAAAATCTTCATGTTGTCTATTACAGACTGCCAACCCGCCAAGGGTTTAAATTACTGCTGCAAGATTGTGGTAAGAGATTGTTAAGGGATTTGGAATGTTTTTAGCTAGACATGTTTTTGCTTAAATATATATATGATGAATTTTTGGAATTGTATAGGTCTTTCCGTGTCAATTAGACCTAAAAAATTTATATGTTCTGTAAAAATAAAAAGGAATATAAGGGTCAAGGCTCAGGTCATGGAGCTCAATGTTAATTGTGATGATGGAACTAGGAAAATTTTTAAGGTTCTAACACACCTCATGATGAACTTGACAATGTTTTTCCTTCATCCTTCTTGTGTTATGTTTTTATGAGTTCTTCTCTTGTGAATATATCCCTAAGGAATTTTTTTTTTATACTTGTAATTGTAAACATCTTGGTTTTTGACTGTAAATTATTTTTAATCTATAAACTGAATTCTATTTTAAGTTTCCATTTGCAGTTATCAACGGATTGGAAAGTCAATAGTTATCAACTTATGAACTCATTAAAGTTTTATTGATTCAAGTTGCTGATTTATACATTATTGTTTATTTGGACTTCAGGAAATGAAGACAAGGACTATAAGGCACAAATTAGATGATAGTGATCATAATGTTCAAATTCCAGAGACAAAATATGAGTGCACACATACTAAAAAAGTGGCCAAGAATAATGAATATTTTTTGAGTCTTGTTTTAAAAAGGAAAGTTGTAAATCCACTAAGTAGTATATTATTTGTTTAATAGTGTTTAATCAAATTTTATAGGAAAGAGCTTTATGTATATAAAACATAATATGATTTTTTTTTGTTTTTTTTTATAGGCAACAAAAAGAGTGCAAAGAGAATGTGGAGAAAAAACAAAAAGAAAAAAAAGATATAGTGTCACCATCTCGTAGAATCCAATGCTTTTGTGATTCAACAAATGCAGTTGGTGAAAATGATAGTTGTGATGATGTACAACCTGGTATAGCACATGGTGATGTGAAACCTAATATAGCACATGGTGATGTGCAGCCTGATATAGCACATGGTGATGTGAAACCTGATATAGAAAATGGTGATGTGCAGCCTAATATAGCACATGGTGATGTGCAAAATTGTGATGATCTCTTAGGACTAAGTCTAAGAGAGATTATTGAAAAAAATCAAGGCAAAGGAACAATAGGTCTGCAAATGATTTTTTCAACATTAAATGGCATGTTTAATAATGTGGAATCCACGAAGACTAGTAGTGATCTACCTAATCATGCCACACCTGATGTGGCCAAGGAACATGAAGTTTCAGTTAATGAAAGTCGTGAAGAGAGACTGCTTGCATCTACTATGCCTTAGAGTGCACTTGTTGCATCTAGAACTTTTGATGGAACTAGTGGATCAGCTAGAAATACTGGTAGTGGTAATTTAATAAAAGATGTGGATGCTTTTGTCAAAAGAAAAATATTGAGTCAATATTTGTACAGATCTACTAAGAGGAATGCAAAAGAAAGAAAATTAGAAGGAAAGAAGCCATTTTTGCTTGAGGTATCGAGAGATGGTGAGCCCATTGGGCCAAATGCTACAAAGTGGGAAACTGAGTTGGGTGTAAGATGTAGGGCCCATTTGGATATTTGCAAATCAAATTTTGCAGATCAATATCCATGAGCTATGGAAAATGTTATACAAAAAAATGGAAAATGCTTTTGAGACTACTAATGGACAAATCTCTAGAAAATATTACAAGCAAAGGATGAGAGTTTCGATTAACAATTATAGATATATGTGCAAAAAAAAAATCACGTTGGGAAAAGAGAGGTTCAACTCTAGTCTATCTCCCAAAGAGTGGGAGGCATTGAGAGAAAGTATGCATTTTGAAGAATATTCGATAAAGAGTAACAAAGGCAAGAGGGCAAGAGATAATGTGAGGGCTGGATATACATTTGGCCAAGGTGGGTTGCACGCCAAAATAGACAAATTTGCAGTAAGTGTGGCTTTTTGGTTCAATTTACATTCTGTTATTTATTTAAATTTTTTATTGAACTGACTATAGGTTGAAATTGACATTTTATTTTAGGTGGAAAATAGTAATAGAGAAGCAGGTGTAGAAGATATTGTCAATCATACGGAAACACCAGATGCTAGTAAATCTAAGAGTAAGATGAAGTTGAAATCTAGTTCATCAATAGAGATTTCACAGCCATCTGTTGAATGCCCAGTAGGAGCATCTGTAGATCATGTCAACTCATGTGAACTAGGGTACCAAAAGGTAATGAGTTGTGTATTAGGTCTTAGTCAGCAAGTTACACAGTTGGTTGAAACTGTTAACCCTATGTTTTCTACATGAAATGAGCATAAATTCATGGATTTAGATGATGTAAGAGGCTCTATTGATCTCATTTCTTCTTGTTTGGAAGTTCTATATACAAATGCCTCTTAATATGTAGATTATTGAAACTTGAGCGTAGGAGAATCCAATCCAGTTTCTTTATTGTTGGAGTGATCTAGAAAATGTTCTTTTGGACAAATTTATAGCTTGCATTCTTTACTTGACTATTGAATGATTTGTATTTTTTTTTCATGATGGTTAAACCACATGTAAAGAAATTTTACAAAGCAATAGGGAAAAAAAATTCCTTCAAGGTGCTAACAGAGCTGTCGATATTGATAGTGATGAAGTGGACAAGAATGTGCAACACAATCATCTTAGTTGTCCTAAAGTTGAGGTAATTAATATAATAGTTTTCAGTTATCTATCCCAATGTTTTTTCATTCTTCATGCTTGAAATGCTCTTTTGGACAAAAAATTATAGCTTTTTCATTCTTTACCTGACTTATATTAATTTTTGCATGATGATTAAACCACATGATGCAAAGCAATTATATGAGAGAAAGACAAAAAGAAAATGGCCCTGTCAATAGAACTCTCTGCAAAGTTGTACAACTTAATGTCTACAATGATGTTGAAAGTGGTAACAAAGATGAAATCGATGAGCATACATGTGATATTCATAGTGGTAGTCATGTTGAACTCGAGGTGAGTGCTATGAAACCACATGCAAGTAAGTACTATTCAAGTAAGTAATGGTTGTTTTATTATGTAAATAAGGGTAATCATTGCCTATTTGATAGAAGTTGGATGTTAGAATAGTAGTGAAGTGTAATTATCTAGTATACATAGATTATGGAATTAAGGGAGAACATATAACTTACATATGGAATCTTAGAGCTTCGTTGTAATAGAGTGTTTTATAAAAGCACATACAAAAACTGATTTGTTCATAGACATAAGACATTACATACAACAACCCTAAACAATATAATGTGTGTTTTATATCTCAATATAATTTGTATTTTTTTTGTTTTTGCAAAAAATTATTGATAAACTCCAAGAAGGGGATGCAGATGAGGTGTTGGATTTGCATGATGGTGTTGTTGTGAGCATTGGGCGGATTCAATCACTATCTATTGTACATGGAGTCAAATTTAAAGGAGCGAGAGATGTAAATGTATGTATTTTACAAGTCTCAAGTAACATACCCCTTCCTCATGTAGAAAAAATAGATGAACTTGTCTATCTAAAAGAGAAACTAGGGACCTTCACACGGTAGCCACTAAAATATTTGAAAAAAATCACAGAGTTATCCATAAGTGAAAAAGAGAAAAAGAAGGGTTAGCAACAATAGAGTGTGGAGAGCGAAGTTGCAAACAGAGAATGTACTGGTCCTAAATAATTTGAACCCAAAAAAAAACTAGAAAATATGATTTGGGTGTACATTCTATGAGTAGAATAGAGAATGTTATATCTTACTTCACCTGTAATGTAAAACCCCTTGATTATGTTTTCCTCTTTTTGTTTGGGTTCCGCTCATTCAAACTAGTGCATTATAGAAGAAGGGATATGTTGTTGTGTAAGTAGTAGATGCAAAGACTAGGGGTGCAAAAAAAGAAGTAAATATAGAGAAGATAAAGAGGTGTAGAGAAGAGGAAAAGTTCTAGATAGTGTAACATACATGTATGTGCAGTTGCAAATAAGTTGTAACATATAATTATCATCAAAATTGTAATATCTTGCATAACCAAAAAAAAGGCATTGTAACTCAGTTTTCTCAGTCACAGCACTGAGAAACACACTTTGTAATAGTACATTTTTCAAAGCAAAGACACATTTTTGTCTTGTATTTGTTGTAAGAACACATTTTATCAATAAAATTTCAGTATTTTTCCTTCTTAATAGCCATTTCATTGTGTGAAAATAAATTATTGATCATGTTATTCTATGTTTTTATATGTTTAAACCTCAATTAAAGCATCATCTCACTTCCAACACTTATAGGAAGAAATCAATGAACAAAAACAATTAAATAAACTTCCAATTGACTAAATATACTACCAACTGATAGAAATTAGTGTTAATAACTGTGACTAAATATAATAATTATGCAATTAATAAACAATGTATCAATATACCTATTAGCTGATAGAAATCAGTGAGAAAAAGTTTAAATAAACTACCAAATTGATCAAAATGATGATTAAAACTAATGACTAAATACATTACAAATGGATGGAAATCAGTGAATAAAAATGACTAAATAAGTGACTAGTTAACATCAACCAATGACTAAATTAACGACAAAATATACCAGTGAATAAAAAAATGACTAAATATGTGACCAGTTTAAAATAAAAAAATGACTAAATATGTGACCAGTTTAAAACATTCAATGACTAAATTACACACTAAAAAATCAATCAAATTAATGACAACATCAATGACCAAATCGATCAATCAGATGACTAAATTAACAAGCAATTCGATCACTGAGATGACTAAACTAATGACCAAATTGATCAATCAAGCAACTAAATTAATGACCAAATCGATCAACCAAATGACTAATAATAGTTTAGTCATCAATTCGATCACATTATAAATGACTGGCAATAAACTACTACTGGTCACATGACCATGTTCAGTCATTTATAAGCAGCTTTTAGTAGTTTTTTTTAGTAACATATGCCACATGTCACTATTTCAAAAAATTTACACCTCGCGACACTCATGGGTTTAAAAAATTACACCACTGGCTAAATAGATAACTCAAATATTTTGTGGCTCACATTGTTCTTAACATATTAAAATATGATTTTTTTCAATGAGTCTCGATGTGTCACCATGACACTAAAAATAAACTACAAGATTAATAGGTTCAAAATGTTACACTAGTGGAAAAGGTCAAAAATTTTAGTAGGTGAGCTCCATGTGAATAACCAAAGAAAAAGTGAGTATGAATCCTTTATGAGATAGGTTTCATCTTGGCATACTTTTATGAAAAAAGAAGCATAAAATTGTAGAAGTTGCTGCACCATTTGCCTCTAATGACAAAACAATAATCCAATGGGTCTACCTTCATGAGATAAACAATGTAGAATAGAGGGATACATAACATCACTATATAAAATTTGGGTTAAAATAAATTTGATACTTTCCTTCATTGTGTCATTGGTTGTTGAGTGACAAGTTGGAAAATTGGGCCCCATTTTTTTACCAAATAAAATTTGAAGACTCTTGACCATTGATCAACAACAAAAGACATCTAATATCTCATATATCAGAAATATCTTACCAAAAAGAATAAGGTAAAGTTTTGTGCAATTGGTTGTGTTGTCACTTGGATTTGCACCCTTGCCAAGTGCTTGACTCATCAATTTAATAAAATATGGAAAAACTCCAAGGCCTACGGGTTTCCCATAACTTGGAGTGAATCTCCATAGAGGGTTGGTCCCCTTGGTACCAACCTATTCTAACCTATGATAATGTTGCTAGTGAGGAAAATATATAGGGAAATAACTTGAAATGAAACTAAGCTAACTAAGGTGATGCACTGAATTTTATCTAAGATCTATACCAATTGTACAGTCACAGAAAAAGTATCCCTTCTACTTTTCTTGGCTTGTTTGGGCCCTCCTTGTGAGTTAGGCTTAATGTTGCCTTGATTTAGTGTTTTAATGTGGTTGACAAGTTCACATTAGTTCTTGGGCCCTTGTGAATTAATGAATTTAATTGGTACCTTGCTAAAGTATTGTGAAGTGTTATAACACACTTTCACACTTTTCTAAGGTTTTATTAATTAACTAAACCTAATGAACCTCTTTTTAATCAAACTAAACCTTAATCCTACCTTATTTGAAGTGTTTTAAAGTTTTGTAACACACTTTCACACTTTTCTAGGCTTTTTATTGATAATTGGGCTTCTTTCTACTTTAATTGGCCCTATTTTGCACCCACCAACCTCATTTACTGCATCTTTTCGAGGATAATCCTGACACCAATCATTAGCCAATCATAACTCAGGTGTTTTAGGTTTGAGTAGCCCAAATTTAGTGATCTAGGACTCATTCACCACCTTGGGTGAATGGGTCCCACCTAGATCTTTTGGTCATGAACCTGATTTGACACATTTCTAAGCATTTTTAAAAATGGTTCCAAAAATTAAACTTGGTGGGACTCATTCACCACCTTGGGCGAATGAGTCCTGTGTGGCCCTAAATTAATATTAATTCAAATTTTTGGAGGGACTTTATTCTCCTAGATCTAATTTCAGCTTATAGTGTTGTAATTTTGGGAATTATTGCATAATTAAGTATAAATACAAGGTTCTTTCACTCATATTTTCACCTAGCAATCTAACAAGCAATCAAGTGTTCACAAGAATTCACAAGAGAATTCAAGAGCATTCAAGGGAAGAATTCTCTATCAATTATTGCAGCAATTCAAGATCCATCATCATGTCAAGCATATCAAGCATCAAGCATGTTATTGAGCTAGTGTTGTGATGTAGCATTGAAGATCCAATCATCGTTCTACATCTATTGTCAAGATCAAGATCTACATCCTTCATGGCCATTTCATGTTGAGTTGTAGATTTATAAGACATCATTTACACGACATCATTTACAAGGTATCATTCAAGATATCATTTTCCATGTTTCATGTTCTTTGTTTCATTTTTCATGCCTTCATTTCATTGTCTCGTCATTTGGTGTAATTACCTAAACGGGGTTTGACCAAGGCAAACCCCTATTCCCTAACAATCAACACTTTTTCTCTCTTTCTTCGTGTGATTGTAGATCTAGGTACTTTGAAGACTTGAAAGATCATTGAAGATTAGGTTACAAGCTTGGATAAGGTTGTTAGAGTTGTCTCCCCATTGGCAAGGTCATAATCTTCACCAAAAAGTCATCCATAGCCCCAAAATCAGAGTTTCGGATTTGGAAACCTGGAGAAGCAGATTGAGAAAATTGAGAAGAACAAATTTAAACTTTGAATTCTCGAAAAAGCGAAATGAGACTGATTTGCCACAAGTGGAAAATGAGTCCCATTACAGGTGTTTTACAAATATTTTTGCAGGTTTGGATACCCATTTGCTAGAAACGTGTTCCTAGTGTAGAAACCTTGATCTAGGACTGATTCACCCAATTTGGCGAATGAGCCCCAGTATGCCAAAATTTTAGAATTTTCAAAATTTTCAGTCTCCATTGAAGTTTCTACAAGTTTCCAGGTCCACACATTCCTTTTTGCAACTTTCTATTTTTTTGCACACTTTTCTAAGTCATTTTGTAGGTCATTGAATCAAATTAGGGTTAATCATTTCATTTTATATTTTATTTATTTTTCCAAGTTCTTACTTGGTGGTGAACCCCTCGTTAATTCATAATCAGCCCCTATGATAGCCCTATTGCTAGATCTCTTTCTCCTCTGCATCGAAATCTCTAGGGTTACCCTTGAGTGGAACAACTTGAAAGTGTGTGTGCTCTATGTACTAAACCATACGATAGCACTCTCATCCCCATTTTTAAGAGGTTCCATTTTAGTGAACCTACATTTAGAACATTTCGTTTTCTGATTTGGAGTCCATAATCATCCTAGATCTAGCTTGCATTGACTTTGCATTAGGGTTTGCATTAGTTAATTGTCATCTGAGGTTTCTAAATTTTTGCATTAGTGAAAGTGCATATAGGTTTCATTTTTGCATCTCAAATCATTACAATCCATTTGAAAATTGCATTTGAACTTAGGTTACACATCATACAAACTAAAAAGCTTAAAAATCACTTAAAAATCTATGAAAATATTGAAAAAAATCTCTACTGGGACTCATTCACCACCTTGGGTGAATCAGTCCTAGTGCACCCCTAAAACTACCTTTTACAACATTAAAAACTTTATTTTTACACTTTTGTTTGCTGCCATTGGTTAGTTGTTTCAGTTGGTAGAGTTTTTGTTACATGCATTTTACTAAATCTAGCTTAAATTGGTCCATTTCATGCATTGCTTAATTCCAAACTTTCATCATTTCATAGTGTAATTAGTAAATTACCTTTTTTGAAATCTAAAAATTGCATTTCATTTTAGGTCTTTACATTGCATTGTGATTTTGCATAGATTACTTTTCAAAAATGTTAGTTTCAATCTTTTCCAAGTTTGCAAAGAAAAATTTAGTCATTAAGCATGTTATCTATTAATTCAATACATTCCCTAGTTATAAGAATCTCTTAGTGCAAGAGAGTGAAAATGTTCACATTTTCCTTAAACTTACACCCCCTCCTATCTGTCCTATTTGTGATGATGATGTGATAGAAGAAAATACAAACATTGATAACCATGATGATCATAATTGTTCTTCTACCGATACCTCTCCTTTTAGTGATGAAGGTATCTTGGAGAAAGAATATACAATTGTTGAGAATCATGAAAGTATTGATTTTCCTTCTCCTTTTCCCCTTTG
This sequence comes from Sequoia sempervirens, assembly GCA_007258455.2. Lineage (NCBI taxonomy): Eukaryota > Viridiplantae > Streptophyta > Pinopsida > Cupressales > Cupressaceae > Sequoia > Sequoia sempervirens. The sequence continues at coordinate 76,690,510 of VDFB02000008.1, forward strand.
GGAAGATATTATAGCACAAGAAAATGAGATCATGGACACATTTCTAAACATTACCTTACCTAACTTCCATTCTCCCTTTTCTTGCACGAGAATGATTTAGAAAAGGATGAGATTATAAATTGTGAGAATATGTTTATGTTAGATGATCAAACCTTTAAAGTATATAACAACCCTCTTTATGATCCATCCCCTACCTATCCTATTTTGAAAGACATTAGGGAACAAAGGAATGGATTCATAAATGATCATGATAATCATACTTGTTCTTCTCCTAGTATCTCTCATAGCTATGAAGAAGATACTTTGATGATAGAAAATACAATAGATGAAAGTCATGAGAATCTGAGTTGTATCCCTTCACCTATGGAAACCATTACTGAGCAATACAATTCAACCATTGATCATTCCCCTACTTGCGATGAAGTCATTTTGGAAGAGCCAATCCTTGAATGTCAAGAACATTTGGTTTGTAGTTCTCCTAGAAACTCTCCTCATAGGGAGGATATCATGGTGCAAGAAACTAATAATAATAGTAATGTGGCTTCCTTAGGTGATGGTAAAAAATTGATTCTAGATTTCCCTTTATTAGAAATACATCAAACCAAGATTGTTGAGGTTATGAATGCACAAGTGTCCACTAGTTTCCCCTTGACTATTGGACCTCCTACATACCTCGTGGGACATCCTAAGAATCCTCAAATTCTTTACCCACCCTCACAATGATCACAAACCCAAAACAAACCTGAACTTATCCTTTACCCACCTAAGAATATTTTTTTTTAGGAGCTGAGTGATAATACCTTTGCTCATACATATAACACTAGAAATAATTCACAATTGAGACAAGCACCTTCAACATCCCTCCCATTACCTAATCCTATCTTACCAGGTCCTCATTTTCCCTCACAAATTGGAAAGGAGTACAATCTTGTTGAACAACTAAAGAATACTCCTGCTAAGATATCATTATGGGACCTTATCCAAGCCTCCCCTCATTATCATTACATGATTCAAAGTGCATTGCAACAAGTTCCTATCCCTTCTAGTGTGCAACTAAATGACATAGCAGCCATGATTCAAAGAATAAATGCTGACATTGTTTTCCACCAAAGTGAGCTCCCTCCTTTGGAAGTGCAAAAACAAAATAAAGCTTTCATAATAATATCTTGATATAAAAGGATAGGGATAAAGAGAAATCTTGTTAACAATGGCTCAACCCTTAATGTGTGTAGTGTGACCCTTTTGGATACGCTTGGTGTGGATAAATAAAAAATTCAACTTGAATCTTTATCTATTAAGGGATTTGAAAATGTAGGAAAACAACCACTTGGTGTGATCACTTTACCTATTATAGTTGGAAAGGCCACATTAGAAACACCGATCCATGTTATGCCTCACAATATTTCATATAATCTCCTTTTAGGTAGGCCATGGATTCATGCAATGAATTGGGTTCCTTCTACTCTTCATTGTAAAATGAAGTATGTCTACAACAACAAACCATATACATTGGATGTTGATAATGAACCTTACAATGTTTTACAACTTGAGAAAAATAAAGAGAATCCTTTGAAAAAATTAACACCAACTACACATGCGAAACCCATACAATAGAAAGACAAAGAAAAACATGTTGAGGAAGTCACAAAGCTATTAGAATATGATTGGGGTTCCTTAGATTTCACACCAACATTCATGGGAGAATACAAGATCATAAATAAAGACTCTAAGATGGGAAAAGAAAAAGCAGTAATGTCAACACAAAATTCAGAAGACCCTTCAAAAGAATCCACCTCAACCACTTTAGAAAAAAAGACAACAAATTACACAACAAAATTTGATGAACTTAATTATGATCAACCATCGAATCCAAAAGAAATGAAAAAAAATTATGGAAGAGGTTACGAGCTTATGAAAAAACTTGGATATAGTGGAAAAGGATGTGGTACTAGAGAACAAGGTATCCATGTCCCTATAGATCCTAACATGCAATAAATAATCAATGGTCTTGTTTATTGTCCTTTGATAGAAATAAACAAGCCTTCACTTAATATCAACACTATCACAAAAGATTCATCTAAGCCAACTTTAACATTAGTGCATCCTGAATTGATATACACTAGTGGTATTGATTGTTATCCGGCTTTGAATGAAATGGAAGAAACAAAGAAACATTCACTTAATGTCAATGTCATCTCGCATAACACTAATGATTTGAATTCGTTCGATTTTACACTCTCCAATAAAGGAGAGAACAAAATCTTGCAATATAAAGAGTCTTGTGTAAGTATGTCATCTTGTACTTAGAAGAAAGAGACATATTTGATGCAAAATAAAGGAACACTTCTACTTTCGATCAAGAAGGCATCTTTTTGAGACTCCTCCAAGATCATTTGATATCCCTCCCTCCAAGGACATGAAACAAATTTTACTATAAAAAATTATTTTGTGCATATCATAGAATTCATGGTCTAAGGCTTTAAGTGATAAAATTCAAAATCTTAAGGGGTATGGTTCTCTTCCTTGTGTTGAAGCACCTAATTCCTCTAACTGATACTCATTTTCATCCTATTCGCATCATCCTTGTCCTGCACTAAGTGGGGGCAAGGGGTTAGGTAGCCTTTCCCTTTTATATCACTTTTCATTGTCTCTTTTAGCTATTTGACTTCCTTTCATGTACATATAAGAGAAAGCTTGGGATTTGGATGACATGCCTTAAATTGGCTTGCATGCGACATACTTATTCATGATGTAGCTTATTGGAAACATATGACTTGGAATAGGGATTTCTGAATAAGCTCTCATGTCTTCTAATTTAAAGCAATTTCTCATAGCAATGGTGTTTAGCAATTTCTTTAAAGTGGGGGCATACATCGACACTCATGTTTCACTACATAATTCTCTTTCTTCTCATGATGTGTCCTTTTCTTGGTGGTTTCATTGGGTTTGATTTCCTCAGAGAGTGTGATATTTCTTTGACTTTTCCTCTCTTGGAGACATTAGGCACAATTTTACCTAAGAAGAGACCTTGCACGAATCAAGCAAAATCCCTTTGAACATTCCTTACACTATTTTTCATTTACAATACTTGTTATATGGCCACCTTGCATAATACATTTCACATGCATGTAGAGTCATCTTGTTTTTCATGAGCTCCAAGCATACAAATTTTTGCTTGTCTCATGAAGCTCGAAGATCATTTTTGCATGGCATCTTACCAAAGTTATCAAGAGGTATAACTTTGGTATGGTTTGACGGGAAGTCAATTTGAGGCATGACTTTCCCTTAGCCACTCATGTGTGTGTGAGAGAGCACATAATGGCCATACGTGTCTCACCTTCTTGGATTACTCACCCAATGGACAACCAAGAGTTTTGTTGCCTCAAATTGAGTGTACATTTTTAGAAAAATAGCTTAGATCTAATCCACATCATGTTGGATAAATGGTCAAAGCTTGATCCACCTAGTTTTTATTTCTACTTTCTTTTCTTTCTTTTGGTTATTGACATTTCATGTTCGTGTATCTTTTTTTGCTGCATATCATACACTTTGTACCTGTCCTTTTTGTGCTTATGTCGGTTTGACTTAGGATCTTGGATCTTGGGGGCTTGACCACCTCCTCAATCTTTGTTATCCTAGACCATCCACATTGGTGAGATTGAACCCCTCTTGAATGTCTACTTTAGTGTGAGTTTGAAGCAAGTTCATCCTCTCACAAAAGTGGGGGCTAAATGTAGTCATGGAAAAAGTATCCCTTCTAATTTTCCTGGCTTGTTTGGGCCCTCCTTGTGAGTTAGGCTTAATGTTGCCTTGATTTAGTGTTTTAATGTGGTTGAAACATTCACATTAGGTCTTGGGCCATTGTGAACTAATAAATTTAAATGGTACCTTGGTAAAGTGTTGTAACACACTTTCACACTTTTCTAAGGTTTTATTGATTAACTGAACCTAATGAACCTCTTTTTAATCAAAATGAACCTTAATCCAGCCTTATTTGAAGTGTTGTAAAGTGTTGTAACACACTTTCACACTTTTCTAGGCTTTTCATTAATAATTTTGCTTCTTTATGCTTTAATTGGCCCTATTTTGTACCCACCAACCTCATTTATTGCATATTTTTGAGGATAATCCTGACACCAATCATTATCCAATCATAAATTAGGTGTTTTAGGTTTGAGTGGCCCAAATTTAAAGATCTGGGACTCATTCACCACCTTCGGCGAATGAGTCCCATGTGGCCCAAAATCAAATTTAATTCAAATTTCTAGTAGGATTTTATTCTCCTAGATCTAATGTTGGCTTGTAGTGTTGTAATTTTAAGAATTCTTGCATAATTAAGTATAAATACAAGGTTCTTTCACTCATATTTTCACCTAGCAATCTAACAAGCAATCAAGTGTTCACAAGCATTCACAAGAGAATTCAAGAGCATTCAAGGGAAGAATTCTCTATCAATTATTGCAGCAATTCAAGATCTATCATCATGTCAAGCATATCAAGCATCAAGCATGTTATTGAGCTAGTGTTGTGATGTAGCATTGAAGATCCAAGCATTGTTCTACACCTATTGTCAAGATCAAGATCTACATCCTTCATGGCCATTTCATGTTGAGTTGTAGATTTATAAGACATCATTTACAAGGAATCATTGTCCATGATTCATGTTATTTGTTTCATGTTTAATGCCTTCATTTCATTGTATCATCATTTGGTTTAATTACCTAAATGGGGTTTGACCAAGGCAAACCCCTATTCCCTAACAATCAAAACTTTTTCTCTCTTTCTTCATGTGATTGCAAATCAAGGTTCTTTGAAGAATTGAAAGATAGTTGAAGATTAGGTTACAAGCTTGGAGAAAGTTTTTGGAGTTGTCTCCTCATTGGCAAGGTCATAATATTCACCAAAAAGTCATCTATAGCCCCAAAACCAAAGTTTTGGATTCAAAAACTTGGAGAAGCAGATTGAGCAGATTGAGAAGAATAGATTCAGACTTTGAATTCCCAAAAAAGTGGAATGGGACTAATTCACCACAAGTGGTGAATGAGTCCCACTACAAGTGTTTTTCAAAGATTTCTATAGATTTGGATACCCATTTGCTAGAAACCTATTCCCATGCAGAAACCCTGATCTAGGACTGATTCACCCAGATTGGCGAATGAGTCCCAGTAGACCAAAATTTCAAAATTTGTAGAATTTCCAATCTCCATTCAAGTCTCTATAAGTTTCTAGGTGCACACATTCTATTTTACAACTTTCTATTTTGTTTTACACACTTTTTTAGGTCATTTTGTAGGTCATTGCATCAAATTAGGGTTAAGCATTTCATTTGTTTTTTCAAGTTCTTACTTGGTTGTGAACCCCTCATTAATTCATAATCATCCCCTAGGATATCCCTATTGCTAGATCTCTTTCTCCTTTGCATCGATATCTCTACGGTTACCCTTGAGTGGAACAACTTGAAAGTGGGTGTGCTCTATCTCCTAAACTATATGATAACACTCTCATCCCCCATTTTCAAGATGTTCCACCACTATTTTGACACAAAGAAGACCAATGATTTAGATATTTTTACACAAATCAAGCTTCAACATACTTGTGTATCAATATTTTGTAGAAAGGTTGTGTTTTAGTCAATCCTAGAAGCAAGAAAGAAAAGTATTCTTACAAAATAGAAGCTTCTTACATGTTAACGTAGACTATATCCTACTCAAATTATACTTTTTTTGTTTAAAGGTGTCAAATATAATACACTCATTTAAGAACTCATGCAATGAAATTATACAAATAACATCAATTACCAGCTTACACACAATAAAAATAGGTTTTGAAGGTAAAAAACTAAATTTCATTGATCAAAAGGTGTTCTTACAGTAATACATAAAAGTAGAACTAGTATTTCCTTCTAAGATGATATTTTTATTGATATTCAATCATTAAAAATGACTAGTTTTGAGTTAAATAGTGTTGTCTTTTTATAGAAAATAAACTTTTTTAGTTTACAATGTTTCTTCAAAAATGCAAGAACTTCCCTCCTAATGAGCCTATGTGTACCTTTTCTCCATCCAAACGTGGGAGAGAATCTAGAACATGAACTAAAGGAAATTAAAATTATAACTTCCTTTGGTATAGAGGTTTTACCATCATTTAGGTGCTTAAGAGAGTCCTCTTCTAATTTAACTACTAAAAAAACTCTAAGGTGGCATTGGTAAAATATTCCTTATCTTTTTTAACCTCTTTCTTCTATACTGGCTTTTATATCTTCTCACAACCCTTTAAATGCTTGTAGTTGTCCAATATTATTCAAACTATCACCTCAAATATATGGAACTATTCCAAGACTTCCCTACATGCTTGCAAATTAAACTCTAACTTATAAATTTATCTAGCATAACATCCTCTCAAACTACCAAAAACCCTTTCTCATGTTTATAGGACATGTATCAAAGATTTGAAATGGTCAAAAATATTCTAGAGGCATAGGAGAACTTCAAGGAAAAATTTTAATAAATTTTTTTCACAACTCTTTCTTCATTCATGCACTCTCACCATTTTTCCATGAAAAAACTATTGTTTCTCAAGCTTCATGACATTCTCATGAAAATTTCATCCTTCTTGATCCCTATAGACTTGTAAACTTTTTCACGGGGTTTTTAGATAATATTTTCAACTCTTAGTGTCATATTGAACACCTTATTAACATTACGAGGGTTTAGAAAGGGTCTATAATTGTGTTTTGATAGCATTGTCATCATGAGAATTGACCCTTTGTCCTTGTCTCTATAATATTCCATAGTTTGTACTCATTTACTTGTTGATTATGCCTCTTTTTTATCATGACTATGTACAATTCTTAATGATCAAGACACTTATCATTTTGCATAGGTCCCTTCTTTGCATTGTCACTTTCTTTGTTTCTTTTCACTGTAAGATGGATTATCATCCATAACAAGACCTTCTATGAGGGTTCATGGTTCCTATTATCTCATTGATACTAAACATCATTATATACAAGGTCACTGCCATATTACCTTCGTTGTATTCATTTAACCGTATCTCTATCATCAGATTCCTTGTATTTTCCATTGTATTTTCTCTCTTGAAGTTTGTTATGCACCATTTCAATGCCTATCATTGTGACTATGTTTTCAACATGAAGACTTTCCTTTTGACATGAGGACTTCCACTATCATGGTGATCTTTATGCTATATTTCTAGGTCCATATTTTAAACTTGTACTAAGTGGATTTTCACCTAATGATAATCGTCATTATTTAACTATCCTCACATGAAACCTTTTGTCCAATGTTTTTACTATACCCTATTAGCTTTACCTCTACCATATTGCAGTGCTCCTTAACATATTTTGTTTCTTTGATCTATTTTATCTTCGCTAAAACCTTAGATATTATTATGAAAATTGTCATGCATGTGCTTGGGAAAGTCCATCTACATGTTTGAAACACTGTCACTAGAGACATATCACCATATTATTTACATTAAGCAATTAACTTTCTATAATAACATTCAGGCTGTCACATGACTAATGTCTAAGACCAAAAATTATTTCATGGATTATGTCTTGACATTGCTAATATTTATTTCTCCACCTTGGAATGTACTCATTTACTTAGGATCATTAGATATTTGATTTTATGCTCTTGGTCATGTTAGGTCGTGGATTTTGACTTTCACAATGGAATCACTATGTGGGAAGCCTTGTAGCATGAATTTTGTAAGCCTCTCTTGCTTAAAAGGATATCACGCCACCCTTAATCACTTCTATAATTTGTGGTATTTTCATAATACCTGTTCAAGACTCATCCTCACTTCTCATGTGCTCACTTCCGATTGTCATTATCTCATTTCTTTTATGCACAAATTTTAGAGGCCTTTATGGACTATCTTTTGAAAGAAAGTTCATTTTCCTATATGATCTATCATAGACTCTCATTCAAAAAATTCTTCATATAGATTTTCTTAATATTTCAAAAGACCCTTACAAAGACTTTTTACCCCTCTAATTTCAGCTTACTTTGAAACTGAAATGACTTCCTTTACACACATAATTTTAGCATGGTCTCTAAGACTAAATTTCATCTCCTTGTTGTAAGTATGAAGGTTTTTTCATTTATGTCAACTAGTTAACTAGTTGTCAATTGGTTTTTGTTGTCATTGATATCATGGAAGATGATTTTTGGTTGTATATGTCAAGGATATTTAGAAAATTGTAATAAAGAGGGTTTGCAGGTATTTAGTGTATGCTCTAGGATATTCTCTAGGATTTGTTGCTATGCTAGTGAGTATCTAAGGTGTTATTCATGTTTTTGGTAGTTGTTGTATCTAGAATTTTTGCTTCTGGATCATTGTATAATGTGAGATATTTTAACTAGTTGTGAACTATGCATTTTGATGTGTCTGGCTAAGGTCTGAGAGAAATGTATTTTTTTCAAATTTCTTCATACTTTGGTTTTAGGACTTGTGGTTCTAAGAGTAAGTTGATGAGGTCATATTCAAGTGAAATTTATCATTTGGAAACATTGGATCAGGTTAATGATGTGTGTGCTTAATTGTTTTATGTGTTTTACACTAGTGTTGGCCAACCTTGTTTTAAACACTACTTACAGAGTTCATGTAAGTATGGTGAAGCATGTTGGGACTTATTTAGGTACTCATTAAGTATGTTTTTGGGTAACCCTCACTCTATTTCCATCATATAATGTTTTGACCTTGACCTAATATGAATTTGTAAATACAAATGGTGTGTGGCCGACCTTGGATAAGTTTGAAGGTTGAAGGTGGTATAAATATAAGTTAAGATGTTGATGAAAGACAAGATAGATGAAGAGATAGATGAAAAGATATATGAAAAGATAGATGCAAGATTTATGTGAGGTAGATGTGAAATAGTGTGTGATGTGAATTTGAGAAAATTAGTGCAAAATGCAAGTGGTGAGTTTCTAGAGGTAGTGAGCTGAAGGTGTACTTTATCATTCAAGCATGTCTACAAGTGTGAGAAAATTGTGGTTGAAATATCTATTGTATTGAGATATTTTTCTCTCTGTTACAATCATCTTCTATCTTCTTTGTAATTTTGTGGTAGTGATCCCTCTAGGTAGTGAGCCCTCATTGGACAATAAGTCTTGTTTTGGACAAGTCCTATCTTGGCAGTGAGCCTTTGTATTCATTTCTTGGAATTATTTATATTATGAGCTAATCCTCATGATGGTTTTTCCCTCATTTGGTTTTCCACGTAAATCTGGTGCTATTGTGTGTTTTTTTTTACTTCTTTCAGTTTCTACTTATGCACTCAATGTTTAATCAGATTAGCAGAGTAAAGGATTTCTAAATGGTTATTGATCTAACTTTTGGTGAAATTTTTAAAGGTTAAAATTGCTATAATTGATTCACCCCCCTCTTTTTTGTCTTGTTCAACAATTGGTATCAGATCCTGGTTCCTTGGAGAAGAGCTTAACCACTTAAGAAAGGTTTGGGATGGAAAACAAGATATTTATTGAGTGCGCTAAGTTTAATGGCACTGACTGCACTTTCTAGAAGGCAAAGAGGGAAGGATATCAAGAATACTATGGATATGATGTTGAGAAAGCTTATAAGACTCCATACACTGCTCTTGCTAATGGTCCAAGTACTACTGATGAGATCAAGGCACATGAAGAAAACAATAAGGAAAAATTTATTCTGAAGAATAGTCTTTCACATTCCAAGTTAATTAAATTTGTAAATCTGAAGATTTATAAAGAGGTTTGGGATGCATTGGAAAAGATCCATGAAGGAAATGAAAAGGTTAAAGAAGTAAAGTTGCACAATTTGGAGGCACAATTTGAGATCCTGCAAATGTCTAAGGATGCGAACATTAAGTCTTATGTACAAAGAGTGTCTAGATGAGTTGGTAGGTGGAATGGAAGGACTTGGTGCACAAGTGGATGAATCTAGGATAGTGAAGAAGATTCTTAGAACTCTGCTTGATGCATATAGTGAAAAAGGTATCTACTATTGATGAATTTGTAGATTATAAGACCTATACTAAAGATTAGTTGTTGGGTACTCTAACCTGATTTGAAATGAGAAAGCCTAGCTTGAGAAATGGATCAAAGATAGAAAGTTCTTTTAGAGCTACAAAAGCTGAAGATCTAGATGAAGAGAACTTTGATGAACTGGAAGCTAACTTTGTAAGATGAATGAAAAAGGGCTCCAGTAAATATCAAGGTAAGTTACCTTTCAAATGTTCTAGTTGTGGAGGAATAGGTAATATTCTTCAAGATGTCCTAAAAGAGCTGAGAGGAATAAACATAGAGAAGGGAAAGAAAACAAAGGAAATATGATCAAGAGAGCATATTATGTAAATGAAGATGTTGGTATTTCTGATGAAGAGTCTGATTATGGAGATTTTGATGATAATGAATGCTTGTTCTTGGCTATAAAAGATGAATCTACTTTTGCTAATACTAAAAGATATGTGAGGGAAAGTGCTCTAGAGAAATTTGAAGGTACTTTGATCTTTTCTCTTCATGCTAAACACGAAAAATAACTACTGGGTTGTCGATAGTGGTTGTTCACATCACATGACCGGTGACAAAAGCAAGTTTTTTAAACTTGAAAAATATGATGGAGGCTTAGTTAAGTTTGGAGATGATATTGGTCCTAAGATTTGTGGGATAGGTTCAGTAAGTTTTGATATCAAGCATAATATTGATGATGTCTACTATGTTAAGGTTTTGAGGCATAATTTTTTGAGTGTTGGATAGATGTGTAGTAAAGGATATAATCTTGTGTTCAAGGATGAGAAATGTGAAATAAGGAAAGGATCCAAAATAGTGATTGTTGTTGGAAATAAGTCTAAATGAAATATTTATCAACTTAAGGATGTTGATGGACATTTTTTTATGTCTCAGATTAATGATAGTTATTTATGGAACTAGAGTATGTGTCACATGAATTTTTATAATATGGTGAGAATCAGTGTAGTACAAGCTGTGAGAGATTTACCAAGAATCACAAAGCCTATTAATTCTATTTGCAAGGATTTTCAGTTTGGAAAATAAGCTAGAAACAACTTTAGGTCAAAGGAATAATCTACTACTAGACTACTATATTATATTCACACAAAAATGTTTGTTGGCCTACAAGGGTGAGAATTCTACAAGGTGATAGGTATTTTATGCTTTTGATTGATGATTACTCTAGAATGAAATGGGTTACTTTTCTTGGAGAGAAATTTTATACATTAGAAAATTCAAAGTATTCAAAGTTGTGAATGAAAATGAAATGGACATGAAAATTAAATGCTTAAGTTTTGATAGAGGTGGTGAATTCACTTCCAATTAATTTAACATGTTTTGTGAAACACATGGAATAAAAAGATATCTTTCTTCTCCTAGAACTCCTTAGTAGAATGGAGTTGTTGAAAGAAAGAATGAAACAATTAAAGAAGGTGCTAGAACGATGATCACTGAGGAAGTTCTACCAAAATTTTACTGGAGAGAAGCAATTCACGCTATTGTTTATGTGTTTAACCAAGTTCAAGAAAAATCTAACATTAAGACTCCCTATGAATTGTGGTATGGAAAGATTCCTACTGTAAAATATTTAAAGGTATTTGGAAGAAAATGTTATATCAAAAGAGATGAAGAAAATTTAGGAAAGTTTGATACAAGATGTGATGAGGGTATCTTCCTTGGATACTCCCTTAGAAGCAAAGATTACAGATGTTACAATAAAATACTAAGAAATATTGTAGAAAGAATAAATGTCAAGGTTGATGAAGCATTGAAGAATTCAATTGAAGTTGATGGATATCTATCAAATGAACTTGATTGTAGAGAAGTACAAGAAGTTGTTAAAGAACAAGAAAAAAAAATGAAGAAGAAAAAGCTTTGTTGGTGTCCCCAAAGACACCTAAATATGTGCAAAAGAATCATTAAAAATATCAAATCATTGGAGACAAAATAAAATGAGTATTGACAAGAAGCAGAGCTGCTGCTAAAATAAATCTACGTATACTTTCTACAGTTGAACCAAAGACAGTAAGTGAAACATGTAAAGATGAGCATTGGATGAGAACAATGGAAGGAGAACTTATGCAGAATGAGAAAAATCAAACCTGGGAATTGGTTCCTAGACCAACAGATAAAAACATAATTGGATCAAAATAGGTATTCAAGAACAAGTTGAATGAGAATGGAGAAGTGGTCAAAAATAAAGCAAGGCTTGTGTGTAAGGGTTACTCATAAGTAGAGGGTATATATTTTCAGGAGATTTTTGATCTGGTGGCTAGGATGGAAGCTATCAGAATTTTTTTGGCATTCGCTTCTCATAAGGATTTTAAATTTTATCAAATGGATGTAAAGTCTACATTTCTGAATGGTGAGTTGGAAGAAGAAGTCTACATGGAACAACCAAAAGGATTTCAGTTGTCAAAATAACCAGACATGATCTACAGATTAAAGAATGCTTTATATGGATTGAAGCAAGCTCCTAGAGCTTAGTATGCAAGGTTGGATAGATATTTGATTTAGCAAGGTTTCAGTAAAGGTGTATGAAAAATAGAAATCTTTATTTCAAAATTGAAAATGAAAAAATATTGATAGTAGTTGTATATGTTGATTTTATTATCTTTGAAGGAAATAAAACAATGTGCAAGATGTTTGCTAAAGAAATGTAAAAAGAGTTTGAGATATCTATGTTTAGTGAGATGAATTTCTTTCTTGGGCTACAAATTAATCAAACATAAAAGGAATTTTTATTTCACAGTCAAAGTATGTAAAATAAATTTTGAAGAGATTTGGGATGGATGGTTCCAAACTAGTATGCACTCCTATGGTAACTAGCTACAAATTGAGTATAGATGATGAGTCACCTAAGGTTGATTAGAGAAAATACAGATCTATGATTGGAGGATGGTTGTATTTAATTTCTACCAGACTAGATATCATGCATGTAGTTTGTCTTGTGTCTAGATTTCAGGAAGACCCTAAAGAAACACATGTTGTGTTTGTTAAGAGGATATTCAGATATCTAAATGACACTCTAGATTATGGCTTATGGTATCCTATGGATACTGATTTTACACTAAGTGCTTTTATAGATGCAGATTAGGCAAGTTGTGTTGATGACAAAAAATGTACAAGTGGTGGTGCATTCTTTCTTGGTTGTAGATTGGTATCATGGTTAAGTTAAAAGAAAGATTCAGTTTCCTTATCCACTGTAGAAGCTAAGTATATTGGTGTAGCATCCTACTGCACACAAGTTTTATGGATGAGATCGACATTGAAGGATATCAGAGTAATGTATGTTGATCCCATCTCTATTTTCTATGATAATACAAGTGCAATTAACATTTCAAAGAATCTAGTGATGCACTCAAGGACAAAGAATATATCAATAAGGTATCACTTTTTAAGAGAGAAGGTTATGGACAATGAAGTAAAGCTCAAGTATGTTCCTACAAAGGATCAAATTGTTGGCATATTTACTAAGGCTCTTCCAAAAGATACTTTTTAGTATCTCTAGGAGAAGTTAGGGGTTATTTCCCCTCATTTCTTGAATTAGATGCATATGGAGATGCATCAGTCCAGTGGATCAACAAATCTATCTTATTTTTGGACCGATGTTTGGTGGCTACCTCTCAGGGGGAGTAGGTAGTGTCATGTGTTATCATTGTGGAGTTCTTTGGGTGTACTCCTAAGGGGGCGTATTAAATACTGGTGAAGTTCTTGCTGACAAAGTTGGAACAAAATGTAAAATACCTTTTACATTTTCCATTGATGTCAAAGGGGGAGAAAGCATCATGTGAAAAAGTAAGGGGAGGAAAGCATTCTAAAAAAATGGGGGAGATTCATGGTTCAGAGTTGTTGTGTTGTCTTTGATGGTTTTTCACATCATGTTTTGCCATCAATGACAAAGGGGAAGGTTGTTGCAAGTATGAAGGTGTTATCATTGATGTCAACTGGTTAACTAGTTTTCAACTGGTTGTTGTTGTCATTGATGTCATAGAATATGGTTTCTGGTTGTATATGTCGAGGATATTGAGGAAATTGTAATAAAGAGGTTTCTAGGTATTCAATGTATGCTCTGAGATATGCTCTGAGATGTGATGCTATGCTAGTGAGGATCTGAGGTGTTATTCATGGTTATTGGTAGGGGAGATGTCCTAGTATCCACCAGGGCTAACTTCATGCAACCGTAGAATTCAAACCGTAGGTCGAATCAACAAATTTATTTATGGGTTTTATTCGCTCATGAGTTAAGTGCTTATATCTATTATTTTGGCTTGTGGTAAATTTGGTTGAATGTAGGAGTGTTTGATAAGTGTGCAAGGGTCAAAAAGTAAAATTTTAGAGGTGTCGTCTACTTGTCGCCACCTAACATATCAATTTCCGCCTGCTATAACTACCAACAATGTTTTAAAAAATACCTAATTGTGTCACTATTAACATGCAATTATAACAATTATATCATTCAAATACACCCAAAAGTCAATGGGTCTAATTCACATTGGAGGTTCATTTACTAGTTGAATACAATAGAATACTTCTTAATTATGGAGCTACTCTTGGTATGTATCTATGTGTGTGTGTGTGTATAAGTGTACACATTCATTTACAAATTCAATAAACTGTTTGTTCATTTACAAGATGAATACAATAGAATACATCTTAATTATGGAGCTACTCTTGATATGTATTTGTGTGTGTGTATATAAACATGTAAAAATTTATAGTGTGTATGAATGTATTTATATATGCCAATTGAATACAGTAGAAAACATCTTCATTTTTAGTTGTTTCTCAGGGTTTATATTTTTCATTTATTTCATAAAAGGATCCTTTATATTCTATGTCTCTTGTTCATTCAAAAAATTGATATAAGCTTGGAGAATCATTTGTTAGACTCCTTTATATTCAAAATAAGTGTACACATCAGCTTGCATTTTCATTATAAATGTGTGTGTGTGTGAGTGAGTATCCTTTGGTTGTCCAATACAACATACTAGCATTCATTTACTATAAAATGTGTTCGTAATTATTGTTAAATGTTTTACTTGTGTTGAAATCTCAATACTTTGTAGCATATATATACATGATATATATACATGTGTACATTTAAATACATAAAAATATTTATGTATGTATATCTATATATATATAGACATATGTGTGTGTACGTGTGTGTGTATTTATATGTATATATATAAGTATACATATATCTCTAAATATATGTATATACTATTTATGTACATATATATGTAAAACCTCAATGTTTTGTTGTTGTTTTCTCTCCATGGTCTAAAGTAATGAAAAAAATCATTCTTCTTTCAAAATGCAAACAATCACTACTGAATTTGACTCCATTTTCTGACAAACATTCGTCGATCATTCGACAAACATTTGTCGGACAATCGACAAATTGACGAAAGAATTTTCATTGCCATTTTTTCATTGAAATTCTGACAATGAATTAAACGTCGAAATAACGACGCAGATTCATCAGTCGTTGGCATCATCAAATGACTCAAATGTTTGTTGGAATATTGACGACAACTTCATGTATCCACCGATGAATTATAACCAAAATGCAATTGCAATGGATCTTCTGAAGCATTGAAACAACACCATAAGTTCATCGCCATTTTGACAAAATGGGAAAGGAGTTATGACAAAGCCTTTGTCACAACTATAGCAACTTCATCGGACCTTTTCAGTGATTCATTGCTGGCCTTCGTCGAAATTGCGACAAAACAATGCAATTTTTTTTAAATTGAAATGTACCATCACGGAGACTCTTGGCGATGACCACAAAAGCCAACCCATCAATGAGAGATCAATCATTGACATAAGATATAAAACTTACTCCAATAGTCCATGTCTTTCCGATGACTTCTATTAGCAAGACAGATCCAATGTCACACTGATTTGACCTCTTCAGGAGTTTTAAATAGACCTACACCATGTCATCACAAAGACTCTTGACAATGACCACCAAAGCCAACCCATCGGTGAGAGATCAATCATCAACACAAGATAGAAAACTCACTCTAATAGTTCATGTCTTGCTGATGAATTCCGTCGGCAAGACAGATCCAATGTCACAGCGATTTGACCTCTTCAAGAGTTTTGAACACTGTTGGTTATCAGCAAGACATTCTGAGGGTCTCGCCAATTAAACAAGTGTCTAAGAGCAAGTAAATAGATGGAACCTATTAATTTTCTTATTTTGGGGTTCTTTAAATCATAGAATAGATGTCGTCTTCTTGTGTATAATGTACTTATATTCAGATTTGAATTCAAGACCAATTGTCATTGCACATTCCATTTTACTTGCACAGAGTATTCTATAAGCAATATATTGATAATTCCAAATAATTTATGGTGTTGTACAACTCTACCTATCATAATAGTTCTGTTGTTCCCCCTAGAGAATCCCAAAGACAAGTTTACAATACCAAGTCAAATAATATGAAAAAGACTTACTTCCATACAAATTAAATGATTATTCTCACAATGGCAATTGTCTAATCACAACAATTCCATGAAAGGTTATCCGTGCTTCATAAGAGATGACTGATCATACATACAGACTGCAAGATGCATAGAAAAACATTACACTTGAGAACAACCAAGGGCTAACAAGGGAAGGAGTTAAGAAACGTCTGGATTGAAGAGAAAATGTGTAGGGAAAATGCTGAGCAGTGTCAAGAGAATAGAGCTTGTAGAACATATTCTTGACCTAATCAAGCTCTTGAACAACTTAAACAAAATTAAAATACTAACATATACATGAGACATGTAATTAACTTCCAATATCTGCTATCTTTTTCATTAATGTAGAGGTAGGTAAAGGAGAAATAATTATAATTGTAACACTATTCATAGTCCAATAAATTATGTTCGTAATTTGTGTTCAATGGACCGCAGTTTTATCATTATACTGCCTATCTAATACTATATTTTAATCTAGGGTTCAACTATCTCAGATCTAAAGAAGGACCTTCAATTAACCATTTAAAGGACTATAAAATAAGGTAAGACTTTTACTTGAGAAATATTGGGTACACTTGTAGAATTAAAGTTCTCGCAATCATCGGGATTTATTGGCACATAGACACAACCTGCAACATATGAAGTAATGGATGACTACAAGTTAGTGAAATGGTCCTTAATATGTGATTGGTTTGCAAACTGATTGGTAGAAAATAAGGTTACAAATAGATCTACATAAAAAATTATGAGGACAATCTATTGTAATCATCAAAATAGATGAAAAGTGCAAAGGAAAGAGACGAGCTACATCTCTAGAGCCTAAAAAAAACACATGCAAGAAACATTAAAAAAGAACAAACTAATTTTTGGATGAATCCAAAATGGTGCCTTCAGCAAGTGATTCATATGCTTTCACACCTGATAGGACATTAAGAATATTTTAGTCTTCCTCTGTGAAATTAACTACTTACAGAAAAAACCCAAAAAAAAATATTATATACCTCCATGTCTAGCCGAGGGTAGGTATAAGAGAAAAAAAATTCCTCAATGCAATGCCGAAAAACATCAATGTGTGTGTAGGTTTGTATTACTCAAAATATCATCTCACTGCCTAAGGAAAAATACCAAAGTGATGTTTTAAATTTTAATCTTCACATAGGCCCCCTTATTGCTACACATGCATATACAAGCATTATTCGAGCTCTAAACTATTCAAATATTAAGGATTTAATTAGCTATAAGATGGAAAGTTGTTGTTTAGACATAATCCATCATCTTTTACATATCTTTATTCACTCCTAGCGCTTCAGATAAATTTGTGTAAATGAGACAGAAATGTGAATCTTTTATGACAGAAAATTGTTAAAAGGAGGGGGGAGAGAGCAAAGGGTAGGGGGCAAGAGAATGCTTGAATGTATAGCAAATTATAACATTTTGATCATTATAACAATGAAATGAGTCTTAAGTTTGAAGCATTAATATCATTTAGAACATTTATGATCAAGAATAAATGTAAGTAGAGAAACTTTTGCATACCTGCAGATGGTACAAAATTTCATGGTTAAGTGGAAGCCTCCCATCAATAACAAGATCCAAATATCTATGTATCTATCTCAATCGAGTCTCTAAACCTTTCAAAGCTGTCAATTTTTCCACTAACCTGTTATGCACAAAAGTCAAATTTTAGAGTTGTCACCACTAAAAATAGAAGAAACGGAGCTTTGAAACCAAATCCACACACAACACAGTGTGATATTCATACAAAGCCATACAAACAAACAAAACTGATAACATTGGAATGGAAACAACTTCAAATTATGATGCAGAGCATGGATTCAGGGTATAAAGAATTATTTTTCTGCCACCATAGTGAAAAGTTAGCACTTTCTTTCATCTTTGCATATTGGTTTGATGCTTCAAACGATGCATTTCTTATATTGAAAAGTGCATTACCTTATTGAGCTTCTCTTTGTTTTGAGAATAGTTTAATATTCTATACTTAATAGGGCCAACCATGTGACAATGGAAGATCATTTGGCCTCTCCCCCCCCTCACATCACTCTTAATTTGCCATACCCAATCATATAACATTAATCATTCATTCATCCATTAATAACATATAACATTCATTAATTAACATATTCACATTCATTCATTAACATATAATATTCATTCTTTCAGTTTTTACATATTATCAAAAATATGGTTGTCATGATATGATTACAATCACTCTTTTTTTGTTTCTTTTTTAAAGCTAAAAAAATATGAAGTGGAGTATCATTTTCTAAATCATCTGTCCCCCCTTTAGTTGTGCTGCCCTCTACTCATGATCTTAATGTATGCCTAGTCGTCTGCTCATGACATGGACCACTGCAAGGGGGTCTGCTACAATAACAAATAAATGTTAAATTGATATGTTTTATTATTATTGTTACAAGTATTTCATTAATTAAAAAACATTAGAGTGGTTCTCTTTACCTAATGGGTCCACATCATGTTCCTAAAACTTTGTTATAGACTCATGCTCAACATGTTGAGCACCCTCTAAATCTGATCTGTAGTTGAAACACGGAAGGTTACATTAATTAATACACCAATTGAAATTAAATATGTTTAAAAGAACATTAGAGTGGTCCTCTTTACCTAATGGGGCCACATCATGTTCCTGATCTTCTCTAGCCTGATCATGCTCAACATGTTGATCAGGATCTACATGCTCTAAAGTTGAAACATGAAAGGTTACATTAATTAATACACCAATTTCAATTAAATATGTTTAAAATAACTTTAGAGTGGTCCTCTTTACCTGATAGGGCCACATCATGTTCCTGATCTTCTCTAGCCTGATCATGCTCAACATGTTGATCATGCTCTACATGCTCTAAAGTACCGGGATGCACACCATGACCTTCATTTGTAGGTTGTGCTCCACCCTCACCAAGCTACATTCCAATGTCATGTGCAGTATTATCATTTCTTGAATGTTTAAAACAAATAGGCATGTAATTACTTTATGGTGGAAATTAATATTGAATAGATTGCACAAGTATTCAATTTTAAATAAACTTTATTGAGTTTATTTACCTGCGTGTCAGATGTAGTGGAAGATTGTGTTTTCCCAGTCAAGACTCTTAGGCATTCATCCATGACTCCATAGCCTTGCTGGAAGGAAATCTTCAGGTCCTCTGTGGGAACTCTATTGAATTCAGAGCCCTACATTTTTGCATAAGATCATGAATTTTGCTTCTATGGTGTGATAAAACCAAAATTGTTTTCAATTTATTATTTGGATACAATATTTTATTTATTCATACTTACAATTCATGCAGCTAATTTCACCACCGAGCCAAGTTTGTGTTGCCCGTGTTTTTCTAGTCTTGCCTTTGTTTCCTTTGATGTGTCGGGAAGCCTATGAAAAGTTTGAAATACATTAGATTATGTAAAAAGAAAGAGTAATCAGTATATAATTACATTTTTGATAGTATCACATACCTTCCTTGGCCAGGTGGTGTCTTTCCTTTTTTCTTTTCATCCTTCTCCTTTCCATCTGACACCAGGTCCTTCCACTCCCTCTTTGGAATCATGGGAGGACACTCGTACTTTTTTTTCTTCTCTAAATGTGACCTATATTGGTCCCTCACATACTTTAGATAGCCTAAGGACCTTGGTTCGGTTGAATTTTTTATCACCAAACAACACAACTAAACGGTTAATGAGCTCATCTTTTAAATCTTGATTTTGGGCATTCCACCATGTATGTATGGTGAGCCCAAAGAGCTCCAATGTAATATCACTTAAATTTTTATAAAAAACATCATTTCCTACAAAATGATCATGGGATCAATAGTCTAAAAAGAGCGATCAATAAGTAAATTTCAATTGGATTATATATAATAATAATTAAAACATTTTAAAGTTCCTGGGACCACCTCTATCTTTATGGGAATGAAATCCTCGGTCACCAAAAATGTGACCGGAAATGTTCCCATACTAGTAATACAGGAAGATCCAAGAAATGTTGCTAAAATATCACCAATACTAGTGGCCTCTACATCCCCAGGTACATGTCTTGACACATGTTCTGGCATGTGTTCATTGCCAGAGGGTGAACTAATAGATGCCTGCATGGTGTGTGTTGCCGACATTTCAGACGACACTATGGGCGCAAATGATGGGGTCAGATGATGTGGTGTATGTGCAGAAAGATAAAGATGGACACTTGTACCAACCCCTACTCCTTTGTTAGCACTTGCAATACCTTGATCATGGCCATGAGCATCATGAGGAGGAAAATAACCCTGTAAAAAAACTACATATTTTAGTTCATGACATAAAAGAGTACAAAATATAAAACCATGAATGAACTCATGTTATAATTAAAGACCTCATGACAGCTTACTTGTAAGTTTTGTAATCTCTTAGTCAATATTTTAACCCTCTCTCTTATCTCATCTGTTTGAGGCACTATGAACATCAACTTAACCATTTCTTAATTGCATTTTTTTTGGATCTTCTTTATCGTATCCAGAGGGTTTTTTGAATAAGCGATGTCATCATCACAAAATATTGACTGCACCTAACTATAGATGCTCTCCTCTACTACTGGTGCCTTTCCCCGATCAGTTGACTGCAACAAGAATATTAAAAACATTATCGAAATTAACCCAAAAAACTTATGAAAAAAACATAATAATAAAACATTTTGCTCGTATCTAATTTGTACAATTACAATGAGGTAAACCTGTCGGGTAGAAGCACCTGAAGATACATCGTGATCTGTGCTTTGGGCCAAAGCCTTCTCCATACGATCAATGTCCCTCTGTGACAGAAATTAAATATAAAAAAAATTACTGAAATGAAACCAATAGACTTACAAAAAAAAAACATAAGAATAAAATGGTATATTTGGAGTCATTAATTGGAGGTTGGGTAAAATGGTACATAGTACATAGCACCCCCATAGTAACTGTGTTTGTAACTAAGTGATTCAAATTGTAATTGATTAACAACTCTTCCCCTACAGTTATTGATTTTATCGCACATACGAATACATGGTTTCCCTCACGTGCCTCGAATATGCAATTGGGTTGCTTATTTGTTGACCCAGGTCATGTACTGTTTATAAATCCTGCAATATTCTCTGATGCTTTTGGCCTTCTATCAATGTACATAGCCACTCCTTTATTTTGATCCTTATCTTTTAGTTGTATATAATTTTCTAACAGTGCATACCTATGCATACTTCGTGTATATCGAACCAGTTGTATCCAATCTTTGTAACTATAACAAGGTCCGACATACTCCATCAATTCAGTAACTTTTTCATAACAGACCTGTTACCCAATTTTCACCTATGGGCTTAATCAGATAGGGTAACCTGTGCTTTCAGGTGTTCTCGAAGACCAAATGGAGGACATTTGTATCAAGGTTACATTTTTTCTAATTGGTTTGCTTCTTGTGTAGCTGCGGGGGAAAGTTTTGTTTTGCTTTGGCACGTGGATTAAATGTGGCTCCCACAAGGGTTGAGCCCAGCGTGCGGATGTTCATTTTTATTGGGGGGTCCTCTTTTTTGTTTTTTTTTCTTACTTTCCCCCTTTCCATTTTCTTCTCCTTGGGACTTCTTTTTTGTTTTGTCAGAGGTGGGTTTGGGACAGAATCTGAACTTGAAACTTGATGAAATTTTCAATGTCGGATTTGTTTCCACCCCCGCCCCTGCTATGTTTTCACCAGGATCGGTTTTGATTCCAATCCTGCCTTGCTTCCCTTTTTGGGGTTTTTTATTTTTGTTCTAGTGGACCCGGAACCGAAACTGGAACCGAACTCCGAAACTTCTCCAAAGTTTTAGGTGCTGATTCCATCCCAGTCTCGGTTCCACTGGTCTTGTTCTTTTTTCCTTTGATCCTTGTATTTTGTCTGGGAGGTGCTTTCTCCCGTTCATCTTTCTTCCTTCTCATCCTTTCCTTCTTCTCTTTATTTTTGTCGGGGGCGGGACCAGGTTGAAATCCGAACCTAAAACTTGAAGAAAGTTTTAGGGGAGGATTTGGTCCCAATCTTGATTCCTCCAGGATTCTCTGTTCCAGTTCTGATCCCAGTTACGCCCTTCTTTTCTTTGCTTTTTCACTGCCAGTGGTTGGGGGATGTCTCCTCCTATTTTTTCTTCCTTGTATTTTTATTTTCTTCCTTTGTGCCTTGTATGCTACTGGGGGCGGGATCGGAAAGAAATCCAAACTTGAAACTTGATGAAAGTTTCAGGTCTGGATTTGGTTCCGGTTCTAGTTCCGCGAGCTGTTTGGTTTTCCCTCATTCCGCCTCTGGTCCCGTTTTGATTCTCATCCTGACTCCAACTCAGCTGAAGGATCCAAGCTCGAGAAGCATTGAAGGGTTCACTATGAGGTCTTGCCGACCGTGATATGTCTTGCCGAATGAAATAGGCATGTTGGTGTGACTCTAGTCGCCTGCTATGACTTCTTCCCGACATCCAAAGTCTCTTTGATAGTGATAGGTCTACTAAAGGTTTCGGCAAGACTCTCGCCAAATGTGGGTGTCTGGGTGATGAAATAAGGATATCGGTATGACACACAAAACCTGTTGTGACCTCTTGCTGACCATTGTTTGTCTTGCCGACTGCTGCTATGAAGTCTAATCGTATCAAGGAGAGACAGTCAGTGTCTAACCAACATGCGATTCAATCTGAATGACCTTTGACCATTTGGTGCCCCCATAAAGCATCTGTTCAACCAATTAGAGTGAGCTACAAGAAGAGTCATGGCAGTTTGACTGATGAGAGGAGGATCAATAGAATGAGCGATGTGGATCTTCTCTAAGCTCAAGAGCATTCAAAGTAGCTCGACGAGGAGGTTGGAAGATAGACACGAGACCAGAAGTTAATGCAGGCATTGCAAAAGATCAAGGAGGCCATTCCTGGAGTAACTCTTCACCGACATGGACAATGAGGACGCAGCATTAACTTCTTATAAAAGATCTAAGGGCAGATCTTTCGGCCGACTGATATTTTTGTAAAAACCCTAGGGCGGGTGCTGACACTCTTTGGTATATAAGGCATTTTTGCTCCTTTGTAAAGTAGTTCTTACCTGGTGCTTTTCTGCGTTTGTAACTTTAGGAGTTCTTTGCGGAAGAGAGACTATGTTTTGTAACTCATGACAGGCATGTATATCAGTATTCACCATTGAAATCAATGAGTACAAGTGCTTTACCTTTTCAATCTCTCTATTAAAATTGTGTGCATTCATATAATTAATGAAACTACTTGAGAAACCGTATGATTCCTTGTGGTTATGTGTTATCTTAGCACATTTCTATAGAGCAATATATATTTTTGTAGGTTGTGAGATGTGTTCAAAAAGTAGTATTCTCTAGTTGTGAAGTTATCCCTTCCTTCTAGGAGTGTAGCCATACGAACCTTTTCATGAAATGTTTATGCAAAAAAAATATGTGATTGATTTGTGTACAACTAAGCTTCTGTCATTAACTGAAATTGTGTGTGTAAACTGTGTTATGTGTCTTCTTAGTAAATTCGGTGTATCACCATCAAGATAGTGTCTTTATTAGTTTTATTGTTATCCTCCATCTACCCTTTCCCTTTGCAAAATCAGTAGTTAGGTGACACCACAGGAAGCTGGCCTTCTCCGGAGGTTGACTTCTGTTCACAAGAAACCCACATCTTTAGGGGTCTTCCCATGTTACACTGAGGTGTTGAACTTCAAGTTCAACAAGGGTGTAACTTCAAGGGATAGCAATTTTTGGCACGCCCGGTGGGACCAGTTTCACCTTATATTGTTGGTTTGGTATGCAACCAACAAGTTTAGAATTTACAGAGGTCATTCTTGCATACTTGGTGACTCCATAAAGAGGAAGAACTTCAGAATTAGTGCTTTTATAGTTTATGAGAAGGTTTCAGATAAGGAGCAGCTCAGTTCCTTTGGAATATTTGCAACTGTCACCACCCAGAAGATAAGGCAGAGCAGCAAAAATAACACCTCCATCTAAGAGAGTACAATCTACACCACCTGGTGTTAGACCAGAAATTGCACTTTTCCCACCAAGGAGAAAAGGCAGGGCAACAAAAAGGTAGAGACAATATTTGTTTATTCTAGGGGAACCAAATCTACTCCTCCATTGGTGAGATCCCATATTGTTGTCTTGTCTTTTGTTACACCTGGAGTGCAAGTAAATCCACTCATAATGGCTACTCCCATAAATCAGCCTTTTGTGCTATTTAATGGAGGTAGTCCATTAAATTTGGCATAGCACAATGACATTCCAATGGCAGCTTTGAAGAGCTTGCCAAATTTTATGGGGGAAGATCAGACTACCCTAATTGAACATATATGAGATGTGGCTTCCTTATGTGGTGTGCACTATATCACACAAGAAGACGTAGTTGTAAGACTACTTGTAGCATCATTCAAAGGAAGAGCATTACAGTGGTTTAGGAGTCTTGGAGTGGGTTTAGTTGCCAACTGGGATGAGTTGGGTGACAAATTACATAGGCAGTTCTAATAATTTATCTTTGTTGGAGCAATTAACTACACTTAAGAGGGCTCCTTAGGAGCAAATGAATGATTTCAATTTCAGATTTTAAAGAACCTAGGATAGAATTCCTACAACAGTGAGACCACCTCCAAAATATGCATTTTTATATTTTTTGAAGGCCCTTAACATCGATATAGCTGTTATGATATAATCAATGGGGGGTGTGTCTCTACCAGATGCATTTGAAGTAGCAATCAGAGCTGGAAATAGCCTAATACAGGCTGGTAAACTTGCTCCTAGGCCACCAATGGCTATATTTCTAGATATTCATTCTAATATTCCTTTGCAAATACCACCTTTTGCACCTTTGCCACCTGTTCTAGCAGTTTCAGCTGCTATAACACAAGAAGCTGTTGTTTCAAGATCTTCAAATGAGCTACAAGAGATCAAAATTTTATTACAAACTTTTGGAAATAAGCTTGTGACCTTGGAAAAGCAAACGTATAATAAGCCTTATCAACAGCAGAACCCAGGTCAGCAACAACAATATCAAGGTAATAGACAGGCTTATCAAGGAAACTACCAGGGCCCAAGGAAAAATGTAAACACAAGACCTTTTCAGGCCTATGTTCCAGCTCCTGTTAGTGCAGTTAGGGAGCTTGTCCCTATTCAAAACAACCTAGTAGCAGATTATGACTAGTGCTACCCTTGTAACCAACCTCACAATTAGGTCACTTGCTCAAATGGACTCATCAATCAGGCACTTATGGTGCAGAATGCCTCAGGTTTGCACCAGAATGCATTCAATGATGCATCTTCACAACACTAGGAGCAGCCTACCAATGAAGCTACCCTACTTAACTGGAAGGGTGAAGAATTATGTGGATTGAATGTAGATAATTCTTTGGTTACAACTAACACCAGGGCAAAGAAAAGAGCTTTCGAGCTTGATCAAGTAGCTGACAAAGGAAAGGCAACAACTGCAGAACTATCTACATCTCAAATGACTCCTATTTGGCAGAGAAATCAGCAACTCCCAGTCAAGGAGCAGCCACATTTGCAAGCTAACATGCTGGCATAAAGGTACATTATAAAGTAAACCCAACTGTACCCTATAATATTCTTGAAAGTATGAAAAAGATGAATGTAATGATGTCTATGTGGGATTCATTAGTTATCCTAGGTCAAAAAGATATGTTACACTCTACTTTGTCAAATTTTAAAGTGTCTGATCAGTCTGAGTCTCCAGTAGGTCAAGCTAGAGATGTGTTAACAAACAATTCTTAGGGAAATTATAAACAACCCAGCAAAGAGACAGGCAAAGAAGTTAAACCACCTCCATTTTATGTGTCAATAATCATAGGTGATAAGCTAGTTCATAACTATATGGTAGATAGCGGAGCTAGTAGCTCTGTGATGCCAAAGCAGATTACTGACAAGCTTGGACCAAATTATCAGCCTTTAGAGAAAGGAGTGATTCAATTGGAGGGTACTTCTATAAATACATTTGGCATCATTAAAGATTTGAATCTTACTCTTCATGCTTGTCCAAATTTTTCAATTCCTCAGGACATATGTGTCATAGACCTTCCACCTTTCTTTTCCTTGTGCCTCTCAAGAGACTTTACGGCTAAGATAGGTGGTTATGTTTAGCTGACTAGTCGCATATGTTGTTTAGAACCAAATATGGAACCAAAGTCACTATTAAATCTAAAAATTTGACTAAAGACCACATTGAGCCATATAACCCAAGTCCTATCAACACTGTTCCTACTACTACAGACACAAATTGTGTCATTTTTTCTGACAATGAACTAGCTACTGCTCAAAAACTTCAATCAGAAGTTGTTCCTAATGTGCTTCTACATGAATGGGTAGCTGAAAATGTGTTGGAAAGTCCTAAAGACCTTATTCAAGATGCTGGTATGGGTAATTATGTGATGCTAGAACCTCATGCAGAGGTTCCAAACCTTGAAAAGGGTACAGATCAATTGTTGCAATAGCAAAGTGAACTTTGGGAAATATTTTTTGACGGTTCCAGAAGCAAGAATGGAGCAGGTGGAGGTGCAATGTTGGTTTCTCCATAGGGTGATAAGTATTTTTCAGCCTTTCATTTTGCTTTTGCTTGTTCTAACAACAGTGTTGAGTATGAAGGACTCATTCAAGGCCTTGAGTGGGCAAGGAAAAGAGGAATCAACTGTTTGAAAGTCTATGGAGACAATGAATTGATAGTGAATCAGATCAAGGGGCTAAATGTTGCCAAGAATGATGCTCTAAAGTCTTACAGAAACAAAGTTTGGACATAGTTGAAGAATTTAATGCCTTCAATCTAATTTCTATTCCACGAAATCAGAATAAGCATGTTGATAGATTGGTAGCAATTGGAGTATAGTTTGATATTCCAAGTGATATCAAAAAGGACAAAATACAATAGTATGTCAAGGTGGTTATCAAGCCATCAATTCTTGATAACAACATTAACTGGCAGGTATTTGAAAATGATGAATAGATTTTAACCTTTCTACTCCAAGAAGATCAATTTTCTGTAGTGAACCAAGAAAAGATCAAACAGCGGTATGATGATCAAGTGATTCAATTGAAGATAAATAAACTTCCTAAAGGGCTGGTTACCTTGGAATCCATATTCAATTCTGATGATCAACTTAAGAAGAGCAAGGTTGGCATTCAAGTAAAAGAGGATCATTATGAAGAAGTGGAAATTTTTAAAGGTAAGCTTCTCAAATTAGGAAAAATCTGTTCGGCTAAAGATAAGAGAGCTTTCATTGTTTTATGCCAAGAGTATCATGATGTTTTTGCTTGGAAATATTTTGATTTAAGAGGGTTTGATCCTCATATTGCACAACATACAATTGAGTTAGAACCTGATGCCAAGCCAGTTAGACAAAAAAAGAGACCATTGAACCCCAAGATTGAACCTTTAATGATCAAAGAGCTGACCAAGCTAGTTGAGGGGGGTATTATATCTCCAATTAAGCACACATCCTGAGTTTCTAACCTTGTTCCAGTTAGAAAAAAGAACGGTGAGGTAATAATATGTGTATATTTTAGAGACCTTAACAGAGCATCTCTGAAAGATCATTAGACCTTACTATCTATGGAACAAATCCTCCAAGTTGTTGATGGTTCAGAGAGATTTTCTCTTCTGGATGGGTATTCTGGCTATAACCAGGTCCTTGTCAAGGAAGAGGATCAGTATAAAACAACATTTACAACAAAATGGGGCACCATGGCCTATAAGAGAATGCCTTTTGGCTTATCTAATGTTGGTGCCACCTTTCAGCATGCCATGGATATGGCCTTTCAGAGTTTAATTCAAAAATTTCTACTGGTCTACTTAGATGACATAACTATATATTCAAAAAATGCAGATGGACACTTGTCGCATCTCAAGCAAGTTTTTGAAAAATGTAGAGAATATGGAATATCTCTCAATCCAACAAAGAGTGTTTTTGTAGTCCATGAAGGTAAATTGTTAGACCATATTGTATCAAAAGATAGAGTTACCATTGATCCTGAAAGGGTTAAGGCTATACTTGAACTGCCATTAGCTAATCACAAGAAAGGATTGTAGAGCTTTTTATGGAGAATTAACTTTTTAAGAAGGTTCATTCCTGATGTTGCAAATTTACTACAGCCCTTGACCGCCATGCTTAACAAGAATGCAGTTTTCAGTTGGACTAAAGAAGAAAAATGTAGTTTTGAAGAAGTCAAGGAAGCTTTAACATCAGCTCCGACACTGGTAAATCCAGATTTCTCTAAAGACTTCTTCTTGTATGCTTTTGGCAGCGTTGGTTCAACTCTAGTATGCTGGTACAGAAAAATAGTGATAATTTAGAGCAACCAATAGCTTTCTTTAGTTAGGTACTTGTTGATTATGAAGAGAAGTATACATTTGTTGAAAAACATGTTCTTGTTGTTATCAGAAGCCTAAAGAAGTTTAAGCCTCTAGTTTCAAACAATAAAATTCATATTCTAGTTGCACACTCAAGTGTGAAGGAATTTTTGTTGAACAAAGATCTGGGTGAGAAAAGAGCAGGGTGGATCACAAAAATAATGGAATTTGATGTCAGCATCTACATCAAAAAACTTGTCAGAGGAAGAGGACTTTGTGAACAACTTGCCTCAAACCCTGAAGATGTGCAGAAATTGGAAACTACTGTTGTTTTAGCTAATACTGATCAGCCTCAAAATGTTCAAGATACTACACCTGCATTAATAGCAAGTTGGGTTCAAGAAATGACCCACTTTCTTCATACTAGTGAATGTTCACCAAGTCTAGACAGAGCAAAACAAAGATACTTCAGATTGCAGTCAATTCCCTATGTCCTCATTGATAACATTCTTTTCAGAAAAGATCTGAATGGTGTTTTGTTAAGGTGTATTGATACTGATCAAACAGAAAGAGTACTTCATGAATTTTATGATGGAGTTTCAGGGGGTCACTTTTCTCCAAGGACAACTGCTTGGAAAATCATGAGAGCTAGTTACTACTGGCCCAACTTGTTTAAAGATACATATGCATGGTCAAGAAAGTGTGTTAAATGTGCTTTGTTTTCAGGAAAAGAAAAAGTTGCTTGCTATGATTCTACATCCAATTCAGGTGGAACAAACCTTCATGAGATGGGGCATCGACTTTATTGGGCCAATTAATCCACCATCTAGTGCTGGCCACAAGTGGGTGCTTACTGCTACAGACTATTTCACATGATGGACGGAAGTAGTAGCTTTGAAAGAGGAAAATGAATCTTCAGTTTTGAATTTTTATGAAGATATAGTCACCAGGTTTGGAGTTCCTAACTCCATCATTTTAGATAATTCTCTTGCATTTTTTGGATTGAGTCACAAATTGGGCTGTTAAACAAAGAGTTCATTTGAATACTTCTTCCAATTATTACGCATAGGGTAATGGATTAGCTTAAAGTACAAATAAAAAATTGATTAGAATCATTAAGAGGACTATGGAAGAGAATCAAAGAATTTGGCATACCACATTGAAATCTGTACTTTGGGCAGACAGAGTGACTCCTAAGAGGTTTGTTGGTAATTCACCATATGTCCTTGTTTATGGTAAAGAGGCTAGATTACCTCTATCTGTGGAGCTTCCAACTCTTGACATTATACATTAGTTGGAGATGTTGGAGGAACAGGACCCAATGTCCGTGAGATATGCAGAGCTCATGGAGCTCAAAGAATCAAGAGGTAAGGAAATGAAAACATTGGAGTATCATTAGCTCCTAAAAAAGAGAACATTTGACAAAAAATCTATAGCCAGAGTATTTAAAGAAGGTGATATTGTTCTCAAATGGGATGTTCTAAAAAGTAGGTTGGGCCATCACACCAAGTTTGACAACATGTGGATGGGTCCATTTATTATCAAAGAATGCAAGGAGCACAATGCTTACCAACTGACCACAACTGAAGGTGAGGTGCTTCCTATCCCATTCAATGGGATACACCTCAAGACTTGTTTTGAAGTTTAATGAGTTCCTCCTTTGTACATATTAGGTTAGGCTTTATGCTTTCAATAAGTGCTTCTGCACTTTAGTTTGTTTGTTGTTTCTTTCCCTAAGTACTATTCCAGCGCAGTAAATGCCTAAGTGATCTGGTTATTGAGTTACAAATGCATTATAGCCATGTGCAAGGCTACTCAAAGTCTGTTCTTGAGTTTTCCCAATGACTCCATGCCCAATAGATAGGCCTAGGCTACTATTTTTTGTGTTTAGAAGGAAAACATCCAGCAAAGGTCGCTAGAAATGTTACCCAATTTTCACCTACGAGCTCAATCAGGTAGGGTAACCCATGCTTTCAAGTGTTTTCGAAGACCAAATGGAGGAACATTTGTATCAATGTTACATTTTTTCTAACTGGTTTGATTCTTGTGCAGCTGCGGGGGAAAGTTTTGTTTTGCTTCAGAATGTGGATTAAATGTGGCTCCCACAAGGGTTGAGCCTAGCGTGCGGATGTTCATTTTTATTTGGGGGTCCTTTTTGTTTTTTTCCTTACTTTCCCCCTTTCTGTTTTCTTCTCCTTGGGCCTTTTCTTTTTTTGTTCTGTTGGAGGCAGCTTCAGGATGGAATCCGAACTTGAAACTTGATGAAATTTTCAATGTCGGATTTGTTTCCGCCCCCGCTCCCATTGTGTTTTGCCCGAGATCGGTTTTGATTCCAACTCCGCCTTGCTTCCCTTTTTGGGGTTTTTTCTTTTTGTTCCAGCGGACCCAGAACCGGGATTGATTCTGAACTTAGAATTCCTTCCAAGTTTTGTATTTCGTTCTGCTCCCGGTCCTAGTTCCGCCTCTTTTCTTTTTCCTTGCGCGTCTTTGGTTTTGTTCCGGCGGACCCAAAAATGGAACTGGAACCGAACTCTAAAACTTTTCCAAAGTTTCAAGTCTTGGTTCCATCCCAGTCCCAGTTCCGCCAGTCTTGTTCTTTTTTCCTTTGATCCTTGTATTTTGTCTACGAGGTGCTTTCTCCCGTTCGTCTTTCTTCCTTCTCGTCCTTTCCTTCTTCTTTTGAGTTTTGTCAGGGGTGGGACCAGGTCAAAATTCAAACCTAAAACTTGAAGAAAGTTTCAGGGGTAGATTTGGTCTCGATCCCTATTCTGCCGAGATTCTCTGTTCCGGTTCCGATCCCGGTTATGCCCTTCTTTTCTTTGCTTTTTCGCTGTCGGTGGTCGGGGGATATCTCCTCCTCTTTATTCATCCTTGTTTTTTTCTTTCTTCCTTCGTGCCTTGTATGCTACCAGGGGCGGGATCAGAATGAAATCTAAACTTGAAACTTGATGAAAGTTTCAGGTTCGGATTTGGTTCTAATTCTGGTTCCATGAGCTATTTGGTTTTCCCCCCATTCCACCTTCGGTCCTATTTTGATTCTCATCCCGACTCTGAATCTGCCAAAGGATCCAAGCTCAAGAAGCATTGAAGGAGTCTCTATGAGGTCTTGTCGACTATGATATGTCTTTCCGAATGAAATAGGCATGTCGGTGTGACTCTAGTCGCCCATTGTGACTTCTCCCCGACATCCAAAGTCTCACCGATAGCGATGGGTCTACTGAATGTTTCGGTGAGACTCTCACCGAATGCAGCTGTCTAGGTGATGAAATAAGGATATTGGTATGACACACCAAACTTGCTGTGACCTCTTTCTGACCTTTGTTTGTCTTGCCAACTACTGCTGTGAAGTCTAATCACCTCGGGGAGACACGGTCAGTGTCTCACCAACATGCAATTCAATCTGAATGACCTTTGACCATTTGGTGCCCCCATAAAGCATCTATTCAACCAATCAAAGTGAGCTACAGGAAGAGCCATGGCAGTTTGACCGATGAGAGGAGGATCAATAGAATGAGCAACGTGGATCTACTCTGAGCTCAAGAGCATTCAAAGCAGCTCGACAGGGAGGTTGGAAGATAGATACAAGACCAGAAGTTAATGCAGGCATTGCAAAAGATCAAGGAGGCCATTCCTAGAGTAACTCTTCACCGACATGGACAATGAGGATGCAGCATTAACTTCCTATAAAAGATCTAAGGGTAGATCTTTCGACTGACTAATAGTTTTTGTAAAAACCCTACGGACTCTTTGGTATATAAGAAATTTTTGCCTCTTTGTAAAGTAGTTCTTACCTGGTGCTTTTCTATGTTTGTAACTTTAGGAGTTCTTTGCGGAAGAGAGACTGTGTTTTGTAACTCATGACAGGCATGTATATTAGTATTCACCATTAAAATCAATGAGTATAAGCGCTTTACCTTTTCAATCTCTCTATTAAAATTGTTTGCATTCATATAATTGATGAAACTACTTGAGAAACTATATGATTCCTTGTGGTTATGTCTTATCTTAGCACCTTTCTGTAGAGAAATATATATTTTTGCAGGTTGTGAGATGTGTTCAAAAAGTAGTATTCTCTAGTTGTGAAGTTATTCCTTCCTTCTAGGAGTGTAGCCATATGAACCTTTTTCATGAAATGTTTATGTAGAAAATGTATGTGATTGACTTGTGTACAACTAAGCTTCTGTCATTGACTGAAATTGTGTGTGTAAACTATGTTATGTGTTTTCTTAGTAAATTTGGTGCATCACCAGAAAGATAGTTTTTTTATTAGTTTTATTGTTATCCTCCTTCTACCCTTTCCCTTTGCAAAATCAGTAGTTAGGTGACACCACAGGAAGCTGGCCTTCTCCAGAGGTTGACCTTTGTTCACAAGAAACCCACATCTTTAAGGGTCTTCCCATGTTGCACTGAGGTGTTGAACTTCAGGTTCAATAAGGGTGCAACTGCAAGTGATAACAAGACCTTTATGCTATCCATGCAAAATAGGCCCAAACCATGTAATGACAATGGTGCTATGCGATATATCCTCTCATTGACACAAAAATCAGTGTTTATTGGAGGAAGTTCCTTGGGTACCCATTTTTTCCGTTGTTTGTACCTCAAGGGAACCTCAATGTCGCTTGTTCTTCTCATCATCATAAGAACATGACCCCCCTTCAGCAAGAAAAAATTCCATGCGTTTACAGGATTTTCTTCTAATATTTTGACCTCTAGTTGATCTCCCTCTTTTAGACATACTACATGTCTCGCTTTCCTCTTCTCTTCCTGAATTTCCATTGCTCGAGGAAGATAGATTTGACAAATACCTATTTGGTGGCACCTGCACTCATAAGGATGTTGGATGAGGTTCTTTCATGGTGACGTGATCCCAAGGTGACATTATGATTAATCTATCATTTCATTGCTAGAATTTCATAGGTTATAGGGTAATCAAGTCTTGATAGATTGCAAGTTATTGTTACTACCGTCCAAATGTGTCCATCACAAATCAAATCTACTTAACATTTTAACTCCAAAAATTTGTAACAAGTGTTAAATATGACTATGGTCCACCAGTTACACAACCAAGGCCTCAAATGTATTCTCTAATTGTAATCAAAGGACTTTTACTCTTCATTCAAGTAAATAAACTTGAAGGGAAACACCACCAAGTGGTTTATTGGACAACTAAATGACTAAAAGTAGCAGCAAATTTACATTTAATTTCCATATGTCTAAGTGGTTAACGGGGAGGAAGTGTGTACTAGGCCTAGTTAAGTCATCATAAGTTTATGCTTTGTTAATAAATTTTTTTTAAGTCATCTTAAATCTTCCTATGTCTAATTGCTAAGAGACTTTTGGTATGTTTTAAGGTAGGATGATTGATGAAAGAGCCCAAAGAGCCTTTCTCCATGGTATCCAAGTACACATAGCAACGGTCTTCTCTTATACGGTTGGACATGATTTAAAGAAATTAGCTAGGAATTATTCATTTAACCTAAGGTTTTCTCATAATGCCATCATTGGAAAAGTATGATCAAATTCCTCTATTATGAAGAATTGGTCTATGTGCCTCTAGTAATCACTATAAATGTTTGTAAGGATAAAATGACTAATTGCATCAGGTAGGAGAGAATCAACTTTGAGTTCTTCAAAGATTATATTCCTCTATTCATAATTTTTAAGGGTTGTGTGTGGAGGAGGTTATCACTACCAAGAAGGGAGGAGACCTTTCCTTGTGATGGAACTTCAAAATTTTCTCTTTGTGTTCCATTTTTATCTTGCCTTATGTCTTTGGTCATCTATGGTGTTTGGGAAAAGCCTAAGGTTGGGGTTTTACCTTTGTCTTCATGTAAAACCCTAGTGTTTATCTTACGCCTTGGGTGGGATCTTTTGGGCCGTTACTTTTTGGGGAGGGTTTTAAAACAACTTAAGCCCCATCGCTTCATCTAGGCTGGGCCCCTTTTGATTTATCATTTTATTTCCTTCACCTGAATTTATTATTTCTTAAGTCTTGGATGGTCTCATGCTCCCTCATTTAAAAAACAACTTATGTCATTGTTTATCATCAGCCTAGTGATGTCCCCTCGTTCTTTTAATAAATGCTTTATATTTTGCAAAGGGACAAGTTTGTGTGACTATAGATCAATTATCATTTGATCTCAGTTGTTCCTTTTCATCCCGTGATGACCCCACCACACTGTTTTGGTTGATCACGATATCACGAGCGAGCGTCACGTGTCTCATTTAATGAAGTTGAAGAGATGATAGAAATAATTTGATACATTTATCTAGTTTTAATACATTATGTAGCGGGTTACTAAAGCATTTATGAGATGCACATGTTTCAAATCAATGGAGATGTTATAATCTCGATAGGAAAGGTGCTTGATGGTTAATGAAAAAGTTGGTGATTGTGTTGAATGAACAGGATTACCGATGGTTGAGATCCATGGTTTCCCACCATAGCATGATCAGAATTTGCGAGATCTTTATCAATCGCAATATCGCAGGTGAGCGCCACATGGATTTCCTTAGCAATGCATAATATGGTGGGCCCTTATTGCCATGATGGAGATCATGTCAGTTTTTTTTGAAGGAAGTCATTCAATCATCTGACCAAAGTGAAGGATCGACAACTAGTATTTGAATCTGCATCAAATGCGATTACAAGGTTCTATTCTGTAATTTCATATTTTTGTTTAGCTCTCCTAGAGAACTAAAAACTCAAGATTACAGCTACCCTCCTAGAGAACTAAGTGTTGAAGAGAGCCAAGATACAGACACCAGACAGATGGCATATAGCTCATTTGTAGTAGACAATGAATTTTGATATACAGAGACTCAAATGCATGTATTTTGATGGAGTAAATGAAGATATCTAAGTTGTGGATTAAGATTTTGGTATCAGTTGTTTGTTAAATTTATGCAGTTATTTAATTGTCTCCATTCTGATGCTTCTCTATTGTTTAAATTGATATAACAAGTTTATACTTAGTTTATCATTATACATTTGCTATATATGTGTGATTTGGTTATTCAATTCTCTAAAGTAGGGATTAAAATCATTTAATCAATCACAACAATTGGGAAGTGTTACTTGGATTAATAAGAAGAATCACATAACTAGAATTTCCATTCTATCTCGAGAAGAGTTTGTCAATTATTCACTTGCACGTTTACACAAGTTGTAAACAATTTTTGTGCCTGATAGTTTGAATTATTGCCATTATTGAAATCCAAATTTACAGATATTCATTAGACTCCATATACCCAATAAGGCACTGGTCTCCCCTTGTATTCTTTTATAATTTTCATTATTCTTATTTATTTCACAGTTACATTTACAAATACACATACATATGCATTTATTGTTTTCATTTATTTCTCATGTAGCTTAATAGTTTGATCAATTTCATATTATATGTGTTGAAGACTTTAGAATTTCAATTACATTAATTTATGGATATGTTGTATCTATAACACTACAAAACCATATGCTCTTTGCAGTTACACTTGAATTTAGAAATACACATTTATATACATAGATATAGATTTTTTGAATGATATGTTGCATTTATTGTTCTAAGATATCATCCAATAATTCCATTTACATTTACATACATACATACATACATACATACATACATATGTGTGTGTGTGTATCATTTATATTCAGTGTTCAGAAACAACCCATTAGGTCTGCACATGGATAAAAATTAATAAAATCAGATCTCCCATACATATTTTGTTGAAACCTAGGCTTAAACCTCTCATTTCACATGCTTTTCTTCACAAAACTCTTGAGGACAGTAGCTATACCTTCTTTATTTCTCATCCTACGCCCTATTCATGCATCCTACAATTACAACAGTATCCATGGGGCCTCTTACACAAGCTACAGTAATCAAAAAAAGTGTAAGAGCCCCTTTATATCATGTTTGGACTACAAAACCCTCAAAAACAAGGTAACCGGGCTGTATGCAAAGAAATGAAACTTTCTAACTCAAATTAACAATTTAAGCCCTCAAAATAGATTCAAATAAAATCTAACACATATCTTCACAACCTGAAATTTATTTCACATCAAAATATGGCTGCATGTGACCATACAATGCTGCATAACAGGAAAAATACAAAACTTTTGAAGAAAAACATAGATTTTCAAATGTCAAGAGCTTGTATTTTAAATCCTCAACCATCAACAACCATTGCAATGATCACTTTATGCCTTTTAAAGGCCTTTACATGTAAACCACTGAACAAACACCTCTACAACTGACTTTTTAATCTTTTATGATCACATGAAACATAAAACACACTAATTTCAAGGTTGTTAACATCACTATTGAAATGTTTTAATTTTTTGACCTTTCAAACATTAAAAAGTACATCATTAAATTAATTATATAATAGCATAAAAATTAAAAACATCATGAATTAATTATGTAACCACATAATTCAAATATAATTATATCAATAAATTAATATCAAATAGATAATATAATTGCATAACTCATACATTTCAATGTCATTGATCTTCTTCTTCATCCAACTCTTTGTCGTATCATCTGATCCAGATTCGACATTGTAAGGATTGGTCATATCATCATCATCATCATTGATATCAGTTTGATAATGTCATCATCCACACAGATATCATCTTCATGAACATTAACTCCTACATCATCATGATATAGTTCCTCCTCTTGACATCTTCATGGGGACATCATCAACTAACTGTTGATCCTGATCATCATCTACATCATCTTCTAGTTCTTCAGTATCTTCTTCTTCCACCACATTTACTTTACTAGCCTTCCTCTTGGATCATGTCTAATAAAAAATGACCAACCTAGTTTACCTGGAACCTCTGAGTAAAATACCTGCTCACATTGGCTTGGAAGAACATAGGGCTCATTTCCAGCTCACTCGATCGACCTTGCATTAACCATGGTAAATCCATTATCATGTTCAATAACAGTTCTCTTTTGATCATTTTCATTCAATTGTAGCCTGTACCATAGGATGACGAAGAAAATTAATCTAAAGGACTTAAAGTCACACTCAAGTATATCATCCAAAATCTCATAGTATCAATTTTTTAAGACTTCTGGATGTATGTTACTTCTAGATGAAACATTTGTCACCTGAAAGACTACAATTATACCAGTCACATTTTTTCTTCATGTCATCCAATATTTTGATTCGAAATTTATGACCATTGCACCACATAGCCTTGTGGTGTTTCACCTGCAAAATGTCAAACATGTAAAAATTATTGCAATATCATCAGTTGATAAACATTTATTCTTGACTGGATGTATGCAAAGAAAATAATCTCAACATATATATATATACATAAATATAATTGAAAATAATTAAATAATATGGGTGATTAATATATTTATACGTACCTATTTATCTCTTAAACCATGTGCTAAATAAATTTTCCTTAGTGTAACATTGGAATCTCCATTACGATGAGCTTCTTTAACCAATGAAGCCACACCTTCCCATGTTAATGCGTGACCAGATTGTTGAAATTGTTCAATCCATACCATCATCTAATCAAGATTTTTTGCAACATACAAATGTAGTGCATCCCACTCTCGACCAACTGTATCAAAAAAAATTGAAATTTACAAATGACGTATAATTAGTTAAATACCACAACATATGGCCTTAATTTATAATTAAAGTATATTGAAGATTAAAAATTAAATAAGTACAATATACATAAAAACCATATGTAAAATGTATTCCAATTAACCTTCATGACCATCTTATAATTACCTCACTTTCCTCAATCTACCTTTCCCCATGAGGTACTCCCCTTCGAATTTGTAAATGGAGTTGGGATCCCAAATGCGATCTACATGGATCTTTGCTGCAAACTTAAGAAGATATTCACTAATGTACACCATGGTCTGGTATACCATATATCCCTCCACCATAAAACCCTCAGGATGTGCTCTTTATCTAGCCAAAGCCGTCAAAAATTTCAAGTGTCTCTCAACCATCCACATTGACCTTGTGTGTACAGGTCCACACAATTCAATCTCCTCAACTTGGTGTATGAGGTAGTGTTCTTGTGCATTGAAAAATGTCGAAGGTAGACACTTTTGCATTTCACATATTAGACGAGGAATTTTTCTCTTCCAATAATTTATATCTTCTTTATGAATTTCTTTAGATGACAACCATCTATAAGTGATTCAAGGCACAAATATATTAATGAGATTTAAGAAAAATATATAGTATATTACATAACAAGTAAAACAAATGACAATTATAAGATGTATACAAGGAATTGAACAAATATCGCTACTTACCTCATGTATTTTCCAAGATCATATATAACTTTCTTGACATTGTTGTCGAAGTTGTCTAAGAGAGATAGAGGTAGAACGTACTGCAACAATTAGAAAATGATCTTTTCATTATTTTTCCAAAAGTAGTAAACATAATACACTAAAAATTACATGCATTATACAAGTGTATATAATATACCGGAATAATTACCATAATGAAGGTATGTCAATCATGCATTTTCATCCCTGACCCAAATTCACCTTTCTTTGTTATTATATTGTTTATGTTCGCAAAAAATCCTGTGGGAAATTGAATTTTTCTTATGACTTCTTTTATAGCATTGCTTTGTTGCTCTGTTAATAACCAAGGAAGGGCACTTATATTAATTTGGTCTCCATCACTATTTAATTGAATGACATTTTTCATTGTATGATTGGCTTCCTAAATGTCACTACAAATTTTGACAATTTTTTCTATCATGCCTTCCATCCAATATTTTTCATAACATTTCCATTATATTCTTTTTGATATGCATTGTATCAAACAAATTCACAATTTGTAGCTACTCATAGTAGGGCAACCTACTAAATTGTCTAGGATAACTTTTCAGTCCCTGTGGAAGCCGGCCATTAATGCATTGACAACCTTCATGAAGCATATAAGTTAAACAAATTAATAACGACAATCATTGTCAGTTACAGCATGAGTAAACATGACACAATATAAAAATATAAATTCAAAATATATCATATATGATAGATAAACAATTTTATCTGATGTATAACCTTGTAGATTAATTCTATTATATTCCAACTTCCATAGAAGAGGTGTCATTCTTCATGGTTTTGATGTAATCTCTTCTTTCCCATTGAAAATATTTTTTTCAGTAATTCGATACTTATGATTTATATGGAGGAAGTGCTTATACTCATCATACACTTGCTTTCCTAAACTTGTTGAATGACAAGATTTTATCTTTGGACCACAAATTGGACATGCAAATTTTCCCTTTGTTTGAAGACCTGCAAGATGATATATAATTGGATTAAATATGCCAATTTTTATAATTATATATAATGAATAGATTATTTTAAAGACATGCATGATATCTACTTTATAAAATTAAACATTATTAAAGTGAAGTCAAATGTTATAACATACCACAAAAAATTGTTAGCCCTAGGGCATCATGAATTGTCCATAAAAACATTGCATTGCATGGAATTGAAATTGTCTTTGTCCTATTGGTCTAGAGACGTCATACATAGTGACGCCATTCCATAACTTTAGTAACTCATTGATAAGAGGCTCGATATATATATTCATATCTTTAACTTGGTACTTACCAAGTTGAATGAACATAAACATTATATAATTATTATAACCATTTTACTACAATATATATAAATTAATGTACATGACTATTGAATGAAAAAAATATAAGTCATTATGCAACAAATAAGACAAATGAGATGCTACTACATTAAAGAAAATTGATGTAAACAAATTCCTGGAACAATCATTGACAACATTATGTGTTCCCTCTTTATTAACATCCATGGAGGAATGTTATTGTTGATAACAAAAATAGGCCACACTGAGTAAATAGATGTCAGCTCTCCAAATGGATTGACACTATTTGCTCCCAATGAAAGCCTGGGATTACAAGGTTCTTCTTTAAAGTGTGGCCATATTTCCTCCATGTCCCTAAATGCAGAACCATCTATAGGCATTCAAAGAATGTCATCTCCACTTCTATTTTGTGCATGGTAATCCATAATTGCGCTAAGCTTTCACACCTAAATAATCATTGCATACGTGGAATAATGGAACTGTAGACACCTAAAAATGACATAGGCCTGCAAGCTTCATTTTTACCACTTTCATCCTAGCATAATTATGGCATTTAATTATGTCCTTGGTCCACATTCGACTATTGATTAAATAATTCATAATTGTTTAATTAATTCATGTCTTTGTATTCTTCATGATTATTAAATAAATAAATTTTATTTATTTATTAAATACGTCATTAATTGTCTAAGTCTTCCCTTAATTAAATAAATTTCTTAATTTATTTAATTACCCTTGGTCATATATTTCTTCCAGATTATTAAATAAATAAATTTTATTTATTATTTAATATATCACTAATTGTCTTAATTAAATAAATTGATTAATTTATTTAATTAATTAATCTTATCTTCTAAATTAAATAATTAAATTTAATTATTTAATTGCCTAATTTAATATTCCTCTCATTTTAAATAAATTAAAATATTTAAAATGTTATCACTTTCTTAACTGTCAGTCCATTTTGGTAAATAATCTGAAAAATATTATTTATTGTCTTACAAAATCATTATTTTGAATTAATTTAATTCAAAATAGTAAATAATCTTCTAAAAATCAAGTAATCGGGTAGATTCTTGATTTTCCAAATCTGATCTTCAGTCCAACTCTTATCTTCTTGATTTTTTGAATCTCACAAATTAGGCAGTCTTTATCTTCTTGATTGTCGAAAATCCATATTTTCTAATTAATTTATCTCATTTATTATCCACCGTCGATCCGATTATCTGAGATATTATCTTGATTATTCGATTAATGAATTTTCCCTAACCCTAATTAGGGATTCTCATATTTAATTTGGACCTTTGATTTTAGGTCTTTGTCAAAAGTCAATCTCGTCTGTCCATTCAAAATGGCATTTTCTATAAAATGCCATTTTCCTCTCACTTTTCGATTACACACGCACATATTATAGGCATTACACTCTTGCACTTGCACACTTAGATTTCTCATAGCACTTATTATTTTCATTTGATCAAATCTTAGCATTGTTTAGGCATAGACATTGTCATAGTCATAGGTATAGACTTTAGAC
Source organism: Sequoia sempervirens (assembly GCA_007258455.2). NCBI lineage: Eukaryota > Viridiplantae > Streptophyta > Pinopsida > Cupressales > Cupressaceae > Sequoia > Sequoia sempervirens. The sequence goes on from VDFB02000008.1 coordinate 76,732,532, forward strand.
ATTTTATGCAAATCCTTCAAGGCTTGTTGTAGGACTTAGACATTTGCAGATTGCTCGCACAATGAATCTGAGGGAAAAACATCATCTAACAAGTAAGAAGGTACTATGGAGGTAATCATGGAAGTTTCTTGAAACAGGTATAACCATTTCATTATTTAATTTCCTTTGTACTCGATAGGACTTTGGGTTTTTGTCTTTTTCATTAATCTAATCTAACCTTAAAAAATTACCCTCAATTACATTGGTGAACCCGACTCCATTTTTTTTGTTATTTCCATACGGTTTTTGTGTTTTCTATTGTTTTGCAGGTACAGGTATGGAGCGACGCAACCACCTTTTTAAAAAAATAGTGATGCATCTGATGCGTCATGACGCATTTGCCAACAGAAAACCCACAATCACTTTGACAAGCTGCAATCGAGATCTTGAAAGCCGCATTTGACATATTCAGCCGCATTCGGAGTCCTGAACGACGCATCCGCTCTGTCGTGCCGCATTCGACTTGTAAAGATTTTCTTTCATTTTTGACATTCTAGTTTTCGGGTTTTAGGGTTTTCTAGTTTTTGGTTTTTATGGTCTTCTGATTTCTTGGTTTTTCATTCCTACATGTTAGCTAGCTTAGGGTTTGTGTTGCTAATCTTCGTTTGCAGCGTGTGGCAGTTATTATTTGTGTGTCGAAGATCATTTCATAAAGAAACTACTAATCTTTTTTCTGCAGATTTGAATGTCGAAGACAGAATAAAACAAACATTGTGCTTCTTTTTTTCATAGATTAGCAAACATTTAATTTTGGTGCACATAAAAAGAACATTCATGTCTTCTTTGCTTGATTGTGTTTTCAAAATGGTAGGTGAGTATGCTCTCACTTGGTGAAAACTTAGTGATCAGAAAACTAGACCCATTTTTATCTGTTATTACCCTGATTTAATAATTGGAGTATCCTCTCCCCTTGCGCTTTCAGGCGATCCTGGGTGTAAGAGAAACGGTTATTAACTCTAGAAATTGGGCCTGCCTAGGGATTTCATCACCCCAACATGACTCAAACAGGCAATGGAGCTAAAGCCAAGCTACCCCCGATCGGTATATAAATGTAAATCTTAAGGGAAAACCTAAGATTGTGAGTGCGGATGTGTCATACGGATGGAGTTGTACTCCCTTAAACCCTGTTGAGCTTAACCTCTTCAAGCTAGAGTGCCACCTTAATGGTGATTAATCTCTTGCCCCATGTATGGCCACTCGAACGGGGGTCCCGAACTAAAAACTTTTGTGTAGTAAGCCAAAAACCCTCTATTTGCTAGCATAGCACTAGTCGGTGTGAAGGCATCCACACTTTCGCAGTTTGTAGTAGAGGTGATCAACTCGCCATGGGAGTTTCATGGGGGTTGGAAGCTTGGTTGGACTGAGAAGAGAGTGCACTGTAAGGGGATCCCGTGCAGCCAAGCTTCTGAATTCACATGCTACAGATATGCGGTTGGGGAAACCCGCGTGGAATCTAGCGAATACTGTCATGGCCTAACCTAGGATTGTGTTTATCTGATGTATATTTGGTTACTTTTAAAACACTATTCTTGTCAAGTGCTTTCTGGACTTATCACATTTATAGCTCCAAACAAAATGCTTAATATCAAACAGATCAAATTTTCCATCAAAAATGACAAGACAAACTTTTTTACAAACTGTGTCGCATCTATTAAACCGCATTTAGCTTTCTGAATCACAATCACTCTGCTTAATCACATTTGGCCTTTGAAATACTACATATGCATGTGTCACGATGCAACTGACTGACATCGAGTTGCATCTACTAAACTGAGTCGCATTTGTCTGATTTTGAGCTGCATTTGCTCAATCTGAGCTGCATTCACAAAACTGAGACACAACTGACTGTCATTGAGTCGCATCTAATAAACTAAGTCGCATTTGTCTAATTCTGAGTCGCATTTGCTGAACCCTGATGCAACTGACACCTCAAATGATGCATTTGCTTGTCACAATTTAAAACTTCATACAAAGTCAAATCCGAAGTCTTTATCTTGTCAATAATTTGTCAAACACTGTTTCCAAGAATATTCTGTTAGAAACCAAACTTGAAATTGCTCAAAGTCTTGACCATTAGTTTGCATTCATCACCATAGGTTTCATCCTTCATTATTTTTAGTTGCATACATTCAACATTAGGTTGTCCCTAGGTTCACATTTTTGCATCCTTAGGATTAGGTAAATCTCAGCACAATTTCAACATCATTATTTTTGAAATTAGGCTCTTTTGGACTAAGTTATCAAACCCTTTCTTTAGTCATTGTCCTCTTTTGTGGGATTTTCCAACTCAAAAGTCTATTTAGGAAAACTCACTAGTCATTTCAACCTTGTCACCTTGTCATTTTCAACAAAGTCCTCTAGAAACCAAAATCAAAAACAAAGTTTGAGCTTAGAAGTGCTTAGGTACCCTTGTCTTAAATTGCATTTTAAGTCTTCACATTGCATATTCTATTAACAAAAATCCAAAAAACATAGGTTGTCATAATCCTCACATTTAGTTGTCATTCTCATCACCTTCATTTGAGAAAATTCCTTTTATGGTTGAGGCTAGGCTTCAAAGACAACAACGACAAATGGAAAACTTTGGACAAGATTCCAATCCCAACATTGACAATAACACTTATGACACGAACAAACATTGGACCTTTTCTGACCCATTTCACAACATGAACATGCAATCTTCCATGAACATGCCATCTTCATCACAAAATTCTGTTGAACCATTAATAAAAAGAGACCAAAATGGACAAGTATATGTCAAAGACTTAGAAGCTGCAGCGCAAAATCCTGATATAGTCTCCTTTGTAGAAAACTCAATCTTACACAACCCTCAAAGGTATCTAGCCATGCTTTTGGACCAAGGGGCTAAGTCACCACGAGGCTTTGACATAAATACTTTGCCACCTCCATCCATCTACCCTCACTACCAAAAGTCACTTAACACCATCCATGACATTAGTCCACAACAAACATCCATTACTCACCCTTATCCTAACTTTGACAAGGGAAGCCAACTATCAACTAGTCCATTCCAAAACTCCACGTCATATTCTAACCCTTCACCTATCAATCCTGTCTAAGTCTACATGTCTTATCAACTATCTACCAACACATGTCACATCCCCACATCATACCATATCGATTCGGCCCAAGTCTCCACGTCCCATTTTAGTCAACCTTACTCCAATCCAGTCCAAGTCCCTATATCATATCCTATGTCATTACCAACTAATATAGTCGAAGTCCCCATGTCACATCATATGTCGTCACATCCTACTCCAGTCCAAGACTCCATGTCATATCCGGTCCAAGTCTCCACGTCATATCCTAGTCCTTCACATACTAGTCCAATGCAAGTACCCATGTCATATCCTAGTCCTTCATATACTAGTCTAGTTCAAGTTCCCACATCCTATCCTAGTCCTTTGGTCATTAATTATTTTCAAGTCACCCCCCCACAAGCCAAATCTAGTCATGAAAATTCTATCATAGTCCAAAGTCAAATCCCATTTAATAAACTTGAGGATACATGTCAAAATGAAAGTCCAAAGCATGACCTTATAATGTCACCCTCATGTCAAGAACAAGGTAGTCCATCCCATGACCCTATCTCAAAGTCCATTCAAGATGTCCTTCAAAATAATCATGACATCCAAAACACACCTATCCTTAACAAAAATTCCATTTCCGATTATATTATCGACGACAACCCCATCTTTGACCCAGACCCTACCATTGATCAAGAAGTCCAAAATGATCCACTTCTTGACCTTTACGCCATTTATGATCAAACATTTGACAACCCTATACAAGCCTTGACTATTGACCCTTTCCAAACTGAGACACTTGCCTCCATGGGACACATAGATGATGTTCCTCCAGAAAAAGAATCTTCCACTAGGGACATGCTTGCATATGATCAAGTTATAGCTAAAATCATTGGACTCTATGACACTAAACATAATGATGGCTTCGATATTTCCTTGGAAGCACCAACATAATCATCTGAACTTGACATGTCACATGATCAGACCAAAGATATCAGTCAGGAATATGTCCAACATGAAAATGAAGCTAAGACACTTTATCAACTAGGGTCATCTATCTTTGTCAGAGCAGGCTTTCTTGCAGACGAAAATATTACAAGTGACATTGTCCATAGACATCATGATGGGTTATCATCTTGCTTTCAAAACAATAAATACCCTATCGCAAATAGAATCTTTCAAAGCATGCAATATCAAGGCAAAGGACTAGGCATACACGAGCAAAGCATTCTAGAACCAATACAGCTTTAGGCAAATTACAGACATCAAGGTCTTGGTTATTCCTCATACAACAAATCAAACAATGTCAGTGGTACCTCCTCGATACTGGGGGAAACTTTGTCAGATACAAATGTCAAAATGGAGTCCATGAGAAATCATTGTCATAAGATTGCTGCCAACACCCCCTCCACCCACACCATGAACCGTCATTCTATCATGAATAAACCTTCCCTTTGGAACCAACAAAAACAAAAGTCTTACAAGTCAAAAGATCAAAATCAAATGTCAAAGGCCATTGAATCAAACAAAAAGACAAGTGGAGAAATGAAATTAAAATGGATCCCAAAGAAAGATGGATCAAACAAAGACACCAAGTCAATCACAATGTGGAGCTACAAGCAAAGAGGACTCCCACATACAACAAATGTCCACCTCCTTCAAAATGGTCATCAATCAAGGCATATAAAAGTGTTGGTTCCAAACACTATCCCTCCAAAATCCATCATCCACCATCCCAAGTTTGGAAAATAAAAATTCATTCATCCAAATGTCCAAACAACCTTTCCACATCTACCATCATTTGTCATAATCCTACATCTCACCTAAAGTACAAAAATCCCACGTCGCAAATCCGTCACATCATGGCAGCAACTCTTTACCACAAGGACTCTCATGGCACTCTATTGTGATATGCGTATTTTGATAAGGCCAACTCTAATATCAAAAAGGATCACAATGGCATCGATCAGTTGTATACAAGTGCTACGATCTTGACAAGATAACTCCTTCAGCAAGGTCATTATTGGCATATCATGGCACCAGTCTCTACATCAGCACTGTCAGTGGATTTAGAACAGTCAGTGGTAATCTAAAACATCTAGGCTATCCACAATATCAAAAACACAAAAAAAAAAATTCAAAAAATTGTCACCCTGATGAAAACCTAGCAAATAGGCGTCTTGGTGACACCAAAAAAATCAAAAAGTCAAGAAAATAATAATGACAAAAATTTTATCCAATGGTGAAAACCTGGCAAACAGACGCCCTAGATAAGTACCATGATGAAAACCTGGCAAACAGGTGTCATGTGTAAAATAAATCATCTATGTGGACTTTTACACTTGGGGGCAAGTTGTCTCATTTTCCCATACCTTCCTCATGACATTTACGTCCATCTAAACCCTATCATTTCCACATATTTTTTCCCACCTACCTTGGTCTTGACATAAAACTGGCACACATAAATCATGCTTTGGGAAAACTCTTGACATGTCTATCCTTCAGTCATACACGATTCACGAAACATCATGTCATTGATTGTCATAGTCTTATTGTCCTTATATGACATAGTCCTTGAAAATCATATGACAATTCCCTTAGTCTCATGTCTCTCGTCTTTTACCAAGTCCACCCCCTATGCTTTCATGCATGTCACCTATCTTGGCTTTCCCTTGTCATATGGTCTAAGGATGATCATCATCTCATTTAGTCCTAACCAAGTCATTCCAAATGAAATGAGTCTAATCCATACAAGCACATTATCCAAAATTTTACTTGACTGTGTTCCTAGCCCGGCTGTAGACCTCCATACTTTTGTCACATTATCGTCATCATCCTCACATTATTTTGGGATGTGTCCTTCCCATGTCAAACAATGTTGTCATCACCTGTCAATTGGTATTCAGCTTGACTAGGGGTACAATCATGTTTGTCCTTGGACTCTCATGTGTAGGCATCAATCACATGCATTTGTTATGATCCTCTTAAACATCAAAATCCAAAAAAATCATAAAATGAAAAAAAGACAAAAACATCAAAAAAGTCCTAAAAAGACAAAAACATCATAAAATGTCTTGAAAAAGGACAAAAACATCATAAAATGTCTTGAAGAAAGACCAAAAATATCATAAAATGTCCTAAAGAAAGACCTAAAAATCATAAAACATCCTGAAGAAAAACACAAAAACATCTAAATCAATGTCAAAATAATAAAAATAGAGTCAAATTCAATCATGTCAGTTAGTCCATGTCATTGTCAAACTACGTTGTCTCTGCGCATTTGCTACATAGGCAAGGCCATCAGTCGATGAGTCCCCGAGACATTAGGTTAGTCCTTTTAGGTTGGTCCAAATAAAATCACATATGGCATTTGTCACAATCGTCACATCAGTCAAATAATTCAGACATAGTCAAACTCAGACACAAGACAGTCATTTGAAACGTCAATGTCAAAATTGGTTGAAATCAGACAGCACAGTCCAATCAATCATACAGTCAACATCAGTCAACTTACCAAAACATATTAGTCAAAACAATGTCAATCTCGTCACTCTTTGGTCCTCTTCAAGATGTGTCCTTCTCGAATTTGGACCTTGTCAAAATGTCCTTTGCCTTTTTAGGATGTGTCCTTCCTGATAATAGGCCCCGTCAAACTGACAACACCGTCAAATTGTCAAAACTCTTAAACTGTCAAAACTACTAAACCGATAAGAAATCAATCTTTGGCAAACAAACATTGGCAAACAAAATAAAATGGTTGTTATCTTTCTGGTCTATCTTGTCTTATATTTTGACTATTCTGTTTATTTTTATCTTATTTTTTTACTATCTTTTCTTTGTGGTCATGTTACTAGCTACCTCGAGGATGTGCCATGAAGGATTTAGAGGTGCGATGACATCTCCTGACCTATTTTATTTTTTTTGACTGTTGTCTGTGGATTGTCTTGACAAAAAGACTAGGGCAACTTCACCCTTAGTATGAGTTAGGACATTCCTTGTCTGTGACTATCTGTTTTTCAAGTGGATGACCTTGCACACCTTGGTCTACGTTATATCATGGTGTTTGTTGTTCATTTGTGTCATTTTTACTGCCCAATGATGATTAAGAGTAATAATAATTAAAGTCCTATGGCAATGTTTTGAAGTATTTGGTCTAGGAACTAACATGCATCTTCTCTCACTCATCTTATATAGGCATTGCATCCATATCATCATCCATATTCTAGTCTTCTCATTAATTTCGAGAGCACACCCATGTTCTTGGAACCTGTCTCTCCTCTCGAGGGGGCATACCACAACCCTCCTTGACATTCTTCCTCATCTTATTTTGCATTGGGGCATATTTTTGACTTATTTTCTTTGTCACAACGCGACAAGCGACATTATGACAAAGAGGGGCAAAATGTAGACACCGAAAAATGACCTAGGCCTGCAAGCTTCATTTTTACCACTTTCATCCTAGCATAATTATGACATTTAATTATGTTCTTGGTCCACATTCGACTATTGATTAAATAATTCATAATTGTTTAATTAATTCATGTCTTTGTATTCTTCATGATTATTAAATAAATAAATTTTATTTATTTATTAAATACGTCATTACTTGTCTAAGTCTTACCTTAATTAAATAAATTTCTTAATTTATTTAATTACCCTTGGTCATATATTTCTTCCAGATTATTAAATAAATAAATTTTATTTATTTATTTAATATGTCACTAATTGTCTTAATTAAATAAATTGATTAATTTATTTAATTAATTAATCTTATCTTCTAAATTAAATAATTTAATTTAATTTTTTAATTGCCTAATTTAATATTCCTCTTATTTTAAATAAATTAAAATATTTAAAATGTCATCACTTTCTTAACTGTCAGTCCATTTTGGTAAATAATATGAAAAAGATTATTTATTGTCTCACAAAATCATTATTTTAAATTAATTTAATTCAAAATAGTAAATAATCTTCTAAAAATCAAGTAATCAGGCAGATTCTTGATTTTCCAAATCTGATATTCAGTCCAACTCTTATCTTCTTAATTTTTTGAATCTCACAAATCAAGCAGTCTTTATCTTCTTGATTGTCGAAAATCCTTATTTTTTAATTAATTTATCTCATTTATTATCCACTGTCGATCCGATTATCTGAGATATTATCTTGACCGTTCGATTAATGAATTTTCCCTAACCCTAATTAGGGATTCTCATATTTAATTTGGACCTTTGATTTTAAGTCTTTGTCAAAAGTCAATCTCGTCCGTCCATTCAAAATGGCATTTTCTATAAAATGCCATTTTCCTCTCACTTTTCGATTACAAACGCACATATTATAGGCATTACACTCTTGCACTTGCACACTTAGATTTTTCATAGCACTTATTATTTTCATTTGATCAAATCTTAGCATTGTTTAGGAATAGACATTGTCATAGTCATAGGCATAGACTTTAGACATTTTATGCAAATCCTTCAAGGCTTGTTGTAGGACTTAGACATTTGCAGATTGCTTGCACAACGAATCTGAGGGCAAAGCATCATCCAACAAGTAAGAAGGTACTATGGAGGTAATCATGGAAGTTTCTCGAAATAGGTATAACCATTTCATTAATTAATTTCATTTATACTCGATAGGACTTTGGGTTTTTGTCTTTTTCATTGATCTAATCTAACCTTAGAAAATTACCCTTAGTTACATTATACCACAACCCTCCTCGTCATTCTTCCTCATCTTATTTTGCACTGGGGCATATTTTTGACTTATTTTTTGTCACAACGGCAAGCTGACATTATTGACAAAGAGGGAAAATGTAGACACATAAAAATGACCTAGGCCTGCAAGCTTCATTTTTACCACTTTCGCCCTAGCATAATTATGACATTTAATTATGTCCTTGGTCCACATTCGACTATTGATTAAATAATTTAATTATTGTTTAATTAATTCATGTCTTTGTATTCTTCATGATTATTAAATAAATAAATTTTATTTATTTATTAAATACACCATTAATTGTTTAAGTCTTTCCTTAATTAAATAAATTTATAAATTTATTTAATTACCCTTATCAGAATATTTTCCTCAGATATTATTAAATAAATAAATTTTATTTATTTATTTAATATGTCACTAATTGTCTTAATTAAATTGATTAATTTATTTAATTAATTAATCTTATTTTCTAAATTAAATAATTAAATTTAATTATTAATTGCCTAATTTAATATTCCTCTCATTTTAAATAAATTAAAATATTAAAATGTCATCACTTTCTTAACTTAGTCCATTTTGGTAAATAATCTGAAAAGATTATTTATTGTCTATTAAAATCATTATTTTACTAGCTAATTTAATTCAAAATAATAAATAATCTTCTAAAAATCAAGTAATCAAGCAAATTCTTGATTTTCCAAATTTGATCTTCAGTCCAACTCTTATCTTCTTGATTTTTTGAATCTCACAAATCAAGTAGTCTTTATCTTCTTGATTGTCGAAAATCCTTATTTTCTAATTAATTTATCTCATTTATTATCCACCGTCGATCCGATTATCTAAGATATTATCTTGACTGTTCGATTAATGAATTTGCCCTAACCCTAATTAGGGATTCTCATATTTAATTTGGACCTTTGATTTTAGGTCTTTGTCAAAAGTCAATCTCGTCCGTCTATTCAAAATGGCATTTTCTATAAAATGCCATTTTCCTCTCACTTTTCGATTACACACACACATATTATAGGCATTACACTCTTGCACTTGCACACTTAGATTTCTCATAGCACTTATTATTTTCATTTGATCAAATCTTAGCATTGTTTAGGCATAGACATTGTCATAGTCATAGGCATAGACTTTAGACATTAGGCATAGACTTTAGACATTTTATGCAAATCCTTCAAGGCTTGTTGTAGGACTTAGACATTTGCAGATTGCTCGCACAACAAATCTGAGGGAAAAGCATCGTCCAACAAGTAAGAAGGTACTATGGAGGTAATCATGGAAGTTTCTCGAAACAGGTATAACCATTTCATTATTTAATTTCCTTTGTACTCAATAGGACTTTGGGTTTTTGTCTTTTTCATTGATCTAATCTAACCTTAGAAAATTACCCTCAGTTACAGGAACTATAAGGAAGAACCTTGTGAACACCTTTTTTGTTAGTTGATCTGTTCGATATCTACTGATATGACATTTTGGGCATTCTGTTGTAAATTCATGTTGTTTATGATATATAATATGATCATTGGGACATGCATCTAGTGTTTGATACTCCATTTTGATATATTTCATAATGCCAGATAAATCTTGGTATGAGCGAGGTAAAATATTTGATGGTGGTAACAAAAATTCACCAATCAATCTACAACAAAAAATAATTTGTTAATATAAAGAATATTAATGGTACATATTTCATCCTTTATTTACATTTCAGTGATGAACTAACAATAATTAAAATAGATGAAAAAAAAGACATATATGACATACCTTAACATTCTGAGATTGCTATGCTTTACAAAACCATTCATAACCTTCAAGTTCAACAACACACACAACAGAGAAGAGTTGTTTTAGAGCCTTCATAAAGGCCTGTGATGCCTTCTCAAGTATAGTAAATCATGAACATCATCAAAGTCATCTCGATCATCATGATCACTGCTAAAATGTGTCGTGGATCAATGCATTTGTACCATCGTCTGTAACTGTGTTTTCTGGCGCATGATCATCTTCTTCCATAGGATCATTAACTTCATCTTCGATATTCATAGCTCCATGTTCTTCCACTTACAAAACCACATTCTTCGTGCCATGATAATCTGATATCATAGCCCCTTAGGGCACCACCCTTTATAATAATGATAATAAAAAATAACCAGAACATGATCATGATTTTATATATATATAGTATATATATATATATATATATATATATATATCATATATATAGTAAATGTTAAACGATATAAACATTACATAAATTCAATCATATAAAACACATATAATGAACAACTTTAACAATGGACAATAATCATCTCCCTTTCAACATGAGACCTCATGCTGCCTACAATGTTTCTTAGTTGTTGTGATTAAAAGTCGTCTTGTCTTTAAGCCCTTGCAATTATTGCAAGGACAATAACATTTCCCATCACCCTTTCTTTTCAATCTAGCCCACAATCTATCATGTCTCTTCATTTTGTTCTGGACTAATATTATCTGACATGATTTTTCTTTACCAAGCTTGACTATTTAGATCTTCAAAAAATATCAAACTCATACTCCAATAATTTTTATTCATAGACAGGTAACATAATCTAATAATTCTGATATTTTACACCAAAAAAAATTGGAATGCAACCAATTTCAAGAAAAGAGAAGATAGTCTAAAGTTAATGACCCAAAAAGCACTTTAAAATGCTAATTCCCAAACTTATTAAATTCTAATTTTACTATGATTTCCAACCGTTAAGACTCCTAAAATTAGAATATTGAAGTTGATCGCAAACTTCCTACAACGATGGAGGTAGCAGTTGCAAGAGCAAGTGACCCATTCCTAAGTAAATGTACCAACAAGTCGAATCATCATTGCTAATGCCACACACACGGATTTATCCTTAGTTAAAGATGCAATGTGTCACTTCTTATGATGAGCTTATCCCTAGGGCCCTCAACATTGAGAGATCCCTAATTGCATAAGGAAGCACACAGTAGTAGAATTTGGCAAATAAATGACTAGGTGACTAAATATTTTAGTCACAAAAACTAAAAATGACTAAATTTTGTTTATTTTTTGCAACTTATAAATGAGTAAATAAATTATTATTTGGTCATTATCATTAAAAATATTTAGTCGCTAATAAATAAAAATGACTAAATAGTTAGTCATTTATTTAGTCACAATCCATTTGAATAACCATTAAGGAATCAAGAATATAGCCCACCAAAATACTCTAAAATTTTAATAAACATACCTTAAAACTTTTGTCAAAATCTTATTTTTAGTCGTAGCCCACCAGAATGGAGTTTTCATTTTAATAAACATACTCTAAAACCTTCGTCAAAACATTATTTTCAAGCATAGACCTCCAAAATGGAGAAGTGTTTCAATAAAGAATGACAGAGAACGGTGAGGAGATGTGCGTGAAAGGAGGCATAGGATTAATTGCTGCTTATCTCATTCCTGCTCTACTCAACAAATCCACATTGTTTCACTGCCATTCAGAAGCTAGGTATTTACTTGACATATATTTTGTATGATCTCAAATTCCTTCTCAGAGGTTTTGAAGTATCAATGTATCCTAGGTTTAGAATTATTTTTAAAAATTAAAAAATAAATAAAATGATGTATTTCCTAATTAGATAATGTGAGATCTCCTAAATCTTCCCCAACACACTATCCTCTTTGGAACCAGATTTATTACTCCAACCATTAGGGTTTTGCATGTGACATCTTTAATATCTTCATGACCGTGGCTTTTAAATAGATCTCAGTCTTTGCTTTAATCCTTTTCATGGTAACCCTTGAGTTCCATAATTCACCTTCAATCTCTTCTAAGAATGTTGTCTTAAGCTAGACTGCATAGTATGCATATAAAGTAAGTCCTTCATACCTGCCATTGTTCCAAACCACCACTCACTGCCTTGCTTAAAATGTTGCCTCCATAAGCACAATAGCATGTTTTAAAATCATGGTTTCCAATGATTGACCATTAAGGTCACCACTCTCATCAAGATACAATGAGATTTTTGTCTTCAAACTCAAGGCATTATGAAATAACATTGTGAATTTTTTGTTGTGTACGATTTGATTTTCTTGCACATTTACTACTTTGCTAACTTCCTTTAAGACTGGGTATTGCACCCTCAGCTACAATCTCAAACAGCTCACTCACTATCAATTGAAGATTCCTTTCATGAGCATCCTTCTATAAAATCAAACTATGCCCTATAGACTGCCTACTTACTACAGGGGACTCATTGTTTCATGGTATTGTAGTTCTTAAGATCCTTCAACCTTATTGACACTACTTCACAGTCCACAAGGTATTATTCACTATTCTCCCATCTTTGATGAGTCTCAAAACACTTCTCAAATATGCAATCCACTACCTCCACTATACAATGCCTAAGAAGAAACATTGAACCTATGATTACCACTATTACTTCATTTGGACAGTCATTCCCTGATTGCATTTTCCTTGTCTAACACTACCAAAAGCATTTGAAAAACCATTAAGATCAGCAAGGGGGTAAGGAAACTCACTGTTAAAATCTCCACTTTACTATGCAAGGTTTGATTTTTATTATCTTGTCACTGCTCAGCCTCTTTTTGACTGTAACATCTCAAGTGTCTGTCATTCTTCTTACCGTAGATTGCATTTACAAATGTCACTAAGCTACATAGTGTGCTTGTTATTGGCTACAATCTTTAGATTGCAATATTTTGTTATTAGCTACAATGTCTCCATCTTTCTGGTATTGCAACTCACTAATCCGCTAGAGTTATTGTTTATGTTTCTCCAGAAGCCTAGGGTTTGTACCCTAATCATGCTCTTACCAATGCTTCTATTGGTATTAAAAAAACAACCTTAAATATTGGGTCAAAAAATTAGTTGTCTTGACAGGGTTGTGGTATGATCTTAGATTGTATCCTAGAGTGTGTGGGAAGCTTGTGTTTGATCATTAAGGTATGTAAACCTAATCAGGGAAATGTATCCTATATAGCATGGGTCTTGCTTTAATACTTTCCATAATGGTTATTAGAAGATCACATTATTATAGTTTTCGGTAACCCAAGATTGCATTTAATTATGTACATTTAATTATGTAACAAACTTGGTTTGTAGTTTAAGCTATACACTTTTAAGTAACATTCATAAGGTTTAGAAAATATTGATCACTCTCTAGAATAGCCCATTAAACATGGGTTTTGCTTGAATGGGCTACATAATTGATATAACACAACCACTGAATATCAACCAGAGTTATAGGCTCTTTATTGCAACAAGAGGTAATCACTCTTGGATCATGCTATAATTACATCATAACCTGTTAAACTTGAGACAACCTGAATGCACCCAATGATGATTGACACCTACATTATACAACCTGAATTAACTACATTATATGAGTGCCTCCATTTCTATCACAACATAGCCACATTAAAATTGGGTCACACATGAATGCATCCTGTATTTGTTATAGCACAACTGTGCCACATGACCAATAGAGCTATGGATCACATAATTACAGTCACAAGAATTTGTTCCTTGGTTGTGATCTTATGGTGATTCCACACAACAAAATCTAGACATGAAATTATCAAAACCCTAAACCTCTAAAAATGAAATCTAATGACATGTTGTTGTACACATAGATTTTTCAAACCTGAACTACAAATCTGGTTTCACAACCTAATCTTTGCAAAAGACAATGACTACCCCTCAATCCTTACGAGATATTATCTTCTTTGAATTTTTTCTGATTTTTCCCAAGAAAATCATCCTTAGTCTCCACAACTGTCTCAAGTAGAGAAAATTCACAAGTATAGTAAAACATCAATATAATAAATCAGTTTAACTCACTTTTCCTAATGTCGGCCACAATTTTATTTTTTTCTTATTTTTCATGTTTGTCAAAATTTCGACAAACTGCTTGTTGAAGTTTTGACGAAACCCAGGTTCGTTGAAATTTTGACGAACGTCGGGGATAAACTTTTAAAAATTTGAAAATTACACATCAAATTTTACAAGAACCCGACAATACATCAAATTATACATATTTCGTTGGATTTTGCAGTCAAATGAGTTAGTGAATGGTACTCCTGAATCTTATTATTCAACATTTTTTTGGACCCTTGAAGGGTTTCATGGATGTTTGATATTTGTATACATACAACCTGAAGCACCATACATATATCAACTTACATTTTCATTGTACTGTTTATAATTTGTATCCTCCATTCTTGACTTAATAGCTCACATTTTCATTGTACTTTAACACCTTACATTTTCATTGTACTATTGGAAATTTGTGTCACTATTAACTTTAATAAACAACTCACATTTTCATTGTAATTTTAGCTATTTGTTGGTTAATTGATGGAAGACTCCATTTTATATATCCGGTTAATTCATAAAATCCAAGCATGCATTTTATGTCATAAAAATGTATACTTAAACATGCAATTATATGTATATGTATGTGTATCTAAGGGTAAATTTAGGTATGTTAGATGTTAGCAAATCAACAATGCATATAAACCCAAAGAACTACGAAGTACATTGAAAACTAAGAGAAGAAACGTTTATACTAGATAACCGCTGAAGCTTCCATGATTCCTCTTTGTAGCACCTCCTAACTTGCCGCAAATGTTGCCCTCAGATCGAACATACGAGCAATTCTTCGACTATGCCTATGTCCTACACAAGCTTTGAAGGATTTAAATAAAACTATGCCTATGCCTATGACAATATGACTATAAAATGACAAGTAAACTCTAAGTATTTATGTGCTAGAATAACGAAATTCATGTGTCTAATCTCAAAATGTGAGCAAAATAGCATTTATAGAAAATGCCATTTTGAATGGACGGATGAGATCGACTTTCGTCAGAGACCTAAAATCAGAGGGCAAGATTTAATCTGACAATCCCTAATCAGGCTTAGGGAAAAATCATTAACTGAGTGGTTGAGATGTCATATGAGAAAATCAAATCAGCGGTGGAGAATAAATGAGATAATTAATTAGAAAAATAAAGATTTTTGAAAATCAAGAAGATAAAGACTGTCTGATTTGTGAGATTCAAAAAATTAGGAAGATAAGAGTTGAACTAAAGATCAGATTTGGAAAATCAATAATTTTCTCAATTACTTGATTTTTGGAAGAAAGTTACCAATTTGAATTAAATCAACTCAAAATATGGATTTTGTGAGATAATATTTAATCGATTTTCAGATTATTTACTAAAATGAACTGTCAATCAAGAATGTGATATCATTTTAAATAATTAACTTATTTAAAATGAGAGAAATATTAATTTGACAATTAAATAATTAAAAATAATTATTTAATTTAGAAGATATGATTTAATAATTAAATAAAATAATAAATTCATTTAATTATGAGAATTAGTGACATATTAAATAAATAAATGAAATTCATTTATTTAATAATTAGGAAGAATAAATAAATAAAGGTAATTAAATAAATTAATAAATTTATTTAATTGTAAGAAGATAGTAGACCCTTAGTGATGTATTGAATAAATAAATATAATTTATTTATTTAATAATCATGAAGAATACAAGAGACATGAATTAATTAAATAATAATGTATTATTTAATTAATAGTTGAATGTGAACCAAAGACATAATTAAATGTCATAATTATGCTAGGATGAAAGTGGTAAAATTAGAGCTTGCAGGCCTAGGTCATCTACATTTTGCCCCTCTTTGTCATAATGTAGCATGTCGCATTGTGACAAAGAAAATAAGCTAAAGTCATGCCCTAGTGCAAAATACGATGAGGAAAAATGATGAAGAGGGTTATGGTATGCCCCCTCGAGAGGACAGATGGGTTCTAAGAACACGGGTGTGCTCTCGAAATGGATGAGAATACTAGAATATGAAGAGACAAAGAAATGTTAGTGCAAAAGATATGGATGATGATATGGATGCAATTCCTATATGAGATGAGTGAGAGAAGATGACAAGACAGAAGGAGATACGTGTTAGTTCCTAGACCAAATCCTTCAAAACTTTAGCATAGGACTTTAATTATTATTGCTCTTAATCATCATTGGGCAGACTGTTGTAATGGCAAACAAACACCATGATATGACATAGATCAAGGTGTACAAGGTTGTACCATCACATAAGACAAGAATTCATAGACAAAGATGATCATGAATCATACGAAGAGTGCAATTGCCCCAATATTTTTATCATAATCAACCACAAGTAGAAAAAGACAAGAAGGACAATTCATGAAACGTTGTTGCTTCTCTAAATCCTATTTCTAGGACATCCTTGAGAAACTAGCAGCATGATTTCCAAAATACAAAATAGAGTCATTATCATGATACATCATTGTTTTTCTAAATCTCGAAATCAGGATCTTGCTGAGAAACTAGTAATCATGCATGTCAAAAGTCAAGACAAACGTCATGATACGTCATTGCTTCTCTAAATCTTATTGTTGGGATCTCGCTGAAAAACTAGTAACATGATGAAAATCCAAAATACAAGTGCCAAGTGTTTGCCAAGTGTGTCTGGATACCCATTGTTCTAATGTCAAGATGTCAGGTTTGATGATGATGAGATGCTAGGGTTTCAAAGTTTTGACGATGCCAAGATGATGAATGTCGAAGATTTCCAAATTTAGGAAGGACCCATCCTGAATAATGTTGATGTCGAGAGGATTGATCCCTAAATGTTGAAAGGGGTCCCTCAAAATGATGACGATGCCTAGGAAGGACACATCCTAAGGCATAAATGACAGAGTTTGTTCTTCAGAAGGACACATCTAAAGAATACTGATGTTGAGAGGAGTGATCCTTAGATGTCAAAAGGATCCCTCAAAATGTCGAATGACAGTGATGATGCCTAGGAAGGACACATCCTAAGGCATAAATGACAGAGGCTATTCTTCAGAAGGACACATCTAAAAGATAACCAAGAGTTGACAATTTGATAGGTTATGATCATTTGACTTGTTTTGACCAAGTTTGACTGAAGTTTGGTTGAGTTTGACTTGTGTTGACTATGTGTCGATATTGTCATGATGAATGATTGATGTGCTGATGAGATTGTCATGTTGAATAAATGATTGTTTCACTTTGTTTTAGGATTTTTCCCATCTAGAAAATGATTTGTATTGACTTGAAAACTTTTGACATGTGTGTCAGTGTAGTGCCATGAACCCTAATGGATTGACCTAGTGTGGCCTCGATGGCTCATCGATAGATGGTCTTGCCTATGTCATGCACTCAAAGACCTCATAGTTTGACACGACTAATGACTTTGTCTTGATGACCAAAGATTGCATCATGATTTTATTTTGAAAAACCTAAAAGGACTGACCTAATGTCTTAGGGACTCGAAAATGAGCCTTGCCCACATAGCAAATGCGCAGAGACAACGTAGTTTGGACAAATGACAAAGACTGATTGATTTGATGGACTTGACAAGAAATTACTCTAGTTTTTATGATTTTGAGATAGTTTGACGGTTCGTTGTGGTTCCTTCAGGACGTTTTTCAATTTTTAGTTCTTTTTTCAAGACATTTTATGATGTTTTTGGTCTTTCTTTAGGACATTTTGCGATGTTTTTGTCTTTCTTCCTTTTTTTAGGACTTTTTGCGATGTTTTTGTCTTTTTTTAGGACATTTTATGATGTTTTTATCTTTTTGAATGGTTTAAGAGGCTAA
The DNA here is from genome assembly GCA_007258455.2 of Sequoia sempervirens. Classification (NCBI taxonomy): domain Eukaryota; kingdom Viridiplantae; phylum Streptophyta; class Pinopsida; order Cupressales; family Cupressaceae; genus Sequoia; species Sequoia sempervirens. The sequence goes on from VDFB02000008.1 coordinate 76,751,045, forward strand.
CGACAAATGCATGTGGCTGATGCCTACATGTGAGAATCCAAGGAAAAACATGATTGTGCCCCTAGTCAAGCTGAATACCAATTGACAGGTGATGACAATGTTGTTTGACGTGGGAAGGACGCATCCTGAAACAACATGAGGATGATGATAATGTGATGAAAGTATCAAGGTCTATAGCTGGGCCAGGAACAAAGTCAAGTAATGTTTTGGATAATGTGCTTGTATAGATTAGACTTGTTGCATTTGGAATGAATTGGTTAGGACTAAAAGGGATGATGGAGTATCCTTAGACCGTTTAACAAGGGAAAGCCAAGATAGGTAACAGACATGAAAGGATAAAAGGTGGGCTTGGTAAAGGACGGGAGACATGAGAATAAGGGAATTGTCATATGATTGTTAAGGACTATGTCGCATAAGGATAATGAGGTTATGTCAGTAATGACATGACTTTCATGAATAATATACAACCAAAGGATAGACATGTCGAGTTTTCCCAAAGCATGATTTATGTGTGCCTGTTTTATGTCAAGACCAAGATAGGTGGGAATGATATGGATTAAATGGTCAGATTCCAATGTCAAGAGGAAGGCCTAGGATATGAGACGACTTGCCCCCAAGTGTAAGAGTCCACATAGATGATTTATTTTACACAGGACCCCTATTTGCTAGGTTTTCATCAGGGTACTTATCTAGGGTGCATGTTTGCTAGGTTTTCACCGTTGGATGAAATTTTTCTCTTTACTATTTTCATGACTTTGAATTTTTTTTTTGTGTCACCAAGATGCCTGTTTTCTAGGTTTTCATCAGGGTGACAATTTTTATTTTTTTTCAATTTTTTGTATTTTTGATATTTTAGGATGACCTTGATGCCTTAACTGACCACTGATTGTTTTGAAGTTGCTGATGGTGCTGATGTAGAGACCAGTGCCATGATATGCCAATAATGACCTTGCTAAAGGAGTTATCTTGTTAGGATCCTAGCGCTTGAATATAATTGATTGATGTCATTGTGATCCTTTCTAATACTAGAGTTGGCCTTATCAAAATACACACATCGCAATAGAGTGCCATGAGAGTCCTTATGGTAAAGAGTTGCTGCCATGATTTTTTGGATTTGTGACGTGGAATTTTTGGACTTTAGGCGAGATGTAGGGTTATGACAGATTATGGTAGAAGTGGAAATTTTTTTTGGACATTTAGATGAATCACTTTTTATTTTCCAAACTTGGTATGGTGGATGACGAATTTTGGAGGGATGGAATTTGTAACCAACATCTTTAGATGCCTTGTTTGATGACCATTTTGAAGGAGGTGGACATGTGTTATATGTGGGAGTCCTCTTATATTGTGGCTCCACATTTTTATTGAATTTTTCTTTTGAGATATTTTCTTTGCTTGATCCACTTGTCTTTGGGATCCATTTTAATTTCATTTGTCCACTTGTATTTTTGTTTGATTCAATGTCCTTTGACATTTGATTTTGATCTTTTGATTTGTATGGATTTTGTCTTTGTTGGTTCCAAAGGGAAGGTTTAAGATGTTCAGAATGACAGTTTATGGTGTGGGTGGAAGGGGTGATGGCAACAACCTTATGAAAATGATTTCTCATGGACTCTATTTTGACATTTGTATCTAACAAGGTTTCCACCAGTATCGAGGAGGTTCCACTGACATCATTTGATTTTCCAACTAAAGAATAGCCAAGACCTTGATGTCTGTAATTTTCCAGAAGTTGTATTGGTTCTTGAATGCCTTGCTCGTGTATTTCTAGTCATTTTCCTTGATAATGCATGCTTTGACAAATTCTATTTGCGATGGGGTATTTGTTGTTTGAAAGCAAGATGCTAACCCATCATGATGTATGTGGACACTATTACTTGGAATATTTTCGTTTGTGAGGAAGCCTGCTCTGACAAAGATAAATGACCCTAGTTGATAAAGTGTCTTAGCTTCATTGTCATGTTGGACATGTTTCTGACTGATATCTTTTGTCTAATCTTGTGATATGTCAGGTTTAGATGATTCTATTAGTGCTTCCAAGTTGATGTCGAATCCATCATTATGGTCAGTGTCATAGAGTCCAGTAAATTCAGCTATAGCTTGATCATTTTCAAATATGTCCATAATGGAAGACTCTTGTTCTTGAGGAATATCGTCTATGTGTGTCATGGAGGAAAGTGTCTCATTTTGGAAAGTGTCAATAGTCAAGGCCTGTATAGGATTGGAAAGTGTTTGATCATGAATGGCGTAAAGGTCAAGGAGTGGATCATTTTTTATTTCTTAGTCAATGGTAGGGTCTTGGTCAAAGATGGGGTTGTCATGGATTTGGACTTCTTGGTCAATGGTAGGGTCTTGGTCAAAGATGGGGTTATCATGGATGATATAATCAGAAATAGAATTGTTGTTAAGGATAGGTGTGTTTTGGATGTCATGATTGTCTTGAAGGACTTCTTGAATGGACTTTAAGATAGGGTCATGGGATGGGATACCTTGTTCTTGACATGAGGGTGACATTATAAGGTCATGCTTTGGGCTTTCATTTTGACATGTATCCTCAAGTTTAGACAATGGGATGTTCCTTTGAGTAATGACAAAATTTCCATGACTAGATGTGGCTTGTGAGGGGGTGACTTGAAAAGGATTAATGAATGAAGGACTAGGATAGGATGTGGAGACTTGGACTAGAATAGTATGTGAAGGACTAGGATATGACATGGAGACTTGGACTAGACTAGTGTGTGAAGGACTAAGATAGGACATGGAAACTTGGACTGGACTAGTATGTGAAGGACTAGGATATGACATGGGGACTTGGACTGGACTAGTATGTGAAGGACTAGGATAGGACATGGGGACTTGGAATGGACTAGTATGTGAAGGACTAGGATAGGAAATGGAGACTTGGATTGGACTAGTTGGTGATGACATAGGATATGACATGGAGACTTGGACTGGATTGGTGTAAGGTTGACTAAAATGGGACATGGAGACTTGGACCAGATCGATATGGTATGATGTGGGGATGTGACATGAGTTGGTAGATGGTTGATAAGGCATGTAGAATTTGACGGGATTGATAGGTGAAGGACTAGCATATGACATGGAGACTTGAAATGGACTAGTGGATAGTTGGTTTCCCTTGTCAAAGTTAGGATAAGGGTGATTAATGGATGTTTGTTGTGGACTAATGCCATAGATGGTGTTAAGTGACCTTTTGTAGTGAGGATAGATAGATGAACGACTAGGACTCATGGATTTTTGGTACGAAGGGCATTGGTTTTCGATTTAGAGGAATTGTCTCTTAAAGTCGAAGGCTTGTTGGTATTGACCTCTACAGAGTAACTGGTATTCAACTTTACTAGCAAGCCTATCAATATTTTGTTGAAGGGAAGACAAGGTGGTGGATGTCATGATGTTAAATGCAGAGTGATAATGACATTTGTCTAAGGGAAATGACTAATGCAAGGTGATAAAATTTTTGAGAAAGGATGCCAAATTCCAAGGTGACAATAAAGACTAATATGAAAATGTTGACTAAGGAAAATGACCAATGCCAAGTCTAGATGCCAAATGAGGACTATAATGCAAAGTCTAGGTGCAAAATGAGGACTAAGATGGACAATATTTGGAGAAAAGTTTTCCTAACCACTCTAAGCTTGACTTATGTCTCAATTTAGGTAATCAAAGGACTTGCTAAGAGGACTAAATGACAAGGTTGAAATGACAAGTGAGCCTACCTAACTAGACTATTGAGTTGGAGGTTCTCACAAAAAGGACAATGACTGAAAAGAGGAATAATGACTAAGTCCCAGGATAACCTAGTTTTGAAACAATGGTTTTGCAAAGTATGGTGAGTTAGCCTAATCCAAAGTGTCAAGATGAGACCTAAAGATAGGTTTATGTTGGAAATGATGATTATGACACCTAGGGAATGCGACTAAGATTTGGAAAATTAAACCTATGGTTAAGATGCAAGCTAGTGAATGCAAATGATGGACTTTTGAGCAATTTCAGTTCTAGTTTCTGACAGAGACGTTTGAAAAATATGTTTTGACAGTAGGCTAAGATTTTTTTTGATGTTTTGTTGAAAAGCCTGAGTTGTCTAAGGTCAGTTGTTTGTGTCCATATTTGTGAATGTTGTATATATTGTTTAAAAATTCAAAAAACACTTGACAAGCACAATGTTTTGGTGTAAGTAAATGCACATAAGACAAGCATGATCCTAATAGGCCAATAGGCCAAGGGTTGTATACTTGATATAGCCCACCGATATACCCTGAATTGGTGCTAAACACCTTTCCTTCTCAAGAGCGGATAGCTTAGAAGTTTGGTGGCACTGGCTCCCCTCCACGACTCATTAACATCATTCGGGCACACCAACTTCGGATTCTTGGGTAGTCATTTCCCAAGAATTGTTATCTCTACTCAAGGGGATCAGTAGTGAGTGTCTTCGGGCATGATACTGTACCCTGCACTATATCAAGCAACGACTGAAAAATGTTGGCCTCTAAAACGATAGGTTTTTAGTAAGGGCATTCTATTCGTAGGGCATGATCCATGTGGTGAGAGTCCCCTTTCGGATTCATCTCATGAGAACCATATGCGTGATTCTTGGGCTTTCCCCACAAATCCACTTTTATATACTGGTTGGAAGTCCCTCGATTTCAGGTTGCTACCGGTCTGAGTCATCTTGGGGTGAGTATTTTTTCCCACCAGAACAGGCACAATTTCTAGAGTTAGTAACCGTTTCTCTTACACCCAGGATCACCTGAAAGTGCAAGGGGAGAGGATACTTCGATTACTAAGTCGTAAGGGTGTATAACAAAAAATAAATAAAAATGGGTCTGATTTTTTATCATCAAGTTTTCACAAGGTGAGAGCATAATCACCTACCATTTTGCAAACACAATCAGACAAAATAGAAAAAAACATGTTCGTTTTAAGTGCACTAAAAGGAAATATGTTTTAATCTAAAAAAAGACAAACACATTGTTTAGTAGTGAGTCTTTGACATTCGAACCTACAAGACCACAAGTTAGGAGTTTTATCCACCAGTCTTGGGCCCACAAAATGTAACCGCCACATGCTGCAAACAAAGATTAGTAAAAAAACTCAAATGAAAACAACAAACTAAAATAGTGATAACTTTCTCAAAAATAAACAAAATTTTAAACCGTAGATATCTATGGAAAGCTAAGACATAGACCTTCAAAACCTAGGAAACATTTTGTAAAATCCTACAAGACAAAAGTGTTATAAACAAAATAAAATCTGGGTTTTAACAGCTAAAGCTTTAAAAACTATGATCACTAAAACGGCCATAACTTTCTCAAATCTTAACAAAATTTTAAACTGTTTGAAGTTCCAGAAAGATGAGAATGAGACCTAAAAAACACAAATAATGGTTTTAAAATATTTTATTTTAACATTTTTCTATGCTTAAAAGAAGATGACAGGATTTCATATGAATTCTTGGCTGTAACCTGCAAAACAACAAAAATAAACAAGAAAACACACAAATTTCTCTACAAAAATGTCGGGTTCACCAATGTATCTAAGGGTAAATTTTAGGTATGTTATTAAATATCAATAAAGAATATAAAATAAACCCAAAGACCTATCAAGAACAATGAAAACTAAAAATAAGAACAATTATACATGTTGTTCATAGGAGTTTCCATGATTCACCTTGATAGTACCTTCTAACTTGCGGATGGTTGCCCTCAGATCGAACGTACGAGAAATTCTTCTACTATGCCTATGTCCTACATAAGCTTTGAAAGATTTAAATAGAACTATGCCTATGTCTATGACAATATGACTCTAAAATGCCAAGTAAACTCTAAGTATTTATGCACCAGAATAACGAAATTCATGTGTCTAATCTCAAAATGTGAGCAAAATAGCATTTTATAGAAAATGCCATTTTGAATGGACGGATGAGATTGACTTTCGACAGAGACCTAAAATCAGAGGGCAAGATTTAATCTGACAATCACTAATCAGGGTTAGAGAAAAATCATTAAGTGAGTGGTCGAGATGTCATTTGAGAAAATCAAATCAGCGGTGGAGAATAAATGAGATAATTAATTAGAAAAATAAAGATTTTCAAAAATCAAGAAGATAAAGACTGCCTGATTTATGAGATTCAAAAAATTAGGAAGATAAGAGTTGAAATGAAGATTAGATTTGGAAAATCAATAATTTGCTCAATTACTTGGTTTTGGAAAAAAAGTTACCAATTTGAATTAAATCAACTCAAAATAGATTTTGTGAGATAATAAATAATCAATTTTCAGATTATTTACTAAAATGAACTCACAAGAATGTGATATCATTTTAAATAATTAATTTATTTAAAATGAGAGAAATGTTAATTTTGACAATTAAATAATTAAAAAATAATTATTTAATTTAGAAGATATGATTTAATAATTAAATAAAATAATAAATTCATTTAATTATGAGAATTAGTGACATATTAAATAAATAAAAAGGTAAAAAAATTAATAAATTTATTTAATTGTAAGAAGGTAGTAGACCCTTAGTGACATATTGAATAAATAAATATAATTTATTTATTTAATAATCATGAAGAATACAAGAGACATGAATTAATTAAATAATAATGTATTATTTAATTAATAGCTGAATGTAACCAAGGACATAATTAAATGTCATAATTATGCTAGGATGAAAGTGGTAAAAATAGAGCTTCGGCCTAGGTCATTTTAAGTGTTCTAAAGATGTATACATATATATATATATATATATATATATATATATATATATATATATATATATATATATATATATATATATATATATATATATATGTGTGTGTGTGTGTGTATTGTGTGTGTGTATATATATATATATATATATCTAAACATACATATATATGGATGTATATATATCTATAAACATACATATATATATGGATGTATATATATGTATGTATATGTATATGTATATGTATATGTATATATAGATACATATGTGACTATATTATGTGTGTGTATAATAATTAGTCTTTATGTTTGAAATGGGTAATATTTTGTCTATTATTATCTCAAGTTTAATTCTACCATTTCTTCCACACACTCCCAACATCTTCAAATGAAAAGGCTTAACATTCTGCCAATTCTTTGGTGTCATCATAATAGGATGCTTCTTCTTCTTAAAAAATGTCTTCCCCAAATCATGAATGTAGTAAAGGAATCACAAATCGATCATCCATCAACATAACATAAGACCCACAAACCTTCCTCTTTGTCTCAAATGGAATATAATTAGTCCTAAGCTTGGAATGCTTCAATACCTTTGAAATGGGTAAGCTTTCTTCTTCATATGTATAACCACATATTAATATATATATATATATATATATATATATATATATATATATATATATATATATATATATATATATATATACATACATATACATATGTATGTATGTATGTATCTATAAATACATATATGAATTTTTCCACTATCTATGATTATCTAAATTTTAATTCTGGTATTTCTTCCACACACTCCCAACATCTTCAAATGCAAAGGCCTGACGTTCTTCCAATTCTTTGGTATCATCATAATAGGATGCTTCTTATTCCTAAAAAAGGTCTTCCCCAAATCATAAAGGAAATAATGGAATCACAGATCGATCATCCATCAACATATCATAAGACCCATAAACCTTCCTCTTCATCTCAAATGGCATATAATCAGTCTTAAGCTTTCAATGCTTCAATACCTTTGAAATGGGTAAGCTTTCTTCTTCATATGTATGACATACATACATACATTACATATATGTATGTATGTATGTATGTATGTATGTATGTATGTGTCTATACATACGTATATGAATCCAAGTCAAGTATCTATGATTATCTGAATTTTAATTTTGAGATTTCTTCCACACACTCCCAACATCTTCAAATGCAAAGGCTTGAAATTCTTCCAATTCTTCGGTATCATCATAATAGGATGCTTTTTCTTCTTAAAAAAGGTCTTCCCCAAATCATGAAGGAAATAATGGAATCACAGATCGATCATCCATCAACATATCATAAGAGCCAAAAATCTTCCTCTTTGTCTCAAATGGCATATAATCAGTCTTAAGCTTTTAATGCTTGAATACCTTTGAAATGGGCAGGCTTTCATCTTCATATGTATGACCACATATTAATATATTTGTATACATATATACATACATACATACATATGTATGTACGTATGTATGTATCTATACATGCGTATATGAATCTGTCCACTATCTATGATTATCTAAATATTAATTCCGCCATTGAACCTTCCATCACCGTCGAGAACCTTCCAACCAATGCATAGTGAAATGATTCAAATGTGTTGAATACCCTACAAAACCATGATAAATATGCCATCATTGGACCCGAAATGGAGATTAAATGGGGTGAATGCATGGTGGTGTATGGTGCTAATGTTTGGTGATTAATGTGTAGGTACAAATTATAATGGGTGCCAAAATAAAGCTCCAACATTAACCCGTGAATTAGACCCATTCACTTTTGACTGTATTTGAATGATAAAATTGTTATAATTGCATGTTAATAGTGACACAATTAGGGCCCTTTTATGTTTTGCAAAGTATATGTATGTATATTTTTATATGAATGTATGCATGTATGCTTATGTTTCTATGAATGTATGCATGCATGCTTATGTATGTATATGTATTTATGTTTCTATGAATGTATGCATGCATACAAACATGTAGAAAATCATTGATATATAAGGCTCCCCATATAAACATTGAATCCAAATATAATGAATAATTCAATCAATACACCTTTAAAAAACCTATGTAAATAGAAACTACAAATTCAAATGATCGAATAAATTCAATTTTGAAACACAACAACCAAATTGAATGCATTCAATTGTTAGATTTGAATTACTAAATAAGAGGGAAAGTAGCCAATGACATTCACAATTATTCTCCTCTGCTAATATCCTCTCCATACTATAGAGCATTTATTGGCATCCTTTGCACATTCCTCATATATATCCAAGGGTGATGAGAATTTTTTAATAAAACTTGAATATATCTTGGTGTACAATTCTATTCACATATATATGTTTTTACATATATTTATGTTTTCCATATGGAACAATTAAGATGTTGAACTTGTTTAATTATGTGTTGTTGTACATGCATTATTCCAAAGTTCATATGATGTTTGCTCGTTGCTACCCTTGGTTGTAAATATTTTCTTGTAGGCATGGGAGAACGGGGAGAGGTGGTGCGGCAATGTTCATGGTAGGAAATTCAATCAATGTGTTTGTTAACACACCACATAATTAAGGATTTTTTGTTCATATGGATCTAAGTTTCGATTATTGTTCATTATTGTTCAGTAAATAATATGGATTTTTAGTTATTTCATTAACTATTGTTCATTTATGTTTATTCTATTATATATTTTTGTTGTTAAATGGTTGGGAGGTTTGTAGAGCATGTCAAATTGTAAGTTGACAATTCAGGTAAAGTCTTTAAAGACTTTACTTTGGCAATGACCCGATAGACATTATGTTCATTTAAATGTTCATTATTCTTATTCATTGTAAAGCTACACTTAAAATTTACAATTATATTGATTTCAAATTATATGTGTTGAAGAATTTACAATTTCAAATACATTAATTTATAGCTATGCTTCATATACATACACACACACATTCATTTAATTTATGGATTTGCTGCAATAATATGTGTTGAAGAATTTACAATTTCAATTACATTATTTTCTTAATTTCCATTTAAATTTTCAAATACATATACATATATATGTGTGTGTATACATATACATACACACACACACACATATATATATATATATACATATTTGTATGCATATACATATATATGTATACACACACACATATATATTATATATATACACACATTAATTTCTTAAATTCCATTTAAATTTTCAAATACATATACATATACACATATATGTATACATACATACACACACACACACACACACACATATATATGTATGGATACATATGAAAAGTAGCTCCAAAATTAAGATGAATTCTATTGTATTCAGTTGGAAACACAAGCCTGAGACATTTAGAATACAATTATATGAATGAATAACATCAGTAGGTCTAAACATACAATTATATGAATGTGTACAAATATAGATGGGTTATTAAGAAAAAGATACAAGCAAACAAATACATTATTTTCTGCATACATGGTCAAACCCACTAGATGCCTCATCATTTTTCACACAAGATCATGAAACCTTTGAGGGTTTACTAGACTGTGAACATGCGATGAAATGGAGAGTAGGAAGTTATCATTTTACCCCAAAAAACCATGGGAAATAATCCACCATCAGCCCCACCATTTCAAACATCACATATAGATCTATATATGTATGTATGTATCTATTTATATGTATGTGTTTATATATATGTATCTATATATCTATGTATTTACATATATGTATCTATGTAAGTGTATGTTTGTATCTATATATATGTATGTGTTTATATATATGTATGTATAGATATGTCTATGACTATCTATACATATATATACATACATATATATATATACACACACACATATACATATATATGAATATGTATATATATATACATATATGCATGCATATAGGGATACATACATATATACAGATTTATACATGTCAATATTTGGGTGCAGTTATAACAGTCCAGATCTACACATTAATTTCCAAAGCTTAAACACTGACACCACTACGCATTCAATCCAATCAATACTCTATGTACCACCTCTTCATCACCATGTTTGCATGAAATAACATTACAAAATTATTGCACAAAACCTAAAATATATATTGACATAACATTATAGAAAAAAACATGAAGTATATATTCAAAGTTGGGAAATTCCAATATTGTAAATTCAGACAAACATGATTAAAAAAAAGTTCTAAAAGAGAAGGAGTCTTCGGGTTTACAAAAAATACACTAGCACACATCGAATTCACAAAGTTCACTAAAAAACATCCTTATTAGACATCCATAGATCTAATTAAGAAGTGGTGTGTCCTTGGGTATCAACTGACTCACCATCAACTAGAGAAGATGTTAATGACTGTGGGTTGTTTTGTATGACACTTGTTGTACAAGCAAGCAATGCCTAATTTGCATTTGGAATGAGCTATAACTATTGAGAGCAACTTGCAGAAGACCCATTTTGTAGGCTGCTAAGAGCAGCAAAGGCTAGAGATAAAATGTTAATCATTTCCCTTAAAATTGGATGTTGTGTTGGAAGAGGAGTTGTAGGAGTACTCTTACTTCTATTTATTTCTACTCTATCCACCTGCTTTTGGGTTTCCTTCAACTATCAAGAAATATTTGCTTGCTCCCTTTTAATCTCCCTCTATTGTCACTACCTGAGCTTCTCCTCCGCTATTAGTTTTTTTTTTTTTAGCACACTCAAATCTCTTTGCCTCCCTCTATGCCTTGTTTGCTTCTCTTTTTTCCTTCTTTTCTACCATTTTCTCCCTTTTCCTTTGCTGCAATTCTTGGTTTCTTCTTTTTTGTGCCTCTTGTTCATTCAAGAAATTAAAAAAATCAGCTGATGTCAAAATTTGAGATTTCCTACTTAGGCGTAGCACCCCATTGTGACCTTTATTCGATGATTGGTGCACCCTTTGTATTGGGAGTTGCAAAAAAGTGCTTCTCCTACCTATCAGTTGTTGGTCATCGAATTGTGTGCATGGCACATAGTCATCTTCTTCGTTGCTTGAGTCATTACCTTCCACTCCATCTACTTCATCATTTGTATCCCAATTTCTCCCAGTTGTGAAGTAATGGATGACCTCTTTAGGATAAAAATGTGGTGGTATGGCATGGACAGTCCTTCATCTGCTTGAATGAAATTCAAATGCACCCCTAGGTTTAAAATTGCATCTTGAAATTTAGATGGCAAATTGAGACTTTCTTCATTTTCTTCTGCCTAAAAGTATGTTGTTTGAATTGTAGGGATTTCTTCAATTTTTGATGACTTAATATTCTCTATGCAATTTCCTTCTTCTTTGTTTGTTGGAATTGGGGGATTTCTTGTAGTAAAGGTTTCCACAAACTATCTAATATATTCCTCATTCCAACCTGCTATCCTCAAACAAGTCTCTGCTGCCATGAACTATGCCTCATCCTCAGCTATCGTGCCCTCTCTTTCTACTCCCATAGTGGTTCCTTCATCTTCAACTATGAAAGCTTCACTTGGCCTCATATCCAAGTCAAGTGCATGCCGATCTAATGGCCAAATTATCATTCTTCTAAAATCACTTGCAATATTATTAGGATTCATAGCCTGTGAAAAATCTTTACTGGCAAGTGTTGCCAACTTTTCCCTTCCAATGTCAAGTTGAGGATGTGCAGAGATCCATACACTCTTATATTGTTTGAAGTATTTTTTGAATGGTGAGAATACACTAACATCAAGGGGCTACAATTTCTGGTGGTATGTGCTAGAAGAATGAGCAAATATATTCCCATACTCTTTGCTTCTTCGATCATTTTGAATGCCACATGGCTTCCATGACCGTCAAAGATGAGAAGCTATCTATTTGTTGGTGACACCCCTCCTAGGACATTTCTAGAAAATTGTTTTAACCATTCCATAAATAATTCTTTGGTCATCCAAGCATGCTCTTGGATTTCCATGCATTCCCTTGGATCACAATTAATAATATAGTTCTTAATGTGCCTCTTTGACTTGAACAAATAATAACCTGGTATAGCTTGACCTAATATACTAACACAAGCTAGAATAGTGATCCATTATTCACTTTTATAGATTAATTGTGGAAAACATTAGGTCCCCATCTTTGCAATAACTCTCATTGCACAATTTCTACCAACCTGCACACCTGTTTTGTCATAGTTCCATATTCAGTTGGGCCCATAATTGTGTTTATTGTACACTTCCTCCAAGTTGTCATGGAAGGAAGAAATTGTTCCGTGGCATATCATTATATCTATGTCTATGTCCACTCCTTTTGGTGTTTGAATTATCAAATCAGGATGCCTTTACTGAAAGCCAATCTACCATGACCTCCTTGGTATCCCATTTGTGAATGGGTTAGGCCTCACTCCAACCATTTGGGCCACTATTGACTTAAGTTGTGAGACTTGAAGGACATGGCCAATATTAGCCATTTCTTTACACCAATGCACTATTTTAGAATCTTCTTCATCAAATAGGATTGTTCATGGCCCCTTCCTTTTTGTGGATGTCACACCATTAAGCTACACCCTCAAACTATTAGGCGAGATTCCCCATTTGATCGTTGAACCTTTGATTGAAATTTGATTGTCCTCAAAATTTGCACTTTATTTTTCCATGTGATGCATAGTCCAATTTTCCATGGATAGATCTAGGGACATCACATGGTCAGCAGTTGACTCTTGAACATGCACAGGCGGTTCCATTTCTACTTCAGTATTATGAACATCAAGTTTAGAACCATCATTTTCACTTGTCTAGTCTACATTTTCAAAAATAACATCCTCGTTCATGTTGATTGTTGGATCTTCCTCAGCAACATCTAGAACATTGAACCTCACTCCATAAGGAACTATAATTAAGTACCTCCCACTCGGTCTTTTCCTCTTCTAACCTCTATCCATAAAAAATATGATTAAAAAGATTCAGGAGTACCATTGTTTGCATTTTCAAAGGAGAATGATGTTTGTCATTACCTCACACCATGGAGAGCAGATAGTAGAAAACCATTGAGGGTTTACATATATATATGTACATATGTTAAATGTCTAAGATACTGAGAGGGGGGGTGAATCTAGCACAACCACGGTAGGAGGGTCTTCAAAGAGAACAATTTAGACCATGCAGCAAGAATAACATGACAAAAGAAACACAAAATATGAAGGCAAGTGCAGATTCAAATATTCTCATTAACAAAAATCTCAATTACATTCGGCAGACAGCATCTAGGCTTACATAATCGGCTCATAGGACTGATAAAACATGCTAAAAAATTCAACCTTCCAATATGCTCCTATGCAAGCAAAAATCTTACATATTAGATCTATATTATTCTTCGGGATCAAATTCTTCTATTCTACTGATCTATTACAAGCTTTATATCATATCCACAATTCTGGAATCATCTATGTTGGCCAAAGATTATTACAATCTCCAATGAAAGAAAATGTAATGTGTGCATGAACAGGTCGGCCTCCCATTTGAATTACTCCTCAGTGAATGCATAGGATGAAGTGTGGACCTATAATTGAGGTTGGGGACACTCCATGGAACATTTAAAATCACACCGTTAAGATCTGCAAGATATGGGGATGATCCACCAGCGATCAAACTAGCCGAGCTAACTTTGAAAATTATTCTAGTGCCGGTTCAAGAAATTACTACTAAATCTAGAAGTGATAACTTGTCAGAAAAAAATCCAATCACACTCAAATCTTGGAATAAGGAAAATGAACATGTTGAAAATGTACACAAAGATCCACAGGGTCTGGTGATCAAATATGATGAATCCACCAACATGAAATGAGCAAGAACAAAACAAGAACAAAAAACTGAAAGAAAATATTTTTGGTTGATGCAAGATTACCAAGAACCAAGGATGCTCCTACATCAGACATCCAAGGTTGATGAAAAGTGAGTCCCTCACTTTACTAGGGCTAAAGGAAAACCAATATGGTCTACCTCAACCTAAGAAATCCAAGAAGAATCCTCCACTAGTCTACCTTTCCATTTCACAAGGTATTCTTTGTATTTTCTTCCACGAGTTTTCCTTCCATATTTGATATCTAGAATCTCTTCAATCTCATATGCCTGTTGTTTAGGAAACCAATTCTCCAATTATGCTTTACTGTCTTCACTGAATTTTGCTTCATGATACTGATGTAGATCTGCAATATTGAATATAGGTGATATACCCATGCCATCCGATAACTCCACTTCATATGCATTTCCTAAATCAAACTTCTTCAAGATCTTACAAGGTCCAAACTTCCTCATCCTTAGCTTATTGTATGTGCCAACTAGAAATCTTTCCTTTCTCAAATACACCATCACTTCATCTCCAACTTTGAACTCCTTATGTCTCCTCTTTTCATCTGCTTTCTCCTTATACTTCTGGTTCATATCTTCCAATTGTTGTTTTACTTGAGTGTGCACTTTCTTCATGTATTCTACAAATTCATTTTATTTTGCACTCCTTTTATCTTCAATACTGATGTCTCTCAACTAAAATATACCTCTAGGATGAACTTTTGTAACAATCACAAAAGGTGTCTTCCATGTACTCTTGTTCACTAAATTATTGTAAGCAATCTCTACTTGTGTAAGGACTAAATCCCAACTTTCAGTCTTCTCTCCAACCAAACATCTCAGCAAATTCCCCAAAATCCTGTTTACTGCCTCTATCTGTCCATCAGTCTATGGGTGAAAAGTAGAACTAAACTTCAAATCTATCTCCAACTTCTTCCAAAGTGTCCTCCAAAATTAACCAACAAACTTTACATCTTTGTCTGAAACAATAATCCTAGGTAATCCTTGCAATCTGACCACTTCTTTGAAAAAAAGGTCTACTACGTGTACTGCATTTATTGTCTTCTTATAAGGTATGAAATATGCCATCTTAGAAAATATATCCACCACCACAAACACAGAATTATTACCTCTTTGTGTCTTCAGAAAACCAAGTATGAAATCCATGTTGATATCCTCCCAAGGTCTCTCTAGAACTTTCATCAGCTTATACAATCCAACATTCTGACTAGCTCCCTTTGCAACTTGACAAACTTTGCAACTCTGCACAAATCTCCTAACATCCTTATGAATTTGTGGCCAAAAGTAGTTCTCACTTACCAATGTTGTTGTCTTATCAATTCAAAAGTGTCCTACTAATCCTCCACTATGCTTTTCCTTCACCAAGTTAACCCTCATTGAAATCTGAGGTATACACAATTGGTGTCCTCTGAACAACATGTCCTCCTGAATGAAATAATCCAACCATTGACTCATATCCTCCAAGACTGGTTCTCTACAAGCTCTCCAAGGTTCTACAAAATCTAGGTCTTTGTCATACAAGTTCTTCAACTCTTCAGAGCCTAATACCTCCACTCTCATCTCTGCCAATAAATTCCTTCTCCTACTCAAAGCATTTGCAAATCTATTTGAATTTCCACTCCTATGCTTCAGAAAAAGAAAAAAAAACTCTGCAAGAATTCTACCCATCTCATGTGTCTCTAATTCAACTTACCTTGACTATTCAAATATTGCAATTCTTGATGATCCATATACAACACAAACTCCTTAGGAAACAAATAATGTCTCCATTTCTTCAAGGCTTGAACTATGGCATAAAACTCTAGATCATACACTAAATATCTTCTCCTGGCATCATTCAATTTCTCACTGAAATAAGCTAGAGGTCTCGCTTCTTGACTCAACACTGCTCCAATTGCATTTCCACTTACACCACAGTCTACTAGAGATACCTTATTGAAATATAGTAAAGCCAACATAGGTTGCTCAGTCATCTTTTGTTTCAACAACTCAAAACTTCGGTCTGCTCTAGACGTCCATCTAAAATATTTCTTATTTCCTCTCATTGTTTCTATCATCAGGCTACAAATAGAACTAAAATTCCTAATGAACTTCTGGTAGAAACTATCCAATCCATGAAATGATCTTACCTCTCCAATGCTATCTGGTGTAGGCCACTCAAAAATTGATCTTACCTTCTTAGGGTCCATCTTCAATCCATCCAAAAATATCACAAATCCCAGATATACCAATTCTTCCTTCATGAACTACACTTCTTAATGTTGATCAACAACTGCTCTTCTCTCAACCTCTACAAAACTTGTCTTATATGCAACAAATGTTCTTCTCTGCTCTTACTGAAAATCAAGATGTCATCCAAATACACAATCACAAACTTACCCAAGAATTTCTTCAATACCTCATTCATCAACCTCATGAAAGTACTCGATGCATATGTTAGTCCAAAAGGAATCACCAACCACTCATACAATCCTTCATTTGTATTGAATGTTGTCTTCTACTCATCCCCTTCTCTGATCCTAATTTGATGATATCCACTCTTCAATTCTATCTTTGTAAATTATTTAGCTCCACTCAGACAATCCATAATGGCATCCATCTGGGGTAAAGGAAATATATACTTCACCATGATCTTGTTTATGGATCTAGAGTCTATACACATCCTCCATTCCTCATCCTTCTTAGGTGCTAGCACAACAAGTACTGCACAATAAGCTTTCTCTGATCAAACCCTTCCTCAATAACTCTTGCACTTGTTTATTCAACTCCTCATTCTATGTTGGTGTCATCTAGTGTGTTGCTTTATTAGGAAAACTAGCTCTAGGAATCAGATCCATACAGTGACTAATACTCCTCATAGGTGGCAATCCATCAGGTACATTATCTGAAATGATATCCTCATACTCTGTTAGCATCTCCTTTATCTCATCTGGTTGATCTTCTACATGCTTCAATTCTTCAGCCTTCTTAGGAACCAAGGCATAACACACATTCTCATGTCTCAATCCATCAAGGAATCTCCTTCCATCAACTGGAAAAACCCTAGCATTCATACAAACTTCAACTTTAGGGACATCTTCCAAGGGAAACAAAGTTTGCTTCATCCCATTAGCAACAATGGTGTATATATTCTTCTCCCCATCATGAATAGCCTATATATCATATTGCCAAGGCCTTCCTAACAAAACATGGCATATATCCATAGGCATGATATCACACAAAATTTCATCATGGTAATTTCCTATCTTCAATTTCACCAAACATGTTCACTTACCAGAATCTTATGCTCATCTTGAATCCAAGCTATCTAATAGGGCTTCAGGTGTTTCAACCTCTCCAACTTCAATTTGGTCACCATCTCTTCAAAAACCAGGTTCTCTAAGCTTCCACTATCAACAATCACTTTGTAACATTTACCTGCTATCTTGCATCTGGTCCAAAACAAATTCTTTCTCTGCAATGGCTCCTGCTCCATCTCACTTTGACATAATACTCTCCTATTCACCAACACTTCTCCATCTTTTGGTTTATTAGATGATCCAACATCATCTTCCTCAACAAAGGTTGTTCTTCTATTGTTTTTTGTCTTTCTACTTGTCTCTCCTTGATTGCATTCAAATGCTCTATACCCTTCTCCACCACATTTATAACAAGTTACCTTGAATGTTCTTTTGTCCTATCCTCTATCATCTCTTCTATAACCTTCATTCTGGTAACCACCATATCCTCCTCTTCTGTAAGAGTTTCCATCACCTCTATGGTACAAATTTTTATTCTAACTGACCTCCTTATCCTTATTCTAATCTGAAAAAGATCCTCTTCCTCCTCCAGTAAAAGTTCTTCCTCTTTGAAATCTTCCACCTCACCCTCTTTGTCTTTGCTCATGTCTTTTGTTCAACTTCTCTTTTTCCTTTAGGTAACATTGATATGCTTCCTCCTTACTATGTAATTTGATCAAACTAATCTCATCCTGTATAGATGACCTCAAGCCATTCATATATCTGGCTACTTACTCGATCTCATCCTCTAAATGTCCATATCTAATATTCAACTTATAGAACTCCTCAGTATACTCTATCACACTTGATTCCTTTTGCTTCATATTTTGCAACTTGCGAAACAAACTAATCTAATAATCTAGAGGCATAAATTTTGTCTTCAACTTGTTCACCATCTGATGCCATGATTTTATCTTCTCCTTTCCTCTTCTTTTTCTATCTATCTACAAGTGTTCCCACCAAAGGGATGCATGTTCTCTCAATTTTGTACAAGAAAATTTCACCTTCTTATCTTTGGTGGTGCCTTTAAATTAAAATATTTTTCCATCTTTGTTATCCAATCTAGAAATTCATCTGAATCCAACTTACCATTATAATCTGGTGGATTGAAATGGGGTTTAGTGTTCACTCTAGTTAGGGCTCTTATGAACCTCTCTTCTCCCTGATCTAGGCTAGGTTTGTCTTCTCTTCCTATTTCTTCATGTACTTCTACTTCTTCATCACTCACATCATCAAGTGGAAGACCTCTCCTTTGGGCCATTTCAACTACATCTAATCTTGCAGAAATTCCTCTCACCATCTCCATTAGAGCTTGGTCCACATTTCCACATGATCCATTTCCTCTAACATTTCTTCTTCCCGCCATCTTTACACAATTCCTCTGCAGATGTAGGTTGGATCCTCAATCTGCCACCCCACAAAAAATATTCAACAGGATTCCATGAAATCTGGCGATCTCACAAGGAACGAATCTCACTCTAATACCAATCTGGCATAACCATGGTAGAAGGGTCCTCAAAGAGAACAATCCAGACCATGCACCAAGAGTAACACAACAAAAGCAACACAAAATATGGAGGAAAATACAAATTCAAATATTCTCATTAATAGAAATCTCAATTACATTCGGTCGACAACAATCTAGGCTTACAAATTTGACTCATAGGCCTGACAAAACATGCTCAAAAATACAACCTTCCAATATGCTCCTATGCGAGTAAAAATATTACTTATCAGATCTATTTTACTCTTCTGGATTGAATTTTTCTATTCTAATGATCTATTACAAGCTTTATATCATATCCACAATTTTGGAATCATTTGCGTCGGCCAAAGATTATTACAATCTCCAATGAAAGAAAATGTAACATGTGCATGAATAGGTCAGCCTCCCATTTGGATTACTCCTCAATGAATGCATAGGATGAAGTGTGGACCTATAATTAAGGTTGGGGACAATCCATGAAACATTTAAAATCACACTGTTAAGATCCGTAAGATACAGGGACGATCCACCAGCAATCAAACTAACCGCTAACTTTGAAAATTATTCTGGTACCAGTTCAAGAAACTACCACTAAATCCGGAAGTGATAACTTTCCAAAAAAAGATCCAATCACACTTAAATCTTGGAATAAGGAAAATGAACATGTTGACGATGCACACAAAAATCCATAGGGTCTGGTGAGCAAATATGAGGAATCCACCAACATGAACTGAGCAAGAACATAACAAGAACAAAAAAACTGAAAGAAAATATTTTTGGTTGATGCAATATTTCCAAGAACCAAGGATGCTCCTACATCAGAATAAGTATCTTCTTAAATTTACAAATTAGATACCATCCAATTATTCTAACACATACAATAGAAAGAATAAGTAAAATCATTAACAAAGCATGAAATCACAGAACACATGAACACCAAGATTTTTATGTGGAAAACCCAAAGTGGGAAAAACCACAGTGAGTGTTAGCTCACAATATAGTATAACTAGTTATAAAATATTACAAAATGGGTGGCTCACTACCAAGAATCACTGTCCAAAAACAAAGTCTCACTGCCTACAAAATTACAATGAAAAAATGGCTTACAAGTAGAAAATGAACTGATGGAGTACACCTAGGGAGTGCAGATTTAGTTCCAATGAAGCTTAGTAAAATGACTTGATACACTTCATCATGTTTGTTCTTCTTTCACATTTATATTCGCATCATCACACAACTATCTGTAAAACTTCAAATATTTTTTTGATATATATATGATCTCTTCACAAGCATCAATTAAGTTGGCCTAATTAGACACACTTCTCATTCACCAAAAATATCAATAGTCAGCTTCAAGATTTCACAAAAATAAATTCACACATCCAACATGCTACATCAAGTCGACATGGACCTAGAATATGTCACACATATATCCGCATAACAAAAAAAATAATTCACCATACTCAATACATCCATTAGGTCGGCCAACAATAGACCTAATAGCATATTTGCAACTACCAGAGTAATGTCACTGCACCATACGAGCATCTGGATACATGAGATATTCAATGCACATGCTTCTGACATCTACAAACCATTTCCCAAAATTGTGAGCAACAATAATCACCACCAAACATATGCAAACCAAAATACCAGAGGATATAAGGAAAATACTGGTTCAGATACTAGACCAGAAAACTGGAACAACTTCAAGCTTGATATTGTAAAAGAAACTTATGGTGACATAAATGACAAGACAACAAAATGAGATGTTCTTCATTTTTCTAACAATCTCCCCCTTTTTCATTGATGGCAACATGTGCCAAAAGAAATTTACAACACTTCTCCCCCTAACACCAAAATTCCACCATTCTTCACTCGCCCTTTGACATCAAGGACAAAGGGTGTCCCAAAAACAACTTGAAAGCATGAAAACAATGAAAGAAAAAAAAACATGTATCAACCGGAGGATGGTGAGCCTTGAATCTCCTTTAGAATATCTTCCCAAATAGACTTTCCATTTTCCCAACTATCCTTTGTGGCAAGCAACATCCTATTCATAGATTCCAACTCTATTAGAGTTTCTTCTGCACCATCTGAAGTATTAGGAGACAAATTTATCTTCTCAAGCTTTTCCACACATTCCAAAACCTTGCCAACCAGAGTGTATTCCACTCTTACAATATCGCTCAACTGATCAAATTTTTTGATAATTTCTTCCTTCTGCTTCTACAAGATAAAGAAATTTATTTATGCATAGTAATCACCTTCTAGGTTGATTTGTCTCTATCTTTGGATAGGTTGTAGGTATCAGAGATGATAGATAGTTGAGACTCAATGGAGTCCATAACAACCTTAATATTCTAAGTGGCATCCAACCACTTCAATAAATAGGAAAGATCAAAATTAGCTTTTGACTCACAAACCTTCACGGCTTCCAGATTCTTTTCTACTCTTGAGTGTGCAAGAGCACACTTGTCATGCAGAGCCAATAACCTTCTCTCTGCCAACCTCTCCTCAACCTCTTGTTTTGATTTTTCATTAAGCCCGAAGGTATACTCCTTGAAAGAGTCCAACAATAATCTCAAATTTTCAATAGGGTCGAGAGATGTATCAATGGATGCTCTAGGTATGATTTCTTGTAATGCCTTGAGGGCATCTTCTACAAGTTATGTTCCTCTTTGATGCGCTTCCAAAATTTCCTTCCTACCGGATGCTTGCATAGCATCTCCCAACATTACTTTATGCACTAGAGACATCTTCTCCATATCCAACAATCCTTCAATCATAGGAATTTGTAAAAGCTCTTGGGGAATTATCGGCTGAAATCTTATTTGCTTGGAAAGAAAACCTTTCAGAACATCATTACCAGAGAAGGATTCTCTGGGAACTTTGATTGATTTTACAATCTTCTTTTCCACTTCTTCATTTTTCCCAAGAGATTCTTTGTTTGGATTTTCTTCCTCTCCCTTTTCTTTCGATGCGGACTTTATCGATGATCCGACGATGAGTGAAAAGACGACGGAGCGATTTTGAAACGGAATTTGAGATTTTAAGCGACGACGCCGAAAAAAAGCGACTCTTCCGGATCATTTTTACCCACTGGGGATTAATCTTTGAGATTAACGGAATATCTACATTGATTTATTTAATAACTTTATTATCCGGAGATCCGGAGCGGTGATTCCGACGACGGAGAGCTTTATTTTGTCATCACTCTATTCTTTGTCATCAACATGTTTACTCTTCTCTTCATTCAAACATGTCTACACAAATCTTCTTCAAAGTTTCCAGATCATTTGGGGTCAGGGAAGACCCAATCTTATTGTATGCATCATTTCTAATTTTGTCTTCAAGATCAACAACTTCTAATCTCCTTTTCATCAGAGTTTCCTACATGCTTTTAGGTATATGTTTATTTATATCATCCCACTTAACTTCTAAGATGATAACATGCTGAATAATGGCTAAAAGAAAAAATTTCTTCTCTTCTTCTCCAACTTCATCATAATATTTCATTGTAGGTTGAAGAATGTTCTCAAAATGTAGCATGGAATTTAGAGTTGGTTCTAATTTAAAGTGGGGACCAGAACTTACCAAATCATCCTGTTCTCATTTCTGGTCTGCAGAGCCTTCACCAAACACCTTGTCCTTCTTTGATGCTAGTTTGGTGTGCACATGGACACCAAAATATTATTCTTTGTCATCATCAAAATATTATATGTACTCTCTTGGAACCAACAACTTCTATAGAAACACCTTCACCAAAGGATATGCTTCCTCTTTTCTCCTCACCAACTTTGTATTAGGATCTTCTTCTTCTTCATCCTGATCATCTATAACACTGAGGTTCTTCTCCCTTGATGCTTTTTCTTTCCTTCCTCTCTTTGCAAGGACTACTGGTGGAGTCTCTTTCCTCTTCCCAAATCTAGTAGTCGGTCTTGTAGAAACATGACCTTTCCCTTTATCAACAATATTGGGATCAGGCATTGCAGTAGGGGTTGCAGATGATTTTATAGAGGTAGTCCTTATGGATCTCCTCAAGCCAGATGATTATGCCTCCAATTTCTCTCCCTTAGCCCTTCCAAGCGAAATTTCCTCATCGATGAAGCCAACATATTTAAGCGTTTTCTCCATCTTCTTTTTAATTTTGGGCTTTTGTTGCTCTAGGTGAATCTCCATATATTTTTTAGCATATGTCCCAATTCTGGATTCATTGGGGTCCTTTGGGTTCTTCAACAATATTTGCACATAACCTTTAGCTTCTTCTGTAACATCATAACCCAAAGGCTAAATCCATATGGTTTGAGGTTCCACAGCCTCAATCATACACTCATCAGAGGAAGCATGAAATATGATATCATTTTTTATACTTCTCAACAATTTTTCTCAGAATCCTTTCCCTTTCATTCATTTTCCTTTTGAATACAACAAAGAATGTTGTTAGGGAATCTTCTTGAGCATTCATATTACCCATCCTATGCATATAATCAAAAATTTGATGTGCCACAAGTCTAGATGAGTCCCAATTTACTTCACCATTCCTTCCTAGAAGCCTCTTCATGAAATAAAACAACAAACATACAATCAATGAACCAAAGTTGAAAGCATATCTCTTTTCCTTTGACAACTTCAAGTTCTCAAGCAGTTGAATCTGAAGCAGCTCACATAGATCATAGTCAATGCCATTTTCAACCATATCAAAGCCAGTATAGATTATTGTAGCCAAAACTAAGTTCTCTCTATTTGTGAAGTATATTTTGTGACCGATCATGATAACTGCATACTTTATATCCGGATTTGTGATGGTTTTTGTCATTAATTCTCTCTTATCATAAGTGGCTCATGTAAGTTTTGTAACAACCTCATTCTTCATAGTTTTCAACACATGTATTGTACCTTTATCCTAGAGCCTAGTAATGGCCCTAATCACTTCCTTATTTATCAGGTGCAGTCGGTCAATCCATAGAAATTTATCATGAATTCTACTTAGAATTGAGTTCACAAATTTGTCATCAAGGCTGAAGTTAGGAAAATTGTTCCACCTATCAAGCTTCTTCATGACCAAGTTTGAATATTTAGGATTTATCAAGAAATTTTCACCAGTAAGCTCTTTATGCCATAGGTCAATCAATTTTGTGGTTGAATTCCTGATACTTTACACGAATGTACATCCTTGTATCCTTTGTCAGCATAATTCAATGAGGGATTGATGAAAATGCATCCATGGGGTCATCTTCAAAAACTTTCAAGGAGTATTTTCTATAGGAAGATCTTGACCTTTCTGACACTTTAACAACTATAGGGGTATCCATTCTTCCAATTTCAAATTCAAATTACTCAACCAACACAAAACACAACTACACAAAAGATTAAAGTACCTTTTTCTTCATGATAAATCACAACTAGGGTTTCCACAACTCATGCTCCAAATCTCCTCAAGAATGCTCCAAATCACTTCAACTTCTTTAAATGCGTGAATGATCAAAATGCCTCAAAAATATCCTTTATAAAACAATGATTTTCCCTAATTCACATTAAATGCAGAAGACTTTAAAAAAACTGCTAAAAACTCTTCTCATTTGCATAGAAAACCCTAATTCGCTCTGCAAAAGATCATCTCTTAATATTTTATTCTGGTTCCTTTTCCAGAACCTCTGAAAAATCATTCTTCTCATTTCATCCTCGTGCTAGCCTCTGACATGCCATTTATCCTATGGGTTCTTATAAATTTCTAATAATGCTCCCCCTATGACCTTGTTAGGTCTAATTACCAAATAAATCATCTGTACAGGATGAGGGCACAGACTCATTAGTAGTCTCTGGTTCTTCTTTCTTCCTCCAAATATTATTCATCTCTTGCTTAATCTCATATTTGTCAACTTTCATCATAGATTCATTCTTTTCTACTAGATTGGTCTCCTTACTCTTCTTGCTTCTACAGACTCTTGAAACATGTCCTAGTTTGTCGCAGTTATAGCAAACAATGTTTCTTTGATTGGATTGACTTCCACTAATTCTTGTTCTGCACTGATTATCTTTATGTCCATACTTGTTGCAAATATAGAAATATCCATTAAAGGATTGATTCATTCTTCTTCCATTAAACTGATTCATCATCAGAGTTATGCATTCACTTGCCCTATGTCCAATTCTTTTGCATGCAAAACATTGACTAGTAAAAGGACTAGGGAACCGATTCATCTGACTTCTACATTTTGTTGCCTTGTGACCAAATCTATTGCATGAAAAATAGATGCCATTAAAAGAAGGATACCTTTGTGCATTAGGTTGTCTCACCGGAGGTCTCCTAGCAGAGTTCCTTGAATTTCCTTTATGCTTTCCTTTATCCTGAGTCTTCTAATTGTCCACAACTTTAGAACTTTCTCTGATATCACTACTTAGACCACCTTTGTCTTTACTAGGTTTTTGTTTTGCAATCAATTCATCAAGCCTATCTGAGATAGATTTGAAATTGTTCTCACAAAGTTTCGCCTTCTCCAAATCCAATTTCAAGTTCACAAATTCTTTTTCAAGCTTGGTGCAATCTTCAGACTTGCTCTGTATCAGTTTTTTCAAACACTCTTCAATTCTTTTCTTCTCCTCTACTTGCACTTTCAATCCAGAAATATATTTATTATCCTTTTTCAACTGATCAGTTACTTCCTTGTGTGTGTCTTTGAACTTCTTCAATTGCTCCTTTAATTTTTGGACGCGTTCATTTGCATCTTCAAGATTCTCTTTCAGATCTTTGTTTTCTCTTTCAACTTTGTCAAGATCCTCAAGAGTAGTCCGGATTTATCCTTTATCATTCATTTCTTCTGTCTTCAGGATCTCCCTCAAGCTATTAGGCCTTTCCAGAGGAATGAAGCTTTGATACCAATTGTTAAATTTCCAAGATACTTATTCACCCCCCTCTCAGTATCTTGGATATTTAACAACATATAGATGTATGCATATGTATTTATATAGATATATGTATATGTGTATCTATGTATACATATATCTGTACATATACATATATATCTATATATACGTACATGTATGTATGTATACATATATCTATACATATACGTATATATATGTGTATACATATATATGTATTTATATGTATACATCATGTAAATATGTAAATATATATATGTATGGGTGAACATATAAGAGTACAATGAAAAAATAAGCTATGAAGTAAAGAATAAATGATAAAAAGTATTGAGATTTTGACACAACTAAAACATTTAACAATAATTAACTTAACACATTTTACATTAAATGAATGTTGCTCTGTTGTATTGGATAGCCAGAGGATACACACACACACATATATATATATATATATCGATTTGTTGAATGAACAAGAGACACAAAATATAAAGGAGCCTTTTATGAAATAAATGAAAAATATATGTATGGTGGCTTTCTATATGTGCAATGAAAAGTAGAAAAATAGTAACACATTTTACTAAAAAATGAATGCTAGTTTGTTGTATTGGACAACCAAATGATAGAAATTTAAACAAAGGTAAAATGAATACAAACTTGGGTTTTTAGATATATTCCTAGAAAAGTAAGCAAGGGTTTAATGCTAATAATTCCTAAGTCACATGAAAACAGACATGGGTTTTCAAATATATGACGAAAAAACCAAGCAAGGGTTTCGTGAGAATAATTCCTTAATCAGACCAAAGAAAACAGTGGCATTCAAATGCATTATGAATATATTTATATAGTTATATATGTGTTTGTGTATGTGTATACGTATATGTATGTATGTATATATGTATTAATATGTATGTATCTATACGTATCTATATGTATATATATTTGTGTATATTTTTTTAAGTACATGATATACATATATAATAATATAAATATATATAGACATACATATATATATATATACACGTATATATATATGTAATGGAAATTCCAGATGATGTGCACTTATATTGAATATAAAGGAGTCTAACAGATGATTCAACATTCTTATATTGATTTTCTAAATGAACAAGAGACAAATAATATGGAGTTGTTTATGAAATAAATGACAAATATAAACCCTGAGAATAAGCAAAAATAGTAAATGAACAAAAATTATATATATATATAGACACACTCATATATACATGTATATACATATATAATGAAAATGCAAGCTGATGTGTACACTTATTTTGAATATAAATGAGTCTAACAGATGATTTAGCATGCTTTTATCGATTTGCAGAAAGAACATGAGATGTAAAAAATATAAAGGATCCTTTTATGAAATAAATGACAAATATAAACCTTGAGAAACGACCAAAAATAGTAAATGAACACATAGATTATTGAATTTATAAATGGGGTTTGTAAGGAAAAACCCGTTACCAAAAAAGACCCTCATTTACTTATAACATATAAAAAGACACTACATAAATATAAATGTTAAATGCACAGTTCATGAAAATAACTATAAGTAGAATGTAGAATGTACCAACCTGAAAAACTGGGGATATTGGAGGAATGTGCAAAGGATGCCTGTCGATGCTTTGTAGTTTACAAAGAATAATTCTTCACTCCAAAAATTGTGAATTTCGTTGGCTACTTTTCCCCTCTTATTTAGGAATTTGAATTTGAAAATTGAATGCATTCAATTTGGTTGTGTTTCAAATTTGAATTTTTTTGATCATTTGAATTTGTAGCTACCAGTTACTTAGGTTTTTAAAGGTGAATTGACTAAATTTTGCATTATATTTGGATTTGGTGTTTATTTGTGGAGCCTTACACTAGTATTTAATTGTGTAGGTACCTACAGGGAATGAAGTTAATACATGTAGCTGCCAAGGAGAGTGTGGAAGACCGTGTATTTCAAATCCCATAGAGGCGATAGGAGATTATGATTATGTCATGTAAAGCACCATTAAGTGTGCATTAGTATTTATTAATATAATATGTATTGAGGGTGGCACCTTTTGTAAGTGGGGGTATTTTTAACAATAAAAGTTTTCAAAAAATTGTAAATGAGCCCTTTTTTGTGCAAGTTGACTTGAAATATAAATACAAATGCATGTGTAGCTGACTACCTACACTGGTTAGTTACACATTGTGTTATGAGCAGCCTTTGGTGTTTTTGCAATTTTGTATTTGATAAAATAAAGTTTTTTAATGGGTCAAAGTGAATTTATTTTTGGGAGGTTAAGTGAGCATGGAGTAAATGGTAATTGGATGGGGGGCAATAATTGGGACATCTCCCCTAATTGTTATATCTAGAATTTGAGGTTCTGGATTGTTGTACAGTGTGAGATATTTTCACCACATGTGAACTGTGCATTTTGGTGTGTATGGATAAGGTTTGGGAGAAATGCAGTTGCTCTGGATTTCTCTATACTTTGGTTTCAAGACTTGCAGTTCTAAGAGTAAGTTGATGAGGTCGTATTAAAGTGAAATTTGTTTTTTGAAAAGATTGGATCGAGTTAAGAATGCATGTGCTTAATTGTTTTATGTGTTTTACACTGGTGTTGGCCGACCTTGTGTTAAACACTACAAGTACGTAGTTCATGTAAGCATGGAAAAGTGTGTTGGGACTTATTTATGTCCTCATTAAGTATGTGTTTGGGTCACCCTCATTCTATTTCCACCATAGAATATTTTGGTGTCGACCTAATTTGAATTTGTAAATACAAATGGTGTGTGGTCGACCTTGGATAAGTTTCAAGGTTGAATATAGTATAAATATAAGTTGAGATGTTGATGAAATACAAGATAGATGAAGAGATAGATGGAAAGATAGATGAAAAGATAGATGAAAAGATAGATGAAAAGACAGATACAAGATTGATGCAAGGTAGATGAGAAATAGTGTGTGATGCAAGTTTGAGCAGATCAATGCAAAATTCAAGTGGCGAGTTTCTGGAGGTAGTGAGTTAAAGGTGTAATCTATCATTCAAGCATGTCTTCACAAGTGTGTTAGAAAATTATGGTAGAAATCTATGTTGTATTGAGATGGTTTTCTTTCTGTGACATTCCTCTTTTATCTTCTTTGTAATTTTCTGGCAATGATCCCTCATTGGATAGGAAGTCCTGTCTTGGCTATGAGCCTTTTAGCAATGATCCTTGTATTCAATTTTTGGAAGTTTTTATATTGTGAGCTAATCCTCACCGTGGTTTTTCTCTCATTGGGTTTTCCACGTAAATCTAGTGTTATTGTGTGTATGTTTTTACTTCTTTTAGTTTCTACTTCTGCACTTAATTATTAATCACATTAGTAAACTAAAGGATTTGTGAATGGTTATTGATCTAACTTCTGGTGAAAGTTTTAAAGATTAAAATTGCTACAACTAATTCACCCCCCCTCTTAGTTGTCTTGTAAAAAACTCCTCACATAACTCTGTCACAGTAATTTTTAGAATGCACCATTATTACATGCTTTATTTGCATCATATACTACCCTTTCACTTGACTTTCATACAATTTTGTCTACTATCCTCTTTCTTTCTTCTTGAAATAAGAACAAGAACACTTTATCAATTGTTAATCACCACCATCAGTAATCAAAAAATTGAAATCTTATGGACTGTCACAACCATTTTCAATAGATATACTCTTTCCATTTTATTGTTATTTTGAATATACTTCTTCGAAATATCTCTCTATACATTGTAATTTCTATCATACATTTTCGTGACTATATGTCCTTCATGAAATCTTTTTTCTCTCCTTATGGTGATTATTCTCCATAAAATTTGTGGGCCACTTATTGTCATATTTACTTAATGCTTGCATGCTCATTAACCTTAAAAACATTCCCTTGTGTATATACTATGTCATCTTGGATTATCTTAGGCCTTTGGAATCTTCCTTATAGTTGTTTGAATCTTCTTATACAGTTAACACCTTTGACTATAATCTCATGAATGTAGATGCCCTTTCTTTAAAAACACACCAAAATTTATATAGCAGTGATAGTCATCTCCCTTAAAGATAACTCTTCGTAGTCTTTGTGCTCTTCAAACTCCTTGTACAACCATCATAGATCCCATTAAAATACTATCATTATGACTGACTTGGATCTGTTCATTAATCTTTCTATGATCTGTTATACACTCTGTTGCTTTGAATATTTTTCCTTAATAAGACTCTACCATTGTTAGATAGATTGTGTATTGAAACTTTAATCCTTAACTCTATCACTTTCTCATTGGATTGTACTCGTGCATGGTTTCGAACTACTACCTATAGGTGTGTAGGGTCTTACATAGGTGTTTGGAACTTTGAAGGAATCATTACACTCTTAACAAGTCTTCATAATGGCCTTTGATAGTCCTTTTCTTTGTCATTTGTTACTTGAGATCTATTCACTTATTCTTATGAACTATCCCTTGATCTTGATCACTACAATCTATGAATTATCTACTATAAGTTGTGCCTAAACCTTTGTCACTTCAAATCCTTCAAAGACAACAACCTTGGGAACATAGTAGATAAGAGTGTTCTAGAAAGTTCTTATGGCCATGAATGACTAGAACCACTACTTTCTTTTATCTAAACCTTTTGACTACTCTTTCAAGGACCTTAGGGCTTAAAAAATTATACAAAATGCGATCTCTATTCACTATATTATTTTAATACTACAAGTTTTGAAAAGTCTATGTTAGGGTAAATATGTTCTTGGAGACTCATTATGACAATAGTAACCCTAAATAGTATAAGATTCGATCTCGATTACAACTTATGTATGCATATTTCCATGAAGATCCATGAGATAGAAACAAAGATGTTTTTAACATTATCTTTGCATATATTCTCCTAACTTTGGGAGTTTTTCAATGACCCCTAAACAACTTCCACAAATTCTTAAAATGACAATAGAGTCCTAGCGAAGTACAAAATGAATACCATGAAGAACTAGAATTATGAGGATATTTTGACCATGTGGTAGGAATAAATGAGTCCTTGGAATCTCTCATCCATCCTAGCAATGTGTCATATCTTCTACTTGGCCTCTGCAATGTGGTGCTTCAACTTCTAAAACTCTATAAGAAACTTCTACTAGTCTCATTCCATGCCATGAGCTTCCTCCTTATTATATGCCAAATTAAATAAAACACTCATTCTTCTAAGATACATGATCTAAATCTTCAAGAGGGAATTTTCAACGTAGAAGCTAGTGAAAGAGTAAGAGTCTCCTTTAACTTTTTTCCTTTTAATTTTGTACACTTCTATTCTTTCGAACCCAAGAAACTGATGCAAATCAAGGAGGAAAACCTTCAACAATCACAATTCAAACCTTTTTAAATAACTTTCCAATCCTTAAAACCCTATCTTGCCCTTATTTGACAATTCCTTCAAATTTCTCTTGTAGCATTACAAATAGAGAATTTTTTTCATAACTTCCAAAATAAATTCAAAACCCATAAAATAATGGGCATTTCAAATACCCATTAAGGCATAACTTAACATATCTAATTTTTACATGTGTTTGTTTCATACTTTCACCTTCAAAATAGGACTAGTACGTTGTCCCCTTAAGCCAATTAGGCCTGTTTTACAAAGCATCATCAATTCAAACACCCTTCCAACTCCAAATCTATATTCCAATGTTCAACAAAGACCTCAAATGGTTAGAATCCACCACTTTTTCCAATGGGAAACTCCACAAGATCACTAAACTACAAAACC
The DNA here is from genome assembly GCA_007258455.2 of Sequoia sempervirens. Classification (NCBI taxonomy): domain Eukaryota; kingdom Viridiplantae; phylum Streptophyta; class Pinopsida; order Cupressales; family Cupressaceae; genus Sequoia; species Sequoia sempervirens. The sequence continues at coordinate 76,783,083 of VDFB02000008.1, forward strand.
CTTGATTATACCACTTTCATGCTTGAAACATGGAGGGTTTATTGAAAATTCTACTTCCAAGCCTCTACTCTACTAACCAGGGCTTCAAACACATCAAAAAATCCCTACACAAGCTTAATAAACCATATCATATACTTTACCAATGCAATTTCACCAAACTCCAACATTTAACCACCATTTTCAAGCCATAACTCATACAAATACACCTAGGGTAGCAATCAAATTCCTTCAAAACACCTTCCTTGCTCTTAACACCTACCCTAACATCTATTCATACCTAAATGGACCCATTCCACCATGTTAAAAGACATTTTATAGGTGGAATGGGCCATTAAGACATTTTATGCTCCCACAAACACTCAAAACTGGGTTCTACAGACTGAGTTCAGAAAATTGCCTCTAAAATGCTTCTCCCTTAATGAAATTCAATAAAAAAAGAAGCCAATATTCTCCTAGTTCACTCCTCTATCCAATTCAATGCATTTTTTTATCAAAAACCTTTAGTACGGACCTGTACAAAAGACTACAACAACACTTTACTGGAAAATTACAAAGAATACAAAGTTCTTTGTTATTATTTCAACTTCAATACAATATCCAACCCTTTCATCGAATTGTATGAGGACATATTAAAACCCTTACACATAAAAAAAATTTGACTCAACCAATTCAACCAACATTTAAACTTCCTTGATCGTTAGGATTCCACTTTTTGCATTTTTGCAACTTTTACAATATTGCATAAGACAACTTTTGGAAATATTGACATCTTTTGTAAAAGGGACCCTACAAGACTCAAGTTACATTCTAAATGGTCTATTATGACCTTATTAGACTCAAATAAGACTCAACACACCAAAACCTATCAAAATACTTCATTTACAAAATGATAGATAACATGGTGCCCCTACACCATACACCTGGCCTGAAAAAGACCTCAAGTCCCTTTGAGGACTACATGACATCAAAACATGGAGCCTCTTATCATTCCAAGGTATCCAAGCTGCATCTTCACCTGGTACTCCCTTCCACTAGATCAAACATTGAAAAATTTCACCACTCTGTGCACTAGTGAGCTCGTTGTCACCTAAATATTGCCCCAAATTTTCAAACTGACTTGACAAATGTTCCCTAACTTTTCCCTTATCTGAAACTGATGCTAATCTTGCTTGAACACTTGAAAACTTACCTCTACCAAATTTTTCTTGGACTTTCCTACTATTGAAGCATACTCATACTCATCCATTTGTCCTTTCCATTCACCTTGTTCCATTCCATCTTTTTCCTTCATCACTGTCCTCAAGTTCTCTGCTCCTAGTATCACTGTCTTATCAAACTTATAAACCATTGTTTTGACAAAATTAGACTGCCCTCTAACCTCTCTTGAAACCAAAGGGCAAAGCATTGTCCCTATCATGATCTTATCATGCTTTTCTAAGCAATTTTGTATGTCCATAATCAATTCATCCTTGACCTTCTCTTGATCTATTTTTGATATCAACACATCATCTTGTCTTCCATCCTCTTTCCTAGCATCTTCAAGCCTTGAAGTGGCTACACACCCTTCATTTTTGTCTTCCTCTAACTTCACAAACTCCTTCTTACCCAACATTATAACTTTTTCTGCCTTGGTTTGCTTCTTAACATCTTCTTGCAATAGAGTCAAAGTAAAAGTGTTACCATCCTTCTCAATCTGATATGTATTGTTTCTCCCATCATAAATGGCATGTCTATCAAACTGCCATGGTATTCCAAGCAACAAATGACAACAATCCATAGACAATACATCACAAAGAATCTTGTCATTATAACCACCAATGTTAAACTCAACCAAGGCTTGGTCATTCACCAAAATAGATTGATCATCATTCAACCAAGACACTTTATAAGGTGTTTCATGAGGAATTTTCTCTAACTTCAATTTATCAACCATTTCATTAGACACCATATTATCAGTGCTCCCTGAATCTATCACTACCTTACATAACTTTCCTTTGCATTTGTATGTGGTATTGAATAATGTTCTCCTTTGAGTCGTCTCCTTCTCCTTGGATTCTTTAAGTAGTGTTCTTCTCACCATTAAAGATTCTCCCACTTCTAGAGTAGCAAGTTGATTAGGAGAATGAACGTTCTCACAATCATCCTCTTGCACCAATTGTACTCTTTTATCACCCCCACGTGAAGTAGAACCTTGCTTCTCTGGGCACTTCCATGCTACATGGCCAAATTGATTGCAATGATAACACCTTCCTAAAAATGAACTTGAACATCTACCTCCACCAAACCTTCCTCTAAAGCCTCTGAATCCACCTCTTTGATCAATAACTTGTTCTTTGTTTTTTCTTGCATCTTCTTGTTCTTCATAGGACTACCTTGTACCTCTTCCTATACTAGTGCTTCCTTTGTCTCTCCCTTGTCTTTCTTTCCTTCTTTTTAGTTTCTCTTCTTCCCTAGCAGCCAACTAAAAACATTCCTCAACTGATCTAGGCGTAGCCAAACTCAATTCATCTTGAAGTTGAAATCTCAAGCCACACATGTACCTTGCAATATTTTCATCTTAATTTTCAACATGACCAACCCTAATACTCAACTTGTGATATTCTTTAGTATATGTCATGACATCTTTATCCTTTTGTTTTAAACTTTGCAACTTCTTGATTGTTTGAATTGTGTGATCTCCTAGCAAGAATTGGCTCTTGATCTTTGTCACCATCCTATCCCATGAACTAATTTTTACTTTTCCCTTATTCACTCTTTCCTCGTGAACATAATTCCACTATGTAAGAGAAGGACCTTTCAACTTATTTTTTTCAAACTTTACCTTCTATTCTTCAGCAACCTCCTTGTACTCAAAGTAATTATCTAGTGAATCTATCCAATCCAATACCTCTTCAACATCCAACTTTCCATTATACATTGGCACATTTATTCTCTCACCAGAAGCATCTCCTCTAACAGCCTTGAGCATCTTCACCATCCTTCTCTCATCTGGATCCAAATCATCACCTTGGGCTCTTCCACTTGGAGGGTTTTCATCCTCACCCTCTTCCCCTTCCTCTAGTTCACTTTCCTCTTCAGTGGCATTTCCTCTTCTTTGCTTTGTCTCCCATGCTACAAATCTAGCTAACAATGCTTCTTGTGATTCCTTCAACAATATGATTTCCATACCAAGGGCTCCACTTCCTTTAGGAGGCATCTTTCCTTTCAAACTGCAACTTTCCTTTACTCAAACTTCAATCTTTTCCCTTCAAAAGACCAAAACCTATGCTATGATACCAATTGATGCAGAGCAGGGAGGCAAAAATTCAACAATTACAATTCAAACTTGTTTAAAAACATCTCCAATCCTTATAACCCTATCTTGCCCTTATTTGACAATTCCTTCAAATTTCTTTTGTAGCATTGCAAACAAATAATTGTCTTCATAACTTCCAAAATAAATTCAAAACCCACAAAATAATGGGCATTTTAGATACCCATTAAGGCCTACCTTAACATATTACATTTTTACATGTGGTTGTTTTAGACTTTCACCTTCAAAATAGGATTGGTGCGTTGTCCCCTTAAGCCAAATAGGCCTGTTTTGTAAAGCATCGTCAACTCAAACACCCTGCCAAATCCAAATCTCTATTCTAATGTTCAACACAAACCTCAAATGGTTAGAATCCACCACTTTTTCCAATGGGAAACTCCACAAGATCACTAAACTACAAAACCCTTGATTATACCACTTTCATACCTGAAACATGAAGGGTTTATTGAAACTTCTACTTCCAAGCCTCTAATATACTAACCAGGGATTAAAACACATCAAAAATTCATTTCACAAGCTTAATAAACCATCTCTTATTCTTTACCAATTCAATTTCACTGAAGTCCAACATTTAACCACCATTTTCAAGCCATAACTCATACAAATACACCTAGGGCAGCAATCAAATTCCTTCAAAACACCTTCCCTGCTCTTCACACTACCCTAACATCTATTACTACCTAAATAGACCCATTCCACCATGTTACAAGACATTTTATATGTGGAATGGGCAATTAACACATTTTATGCTCCCACAAACCCTCAAAACTAGATTCTATAGACCAAGTTTAGAAAATTGCCTCTAAAATGCTTCTCCCTTGATGAAATTCAATCAAACAAAAACCAATATTCTCCTAGTTCACTCCTCTATCCAATTCAATGAATTTTTGATCAAAAACCTTAAGTACGGACCCATACAGAAGATTACAACAACACTTTACTAGAAAATTACAGAGAATACAAAGTTCTTTGTTATTATTTCAACTTCAATTGATACAATCTCCAACCCTTTCCTCGAATTGTGTGATTCCATCTTAAACCCTTACACATCAAAATGAAACTGACTCAACCGATTCAACCAACATTTAAACTTCCTTAACCATTGGGATTCCACTTTGTGCATTTTTACAAGTTTTACAATATTGCATGACAACTTTTGGAAATATTGACATCTTTTGTAAAAGGGACCCTAAAAGACTCAAGTTGCATTCTAAATGGTCTATTATGACCTTATTAGACTCAAATAAGACTCAACACACCAAAATCTATCAAAATAATTCATTTACAAAATGATCTAACATGGTGCCCCTACATTAGAAACCTCAAAAGAAATTTTTAGCTTGGACTTTTTGGGACTTAATAAAACCTAAAGATGACCTTGCTTTATTTCTTTACATTTTTTTAGGCACCTAATTCCTCCAAACATTTGTATTTATAAAAAATGACTATTTAGGCTTCAAGGGTTAAAATAGGCTAATAGATTAAAGATTACCAAGTCAAACTAAGTCAAAAAGTTTTGGAGGCTTCACATATGAAACATGTGTTATCCTAGCATTCCTTAGATATATTATAGTCAACTCATAGTCCTTAGTCTATATTACCAATACAACTCAATGATTCGTGTCACGCAAGAAAAGGATTGCATGCATCTAAAAGGTTGAGTATTTCCTACTTTTGATCTATAGTTAACTATAGTTCTCTTATAAGACAACAAGTCATGTCTTTGTTATAAATTTTGAAGTTTCAAGTAACTGATCACCAAATTGTATAAAGTAGATGTATGAAATCAAGAAAGGATCACTTAGGAAAGGAGAAAATTCAATAGGCATTTTTAGGCCTTAATGGGTGCTTCCCAAGGATGATTGAATATTTTATTATTATGCAAACTATACCTTCAATATTTTTTTTTCAATTTAACAATGAAGAGAATTTGACATTTTATGCTTGCATATTTGTCTTAAAATAGTTCTTCTCTGTTACAAACCATGCCTTTGTTTATTTTTCTTGATGAGTAATATTTATAAATGGAACTTGCAATCATCCATACATATGGTCTTTGATGCTAGAATTGAATATTATTCTTGAATAGTCAATTTTTTGTCATCTTATTATTAGTATCAGAGTATCATTTGGCACATCACCTTAGTATAGTCTTAAGAATTATTTTCTTTCCCTTTTCTCCACAGACTTAAAATTTAGGAAAGATATTACAATTCTAAAATCCCAAAAATTATCTTGCAAGCCACCTCCCATATTTGCAATATTTCTCATTGTTGGTGTAAGTTTAAAGGAAAAAATAAATCTAATCATCAATACTAATGTTTTTCATTTTCCTATAATGTGCATCTCCTCACTCTAACGAAAAGGGTCTTCTAAAAATTTCCACAATGTTTCATTAATAGATTTGTGTAGGAAGAATTTTTGTATACCATGCTTCCTTTCAAATATATAGTATGAAATTAAATCACCCATAGAGGGAATAGATTCTTGTTGGCCTTACATATACCTTGTTTACAAGGTTTTAGCATTATTATATATTTTCTTATTTCATCCAATTTCTTGTATCCTTTGTATGAAACCAATGGAAGGAGGCATGCATCTCATTAAAATTCCTTTTTTAAATTGTGGTATATTGATAGACTCATAGTGTAAGTGCAAGAAGTTGGGTCTAATTTTTGGCCAAAAAGTTGAAGTGTTTTTCCTGAAAATCAAAGTTTGTCACAATTGGAGCAAAATTTTGAAACACATACACATAGAATGTTTAGAAATTTCAGTAATATGAAATGTAGGATTTTGAGTTTAGTTTACCAATATGTAGTTTATTCTAATAATCATATGATACAACTTAATTTTGTATAGGATGTACAAAAATTACTTTTTTAAGTCACTTTTTTAGGTGACCCATAATATGCACATGTACAACAAGCATAACTTGACCTAAATAAAAATATTTTTCTAATTTCTTTTGGGGAAAGATGTGTATTATAGTGAAGTTTGATGAAGATTTTTTAATTAATTGTTTATTGACCTTAATTTCTATTTTTCAAAACCCCTCATGTATGACAAACACAATTTTAGCTAGACTAATCATAAAATGATTTTAATTTTTTCATTGTGTAAGAAATGATGCCTAGATTGATGACCTATAATTTTAATTTAAAAAACTTTAAAAATTAAAAATTATTAAAAAATAAGTTAATACATGACATTTCAAGTTTGTGAACCACTTTCCTTGACAATTAATTAATAAATATAAAAACATGTTGAATCATTAAAAAAACTTACACATTGGAAAACTAGACATCATCATTTATAATGGGTATTAATTTCATAAAAAAAATCTTAATAAAAAGTCGTCAACCATATTGCTAAAGTCAATTTTTTCACTTGTTAACTTGGCCTTGTACTTATAGGTCCAAGGCTAAGGGTTGGGTTACCATTCATTTTTTGAATCTAAAATTAAATGAGAAACATGAGTTGTGAATTTCAAACTTTTTGGAATGAGTACTTGCTTTAAAATGGGTACCCATTTTAAAAAACCAAATAGGTACTTATTTTAAAGTTGAGAACACTGACACTTCCACTAAAAGTGCATCCATTAGCTTGCAATTACCCATAATCATTTTCATTTTGAGGGGAGCTTGGTCAAACATTTCACATGATCAAAGATCTACCACACTTTCCACTTAGTCAAAGTTTTACAAATTTCCACGAGTAGATAGAATCTCTCAATCTTATCCTCTTTATTAAATTTTATTTTGAAGATAGTTCCTTCAAGATTTTTTTTGTTTTTAAAATCTATGATTAATGCTACTCATTTTACAATTTTCCTATTTTGTATGTTTATGATGGAGGACTTGTTACAAGGTGAATTCAAGGATGTATTTTTATCTTTTTTGAGCATACTAGTATCCTTTGAGTGTTTGAAAATATCTAACTTCCACATTGACTAGCTTTTTTTACTTTGACATACATCCTCATAGCAGTTTGAATCAATTCACATAGGGGGTTGTTTGAGGAGAACATGCCCCTCACAACTCAACAAAATCCCTAAAGGCATTTGCAAACATTACTAGTTTCTTAATAAATTTGAACATTGAAATATCACAGGGTAAATGAATTCCATTAATTGGACTTCTGCTAGTTCATTTCCTTAAATACAACATCTAATCCCCAAATAAATTCATTTTTGTATGTTTGTACGGATTCAAACAACAATAGAATAAAATTAATTTACAAATTTGAAAAGAATCATCTAATTCAATTTTAAAATTCCAACATCTACTATCTTCAATACCTTATTTCATTCTAAATTTAACTAAATATTATTCTTTACTTTATATAAATTTCAAAATTAAAATTTTCAACTTAAATTTTTTCCCCATCCCCCTCTCCCTCTCCCTCTCCCTCTCCCTCTCCCTCTCCTCACTCTCTCCCCTTGTAAATATTAATTTATTGATGTTTCAAATCCACAAAAGAATATATTTAGTGAAAATCAGTTGGAATCCAATCCAGCCCAATTCATTTAAACTTTTATTTGGTATTAATTTTTACTTTTAAAACTTTTGATGTCCTCCCTCACTTAACGCTTTACCTTAATATGCTTTTCAAATAAGTCACATTTCTCTTGAATTTACCATGCATTGATGCAATTGCACTTGAATCGCTTTATAAATTTTAATAAGGCAGTCAGTCCCACATGAAAGTTGTATGACATCGATGAATTGTCTCATTTAAGCTCTGAAAATATTTGTTCCTTCTTGGTAAAGGATGATCTATCTTAGGTCAAGTCATTTTCCACCTGTCATTTTAATTAGATATTTTGCTTTCAGTTGTCTCCTTCAAACAGATTTTATTTAGATTCTTGGATTTGAAGTCTCCTTCATTAATGAGTCGCACTCACAATAGCAAGTGGCGTTGAGTAATTCATTACTGATGAATTGCGCGTGCACAATAAGAAGACGGCTCTTATGAAAGTCGCTCATCTTCTGACATGCATGTGAGCATTAAATCTTTCACCACTCTGTCAATTCAATCCTTCTCATTCAATCCTCAGAGATTGGGTACAAGCTGGCAAGTAAAAATGTTGATAGTTGAGATAAAAGATTTGATTATATTGTTTTAGGTTTTAGATTGAAAAGTCTATAATAGAGTAAATAAATAAAATAATGTTGGAGTTAGTAGAAACAAATTTATATTACAAAATCTGAATAGTGTCAATTAAGTAGCTTGAATGTGTATTTTATGAAAATAATTATACAAATAGAAAATATTTGAATTAAATGGTTTCAGACAAATTCACTGTCAGCAATTCACCTCCAACAATTCATCGCCATGGCAAATTCATCTCTAGGAAAATGCACCACCAGCAATTTCCTAATTCACCTCCAATAATTCATCGCCACGACAAATTCATCTCAAGGAAAATTCACCACCAACAATTTCCTAATTGTATATGTAATGAATCATCCACGGCAATGAATTGTTGGTGGTGAATTTTCCACGACAATGAATTGTTGGTGGTGAATTTTCCACGCCGATGAATAAATGGTGGTGAATTTTCCACGACGATGCATTGTTAGAAGTGAATTGTTTAAAAAAGACACTAAAATAAATAAATAAAGAATGAATGATAATATGTTTGATTCCAAAAGTATTCTTTAAAAAATTAATACTTTTATTAAAACATGTGATTAAATTAAGTTCATCTGATGATTCTGATGGACAATATTTTAGTACAGCTTCAATAAAGAATTGTACAAATATATTCATTCATAATAGAAACAGACATCACCAAAAAAACTTTTTGAGAAATATAAATGACAGTAGGTTATAAAGCATGTGTTAGCTGCTCCTTATCAATATATCACGTACAATCTGTATGATGTTATAAAACACCAATAAAATGGTTACCCAATACAGCGAGGAGTGTGACACGGCGCTTTCTCCGGCATGGAGACCAATTAATATCAAGAACTGTACTGAGTTTTGAGATTGCTGGTATCTAAAGATATTTCGAAGTGATGTAGAGGGGTTGATAAGAATGTTGATAGTTCAAAAAAAGATTTGATTGTATTGTAAAATTTATTTATGTGGGACACAATGTAGGTGGGCTAAAACGCAAGGTGGCACACATGTCAATAATGTATTGTTTATGTAATCATCAGATTACATAAATTCGATCGTATTTATTAGTTTATTGAAAATTAAAATTTAATGTATTTTTATTTTTAATTAATTAATAAATACAGTCAGATTGGGTAGACACTAATCGGAGAACATATTTTAACATTTAATAGTTCCATCTACCCTTGCAAACAATAATGGTAGAAAAATTTATGATATAACATCACCCATACAATTATCTACCCAAATCTATGGTCATATGAAGCCAAATCCTTGTTATTGGGATCTACAAGCACTTGCATAATCAACTTGAGTTCTTTTAATTCACCCATTTCTATTTTTTTACGAAGAGACAACAATTAACTTTTAATTTTGGATCGTTGAAATTCTACAAGATTCATTCTACAATTTTCAAAAAATTTTATACTTGGAAGATACAAAGTTAGCCATTTTTCTTAGTCCCTTAGAATGGACCCTAACACTATTATCTATAGTTTATGGTGATGCTTTCAAAGCTTCTTTCATTTTGGTGCTAGTACCTTCATAAAGCTCTACTAGTTTCATCACTTTCTAGATTTGTGCCTTTGGGTTGAATTGTTTCTTAATTTTTAGGATGGTTTTCCTTTTATTTAAATAGTAACATTTAAGATTGCATATGTCTTTCATTAGGTTTGTTGATGCATATTTTGACACATCAACATGTTTGAATGACGTATGTTCCTCTATTTGGAGGATCTTAATCTCAGGAGTCTCTATTTGGTTTGCAAGTTTCAAAGTTAATTAAAGTAACTAAGTATGAGAGCACTTTGGCAGTATCACTCAAAGGGCTCTAGTGGAATACAAAAATTTAATAACAAAGTCTAATGATCTAATGTGGTAAAACCAATTGTGTGTGACCTAAAGCACATTTTAATCACATTTAAGTTCATGACTATGGATACATTTTATATGTAAATTTAAGACATTTACACATTTATTTTCAACATCAATTTGAAAGAAATGATATCTTAAAACTTCTTATTGACACTAAAATTATAATTGTGAGACATGATAAACTAACCAAAATAATAATTATTTTATATTTTAATGTTAGAGTAATCATGCATTAGCTAATGATTAATTAATCCTTAATTGATTATTAGTCTAATGTATTCCCATGCTTTTAAGCTAAACTTAGTTCTTTATTAAGTTAACTAAGTGCTTTTCTGTGTTAACTGAAATGAGCAATTACTAGGGTCGCTCCTATATAGCACTCAACCTTCATTGTATTATCACTTTGGAGATTTACTCTAGAACTCTCAACCTTTGAGAACTTTTATTTTCCTTGAAGATTCTTGAGGTTCATTTTGTAGCTTTTTCTTGTTGAGGAATATTACATATATTAAATTTGCAGATCTCTTACATGGAAGGTGTCTTTGTTCATTGTTTGATCTTGTGGAACTCATAGTTTTGTGTTTTTTCACAAAATCTAACATGCTATCAGAGCTTAGATTCAACGAACCCTTTCTCGATTTATGAGGTTTTTTCTTCAACAAGGGTTACAAGCTTTAGATATGAAACCCTTTTGCTTTTTTTTGCAAATTTTTGGTGGTGGGTGATTTTAGGTACATTTTGGCGCAAAAATAACCTCACTGTTGGATTCAAAGCTATTGAGAAAGTCATATTTGGCTTTTGTTTGGCTTGATTTAGACTCCTAAGGTCAGATTTATGAGGGTTTGAAGTAGTTTTTTTTGGATCTAGAGGGTAGTTGCATTTTCGGTTTATTTTGGCACAAAAGGGATCTCACTATTGGATTCAAAAGGTCAATTCCATGAATTTTGACTATAAATTTATCCTATTTTGGCATTGGGAGCTCTTGAGGAAAATAATTTCACAAAGGGCTCATACGACCTTCGTACGATCGTGTGCACAAAAAAAAGGGCCTAATTTCAAGGTTTGCATTCAAATATTTTACAAATTTCTTTTTTGAAATTAAAAAAAGAAGAATAAAAGGTAGGTTTTAGGGTAGATATTTGATTTGATGGGCGCATTTAATACTTACACGTAGGGTGCATATTGTACCCTTGTGATAGTCTTTTTCCCCATTGATGGGCTTTTTCTAAGCATTGATGGTCTGTTTTCACAAACCAACAACCATTTTTTCTCTCTCTAGCAGTATATATAAACTTCCTGGAGGCACATTGAAATTTACCTTACCAATGGAAAAATTTTCCCAACAACAATTTTTCTTCTTAGTCAAAAGCGACGAAAAATGTTTTTTTCTAGTGAGGATTCTTTTTTTTTAGTCATGTGAGTTTTTCTGAGAGGTGAACAAAAATTTCCAATGATCGACAACATATTTGACGAATATTTTTTTTGAGGCCCAGTTATTTTTCTAGATAGTAAGGGAATATTTCCCAACATATTCCTACTAATGTCATGTTGACATTAGCATGACATTCAATTTGTACATATGCTGACGTCAACATGATGTCAGTCGTACAAATGATTGCAAGGGCCCCTTCAAGACCCATTTGTGCCCTAAAGGGGATCTTTTCTTCTTTTGGCCATAACTTGGGTGTATAATGTCAGATTTTGATGAACGAGATATCGTCGAAAGGCTAGTTCTACCAACTTTCCAGTGGTGTACTAGTTCTTGAGATTCCCAGGTGGACTAAGTTTCCATCTGTGGTGAATTAGTCCCACTACTAGGCCTGAAAAGTGTTTTATGCATTTTTTGATACCCATTTGGCAGATTCCTGTTATGGCAAATTTTCCCCAAAATTGGACTGTCACTGAGCTTAGCATAAGCGTCCCAGTCAACATTTCCAATCAACTATGTAGGATTCTAGAGCCTCTCTCCATCATAATTTAGATTCCAAGTGCACCTCTCCAGTCTTATTTATCTCTGTCATTGTTTACTTGCATTCTTAGGTATTTTTGCATACATCATTGTGTTTTCAAACAAGTTGCATTTCTTAGGTTTAGCATTAATAATCATCTTTTTTTTTAGTTTATTACATTTAGACATTGTATTTAGGAATATTGCATCTATCGCTGCATTAATTTTGAATGTGCACATTGCATTTTGGGTCCATTTCTCTCCTTTTAGGTGAAAAACCCTAGAAGAGTTAGAGAACCCTTGGATACACAAAATCGGTGTCCACAAGAGGCTTCTCATTCCTTCACACCTTTGATTTGGAGGATTTATCAGTCTTTCATTCACCTTTCTCTCTTTTGGATAGGATTTTTCTCCCACTATGGTTTTCTCCTTTTCTCTATTTTGAGAGATCTTTTGTTTGTACATGGCTACCTCACCAGGACTTGTTTTTTGAGACCAATCATGGATTCATTTTAAGGTTTTTAGCTACTACCTAAGTTCATCTTAAGGGGGTGTTAGAGTAATCATGCATTAGCTAATGATTAATTAATCTTTAATTGTTTATTAGTCTAATTTATTCCCATGCACTTAAGCTAAACTTAGGAGTTTTTTATTAAGTTAACTAAGTGCTTTTATATGTTTACTGAAATGAGCAATTACTAGGGTTTCTCCTATATAACACTCAACCCTCATTGTATTACCACTCTAGAGATTTACTTTTTTTGAACTCTCAACCTTTGAGGACTTTTATTTTCCTTGAAAATTATTGAGGACTGAGCATTCTATGGTTTTTTCTTGTTGAGGAATATTGTATATATTGTTTGCAGATCTCTTGTGTGGAAGGTGTATTTTTTCATTAATTGATCTTGTGGCTCATTTTTTTTATGGTTTTTCACAAATATAACATTTAATATAAATTAATTCATCATTTTTTTCATTCACAAACCTTATCACTATACATCAAAAACTAAAACCAAAACTATAACTAATCAAAACTATTCTAACAAAGAGATAAAAAGTTATAAAAAGAAGGGTAAGAAACCTTAGGCTCATTAGTTCTAAACTTTGTACACTATTCATTTAATAGATGAATCTGAGTTAAAACCTCTTTTGGATTGACCCAAAATATTGTAGCTAATGCATAATAGGGTATAATCTTAAAGGAAAAAATAAACCATGAAGGTCATAACTCCAACCACTCTACTCTTAATGTAGGATGAAAACACAACTTCAATTGCAAAAGGATTGTAAAAATTATTTAATTTTTGAGCTACACAAACATACTTAGGTTGACCTCACAAAATATTTCACTATCAAAAAGACACTAGTAATGTGAAACATGTTTTGGATTCATTCAATATACATGAATTAAGTGTACAAAGTAAGAGATACCATGCTTAGAGATCAAAAAACCAAAAAAGAAAAGATAAAGTGTAGTGAAAATAGATTGTATTCATTTTTAAATAGGTTTTCAACCCTTTAAAGTAACTTGCAATTAAATATTTGTAGGTTTAATGGGTAGGGAAATATGTATTTATCAACCAAAATATTTCCTTCCAAAAAATATATCACTTAAATTAAAAAATAATACAAAAGAGTTATATAACATACATTTCTGCATTGTAATTATCCATTACCATTGGACAAAAATTTGACATGGAAATATATGTCATACTTTTTTTTTCAAGTCCTCTTTATAATTCTTCATTATCATTAGATAAAAAATTGATATGCAAATGCATGTCATCTTCTCTTTTACATGTTCTCTTTATACTTCTTCATTACCATTGAGCTAATATTTGACATGCACATGCATTCCATTCTCCTATTTGCAAGTCCCCTTTAATTTTTTCTTTGAACTCCTGGTCATTTTCTAAGTGTACTTTAACAATATCAGGTCTTGGAAAGCATGAATTTTGTAGCATTTTATTATTTTAAACAAAAACTAAAATATCATCCATATTTAAATTAAAATAAGTTTTGTAAATGAATGCAAAAAAATATTTTATAGGTTAATAGGCTTGATTTAAGGTTTTGAAGTCTTTTTGCACTTGGGAAGAAAAACTGGATTTTTTTATGTATATTCACACATGTGGTGGTACTAAAAATTTACATATTCACATTTAAGGTTTTCAATTTTTTAACATTTAGATATTTAGGAATTCCAGAACTTTTTTTGTATGCTTACACATTTAAGAGCTCTATAAATTTTTGCATGTTTGCAAGTTTATGATTTCTAGAAGATTTTCATTTGCAACATAGAATTAGAAGGATTACTAATCAATAGACTTTCCAACTAACAAGTGGTTTGCAATGAACCCACTTGAAGGTGAAATATAATTTATACACCTACTTATATTGAGAACTACTCCAAGGCTCTTAAAAGGGAAAAATACACAATGACATTCATTTTATTTTTCTAATGGGGTGTGTATTTAAAATGTTTAGTATTTCTAGTGACTTTCGTAGAATCTTACATGGAAGAGGAAGAACCTATGCCTTAATCCATTTAGCAATAATGTCTTGGGATGCATAAATTGTTCTTTTCAATGAAGTAAAAACTTGTTATGATGATGCAACATTAATGCGTTACTTAATTATTTAGACACAATTTCTTGTTTGGTTGTATTATTGCTATCTCCTCAAGTATTCGTCCTTTGTGGTTATTTCCTTCTTCTAAGGCACATCTATTTCAAAATTTTATTTTTATTAATGTCTCACATCTAAATTCACCATCATGTTACTTATATTTTCCTAATGAAGGGTGAGGAAACAATAAATTAATTAATTTGTTGAAGATCTTTTATAGTTACTAATCTTTCTTGTGTAGGACTGTTAGAATTACTTCACAACATATGTGATAATTTCTTGATTTATGGTGGGAGGTTCATTTCCTCTCTTCTTATGATCTCTTTGTATTTTCACTTTAATTAACATTTCACAACATATGTGATAATTTCTTGATTTATGGTGGGAGGTTCATTTCCTCTCTTCTTATGATCTCTTTGTATTTTCACTTTAATTAACATTTCATTGGTGAAATATTCTTAGGGAGGGAATATTTAGAATTATTTTTTTATGAAATTTATCTATTTGAGACTTACAAATCAAGTGGAAGTGACTAACTTATAAGGGTTAATAAACACTAGGTTCTATACATGTAAATAATTGGGAAACATGTTTTGGAGCATGTAATAGTTCCATCTACCCTCTAAAAACATCAATATTATTAACAAAGTTATGATATGATGTCACCCATACAAGTAGCCACCCAAATCTATAGAGCTATGAAGTCAAAATCTTGTTTTCTTTTGAGGGTTTAATAAAAATATCTCAAAAGAGGCATTGGGATTCACAATAACTTGCACTTGTGAAATATTTTTTCTTTATTTCTTCTAATTCACCAAAAAAAATAAGGACATCAAGTAGTTAAGATTTAATATTGGGTGATTGAAATTATAAAAGTCCCATTCTTTAGTTTTTAATTTCTTCTTCTTACTTAGAACATACAAATGGTTAGTCATTTTTCTTGATGCCTTAGATTAGATCCCAACACTATTGATTTTGTTGGTGATAGTGACTTTCTACAATTCTCCTAGTTTCTATCACTACCTAGATTTGAGCCTTTGGGTTAAATCTATTCTTATTTTGTAGGTAGATACTTCCTTTAATTCCCATAGTGAAATTCAGTCATGCATATCTCTTGCAATAGACTATTTCTTGTGAGTTTTTACTTCCATAAAATTATGGATTCTTGCTACCAATCATCTATAATAGACTTTAATCTAAATTTACTAATCTTAATTTATAAAATAAGATCAATAATTTATTTTCTCACTCTTGCTGACTTTTATGTTAAAATGAGTACACTAGATGGTGCAAAAAAAATCCAAGACAAAAAAATATTGAATCAAAAAAATAATTATTTGTGTATTTTATGTTTCACAATTTTTCTTGTTTAATGTAGTAATCTATTTATTGCAATAATTATCAAATAATTTGTTGAAACCAAGTAGCAATCATGGTGTTCATTATCATTAGTTCAATACTCCAAATTTTAACCAAAGAATTTAAATAGTGTCATAAGTATAAAAATTAATGCATTATTATTTATTGTGTCTTGCTACATCATCTTTAGGAAGGCATATTTGATTTGCTCAATTAATTTGAACCTTATTCCATAAGATAATGCAACTTGTAAAAATATTGGTTCTAAGGAGGTTTATGGTTAAATCCACAATAATTTTGGAATCATGCATATCATTGTACTTAAGAAAGGGTATACACACATTTTATAGAAAAAATTTCAATTCCATAATAAAATCATTTTATAGAAAGAGAATAGTTATAAGAGGAAAAAAATAGATCAAGGTATACTCATTCAAATAACTCTTTACTAAGAGTAGGGGATCATATCATTCCATTTATTACCCCTCAAGTTTCACCCATGGCTATTTTATCAATGCAATAAATTTCCCTCTAGCTATTTGAGGTACTACACATAATTTTCTAAAAAAACTAGAGAAATTATTCTCTAAACATGTCCATGGGGAATTGGGAAAATAGAAGAATATGTTCAAGCTTTCAAACATGCATATATAAAAACTTATATTCAATAAGAGGGTATTTCCAATTTATTATTTCCTTTCACAATATATGAGGTATCTTCCAATTGTTACCTTGGTTTGCCAAATAGATCCATTAGATATTGCAATGAATTGGAGAAAATATTCCTTAATCACTTTAGAGTTCCCATTTATCTAGAAATATTATATGATAAATTTTTGGTTGTACACATAGAGAACCAAATGAGTCCATGAGCATGTTCAAAACTTGGTTCCATAATTTATATACTAGGATCAAAGCTTCCTGCACTCAAGTTGATCTTGTTTTTATATGTGTTAGCGAATGAATTGGCCTTTAATGTAATATTCAAATAATAACTCTATAGCCCAAGATACAAATACCAATATTTTCTAACATCTCTAGAAAGGCCACAATTGCATTTGTGACTTTCCTCTAAATTTTGGAGGTACAACTCCCTCGTATGATATAATTGATTTTTGGATATGCTTTTCACCAGAAAGCAAGAAAGGAAAATAAGCACTAATCTATAAATAAAGACTAGTGTGGTGAAATTAAAGAAACCATTAACACCAAATATCAAATAATTTGACAATAATGATTGATAAACTTAATAGCAAAGAATGAATATGATCACAAATGAAGAATATAGTATTGAAAGATTATTCCACACAGAGAACAAATAGACGTAATCTATTCAGCCAACAGACTAATATGATAAAAACTATATCCCAAACTTATAATTCACATATTAAAAGAAACTTGAAATCATAATTTATTCTCAGGAATGTTCCTCCTTAATTACATCATAGTGCCATCAAAGAAAAATAGGACCCTTGTAGAGTCATTTTTTCTGAATTTTATATTCTACTCCAATCTTGAATTCTGGTGGTTACAATAATGGCCATTGGACTAGTCAACAGTTTCTTGCCATCTAATCATTCCACTAAAATAAACTAATAAACCAAAAGAATTAAAGGTTAAGAATGATCATAATTATGTTGTCTCTTTAGCTGCATTTGACAATTAGCTAGAGCACTTCCTATTTAGACATCTACCATGTGGTGATTTGTACTTGCAAATGGTGCAAGTTTTAGGGCCTGAATTGAATGAAAAATGCATGTCTCCATTAATCCATTCATGTGAGCATTAAGAAGAAATGGTAACTTGATTTTTTCATATCAAAACTAAGGCTTGTAATAAATTCCAATCACACCAGCATTTAGTTCTTATTCTACATCACTGCCTCTTCAATCGCCAAGACCCAAGAAAATACAACCTAGGTTTACTTCTTATTTCCTATAAATCCAACAAGCAAGATCTTCATTTTCATATTTCAAGTTGCATTTTTGAAAGATGGAAAGCATTGAGAGTGATGGTTCCTCTAGGAATGGTTTCATGGTGATTGAGGAGGTTGAGTGTAGTCCCTTCTTTAGGTTGTTATCAAACCAAATGAAGGAAGTCTTTGTAATCCAAAGTGAGATAGAAGAAGTGTTGCACCAGATTCTGGGAGAAGAGTTCTTGAAGCACATCCATGTCCACAACATAGAGCTCCTGGATCATTTCATCTACAATGTGATTCACACCTCTAGACGACATGACTAGGGAGTTAGGGTAGTAAAACACCTGGTTTTCCTTGAGTACCAAAATAGAGTGAGGGTGGCTATCAGAAGGTTGAGCCAATTTCCTAGAGCCTCGTGGGTGATTCCATTTGCATCACTACTACGACCCAGCATGATATTATAGAGGAGATGATGACTCTTCTTTGTGCGGGGCTAGTCTAGAATGATATGGGGTTGTTTTCCCATTTTATCCAGTCTAATGAGAATCTACTTTCACCAACCCAGATTGAGTATAGATGTAGGAGGTGGTGGAAGGAATACATGTCCATATGTTTGTTCTCTGCAACTAGAAGAAATACTTTGATAATCTTTTTATTTGGAGGCATTTTGGTGGAAGAAATTTGTGTCCTTATGTTTGTTCTCTACAACTAGAAGAAATACTCTGATAATCTTTTTGTTTTGAGGCATAAATGCTAAATTTTGTAACACCGAAACATATATATATATATGAATGTGATATAACATAAGTTTTTTATAATCTAGTGTTATGTTCTCTTTTTATCAAAGCACTCTTTCCCTTAATTTGTCACTACATTTGATAATAATGTCTACATATGTTAATTTTTTGCATATTTACATTTCCCTTGGTTGTATTCTCTTAATCAGGAATTTCATCACATTGGCATTGTTTAATAAAGAAATATCCAGAAAACTTGTGAAATCCACCATGCTCACAAAATCCCTACACTTTACCGCCTTCACTTTCATTTTTGTTTTCAACAAAAGAAGGGGTTTTGGAAACCTTGTCAGGAACCAAAAATGGTTTCCAAACCTATCAAAAAATTTGATGACGCATAAAAACTTCTCATTCACTCTTTAGCTTTTCTTTATTAGTGAAGTTTTGAAAAGTTGCATAACCCTCAGTATGGTTCGACATCTTTTTGAACATTCAGACTTAGTGTTAGAGCCTTTTTTGGTTGTCTTTCAGGTTCTGGTTGTGTGCCCTTGTTTTTCATTGCAAATCCTTGGCCTGTGAGTTTTATCTTTCATTTTAGCATGTGGGTTAAATGGGCTCCCATAAGGGTTGAGCCTAGCGTGCTAGTTTTCATCTCTCCGGTGGGGCGGCCTGTGTTAGGGTTTTTCCTAGCTTTTCTTTTCCCCATTTTTGGGCTTTTAGTTCAGTTCCCCTTTCTCTTTTGCTTGCCTTGGCTTTTCTTTTGTTTTATCGAAGGTGGAATGGATGCTTGAACGGAACTAGAACTTTTCCAAATTATGAAGTTCTAGTTCTTGTTCACGCATCTGTCCCGGTTCCAATTCCGCGTGATTGGAGTTTCTTTTCCTTTCTGCCCTACGTCGGTCGCTGGTCGTTTTCTTCTCCATGTTCTTCCCTTTGTTTTTTTTGCTTTGTTTCCTTTGGCGGGTGCGGGATCGGAATGGGAATAGGTTTTGGAACCTTTTCATGGGTTCCAGTTTCGAGTTCTGTTTTGCTCCCATCTCCCTTCCTTTGTCTTTTGCAGAGGCGAACCTGGGTTGGGTTTTGGTCTCGGGTGGTCATTTTGGTTTTCGTCTCTTTCCCCGCTCCGGCTCTGACTCCGTCTCTTTCCTGGTTCTGGCTCTGACCTTGTTTGGTTCTCGTTCCACTGGCCTTTTGATTCATTGACCTTCCTGGCCGGTGCACCTACAACTTAAGTTCCCCCTGAGCCCCTTTGTCTCGTCATTAACTGGCCCCTTGTTACCGTTTTCACCGGCCCCGCGGTGACTTCACTGTGATGTCTTGTCAAGTATGCCCAGTCTTCCTGATCCAATTTGAAATGTGTGAGTTGCCTATCAGCAAGACATTTCAGATGCCTTGGCGATTGAATTTATCATTCAGGCTGCAGTTGGAAGACTTCTATTGTATTTCGGCGATGGAAAGTATTCTCTATCGGCTTATGGTATACAGTCA
Source organism: Sequoia sempervirens (assembly GCA_007258455.2). NCBI lineage: Eukaryota > Viridiplantae > Streptophyta > Pinopsida > Cupressales > Cupressaceae > Sequoia > Sequoia sempervirens. The sequence goes on from VDFB02000008.1 coordinate 76,803,473, forward strand.
AGATAAGGCCTTATCGAAATTGAAATGTTATACCGACTCACTTTAGAATGAGCATTTCGGCAAAGTGTAATGCCATCGGTGTGAAGTCACAGTGAATTTTTGGTGTCACACCGACCGATGGTGGATGGAAGCCTATTGACAAGAGTCTGGGTTTTCGAAATAAGTCTCGGTGAAGTGTCTTTTTCTCGCCGACATAACATATGGGATTCACTTCGGCCAGACTTGGAGCATTCGGTGTAACATCTCAGCGAACTCCTCTTGGTCTCATCGACAAGGCATATGGGTGTCTCTCGGCATGAGTTGTGGCTATTGATATAACGTCTTGCCAAATTCGAGAAGTCTCGTTGAGTGACCTTCGGTCTCGTCGATGGACAAGAAAAGGGTCTTCATCAGCATAGGCTTTGAGTTGTCCTAGCGACACACAAGTGAATGAAGATTTTTGGAAAGACATGGTGTGCTCTACAGAAGGTCTTCCCGATATCTTAATATTATAGCGATGCACAAAAAGAAAAGGGTTTCAGTTGGTGAGAGATCATTAATGTCTTGGCGATCTATTGTTAACTGCAGGATGTGGTAAGGTAGGACCCGAGCAACTTAAAGGCCGAAAGTGTGAATGTGCCAAATGTGAATGGTGATGTTTTAATCAGAACGATACAGGTGCTCGATAGTTATCAATGGCCGAATGTCAGGTATGCCATATAGAGGACCACATAGATCAATGGCCCATGGTGGCCAATGATACAAATCAAGGGCTCTCATTCAGCTCACCGATACAAAGTGATCAATCAATACATCCTGTGAGGAATGCGATGGTCGTCTGATCTTGGGTGATCGATGGTCGAGTTTCAAACTAAACCATGGTCAGGGTTTGGTATTGACGATGCGTGTGAAAACCAGAGGCCTAGAGCATTCATGGTGACAGAGAGTTGGTTGCTGGCTCTGCCAAGCTAACATTCATGGCAACATGACTCTGGGACAAGGATGGCATGGCTCAAGTGTGGGTACATGGATTTGGCAGCAAATTTGGTGCAGGTTGATTGATCTTTGTTCATGCGAGAATGTCTCTCCTAATAGCGATCCGACCAGAGGCATTTATGAGGCCAGAGAAGTTGTTGAAGGTCACAGTGAGGGTTGTGATTGGTCGTGATACAGTTGGGGTCTGACGTGGACTGGTGATGTGGCTTGCGTGTTGTTTAGGGTTTGTTCAGTTAACTGCTGATGTGTAATTTCCCTCGCCGGTTGCTTGTTGCTCTCCCCGTTCCTATAAAGGGAGAATTCGTGGCCAGGATGAGGGGTTCAATTCTATTGTGTTCAGTTCCACACTTTTTGAATTCTGGGATTGGTCTGAGATAGGCTAGGGTTTAGTCTTGAGTCAATATTGAGTCTGTAAGCTGTAAAGTCTGAATTTCTCTGTAAATGCAATTAGTCGTGCAATGAAAACATGAAGATGCTTGTCTCTCATGCATACATCATCAGATTGTCTCCACATTTGTATGCTTTTAATCATTTGAATGAATGGCATAAGGTGTCTTTATTCATCTTCTTGTATTTCACAATTTTGTGTTGTTTGTTGATAGGTCTACTTCAAGGAAGCAGTTAAATCCTTTGAATAGATAGCAGTGATCACTTGTTTGTAGGTTGGATTTGGTAAGTAGAGTCTAGTTGATACAAGAGTTTGGATTGTCAGTGTAAGGCATTGATAGTTGATGCAAGGCATCAACAAAACAAGATCCACTGATTGAGCTCTGTTTGTAGATGAATTTCATCTTTTGAGTATGACTCCATGACCTTAGATTAGGCACTGATCTATCTTGTGGCCTGGTTCCTCTCAAAAACCTTTTAATCTACAAATCATTGAATATCTTTTGCTTGATGTCTAGTCATACCTCCTTGTTGCTTCAAGTGTTTTGTAACTAAGAATCTAGCCCTATTTGATGTTCTCAACACTTGGCATCAGGATTTATCTGCTATAAAAAGCAATGTCTGGTCTTCTTTAAGGCATTGTGTGGGTAAACCTGCCCTAGTTCTGCAGAGCCTAAAGAGCAGAAGATCTCAGTCTTTGATTGAATCTTGTCAGTTGGTCTAAGTCCTCCGAGCTTCCCTTGATTGGAGTTGGCTACTCCATAGGTAAAATAGGAGACCAACCTAGTTGCTCCATTAAAAACCCCCAACAAGATGGCGACTCTACTAGGGACTTACTCAGAAATCTAGTTATAAAGTGCCATATGAAAAGAGTCATATCGTTTGCCATGTTGGTTTTGTTCAAAGCTTGAAGAATTTGTGGCCTGGAGAAAAGTTTTGTTGCAGTGAACCTGGAAGCTACAAGACCTATGGTTCTCTGTCGGATGGAACTCAGAGAAAGATTTACATGTAAGTGAGCTTCATACCTTTTGAAGCTCAGTCCTTTGCAAAGAGGTGGTGACTCTGTCAGGATGAACCTGTTGTAGATTCAAAGAATAGTTCCATGGCTACAATGTTTCCAGGTATTCTTCATGCTTTTTTTTTTTTTTATCTTTATTCCCCTTTATTTGGTGAGATCAAGCACTGTCATCAGGGGATATTTGAATATTGCAACTGGATAGTTATAGAAGGATAGGTTTCATTTGCAAGATGCATTGTTGTCCTGATTCTCCCTCTACAAGCTATGATACCATGCTTAAGGCATAGTCTTGTCTTCATAAGAGGGCATATGATAGTGAAAGATACAGGCCTTTGGATTTTGATAAAATCCAGGGTTACCCACATGTTGCCCCTAGGGGAATCAATAAATATTTACCCAAGTTTAAAGGTGGTGTTGAGGAATCAGCATCAAGACATATGCAGTTTTTTATTGATTTCATTGGAGACTATTAGGTTGAAAAAGAGGATGTGGTCATGAAGCTATTTGTCAAATCTTTAGGAGGTGTGGCCGATGATTGGTTTACTTACTTACCAGTGCACTCCATTGATTCATGGTATCAACTCATGACTTTGTTCCTTGATACCTTTGATGAGGAAGTTTTCTTTGAACAACTTGCAAAAGTGATGCCCCAAGCAGAAGATCAAAGGTTGAGTCTCCCAAGCCAAGAACCTAAAGAGGAATATCAATTGGACTGGCTCTTTGAAGAAGGGAGGTGTAATCAGCAATGTGATGAGACAGTTAAGCAGTTCAAGAGCACAAATGGGTGCAGTCTTGACACAAGTCTTCATGAGGAGACAAATGAAGTTGTTGATTCAGGGAGTGCCCTTGAGGATATCAGATTTAATAGAGGAGGTGTGGAAATTCACCCTCATAAAGGTAATCTTTTTGAAGATACTTTGGGATATCCTGGTTTGCTGCTTGGTCTTGCATCCAGTTTGTGTGAAGGTCAAGAAGAAGAAACGGTTGAGAAAATGGACTAGAGTAGTGATCCATTGAGCATTGAGTAAATGTCAGATTTATTGACCACAGAATATCAGAGGTTTGCACACAACTCTATGTTGTTGTGGGCAACTCCTATCGACCTTGACACTGATGATGACCTGCAGGATGCAAGGTATGATGCAAGTGAGTCTGATGCCCCTTCTAATGGTGATCTTACAGATCATGATGACACTAATTTTAGTCTAAAATTAGATTATGCTTCTGAACCAGAGTTGCTTAATGATGAGCAAGATTTGGATGATGAGGACAGTTGGATAGCCCATGGGGATGAGTCAAAATGCTCTGATGACTCTCATTGCCAGCATGATGAAGAACAGAGCCAAGTGAAAAGAGGAAGTGTGTAATGTCCCCAATTTTGTAAGCATCAGAGTTCAGTGGATTTAGCCTATTATGCGACCCTCGTAGGCTGATAGGATGGATAGAGGGTCTTGATGGAGCTTGGCTTGGCTTCAGTTGTCAGATTGTTATCAGTTGGCTTTCGTTTGGGCTCGTTCGGACACTATTTGCTCGGATTGCTATTTTTAGCAGTTATTGGCAGTCAACGTGGGACCCCTGCTATTTTTAGTAGTATGGATGGATTATGTTCAGAATCACTTCATTGTTCATCAGCTTCAGACGGCTCGAGCACCGGGTTAATATTGAAGGAGATATTAATATTTAATTGATTTAATTAAATATTAATTACTGGAGCATTATAATATAAAGTTATAATATTTTATTATAACTTAAGTGATTTTTGCTAAAGGGGTTGCCCATCATTGAAGCGGCCACTTTTAATTATATTTTATAATTAAAAGTGCTTTCAAAAACTATTGGAAAATTAAAAAGAAAAGTTCAAATTTATTTAAATAAAACCTAATTGAAAAAAATTCAAACTCTTGAGGAGATATAAGGGTTTCATTGGGATTTGAGCTCATTATGTTATGAAATGGATTTTTGATCAAGTCTTCTTCCAGAGAACGAAGCCGAGGGTTTCAGTTGTCTACAGGCATTGGAGAACGAGCCATCTTCAGTGTTGCAGTTCAGAGGCTGTGAAATATCAGCTGATCTATTGCATTCAGAGGGATACCTTCATTCAGAAGCTATCACAGAACGTTCACAGAGTTTTCTTTCAGCTTGCTGCAATAATCAGGTTTTCATCAAAATATCATTGTTTTTTAGTTGCATGTTATCTGATCTTATTTGTAATCAGTTCAGAAGATTAATAAATAGACTGGCATCAGCATTTTCAATAGATTCTATCATTTTCAATGTTGCATTATTTTATATAAATTTATTCAGCATTTTCTTTCAAAAAACGCAAAAACGAGAAAAGAAAACAATCAAAGCAGTCAGTTTTCAAAGTTAGCAGAAACAGGGGTTTCTACAAAGTGGGAGTAGTAGTTTAAACCATCATTGCATCAATGATGTACCTCCTCTCACTAAAAATGATAAAAGAGCAGTTGCAGAGTGTGCTAACAGATAAGTGTATCTCTTTCAATGCACTTAAAGATAGTTTGCATAAAGAGCCAGATCTTTTGGTAAGTGTTTATGATGGTTCAAATTTTTTCATGCAAACTAATGATCAAGATGAGCATAAAAATTCCAGCCATGTAGCAGATTGTAGGTGCTATCTTTGCCAACTGGATGGAGTTTTCATAGAATGTGATAGTATGCAGAGCAATGAAGCAAGTTGTTTTCAGCTTCAGGGTGATGTAAATAATAAAAATGCTAGCCTTTTGTCACATAATAGTCAGCATTTTGAAAGTGTGCCTAACTTTCAAATGCATAAGGATCATGTACATGTTTATAATGATGAATATGACAGCCTATTGAGAGGTACTAACATGTTTTGTTAGGTATCTAATTGTGATCAGACTGTGTTTCTATGCAGTCCTAATCAGTATTCACATGTATTGCCACATGATACAGAATCAAAGAATCAAGAAGGTGGCAATAATGAGACCTATTTGATCCGGTTGCCAGTTAACAAAAAAATTAAACACAGGGCAAGTTTTCACTTGTACAAGGGCAATCAGATACTTGTGTTTGTAGAGGTGCATTCATTTATACTGTTGCAGATTGGAAGAGGCAAGCACAAGTTAGGGAATGTCAGCTCATTTAGTAGAATTGTGTTTAACAGAGGAAAGTTGTGGCTTCGCATTTTCATTTGGTGGCCTAGTGTCATCAAATGAAATAAAGAATCAACAATGTGACTCTTGAATTTCCTGTTCATGGACAATTCTCGAAGTGGTGCTTCATCTAAAGCATTTCTTTTTCCATGAACATTAGGTTAGGTTTTTTCTTTTCTGGTCAGTTTTGTTTTGCTATGTCTACTAACCTTGTCCAGTTGGCTCCTCGCTGTTTTGGGTTTCCTTTTGTTCTGGTCTGCTCTCCCAGTGATCTAAATTCTTGCTATGCCCATGGGGGGCATACATCCCCAACTAGAGCCTATGTTAGAGCCTTTTTTGGTTGTCTTTCAGGTTCTAGTTGTGTGCCCTTGTTTTTCATTGCAAATCCTTGGCCTGTGAGTTTTATCTTTCATTTTAGCACGTGGGTTAAATGGGCTCCCATAAGGGTTAAGCCTAGCGTGCTAGTTTTCATCTCTCCAGCAGGGCAGCCTGTGTTAGGGTTTTTCCTGGCTTTTCTTTTCCTCATTTTTGGGATTTTAGTTTGGTTCCCCTTTCTCTTTTGCTTGCCTTGGCTTTTCTTTTCTTTTATCGGAGGCGGAATGGATGCTTGAACGAAACTAGAACTTTTCAAAATTCTAAAGTTCTAGTTCCTATTCACGCATCCGTACCAGTTCTGATTCCGCGTGATTGGAGTTTCTTTTCCTTTCTACCCTACGTCAGTTGCTGGTCGTTTTCCTCTCTGCGTTCTTCCCTTTATTTTTTTTTGCTTTGTTTCCTTTGGCGGGCATGGGATCGGAATGGGAACAGGTTTTGGAAACTTTTCAGGGGTTCCAATTTCGAGTTCTATTCCGCTCCCGTCTCCCTTCCTTTGTCTTTTGCGGAGGTGGATCTGGGTTGGGTTTTGGTCTCAGGTGGTCATTTTGGTTTTCGTCTCTTCCCCTGCTTCGGCTCCGACTCCATCTCTTTCCTGGTTCCGGCTCTGACCTTGTTTGCTTCCCATTCCGCTGGCCTTTTGATTCATTAACCTGCCTAGCCGGTGCATCTGCAACTTAAGTTCCCCTTGAGCCCCTTTGTCTCATCGTTAACTGGCCCCTTGTTACCGTTTTCACCGGCCCCATGGTGACTTCGCTATGACGTCTTGCCGAGTACGCCCAATCTTCCTGATCCAATTTTGAAATGTCTGAGTTGCCTATCGGCAAGACATTTCAGATGCCTTGGCGATTGAATTTATCATTTAGGCCGTGGTCGGCAAGACTTCTATTGTATTTTGGCAACGAAAAGTATTCTCTATCAGCTTATGGTATACAGTTGGGATAAGGTCTTATCGAAATTGAAATGTTATACCAACTCACTTTAGAATGAGCATTTTGGCAAAGTGTAATGCCATCAGTGTGAAGTCACAGTGAATTTGCAGGGTCACACCAACCGATGGTGGATGGCCTATCGGCAAGAGTCTGGGTTTTCAGAATAAGTCTCGGCAAATTGTCTTTGTCTCACCGACATAACATATGGGATTCACTTCAGCCAGACTTGGAGCATTCAGTGTAACATCTCAGTGAACTCCTTTGGTCTCATCGACAAGGCATATGGGTGTCTCTCAGCATGAGTTGTGGCTATCGATATAATGTCTTGCCAAATTCGAGAGGTCTTGGTGAGTGACCTTTGGTCTCACCGATGGACAAGAAAAGGGTCTTCGTTGGCATAGGCTTTGAGTTGTCCCAGCGACACACAAGTGAATGAAGATTTTCGGAAAGACACGGTGTGCTCTATAGGAGGTCTTCCCAATATCTTAATATTATAACGATGCACAAAAAGAAAAGGGTTTCAGTCGGTGTGAGATCATTAATGTCTTGGTGATCTATTGTGAGTTGTAGGATGCGGTAAGGTAGGACCCGAGCAACTTAAAGGCTACAAGTGTGCATGTGCCAAATGTGAACGGTGATGTTTTAATCAGAATGATACAGGTGCTCGATGGTTATCAATGGCCGAATGTCAGGTATGCCATGCAGAGGACCACATAGATCAATGGCCCACGATGGTCAATGATAGAGATCAAGGGCTCTCGTTCAGCTCACCAATATAAAGTGATCGATCAATACATCCTACGAGGAATGCGATGGCCATCTGATCTCGGGTGATCGATGATTGAGTTTCAAACTAAACCACAGTCAGGGTTTGGTATTGACGATGCATGCGAAAACCAGAGGCCTAGAGCATTCATGGTGATAGAGAGTTGGTCGCTGGCTCCGCCGGGCTAGCATTCATGGCGACGTGACTCTGGGACAAGGACGACATGTCTCAAGTGTGGGCACATGGATTTGGTGGCGGATTTGGTGCAGGTTGATTGATCTTTGTTCATGAGAGAATTTATCTCCTAACAGAGATCCAATCGGAGGCATTTATGAGGCCAGAGAAGTTGTTGAAGGTCACAGTGAGGGTTGTGATTGGTCGCGATGCAGTTTGGGTCTGACGTGGACTAGTGATGTGGCCTGCGTGCTATTTAGGGTTCGGTTAACTGCTGACAGGTAATTTCCCTGGTCGGTTGCTTGTTGCTCTCCCTGTTCCTATAAAGGGAGAATTCGTGGCTAGGATGAGGGGTTCGGTTCCATTGTGTTTAGTTCCACACTTTCTGAATTCTGGGATTGGTCTGAGATAGGCTAGGGTTTAGTCTCGAGTCAATATTGAGTTTGTAAGCTGTAAAGTCTAAATTTCTCTATAAATGCAATCAGTCGTGCAATGAAAACATGAAGACGCTTGTCTCTCATGCATACATCATCTGATTGTCTCCACATTTGTATGCTTTTAATCATTTGAATGAATGGCATAAGGTGTCTTTATTCATCTTCTTTTATTTCACAATTTTGTGTTGTTTGTTGATAGGTCTACTTCAAGGAAGTAGTTAAATCCTTTGAACATATAGCAATGATCACTTGTTTGTAGGTTGTATTTGGTAAGTAGAGTCTGGTTGATACAAGAATTTGGATTGTCAATGTAAGGCATTGACAGTTGATGCAAAGCATTAACAAAACAAGATCCACTGATTGAGCTCTGTTTATAGATGAATTACATCTTTTGTGTATGACTCCATGACCCTGGATTAGGCACTAATCTGTCTTGCAGCTTGGTTCCTCTCAGAAACCTTTTAATCTACAAATCATTGAATATCTTTTGCTTGATGTCTAGTCATACCTCCTTATTCCTTCAGGTGTTTTGTAACTGAGAATCTAGCCCTATTTGATGTTCTCAACACTTGGCATCAGGAGTCATCTGCTATAAAAAGCAATGTCTGGTCTTCTTTAAGGCATTGTGTGGGTAAACCTGCCCTGGTTCTGCAGAGCCTAAAGAGCAGAAGATCTCAGTCTTTGACTAAATCTTGTCACTTGGTCCAGGTCCTCTAAGCTGCCCTTGATTGGAGTTGGCTATTCCATAGGTAGAATAGGAGACCAACCTGGTTGCTCCATTAAAAACCCCCAACACTTAGGTGTCCCATTAAGCTTTCAGTGTTTTGGGGAGTTACAAATACTTCATAGAAGATCGAGGACAAAAAAAAGAAGAGATGAAACAAAAAGTTCCTAAAGAATGTCAACATGAGAAGATGTTATAATAACCTAATTGACACATATCAAGGTTCATGAAACCTAAAGAAACACTGAAAAATCCTTTTACTTAGAAAATTTTCAAATAGGGGGTGACTATTTAAGGGGTCATGACCAAAATTGGAGTAACAATGGCTCTAACTAGGGACAAGGACTGAAAGGATGTAGTTGGGAAACTAAAACTTGCATTTTGGTAGGCCATTGTTTTATCTATTGGGCACAAAGTCATGAGAAAAGGACGAAGAGACCAAAAAAAACAAACAAAAAGGGAAACATACACAAACCAAAGTGAGCACACCAAAATTGGGACTATATACAAGGTAGGATAAATCCTATTGAAGGAGAAGTTAAGCTATTCATACAAAACTATTAACTAGCTGGGAGAAAAATGAATCAGACCTAAAAAAGCCAGTGTATTCGTGCAACTTATGGAGAGTAGAAAAAAATAGTTTTTTCCCATGAAACTATGCATTCAAAAATAAAGGCCTTACTGACCATTGTGCTTCTAAAAAGACACTTTTCATCATAAACTTCTTTTCTCTAGGAAGGACGACCTCGTTCCATGTTTTTGGAGGAATAAGGGCATTGATGTGGTGTTGAAGCGATGTTTGTTGGGGTGTTGTTTTGTTGCTTTTATGTGGAGTATTATTGTAGATATTTGACTATGGTGTTTATATATATGTTTTTGTTGGTAGTTTTTAATTAGATCTCACAAATAACCTATGTATTTTCTATTTCTAATGGTTAGTTATTTGGAGGGATTGGCCAATGAACAAGTGAAAGTTAGAATATCTTTCTATCTACACTTTGTGTTATAATTATGAAAATCATGAGCCATAGGATCAAACAATGAACAAAGAAACCTTCCATGCAAGAGATCTGCAAAAAATATGTGCAATATTCCTCAACAAGAAAAAGATACAAAATGAAGCTCAAGAATATTCAAGGAAAACAAGAGTCCTAAAAGGTTGAGAGTTTGAGAGTAAATCTCTAGAGTGATAATACAATGAGGTTTGAGTTCTATTTAGGAGCAACCCTAAATGATAAAGGGTTTAGATCCAAATAAGTGTCAACATCATATGTGATGAGACAATTTGATCTAATAATAACTTACTTCAGTTAACATAGAAAAGAATTTAGTTAACTAAATAAATAACTAATAAGTTTAGCTTAAGTGCATGAGAATAAATTAGACTAATAATAAATTAAATAGTATTAATTATCAACTAATACATGATTGGTCTAATAGGTCCCCCCTTAAGATGAACTTAGGGAATATCTAAAAATTGGAGAAAAGTAGGAAAGAACACCAAGATAAAAATCCTCTCCAAAAGAGAGAAAGGTGAATGAAGGAATGAAAATCCTCCAAATTAAAGGTAACTAACTAAGAAGCGTCTATCCAAATAGTGTCTTGAAAAAGAGGAACATGTATATAATATCATTGAAGCGTGGTGAATTTGTAGACTGTTGTCAAATGATGATTGATATAGTGTTGAAATGAAGAATGTCCTAAAAAAAACAATGATCAAGATCAAGATAAAAAGAATCTGCATGAGTATCAACAATGACACTACTCGAATTAGATGGAAAACAAAGGCAAAACATTTAGAAATCAAAGATATAAATGTCAAAATCAAGAAGTTAGTAATCTACATGAGTGTCCCTAATGACACTACTCAACATGCATGATGCAACTCAAAATTATATGTACCAATAGTCAAAAGAACACTAATCACAAGAGAGATAATAATTTGCATGAGTGTCTCCAATGACACCAATCGAGTTAGATGGAAAACAAAGGAAAAACATCTAGAAATCAAAGATACAAATGGTACATGAATATGTATGAGTGACCAAAATGACACTACTCAACATGCAAAATGCAAGTACTCAGTAGTCTTTGATCAAATGGAAATGAAAGGTCTCCTCCAAAAATAGGAATGCAAGAGTGTCCATATGGTAAAAGCTCCAACTCATTGAAATGCATGTAACTAGTCGCTAATGTATGCTACATCTGAAAGTACATAGGAACAAGAACTAGATATGTATATCACTCAAACTACAAAAGCAAAGAAGCATTAGCACCAATAGTAGAAACCCCCCATAGTGTTGAAAAGGGAGAGCCATGATAGGTACACTAAAATTGTGTGAAACCAAGAAGTACATGTAGGAGAAACAACCTAAAAATAAAAGGGTGTGCAAACTAAGGCACACACACATGAGGCAAGAATCATTGAGATTCACTAATGTCATGGAAGGTACACTCACTTGACAAAGGTGTGATGGAAAATCAAAGGAAATAATCAACCCCTCATGGTACTTTATATCATAGTGCGAATACAAAAGGCACAACAAAATGTGCAAAATCCCCAAAAATTATACACCGGAATGACACTTTAACTAAGTGCATCTACAAAAGAGAATGTGCATGAAAAAGATGTCTACAATGTCCAAATAGGACATAATACTAGAAATACATATAGAACAACCAAAAATGAGTCATCCCACACAAACAAAAATTTTCCAGGAGCTAATATGTCCAATTAATTCACCATAGTGGGAAAACACAAAAAATTAAATAAAATGTGCCTAGAGGGAAATATGGGAAAATTGCATTGATGGTTGTCAAGAGCTCTTAAGTACGGTTTCAACACTGCTAGAATTGTGAAAAATGGAGAAACTAGTCAAAAGTTATGAGCTTGAGACTGAAAAAAATACCTATGACTTCAACAAGCTATAGAATACACTAGCAAAAAAATAAAGTGATGAGACCCAGACTACTAGAAAGTAGGAAAAACCAACCTTCTAATGATATCTTGTTTGCTAAAATTTGACATCGTACTCCCAAAATATGGCCAAAAAATAAAATATTACACCCTTAGGGCCAAAGAGTGGTCTTGGGGGCCCTGCATAGGCTGACTTCATGCTAATATCATCGAATATTCCATAGAATATTATTTGCACTGGCAAAAAACACCCCCCTAAAAATTTGTCAATTTTTTTTTCTATTTATCGGAATAATCTGGAAATGTCAAAAAACTACGCCCAGCTAAAAACTTGTGTGAATATTCTTCTATTGTCGAAAGTTTGGAAAACTATCAAATACAAAATTTAGACTGCCTAGATTTTTGAATAGGGTTAGTAAAATTAAGAAACCAAAATTTTTTTTTGGCGATAGGGTTTACATTGACCACCAAGAGAATAAAGGCGGCCAACAAGAATGTACTGGTGGCGGTAGATGGACCACCAACGAGGTATGAGCCCACTATTTTCTAGGTGAGTACTATCATTAAAAAAATTCCCAAATAAATTAAATTCATTGCCCAAATAAATTTCAAGCTCCTTTTTTTATTTTTTAAAAATTTCTCAAAGAAAATTCTAAAAAAAATAAAAAAGATGACTTTTTTTTTCAAACTTCATGCATTCAAATCTGTACAAAGGCCGTATGGGCCCCTATACAAAAAAAATCCTTAGAAGCTCTCGATGGTGAAATAGGTCGAATTTGTAGTCAAAATTCATGGAATTAGCCTCTTGAATCCAATGATGAGGTCCTTTTCACACCAAAATGCACTAAAAATGTAGGTACCCTCCAGGTCTAAATAAAAAATAACTACTTCAAACCCTCATAGATCTGACTTCAGAAGTGCAAATCAATCCAAACAAAATCCAAAAAAAACTTTCTCAATAGCTCAAAATCCAATAGAAGACTCTTTTTTCATCCCAAATGCACCAAAAATCACCCACCTCCAAAATTTGCAAAAAATCAAAGGGGATTCAAATCTAAAGCCTATAACCCTTGTTGAAGAAAAAAACCTCATAAATCAAGGAGTTCACTGAATCCATGCTCTGATACCATGTTAGGATTGTGAAAAGCACGAGCCATAGGATCAAACAACAAAAAAAGACACCTTCCATGCAAGAGATCCACAAACAATATGTGCAATATTCCTAACAAGAAAAAGCTATATAATGAATCTTAATAATCTTCAAGGAAAACAAGAGTCCTCAAAGGTTGAGATTTTGAGAGTAAATTTCCAGAGTTATAATAAAATGAGGGTTGAGTGCTATATAGGATCAACCCTAAATGATAAATGGATTTGATCAAGACAAGTTTCAAAATCACATGCAATGAGATAGAATGATCTAATAATAGCTCACTTCAGTTAACATAGAAAAGCACTTAGTTAACTGAATAAAGAACTCCTAAGTTTAGATTAAGTGCATGAAAATAAATTAGACTAATAATCAATTAAATATTAATTAATTATCAGCTAATGCTTGATTACTCTAACACCTTGGGATTTACAAAACCTAGGATGGTGGTCCCTGGCATTGTATTTAAGATCTCTTGTGCCAAATTATTTGATACATTGTAAACAACATATATGTTCTCACTTATTTAGCTCCAGTGATAAATACAAAAATTTAAAGATTTGGTAGCATCCTTTAAGATTTCAATGATTTAAAATTAGATAACATGAACATTACATGAAACTTCTACAAATAAGCATAACTGAAATAAAATTTTGTAAATTTTATTTATTTGAGTGACCCTGGAGTTGCAACTTAGACATAAATTCAAGATCAATGCCTTAACCTAGGGTATGGAGTCAAAATTAATGCAATTAGAATCACACAATTGTATTTCACCTAATCATTATAGAGCATCATAGAAGGGCATTACATTATTGTACTCAAAACTCTTAACCAATTCTACTTATCAAATCCTTGTATACATTCACACAAATTTATATCTAAATTAAAGAATTTAACTAGTTCTTTGAACCAGAGCATTAATATAAACATATATCCAAAGCAAAGAAAAGGGAGAAAAATTAGAATGATCTTTGATCAATTGCATTCATAATATGTGAAAGATATATAGTAGGAGACAATTGGATTCATAATTGTGCCATTATATTCAAAAAATACTATCACTATCATATAAATATTACAAATTACAAAAAATAAGAATCAATAACCTAAAATAAAGACTCAAATCAATTCTTTGTGTGTTCAATTACAAAACTCTCCAAAATATCCATGTAAATGGCCTTGAATTCTCTTTTATAAGATATGGGAGCAACAAGCTTCAGGCCAAGTACACATGTCATATTTTTATTTGACATACAATATTACATTTCAAAAAGTGAGCAAACTACTCGTGGATGGAATATTCCTAAGATAAATGTAGTTATATTTACTTGTAATAATCTTTTTCCTTCCAAAAAGTTCCCAATGTTGATAGCTAATCTTTGCCACTCCTTTTCTTCATTCTTGTTGATGCAAACCGAGAATGGTTAGCTAGCAAGTGAAGACAAAATATTGGTGTACAAAAAGACAAAACCTCCCTTGTTAACATTGTTGAAGTAGTTTGAAGCGTTGAATATGCATGAAAAGAAAAAATGACTCCACATCACCAATAGAAACCTTTACAAAGTAGGTAGCTCATTATAATTTTTATCCTAGGCATCATACTCTTCCTCTAATGGCTAGTTGAATACCATGAATTCATCTAGTTTATTCCTATATGAGCAATACCTCTTTACCACTTGATTTTATTCCCTATCAAAGTCTTTTAAAAATTCGGTGGTGAACCATAATTTTTCCATGTTGCTCTTCAATAAATCAATATCAACTAAATTATCCTCACAAATGAGGAGAGCCCAAGTGACAACAACATTCTCCATTTGGGATCTCCATTGCTCATATGTCTCCAATCCTCCATTATTTTCTAGAATGTAAGGAAATAGGCCTAAATCACTCTCATCAAATTCTTGGAGCAACTACCTTATTCTCTTTTCCATTGGATCTACCATTCCTTGGAAATTTGTAACTCCTATCATTTTGTATGTTAGAATTATTCTCTCTAGCTTATTTGGATCATGAGTTTCAATCCTTTCATCATGCAAACCAATTCATTGAGTCTAGGCACCCACAATTGTATCAATGGGACTTCCTCTGACTTATCCCTCTCAAAAATTCCAATAGCAGTAATCATCAAAGAATAATTGGAGCGTACACTATTCACTCTCTTTATTGTTTATCCCATCAAATTTTATAATACACTCTACACTATGAGCACATTGTTCTCCTCATAAACATCCAATATCTCCCCATGTTCCCTCATCTGGTTAATCAAATATTTTCTACTAACCTTTGCTCTGGATGGTGGGGCAACATGAATTAGTTGTGCTAATGGCCTATCTTCATAAACAACCATTTCCATAGATGGTGGAGGGGGAGAGTGTAGTTCTTGTTGTTTTTCTACCCCTGGTTGCACTTGATGTTTCACATTCTATCGGACTTGTTGCATCTGAGTTTGTTGATTCTATAGAATCTCAACCATTATTTCTAACTTTTCCAACCTTTGTTTATCCTTACTATATTCAATTAACAAATCATTATATTTCTTAGTTTATTGATCATATTTTTCTTGCAATGATTCAACAGTTGCCTTTGTAAATTTGGAAACATTTACAACCAATGTGGATGCTTCAATTGTTGATGTTTCAAAAACTCCTTTTATGATCAAGCCCCCTCTCAAGTCACCTACAGGCTCTACAGCTGTGGGCTTATTAGTGTTTTGGGCTAAAGCCCACATAGCAAGAGTATCTAATTTTAGATTGAAAGCTAATCTAGACAATGTACATAATGGCACCTCATTAGTAGCAAAAACTTGATCATCATGTTTTCTAACTGTATCAAAAGTAATGGCCAAAGCCATGTCCCACTTAGGCAATAAAAGGATGCCACTTTCTCTAAAAAGCTTCATGCCTTCATCAAGAGATATTTAATTTTTATTTTATTTCATTTATGCAATTAACCTTGTTGAAATTACTTCTCTTGGTTACTTAGGGAACTTACCCATTTCTTCCTTCAACCTCCTTTCATACTCATCTTTCTAAGCTCTCTAAAAAAATCTTTGAATACATACTCATTTCAAATGCATCATCATCCATAAAGTTTTTGCATGCCTCACCTCTAACATCATCTAGATTATCTACTCCTATCAAGAAAGCTTTTGTGGCTCTGTTATCAGGAGCTGGAAGATCATTCTCCCTTTGTGGAGATAGCATTAGTTGTTGAATATCATTTGAGGTTATAATAACCTCCTCATCTGAATCTAAAGGGTAGTCCACAAGTCCTGTTGTTTCAATTTTTCTCCTCTTTGGAGAGGACTTACTTGGTGGTGAATCAAGATCAATTACATTTTGTGGGGGGGACAGGGGTGCTTGTGGAATAGGGTAAGATGCTCTTGACTCCTCAGATAGAGTAGGAGTAGCCTTTGTTTGTTCTTTCAAAACTACCCCCTTAGGTCATCTTGTGAAGACATATGTTTTCTTTGGAGGCTGATAAGTTTTCCTTTGCTCTACCATAGGGGATTTCCCCTTATCCTGATCCTATTTTTTTCTTTGAGCTACTCCACAAGTTGATCAAAATTCTATAATGTTGCCTCAATTCTTAAAATTGGATCATCTATGTTTGCATAAACTCCCTTAAAATTGGAATCCTTTTTCTTCTTTTCCTTTTCAATATTTTCAAAGGCAATCCATTTTACTCTCCTGCCTTCAATTTATTTTAAATCAAATATATTTCTAACTATTACCTCAGAATAATCTAATCCATTCTAAAATGTTCATCTATTAGTTCTCAATCTTACAACACCAATAAACCATTCAGGGTCAAAAGTTTTGGCCTTGCAATTTTTCATCTTTAGAGGAGTAAGAATTTCAAGAATATGCTTCCATCCCTCCTTCCCCATAACAAAATAAAAAAAGAATCCTTTTTTTCTTATTTTCCAAATTCATATCTTTAGTCCATCCCATCTGCCACATTTCTTTAAGGAAACCAATTTTGAATGGTACAAATCATGGCAAAACATGTGGGGCTATGTTAGTCCCATATACTCTCAGAATAGTGCAATCAGAGTGCATAATCACATCACCTGAATTGTGATCTATTCCCAAATCAAGCCTTCTCTCCTTTGGGCTCAAAAAATAATGCAACTCTTGTGGAACCATTTTTACATCCCCTCTTAGATAAATTTTTACTTTTGGAGAAAACAAGTTTGTGAAGGCCACAAAACTTGACTCCCAACAATTTTTATCTAATAAATATTTTGATAGGGAGGTTCTCACCACTTTTTTCTTTCATTTTTATTTGTAGTTATGAGCCCAAATCCTTATATCCATAAGCTAGAAATATGTGGCACAATAGAGAGTACCATTATAAATTCACA
Organism: Sequoia sempervirens; assembly: GCA_007258455.2. NCBI lineage: Eukaryota > Viridiplantae > Streptophyta > Pinopsida > Cupressales > Cupressaceae > Sequoia > Sequoia sempervirens. Next base: position 76,820,825 of record VDFB02000008.1, read on the forward strand.
CCACCCTCTCCTTCCTTGATGGCCACCAATGCCTTGTGAATGGAATTTGATAGGTAAGTGGAAAAATCATACTCTTCATTTACCATCAAATTTTGAATGTTTTCTACCATTAACATGAGAGCAATAGACATCTTTTTCAAAGGGTTAAAACCTAGAACCTGGTAGAGAGTATAGTAAGTTTTGACAAAATAACCTTCAAAAACATCAATTCAAAAAGGCTCTTGCTCTAGAGAGGTGATTATGACCATGTTTCTTTCTATTTCCTTTACCCAAAATATTGGTAACAACATTACCCTATAGGTACTCTTTTTTTTATCATATTCATTTTTCAATGCTTCAAGATTAATAGGTTTATTGGAACTAGAGTTCAAATTAAAACACCAATGATTGATTGTCTATCTAACTTCACCATTTCCACACCTTGGTATGTCCTCACAACCCTAATGTTCTCATCATAGTTGGAAATAATTGATTTGGTCATATCCACATCTAGGTACACATTTGGGACTGCCAATTTCCCCAAATCTAAATTTGAGCAATTGTAGCTAGGAACTAAAGAATATCCCTTCTTATACTAGTATTTGAATCACTCCCATCCATAAACCTTCATTTCATCATCTTTAATTTCATAATGTATGTGCACCAAACCCTTATCAACACCTAGGCCTTGCAATTTCAGTTAGCTAGTGACCCTATCATTGGTTGAATTGGATAATCAGGCCAAGAGGTCATCATGAAGGGCTCTTTTTTTTAGGGGTAGAACCAAAGGATTGTGATTTTTGAGGTGAAATTTTGGTGTCTTAGAAAAATACCAGGGCTTTCATAGTGATTTCTAGGGTTTTGATACAATTACAAGTATAACTAGTGAAAATTATAAAAATAATGAATGTAAGCAATGCAATTCAAGTGTACAATAACCCTAGAACATTATCTTAGATTTAAAACTATCAATTGCATATTATTTTGCATAAAATTTGAGCAAGGAAGATGCAAATTGTAACTTATAAGTGTTTGAATAGTGAAAACCCTAGTTTGCGATGCAAAGAGCTCGTTCTTCACAACAATTGATCTCCAAACACTTCAAAATGATTTTGTGAATTGGAAATGTATGTTAAAACCAACACTTATGGAGAAAGGCATTAAATTCATACCAATGGAATCTTGTTCACCATTACTATTCTCTCATGTGAATCAGAATGCCTTCATCTACTCATTTCTTTGATTTTGAATTTTAGTCATTGATTTGGCGATGATATGTATGCTTGAATGACTTAGATGGAGTCAATCAAGTTTGAAAAAATTGACCATCATTGACTAGTGTCTCAAGCCAATGAAATTATGCCATTTGGATGAACCTGTGATACATTTCATCACGAGCCCCACTGCCTTTGGGAACATCAATGGAGCTGACATGTCTGCTCCCTATTCCCTCACACTCATGTTCTAAGTGATAGATCAAGTCATGCGGAATGGTGGGGAAGATGATACCACATGTCCAATATATGCATTGGTTAACCTCCCTTTAAATTCCTCCATACTTAGTAAAAATCATTTGGACTACTTTAATCCTCAATCGGACGGTTGATATCTTGCCACTTGGCATCTACCCGCACCTCCACACTCAACCAAGGTCTTCATCTATGAACTCCCTGGAAAGGAAGGGTCAAGATAGTGCCACATGGAACCCTCAAAGCCCTCAGATCATGGGCCCACCACTAGTGTTGTATAAGCCCATTGTAGACCACTATACAAGTTGGACATGTGGCAGCCTCTCACACCACACATATTTTTTAGTGAATATTTTATTCAATGTGGGGTGGTAGGGACTAATAAAGAATGAACACTTATTATTATGGGGCCAAGTAGTGCTTAACTTACAAAATTTTAAAGCACGTGTTTATAGTTATGACTTAATTTGGGTCCATTTAACTAGGTTGACAAATATTTTAGACATAAACTTTAGACATAGTCCTAGGAAATAAAACATTAAATTTTGAGGAAATACTTTCATGACACATGGGTAGGATTTTAACAAATATTTTAAAGGGGATGCAATCGGTAAGACTAGGACTTTGGGGCCAGTGAATGCATAACTTTAATTACTCAAGTTGTAACTTAAGGAATCGGTAACAACCCAAAACAAGTTAATGATTAGATAGAAAAAGTGAGTAAGGCATTGTACTTGTTAGGGTTTAAAGAGGGTTTTAGCCCTATGGTGAACCCTAAACATAGGAAAGATAAACCCTAGCCCATAAATGACCATCAGAATGATCAAAATTTTGAAATTTAATAACCAAAACCTTAAAAAAATTCAAGATTCCTATCAATTTCCCCATTTAGGTTGAGGCCCTACTTCCGCTACATATTTTTCCTTTGGGGCAAACCATTGTGTTAGATATTTGTTTATGTACTTGGGAATGGTTTAATATGATAGTCCTTTGTGTTTACATGTGAAGTAATTTTTTCTTTATATGGGTTGTGTTTTTTATTGAGTTTCTTTATGTGGCTAAGTGGTTTCCCTTTACTCAGGGGTGGGTTGCCTCACGACCCTATGGATGGGTGGAGAGCCCATTGTCATATTGTTGTTTTTCCTCTCACTTATTTTTAGATTTTTTTGGATGGATTTTTAAAGATGGTTTGGAGTTTTCCAAGTCCTCCCAAAAAAAATGTATTCTTTGATTCAAGAAGGGCTTATTTATTTCTCATTTTTTGTTTTGTGTATCATAAAACTATAGGAAAAATTGTGAAAGTATATTGTTTACCTTGTAACAATTCGTAAGTAATGTTTCCAAATGTATTCCAAAATGTAAAATAATACTTATTTACGCATTTGGAAAAATAAAATTTCTTACATTATGTACTATTAGTATCAAATGATTTAGGTCTATTATGTCAATTAGGTGTACTCAATCTTGCAACTTTGTTTTCATTTAATGTGAAAGAAAAAGAAAATTCTACTTCTAAGTGCAAGAATATGTAAGGGTTTATTTATTGAATGCAAATGATCTTTTAACTGAATAATAGAAAATTTTCTACTATTATACATAGCATAAAATGTCTTTGCATTGCTATAGGTTAGGAAAAATTAAATCTTCAAAAAATATTACATATAGAAAGAATTAACTTCCTTGCAATTTATGGATGTATTGTTTTAGGGAGAAAATGAAAAGTTGATTCTCTAAAGGTTGCAAGAATTCCAGAGATTGTCTTAAAAACAAAGATGTTTTAATTAAGAACATAAATGTTAGGCTTGATTGAGTTTTATTAAATGTTCAAACCTAACCACAAGAAAGACTTTTTGTCTCCAACTAGTATTGTCATCCTCATAGCCAATGTTCAAGTTTCGATAACTTGAGCACCAAAGACATACTAGTTGACTTCCAAAGGAAAATGAAAGAAATTGAAGGAGTCCAAGAACATGAATTTCAGCAGGAGTTGGCTTACCAGGCCTACCAACAGTAGTAAGAGATGGAGACGCAAGGGAAAAAATATGAAAAGTCTCTTCCAATAGAGTTTTCTACCAAGCAAGAACATACATGAGGATTTTTCTCTCAGGTACAGAGGTTGGATGATATATCTTCTCCTTGCTTTCAAAATTAGTCTATGAAGGAGGAGCCTCCCAAGTATAATTTCCCAAGCTTCATGCAGGGTAAGCCTCATGTGTCTTCATGTAATTCATTTGAGCTTGAAATTCCAAATTTTAGAGACCTTCATCCTTTGCAAGAAGTTGTGACTATTCAAGTTCAACCCTTTGTTCCTCAAGAGAAGCTTCCATCAACCTTGGGTGTTTACACTAATTATGGATATGCTTCTATGTTTTTGAAAGTGTGGTATGGCATGTATGTGTGTATTTGGGTCTGCGTTGAGGTGTGTTGTGGTCCAATTTAATTCCTTTCCACTTTGGGTGCTTAGTTCCAACCTAATTTGAATCTGTAGGTTGAGGTGCATAATCGACCTTGTTAATTATCTACAAGGTTGAGGATGGTATAAATAAGTGTTGAGTTGTTGGAGAACAATGTCAATGGTGTGTGTGATGTGAAGTGCAGGGTTATGAAGTGAAAAAGAGTGAAATGCAGTGTGAGCTTTAATGTGTTAAACTACTAGAAGTAGTGAGAGAAGGTTTCTACATTCTTCAAAGAGGTTGTGAATGTACTGATGATGTTGTGGTGGATTATCCTATTGTTTTGAGATAGATTTCTCTTTGTAAAATTCTTCTTTCTTCTCTTCTATAATTTGGTAGTGATTCATTGATAGTGAGCCCTTCTTTTCTTTTGGGCAGTGATCCCTCTAGCAGTGATCCTATTTTATTTAGTGTTGCAATTACTTTATATTGTGAGCTAATCCTTGCCGTGTTTTTCCCCTTTTTGGGTTTTCGCTTAACTCTGGTGTTCTCATGTGTTTGGATGTGTTTGCATTATTTTTTCTCATGTTTACTTTTTGCTAATAAATGATGAGGATTTAAGTGGTTGTTAAAGGTTTAAGGAATACTGTAGATCTGAATGTTAAAGAGTGTTTTAATGTTTTAATGCACAATTGATTCACCCCCCCTCTCAGTTGTCTTGTGCATTCAGCGGTGTTTCATGTTGAAAAAAATAGCCTAGGTATAAGGTATAAGGGCTAGAAGGTTATTTTACTATTTGTGGCTTTTCAAAAAGTGTTTAGGGCCTCCTTAATATCCCACTTCTAAAAGTGGCGAAAATGGGGAGGTGGTTGGGTGGTTGAGATAGTTTTGGGGGGAGTTACTTAACCTTTCCCTTTAAAACTATACTTTCATGGAGAAGAGTGGGGGTTGCTTGCTCATTTTTACTTCTTTGTGATTTGGAGATTTTGTAAGTTTTCTTAAGGAGAGAGGGTGAGATTGTGTGTGATGAAGAGGAGGATTGGAAGGAGAATTCTTGGAGGAAGAAATAATCACATCCAAGGTTTTCACCTTTAGTGGGATATATCTTTCTTGAGGTAGGAAAATTTACCATATTTAACAGTTAAATGTTAAGTAAATGTGTTTGATTTTGAGGTATTCTCCTTCTTTGATGCTATGCAATAATGTGTGAAACTTGTTTTATGGAGTTTTTGATTTGAGGGTTTCTTGATATGATGTGTTTTTCTTATATTTTGGCTTATCCCTTTCCTTGTGTTCTTTCTAGGGGAGTTGACCCCCTCTTGTGAAGAGGAGACTTTGGTCCTCCATATGTAGGGGCTCGAGTGGGCATAGCTCCCACACATAGAGGAATTTTAGGATATGAGTATCCCTTGTGGGTAAAGGCCATTACCAAGGTATGAGTACCATTGCTATTTGAGGATATGAGTATCCCATTTTACTTTATACAGATTAATTTTTTTTTGGAGGAATAAGGGTGTTGATGTGGTGTTGAAGTGGTGTTTTTTGGGGTGTTTATGTGCTTCTTTGATGTGGAGTATTATTGTAGAAATTTGAATATGGTGTTTATATATGTGTTTCCCCATTTAGGTTGAGCCCCTAATCCCCCTACATGGTTTTCCTTTGGGGAAAACCATTGTGTTAGATATGCGCTTGTGTACTTGGGAATGGTTTAATATGATAGTCCTTTGTGTGTACATGTGAAGTAATTTTGTGTTTATATGGGTTATGTTTTGTTATTGAGTTTCTTTATGTGGCTAAGTGGTTTCCCCTTACTCGAGGGTGGGTTGTCTCATAACCCTATGGATGAGTGGAAATCTCATTGGTATATTGTTTTTTCTCCTCTCTTTCTTATTTTTTAGGTTATTTTGTATGGAGTTTTAAAGATGGTTTGGATCTTCCAAGTCCTAAAAAAAAATGTGTTGATTCAAGGACTTCTTTATTCCTCATTTTGTGTTTTTTGTATCAAAATTTTGTACGAAATTTTGTGAAAGTATTGTATACCCTTCTTGTAACAATTTTTAATTAGTGTTGCCAAAAGTATTCCAAAATGTAAGATAATACTTATGTACATATTTGGAAAAAGAAACTTTTTTACATGATGTACTATTTGTATAAAATGATTAAGGTCTATTACATTAATTTGGTGTACTCAACCTTGTAACTTTGTATTCATTTAATGGGAAAGAAAAAGAAAATTCTACTTCTAAGTGCAAGAATATGTAAGGCTTTATTTTTTGAATGCAAATGATCTTTTAATTGAATAATAAAAAGGTGTCTACCATTGTACATAGCATGAAATGTATTTGAATTGCTATAGGTTAGGCAAAATTAAATCTTCAAAAAAAAATTACATATAGAAAGAATTAACTTCTTCCATGCAATTTATGGATGTATTGTTTTAGGAAGAAAACAACAAGTTGATTGTCTAAAGGTTGCAAGAATACTAGAGATTGTCTTAAAAACTAAAAAAAATTAATTAAGAACATGAATATTAGGCTTGATCGAGTTTTATTAAATAAAAATCAAATTTGAATACAAATGATGTAAGTGTTAATTCAGTGAATATAATGTTATTTTAAAAGTTTTAAACTATGACTATTCATATGTAATTTTTAAATTTTCACTTACTAGTTTGAAACTATTAAATCTGATTTCTTTAGCTAGAGTTGGGCTAAGTAAATTTGTTCATGTCAAACCTTAAATCTAAAAAAAAATGGCAGATGCAAAAGTTTAAGAGAAACTTTAAAAAGGCATCCTCAATGGATTTTTCCATAGAGGCACCAAGGTGGGGTGCCTCCTATGGATGGGCAGTGACCCAACACAAGCCAGTCATGTTAAATAATAAATCATAGAAAAAAAAATGAAAATAAATCAATCACATCCAGATGCAAGATAGAACACAATTTTTAACATGGTTCACCATGAAGGGTACATCCACAAACAACAAGGGATTTTTTTTATTAAATAAAAAATATCATCTTTGTTATAGTATACACAAAAATATATATTCAACCTATAGAAAATAAACTCCACACCCTCAATATCTAATAATAGCCAACATGCAACCACTAGACGCAACAACGAGAATCTGCCTCAAAAAGAAAAAAAATGTTTAATAAATAAGAGGAGGTGGAAACAGTGGAAAAGTAACTGCAAAGTTGGTAGAGAAATGAATGAGGTGGTTGTAATAGTTGGGCTTCATTGACCAACAATCTCCCACTTGAAGTCCAACTAGTGCTGCAAAGAAGCTACTCAGATATTTTCCCCTACTCCAATCTCAATGTCACATCCAAGAAATGTTGAGAGAAATCCAACATAACTCGAACTTCTTTCATGCTACAATATTTGTCAATGCATGCAATATGCTTCTTGTAATATCAATGCACTCCTATTTTATCACTTGCTTGGGACCCTCACTAGATTCAATAACTAATTTTTTTTGTGGACTATCAATCTTTGTATTACTCCTGCATTGGACACTAAAATGAATATGACAATTTAGGTTGCCATCTACAGAGCAAGAAGAATCAACCTCACCACATTTGTTTCTATCAAGATCAAAAATTTCATTACCTGATCTGCCATTAGCACCTTGATCATCTTCCTAGCCAACAAACTATTTTGTATGACCATCAGTATTGAATTTGGATGTTGTTTTAGCCCCAACATTTCTTGAAACATCACATGTTCTTCTTCAACTTCATCTTTAATGGATGAATTTTCTTCAGAAAAAGATGCATCTAGTAGCTTGTCAGGTTCTTGGCATCAAATTTATCACCATCATCTAATTAATCCCCAAAACTTTCACTGTCAAGCATACTAAGAAAATCATTAATAACATAATCAGTTTCAACATCTAATTGATCCAAAAAACTTTTATGGGTAGTCCATATTTTAGAAAATGATGAATCTGAAGTATGATGAACAAATCCCACTTCAACATGACTCTCTATTTAATATACAGGGTGCCTAATTTGCTACCACTTGCAATTACCAAGGCCCCCTTTTTAACTTTGCATATATTTGATTGAAAACTAGTTTCACAACCTTGAGAACCCAATTTTCCAACTGAGATTACATTTTGTTTGAGTTGGGGAACATATCTAACATCCCGTAACAACCAACTATATCCATTTTTTAGTTTTAATGAAATATCCCCTTTGCCAAAAAATATCACAAGAATTATTATTACCAAGAAAAAACTTACCGAACTCACCAATTTGTAGATTTTTGAAATACTCCTTGTGCAAAGTGACATGAAATGATGAACATAAATCAAGCACCCAAACATTAGTTGTAATTTATTCTTCAACTAAAATAAGAACACTTACATCTTCTTGGTATGCTAAATTGGCTTCAACTTCCTTTGGTTGTTCTATAGATTTCTTGTAAGACCAGCAGTTCCTTTTTATGTGACCTTGCTTGCCACAAAACCAACAATCACCATCTCTACCTATAGATTTTGATCTTCCTTGTAACTTTCCATGCTCTATTGGATTCTTCTCTTTTTCTTTTGATGTTCCTCTGTCTTCTACCTCAAAGTGCTACCCAATGTTGAGGTCTCACCCATGCTCTTCCTACGCATTTCTTCACTCAAAATTATTCCAACAACATCATACTTTAATGTATTTGAACCACAAACCGAATTACTAACAGCCATAACCAAGCTATACCAACTTTCTGGAAAAGAGGAAAAAAGTAAAAGAGCCTAAACTTCTTCATAAAAAAATATTTTTACAAGCTAATTGACTTGTAACTGTATTAAAATTATTTAAATGTTTAGCTACAAAACTACCTTCAGCCATTTTCATATTAAACAATCACCTTATTAAAAATACCTTATTCGATGCTGAGAGATTCTCATACAACTTGTCCAAAATACAAATTAACTCCATAGATGTGGTTGCTTTAGATATGTTAAATGCTACAGATGGAGATAAGAACAAACAAATCACTCCCAATGCTTTTCTATCCAAAATATCCCAATCTTCATCTGGCGTACTAGTGGGTTTCTTTGTCTTACCATGTAATGGTCTCCACAGAGCTTTCTAGTATAGAAAATCCTCCATCTGCATCTTCCATAATGGATAATTATGGCCATTGAACCTTTCTATCCTTCCTTCTTCAATCCAAATTGCTCCCATTCAAACTTGAACCTCTCCTACCAACGATTGAGCACAACTAGCTCAGATACCAATTGTTAAACAATAAATGGCAGAAAACAAAATTGTAAATAAATCAATCACACCCAGATGCAAGAAAGAACATGATTTTTAATGTGGTTCACCATGAAGGCTACATCCACAAACAGTTGGGGATTTCTCTATTTTTATTAAATCCATAATATCATCTCTATTATAGCATACAATATATATTCAACCTACAACAAATACACACCACTTCCTCAATATCTAATAATAGCTAACATGCACACGACTTGATGCAACAGCGAGAACCTGACTCAAAAAGAAAAAAAATTAATTAATAAGAGGAGGTGGAAACGGTGGCAGAGTAACTGTAGAGTTGGAAGATAAATTAATGAGGCGGCTGTAACAATTGGGCTTCACCGTCCAACAAGTCATCCCCTTACAAAATTCCCACTATGCAAATGAATGAATTTGAATTTTTTTTTTAAATAATATCCATAATCTTAATTAATTAAGCCTTAAATGTGATGAAGATAAATTTTAAAAGCTCTGAGGAAATCTGAAAACATATATTTCAGATCATCAAGGAAAATTTAAAAGATGAAGTATGCAAAATATTAAATATTAGTAGTATTTGGCAAATGCATAAATCTAGAGAAAAATGAAAAGAATCATAAGTGTAGACCTAATGTGCCCAATTGGAGAGGAATGGATTGCTTCTAGGGAGCCTATCAATAACATTAAATTCTTCAACCAAAAGAAAAATCAACAATTTGAAACTTACAAACTAAACATGGAAACTAAAATAGGAAACTATATATAAAATAGTAAATACCAGATGTATTTGGTTAATAGTTAGAAGAAAAGATTATTTCTTAGTTAATATGAATATAAGAAATACAATTAGATATATGAAATTTCACGTAAATAATTAATAGTTCTAAGAATGTATTAATTAAAATTTAAAGAGGAAAAATCATGGTTTAATTTAGTTAGTGATTTTTAGAGTTTATTTATTAAATTTAAAAATCAATCAACATGAAAATTTTGAGTAATGTATTTAGTTAGTAGATTATAGATGTTTCCATATTGTGTTTGTGAAGAATTCAATAGAAAGTTTCTAATTTGAAACTAAAAAAGTTAAATGTAAGGTTTTATAATTATTTAATTATTATTAAAGGATAGAATATCAATGACAAAAAAATCAAATCAAATAAATCAAATAAAATTTTCTCAAGTGGATGAAGTTTGAAAATTCATTTTAAGAAACTTAACAAATTAAAATGATAAAAATCAGTATACATTAGTGTTCATATATTTAAATATTACATTAAAGTAAATTTACATAACCAAGTGGAAATTATCCTTCATCAAAATTGAAGGGGCATGAGAATAAAATTATTAAAAATATATTTAGTATTATTTAATTAAACAATTAGTATGCATAGAATAATTAAATAAGATTTTTATAAGGGAAAGCCTACATTCTAAATTAAAAATGGATTTTATATATGTAGTTATATTCTTTACTCAAAAATATGTCTAGAAGTTTTCCTTAATCTAAGACTCTAAAGAATTTTAGAGTTAAACTTGAATAAACAAATGGAGTTGTTCTAGTAAACTTTAGATTTTGAACCAAGATAACAAAAGATTTTGATAGTGATAGCCACAAATCAAGGCTAGAAATTAAACCATAGTAAGAAATTTACTTCTAAAATTTAATCAAGAACTACTAAGAAAATCCAAGCAATAAATGCTAGCTTGATATTCAAAGTAAGATTTAACCTATCATTTAAGATTTGATAGCATCCAGTTAATTTTTATAATATCAGTGTTCATAGTGATGTGTAAGAAACTATTTTCATTTACTTTTAATTTTATATCAAAGCATTATTACTTAGTATAAGGTCATTTATTTAATGTAGTTCTTTCATTTTGTGACTATTTATAGTTAAGTCATCGTTGTGCAACAATATTCCTCTTTAGTCAAACTAGGGAAACAAATGTAGATAGAAAAGAGGGATTTTATATCATCAACTCATCAACTTAAAGGAGTGTTCAGTTGGTGTACTCTAAGATACTTAGGAAAATTTTAACATCTCAATTTGAAACACTTAGAGAAAAATGTAAACTAAGATAGTTTAAACAATGTGAGGACATCGTAAACTTGATGTCATCAATTTTAGATCAACTTTAGAACTCAAATTTACCTTAGTAGTGTTAGCAAGATGATTTTTTTTAGTAGTTGAGTTTGTTTTTGGTTGGTTAAAATTTTGGGGAATTACATTAGTTCCAAACTACAGGATATAGTATTCAACAATGGTAGAATGCAAAGCCAAAATAATGACAATTTAGTACTATGCATGTTCTCCATCAAAGTAGCAAACCACAAAACACTATCACAAACACTTTTAGACCACCTCCAAAAATTGGAATAAATGCACTGTAACACCTCTCTAAACCAAGACTGGTAAGATAGTATTTTGATTTTTGATTTGATATTTTAAATGTTAAATGTTATTATAATGAGGTTAGATATTGTTGATTTAGTGAAAGGTTATTATGATTAGCTATGATGATGTAATTAACTAATATATATGGTAGCTAACTATAGTCAGGATGTAGTATGTGCTTCGGCTATGTATATGTGATATGTATGTTACAGGTACCAGGTATCGACTCCACTTGGCTTCATAGGTCTGAGCGTACCTTCCCCGATGGTGGTTACTAGAGATAGTCACAGGCCAAAATTTCCCCTACCCTAGCCCACTGTACCCTGTTAGGGCAGTGTTTTCCTTATTGATGTCTTACTGTTCGGTTACCTAACAGTGACATCTGGAGCACCTTTTAGCCGTATGATCCTGAGCACCTTTCAGCCGTATGTTCCAGTGCACCCTTTAGTTGTATGTGGTTTACCAATATGCTTTATTGAGGTATTTTGTCTTAGTTTCTGTCAATCTGTTATGTAGATATATATTTTGGTTGTCAGTGTCTTGATGTGGTTTTGTTGGCATCTTTCGTGATTTTAAATATGGTATTTTATAATATTTAATTGATGGGAGATTTAAATGGTTTTACCCATGAGATTTTAAAATATGTTGTTTTTAAATGTTTTTTATTGATCATTCGAGAGAATGATATATTTCAATTGGAAATTTTAAATGATTTTATTAACCCCTTTTGGGGAGCTTTGTGTATTTGGACGATTAGATTTAAATTATTATTTTTATATGAATGACGGAATGTTGGATACTTAGTGATTTTTATTAATTGTATTGGGAAGAGTTATCTTTTAGGGAGGAAAATATAAAATGGAAAAAAAAAATATTTTGTGGGGGAATTTTTTTGGAAAAAAAAGAAGTTTTTGTATTGGGGAAGAAGAAAACCCCACAAATTGGGCAATTGAGGAATTAAGGGGGGAAAAGAATCATGGAGAATTTTTGAGAAGAAATTTGTGGGCAGTGGCTCCGGAGGTTCAGCATGGCTATGTTGTCTTGCTACTTCGTTTTGGAATTTCGTTGTCTTGCTGAAAGAGAATTTGTTCATTTCATATTTGGGCAAATTTGAGGTATTCTTCTGTGTCTTTCTTGAATTTTCTGAGTTATAAATGTATGCATGAGTGCATGGTTAAATGTTTTGGGAATCTTGGCTACTGGGTGTTATGGAATTTGGTTTTTGAGTTTTCTTTTTTGCCTGGCTATGGAATTTAATATATTTTGGAGAAAATCTATTTTTTTTAAAAAAATTGTACAAATCCCTTAGTTTAAACTCAAATCCAGCTTTGGGATTCACTTGAAAATGCCCAAATGTCAACTAGGTTGGAGTCTAAAACGAATTTAGAACACTTTCTGTTTTGGCCAAAAATTTGTTCAACTTGTAAATTGACGTTGTTTATTGTTTCTCCTTAATCACCTATTTAAAATGAAAATAAAAGTGGATTCCCGATAGAAATGCCAAGATCTCAACTGGGTCTTTGGCAGATTTTGGTTCCAGGCACTTTCATTTTTGCCCAAATTTGTGCCTACTTGCAAAATGACATTTTTCATTGTTGCTCATTAACCACCTATTAAAAGTGAAAATTAAATTCATATTCCTTGTAGAATTGACCATATCTCAAATGGGTCATTGTCCGATTTTTAATCCGGACACTTTCATATTTTCATGTTTTTCTTGCCCAACTTCGCAAATGTCATTTTTCATAACAGCATCTCATTTTTGGTTTTAAAATAAAAAATTGAAGGTGAATTCCAACTTGAAACGCCAAAATATGAACTGGTTCAGGCTTAGAATCTTACTCCGAGTACTTTGAATTTTTACGTAATTTTTATGTCTCTAGTTCATGTTAAATTTTAGCTGTTAATTGTGTCTTCTTACAACAATGTTTGTTTGGTTTTGTTAAATGGATTTATGATGTATTTTGTGGCTTTCTTCATTTTTTCACTTTTTCTATGGATTCCTCATTTGGTTAAATGAAAATGCCTATCCGTCTGCAGGGTGTTGAGTTATCCGTCTACAGGGCATTGATACGGGCATGATTGAGTCTCCTCGTCTGTATAAGGTGTACCTAGTTTTTTGTGGTGCCATCCCTTTGAGCACACATGATGTTATTCCATCTGGTCTATACTCTTGTGCCTCATACCTTAGTATTCATGAGTAGCACCCGACATGTCATTATATGAGCATCTCATGTTGTGATATTGGCTTCAATGCTTCGTATTCTATGTTGCTCTATGTCTGATGTAAGTGTTGGCTATTTGTTACCCTTGCCTTGTTTTCTGATTGGGCCTTGTGACTACCTCTGAGCACGGTGGGGTGGCCTCTTTTGAGTCCACATGGTAGGGAGGTGTTGCCACCACCATTGGGGACCAGCGTACAAGTTGTTGGGGCACCAGTTGGAATCATCCCCTCTTCTGTATTTATCTTATCAGATGATGTATTTTATTCATGGAAATTCTATTGTATTCATACTTATTCCTTTATGTATATTGTACTCGCTTGAATTTTCTCTTGTTTGGATTTTCTCTGGATGGTGGATTAGTCCTCTCCTTTGGGTTATGATCAGCCACGATTGGCCATGTTTGTGGTCGTTATATCATATTGGCAACTTCTTTATCTGTAAGTTATTCTGTATGTTTTCAAAAAAAAATTATCTTGTCCTCTTTTGGCTCTTACCCTTCAAGGTTGCATAGCGAGATATTACATCTGGTATCAAAGCCCATGTTCACATAGTGGGAGTTCTGGCGTACTTGATCCTTCTATGTTTTGTTGTGTTTGGCGTGTGTGGTGTGAGCTTGTTATATTGTTTTTCATAGTCATGATGTTTAGCATTCATGCCTTAGTGTGGTGTATAGATCATCCTTGTGATGATCTATTTTAGTGTGTTCCTTGTTTCTTTTAGGATACCCCTAAGGGCAGAGCTAGAGGCAAAGTTAGAGGTAGAGCCTATGTTGCAGTACTGGGATCCCTACTTATGGTTGTTACTTTCTTGGGTGATGTGAGTGGTGGATGGCAACAAGTGTTGTTGTTTCCCACCCCTTGCATGTCCTGTTGAGGAATGTTTTGTGAGGGTTAGTTAGACCCTCGAGCCTATAGAGAAGTGTATTCTGATTGGTCTCCTTGATGTGTGGCTTTTTGTTGTGTAAAGGGTTGTGACCCTTGAGTGGTTCCTGAGTGGTTGTAGTGCATGTGGTTGTAGTGTGCTTGATGTGGGTGTTCCAAGTGGTTGTTGTGGTGAGATAGTTATAGGACCTCTTGCTTTGAGTGTCTTGTAAGGAATTTTAGAGGGTTGAGTTTTCCAACCTTGGCTTGTGTTGTGGAGCAATGATGCCTCCTAGGTCTTGCCTTGCCCCACGAGATTAGAGTGATTCCCTTGGTTGAGAGTCTCATGAGGTTGAGATTGATTACTTTCCTTTATCCTATGTTGTGGGTGGGCATGTTGGACCTAAGCTTGTTGGTGGGTTGCAGGTGATGTGTTACCTAAAATTACCCTTGCTTGGTTTCTTAGTTCTTGTTGTTGGAAGGTTTGTCTGACCTTGAGGGTGCCAATAAGATCCATTTGTGTGTATTCTCTTCTTGAGTCTTATTGTTTTCATTATCATGCAAATTTTTGGCGCATGTCTTCTTGTGCCTTACCTCCTTGTGTTCATAGAGGTTAATGTATACTCTCATATGATTGATGTGTTTGTGAGAAAATGATTGGGTGATGATGAGACCATGTTTGCATTCGTGCTTATGTCAGAATTGTAAATCCCTCTCTATCCTTCTCTCTCTTCTCATTGGTTTAACAGAGATGCTTATCTTTGAGTGTGTGGTGTATTGAAATCCATTGTATTCTTGCCTCTTATGAGCAAATTTTATGCATTCATGAAGATTTGTTTTATTAGATCTAACCTTGGGTAAAGGACCTGAGTCCCCAAGTTGCATTCATAATCATGGAACATGTATGGAAATGAATAGAAAATCATTTTTGCATTAAGTAAAAGTCTAGAGAAAAATGGATTAGTGAAGCCATTTGCATGTTAATGATAATTGCATAATAGGTGCATCTTGTTGGTGAGGCCTATAGTCCCCAACTTTATTCTTAAGTCTTATGAAATCATGTACATGTTAAATTATTGTACTTGGATTCAAAATGCAAAATATTAAATGAATGTTGAAATGATAATGTTGCATACCTTGTCTTGAGTAAACATTGTAATGATGTTGTACTGTGTATAGGAAATAAATGTGGTTAACATCTGTGTGTAGTAAGGTGATTTACCCCCTAATAAAAGTGAATGTGAATGTGAGAATTATTATGGCATTGTTGTTTTACTCCATGTAGCACTATGATGTTTTGTATGGATGTTGGGAGTACATTTTCTTGGAAAGTTGTATCAATCTTATATAATTAGAGGTGGATAATGGTTTTATTTTGGTAAGAGGAAATTGGAAAAAGGTACTCCCTGTTATGTGAACATCCTATGTTTGTGCACATGTTGAGTGTTGTGAATACCCCATACTTGTTTTGTGTGCCCATGGGATGGTGAGACTGTGTACCCATCCATGGAGGATATGTTGTATTTGGGGTGTGGGATTAACCATACCATTATGTGTTTGTATGTTTGTTACCTAATTGAGGGCCAACCCACGAGTGGTTGAAATTTATATATGTATTAAGAGTAACAAAAATTTAGTTTCGTAGAATATTTTATTTTGGTTCTCTAGTCCCTCAATCTGTGATGGGGTAGTAGCAGCCACAAAGTTCCTTGGGCGGAGTGTGCAACGTATGCATGTTGCGACACAGAGTGGTCTCAACTCAACCGATCCCGAGGAAAGTACTCACTACTTCCCCTTATGATGGATCAGGATACTTGATCCATATGTGCTAGCCTAATCCCCACATTTTTGTGTACAATAGCATTGAGTTATTCATATTGCCTAGCCATCCATAGGGACATTGAGCTAGCATTAGTGAGTCAACCTCATCCACATGAGAGGTGAGACTCGTGTAGCCCCATATTTATATACTCATATTGTGTGAACCCCAACCTAGGTACCTACAAAAAAAAGAGAATAAACACCTCAAGTTAGATATTGCAAGTCTAAACAAGGATTCCCCATGAAATCTATTTACAAACTCAAATTAGGAAGAAAATATTGAATGAACACAATGCAAATAACAAAAACAAGATAAAATCCTAATTAGAAAAGAAAACTCTTGATCCCATGGGGGAATTGGTGCCAATTTGATGTGAAAATTGGCCCTTTCCCAATTCCTATGATTGCAAGCTTCGATATGTAGACTTGATGAAGAGATTTGATCCACTTTTGATGATGAATGGTGAGAGCTCCAAGCCCAAATCTGCAATACCATAGCTAAGAACTCAAGATTGATGAATGGAAATGGCTAAGTATTTTAGCATGGTAACTTTGCTTGGATTGTGGATGATAAAATGAGGAGAGGAGCTCTTCATTTATATGATTTCAAGATGGATGAATGCCCAAATTTGAGCAATGTGGGACTAACATTCATCCAATGATATGGTGCCACTTGTCAAGCTATGAATGGATGATGGATGTGCAAGATTTGGGGTTTCTGCAATAAATGCCAATATTTGAAATTCAAATTTGTTGAAATGACATGTAAGAGGGAAGGGAAACTGCAATAAATGCCACTTGGCTCAAGGCAAAGGACATGTAAGAGATTTTAAATGCCTTGTTGGATGTACATGTTGACTTGGAATTTTTGAATTCAAATTGAAAGAATATTCCAAAAGATGCCTTGTGAGGAAAATATGGATTTAATAAATGAATTAAATCTATTTCCATGTGCAACTTGCATTATCTAGAGGATGTGACATGAGATGATATTAAATTAATCAGGGGTTAATTAATTTAATAGGAGATTAGATGATGTGACCTATTTGACTTAGATTTATGGATTTATTTAAATCAAATAAGAGGGGAATATAACATGAGATTAATTAAATAAGGATTTTAATTTATTTAATTAAAAAGGATGGTGTTAGATTAAATCAAATAAGGTTTTAATTTATTTAATTTAATGGATGGACTTTAGAGATTTAATCAAATAAATTGATTATTTAATTCAATAGGGATAATTAGATCAGATGGATTGATTTAATTAACAAAAGGAATTGACTTAATAAGATAAAATGATTTATTCGATTAAGGGATGAAATGATGAATTTAATCAGATAGGGGAATTTGATTAAATGGTTAGACCGAGGGATGATTCAGGAAGAAATGATGTTAGTAAGTCAGGATCAGATGCACAATGTCAATCAGTATATTTTACGTGTCTACACATATATGTATTATATATTTCGTATTTGTACATGTCCTACCATGATGCCATAGATATGATGCCACATTCTTAGATGTGTGAAGGTGCACTATGAGATTTTGTTATGGTAGCCTACTTGTGTGATGAGCATGATGGGGCCTCGTACACTTGTAGAGGGACACTCATGTTTTCTCTCAATAGTGTTTGGGTCAGTTGGCATATGGGTTTGTCCTAGCCATGTATACCTTTGACTATGGTGAGTACCTGCCTGTGCCCTTTCCACAAGGTATCACTATGTGGGGTGTGTTCTACACGTGCCTACTTTCGTGGAGCCACAAACACACTGTCATGTGACATACAACCAGTACGTGCCTTCTCCGGCTGGCGTATGGCCATGTCGCGCTGAGATGCGATGTGGGATGTGGTCGAGGTGCACATTCCATGTGGATAGCCAAGGAGTGCATGGGCCACTTGGTGAGTCCATTCCGCATGACGACGCGATGCGAGGTGTAGCTAAGGAGTACACTTCATGCCATGTGGTTGGTGTGTTCACTCTGCCACACATGAAGGGCTATTGCGATAGTCAGACATTGTTCCCTCCTTCCTCATTTGGGAGCTAGTTTAGTCACAGAGTTATGTATTGTGTCATTTCGAAGATTGTGAATCTTCTTTTGGTTATGAATGATTTTCACTTTGATTGTGAGGACTGGAAAAAAGTTTATTTTCTTGTTTGTGATAGTTTAACCACAGATTGTGAAATTTATTTTCACATAGCCCTCAAGGATACATTTGATTGTGTTTAAATTGTGTGCATTTCTTTCTTTATTGCTAAAATTGAATCTTTATTTGATAATTATTTATGATATTTGGTGGCTAAATTGGTTTTCTAATTGTTGTTTTCAAATGTTGGTCTTGTGTTGTAATGTGATTCCTCATCGAGAACGGGAGAGTCGGACTCGATTGAGTGTATACGAGGAAGTAGACGCAGGGAACTTTGAGGATGGGGGTATGTGAGGCTATTACACAGTTAGAACCCACTACCCACCTATGTGTGATGACTATCTCTTGGAGGCTAACCACCTTATTCAACAAGAGATAGGTCATTATGGTCTTGTTTGGATGGTCTCACCATGTGTGTGTGGCCTAACACCATCAAACCATTAAGTGTGAGGTATGGATTATGTGAGATGGATATTGGTTCTTGGCTCACGGTTTATGTATCATGGATTAGTATGCTACTTACCGATGTCCAGATGGACCCTTGTGTAGCCTTGTGATGTGATTCCCAGTGATGTAAGTATGTATGTATGCATAAATGCATGTTTCATCTTAGATATGGCTTCATATGAAAAGTTAGAAAGTTGGTTTATTGTGTTGTAGAAAGTGTAACTTGTTATATTTTGGTTGAAAATGATGGCAAATATGTTCTAATTTGTGAGATTGGAAGTGTGGAAAACAAATATTGTACAAATTATGGTATTTTGGAAAGAATTGAGTGCTTATCCATCTTCTTTACCCATTTTTTTGTGGAATTAATGTGTATCTTAACCTATCCTTGGATGAATATGTGGATGTTTAAATAAATACTTATGATGAGGATTGGGGCATATGTGATGTTAGTAAGATTAACCATGTTATTTTGTTTCATGTTGAGAATTTATGAGTAAGGTATATGTCAGCATATTGATAGTGATTCTTAGAAAGGTGAGTTCTAAAAGGATTTCCTTTCTATTTCATTTAGTGATGAATGATGTATATTACATTTCTCATTCTTGGAATAAAGTACAATTTTTTAATGTTGATTATTATATTTTGAGTACTAATGTGTGACATGGTTGATTATTGAGTTTACATGACTTCCAAGAGTAAGTAAAATCTTAGGGAGGGAGGATGTAACACCTCTCTAAACCTAGACTGGTAAGATAGTATTTTGATTTTTGATTTGAAATTTTAAATGTTAAATGTTATTATAATGAGGTTAGATATTGTTGATTTAGTGAAAGGTTATTATGATTAGCTATGATGATGTTATTAACTGATATATATGGTAGCTAACTACAGTTGGGATGTAGTATGTGCTTCGGCTATGTATATATTTATATGATATATGTATGTTACAGGTACCAAGTATCGACTCCACCTGTTCATAGATCTGAGTGTACCTTCCCCGATAGTAGTTATTGGAGGTAGTCATAGGCCAAAATTCCCCCTACCCTAGCCCAGTGTACCCTATTAGGGCAGTGTTTTCCTTATTGATGTCTTACCATCCCGTTACCTAATGGTAATGTCCGGAGCACCTTTTAGCTATATGTTCTGGAGCACCTTTTAGTCATATGTTCTGGCACACCCTTCAGTTGTCTGTGGTTTACCAATATGTTTTATTGATGTATTTTGTCTTGGTTTCTATGAACCTGTTATGTGGATATATATTTTGGTTGTCTATGTCTTAATGTGGTTTCATTGTCATCTTTCGTGATTTTAAATATGGTATTTTATAGTATTTAATTGATGGGAGATTTAAATGGTTTTACCTATGAGATTTTAAAATATGTTATTTTTAAATTATTTTTATTGATCATTCGAGAGAATGATATATTTCAATTGGAAATTTTAAATGATTTTATTAACCCCTTTTGGGGAGCTTTGTGTATTTGGATGATTGGATTTAAATTATTATTTTTATATGAATGATGGAATGTTGGATACTTAGTGATTTTTATTAATTGTATTGGGAAGAGTTATCTTATAGGGAGGAAAATATAAAATGGAAAAAAAGTTTTATTTTGTGGGGGAATTTTTTTGGAAAAAAAAGAAGTTTATGTATTGGGGAAGAAGAAGAAAACCCCACAAATTGGGCAGTTGAGGGGGGAAAAGAATCATGGAGAATTTTTGAGAAGAAATTTGTGGGTAGTGGCTCTGGAGGTTTAGCATGGCTATGTTGTCTTGCTGCTTCGTTTTGGAATTTCGTTGTGTCTTGCTGAAAGAGAATTTGTTCATTTCATATTTGGGTAGATTTGAGGTATTCTTCTGTGTCTTTCTTGAATTTTCTGAGTTATAAATGTATGCATGAGTGCATGTTTAAATGTTTTGGGAATCTTGGCTACTGGGTGTTGTTATGGCATTTGGTTTTTGAGTTTTCTTTTTTGCCTGGTTATGAAATTTATTTTGGAGAAAATATGAATTTTTTTAAAAAAATTTACAAATCCCTTAGTTTAAACTCAAATCTAGCTTTGGGATTCACTTGAAAATGCCCAAATCTCAACTGGGTTGGAGTCCAAAACGAATTTAGAAAACTTTCTGTTTTGGCCAAAAATTTGTACAACTTGTAAATTGACATTGATTATTTTTGCTCCTTAATCACCTTTTTAAAATGAAAACTAAAGGTGGATTCCCCATAGAAATGCCAAGATCTCAACTGGGTCTTTGCCAAATTTTGGTTCCGGACACTTTCATTTTTGCCCAAATTTGGGCCTACTTGCAAAATGACGTTTTTCATTGCTGCTCATTAACCACCTATTAAAAATGCAAATTAAAGGCATATTCCATGTAGAATCAACCATATCTCAAATGGGTCGTTATCCAATTTTTAATCCGGACACTTTCATATTTTCATGTTTTTCTTGCCCAACTTGGCAAATGTCATTTTTCATAACACCTCATTTTTTGTTTTAAACTCAAAAATTTAAGGTGAATTCCAACTTGAAATGCCAAAATATGAATTGGGTCGGGCTTAGAATTTTAGTCCTAGCACTTTGAATTTTTATGCCTCTAGTTCATGTTAAATTTCAGTTGTTAATTGTTTCTTCTTACAACAATGTTTGTTTGGCTGTGTTAAATGGATTTATGATGGATTTTGTGGCTTTCTTCATTGTTTCCTTTTTTCTATGGATTTCTCATTTGGTTAAACAAGAACGCTTGTCCATCTGCAGGGCATTGAGTTATCCGTTTGTAGGGCATTGATACGAGCATGATTGAGTCTCCTTGTCTGTATGAGAGGTGTACCTAGTTTTTTGTGGTGCCATCCCTTTGAGCACACACAATGTTATTCCATCTGGTCTATACTCTTTTTCCTCATACCTTAGTAGTCATGAGTAGCACCCGACATGTCATTGTATGAGCATCTCATGTTGTGATATTGGCTTTAATGCTTCATATTCTATGTTGCTCTATGTTTGATGTAAGTGTTGGCCATTTGTTACCCTTGCCTTGTTTTCTTCTTGGGCATTATGACCACCTCCAAGCATAGTGGGGTGGTCTCTTTTGAGAACACATGGTAGGGAGGCGTTGCCACCACCATTGGGGACTGGCGTACAAGTTGTTGGGGCACCAGTTGGAATCATCCCCTCTTCTGTATTTATCTTATCATATGATGTATTTTATTTATGGAAATTCTATTGTATTCATACTTATTCTTTTATGTATATTGTACTCACTTGAGAGTGAAAATGTAATCATATAGATTAATGAGAAGAAATGTGATGTTTATATTTGGTTTACGAGTTTCGATGTTGGTATCGGGCTTGCTTGTATTTTGATGATCTTTATGGCTTTTCTTCAATATTTCCCATGCAAAAATTATAATTTTGGTTGTATATTTCCTTGTTTTAGTCTACAAAAGTTTTGGAGCAACACTGCCTTTTGTTAATGTTTTGTGTTGTGGATGCAAGGGTTCCAGAGCAACGTTGTTAAAGTTCTGAAGCAGTGCTACTAAGGTTCTGGAGAAGCGGAAGTTCTGGAGTAGAAGTTCCAGAGTAGTAGGAAGTTCCAGAGCAGAGGTTCCAGAGCAACGGAAAGTTTTGGAGCAGAAGCTCCGGAGCAGGAAGTTCTCGAGTAGGAAGTTTCAGAGTAGAGGTTCTGAAGTAGGAACGTCTGTAGCTAGAAGTTCCATAGCTAGAAGTTCCATAGCTAGAACTTTCGTAGCTAGAAGTTCTAGAGCGGGAAGTTCAGGAGCAAGTTTTTGGAGCCATTATGTTTTCTCTTGCTTGGATTTTCTCTGGAGAGTGGATTAGTCCTCTCCTTTGGGTTATGATCGGCCATGATTGGCCATGTTTGTGGTCGTTATATTGTATTGGCAACTGCTTTATCTATAAGTTATTTTGTATGTTTTCAAAAACAAATTATCTTGTCCTCTTTTGGCTCTTACCCTTCTGTGTTGCGTAGCAAGATGTTACATGCATGATGATACTACAATTATATTACAATATTCTCAATAATGATAACATTAATATTTTACAAGTAATCACACAAATTGTCACAGTACTTCCAAAACTTGATAGATATAGAATTTTTTTTCTTTCTCCCCCTTTGACATCAATAGAAAAGGACAACTCATCTAAAAGATATAACATTTTCTAGATTCTTCTAGATGCACTCCTCCTTTCATCTTGGGTTTCTTTCTCCCCTACGATATTACCCAATTAAAAAAATTATGTAACGCCCCCCCATGCAACCCTAGAGGAAGTTGCAATTAACTACTCCTCAAACATACGTTTGTACTTTGTTTAGTACAATTAACGTAGAGTTCACTACCCGGTAGCAGCAACCTCTAGGGTTACGAGACTAAGTTTACTTAAAACCCAAACAATAAACATGAATTGAAACCATAACATTTAATTACTTAATAAATTAAGTACACATACATTCCATACATGATAAATTACCTCAAAGCATAAGAGATACCACATGTTTCCAAATAATGATAATTTAACAAGAAGATTACAACTCTCATTCCCCGAGTGAGGTAAATCCAAAAAGCATGATTAAATATTACATATTCCACCTCAATAACAAATGAGGGGTAATAAATTACAAGATTCAATTGAAAAGAATAAAGCATGAAGTGAAATTGGATCCCACGAGCTCTCCAACTGGAAATATCACCTGCACGAACAAGAAGAAGACCCAATGGAGAAAGGTGCACATTCCACCCAACCAAGTGGTACCCGAAGACCCACCCCTCGTGCTAGGAGATAGTAACAAGGAATCTTATACACGACCATCAACCTCTAGACACAGGCTAACTCACACTAACACAACCAATCACATGAACCACACAACCATAAGAATTAACACAAAGTACAACTCTAACATCACTGACATAAGTCACATTGCTTCAAGAAATAAAATAGATCGAGTATGTTATGAAGACCATACACACAAAATAATGTACCAACTGTTGTCGTAGAAAGAGTGTCATCACACATCTTGTCATGGGTTATCCTCTAGGAATCTTCATAGGCTCCGGCCCCCACTATGAGTTGTCCTGGTGGCCTCTACCAAATCTCGGCCCCCATACTCACTCATGCATAATCAAATACCTCTCGTAAAGACAAGATAGATGACCTTGCCATTCCAGGCCTTCCCACTCACCCCAAGCCTATACGAGCACTTGCATCTATGAGTGAGGCTAAATTATCTTGATTAATGTGCAAAACTACCTAAACTTCTAAGTATATTGATTTAGTTATCACTTGATTAAGCCACCTTTGAAGGTTACCTAGTTTACCTCTTTGGGCTCTGGCACCTAACAGAAGCCACTCTTCTACTTGAAAACATACCAAAAAAAATTAACCACCAAGGGAATCCCAAGTCCATACCAACAAGATAAAACCACTCCAACTCTAGGAGGAACATATAATGAAAACCCACTCCAAACACAGGAGGCAACAAAAGTCAAAACCCTCTCCAAACACTGGAGGAAACAAAACGCATAATCCACTCCTTCCAAAGGAGGTACAAACACATAATCCACTTCTAAACCAAAGGAGGCACAAACCATCCCCGTTCGTGGAAATCGGGTAAAAAAATAGGATACAACTATGCACACT
Source organism: Sequoia sempervirens (assembly GCA_007258455.2). NCBI lineage: Eukaryota > Viridiplantae > Streptophyta > Pinopsida > Cupressales > Cupressaceae > Sequoia > Sequoia sempervirens. Next base: position 76,845,467 of record VDFB02000008.1, read on the forward strand.
ACCCAAGACAATACCAAGGTTGACTAACATTTTACGACAACCTACGAAATTAAAAGAAAACCCAATCTGGAAGACTTACATAACAGATAACTCCATTGCCAAACATCAAGAAAGAGAGATATTTCACAACGAAAAGACAAATTAGGAAAATTATTATCCTACTTTAGGATTTTCTAAATCCAAGAACGACGATAACATATTGCATGTAATCAAATAAGAATAATTAACATTATTTGCAACTACTCAAAAGTAATTAAAATTACATTGGCAATGTTAAGGAACTTAACTAATAATTTAATTCCGTTTTCTCCAATTACATATAATAATAAAACTTGACTTCATAATAAATGTTTTTATTTAAAAAGTTGATTTTTATTATTATGTGTAATTGGATAAAACATAATTAAATTATTAGTTAAGTTCCTTAACATTGCCAATGTAATTTTAATTACTTTTGAGTAGTTGCAAATAATGTTAATTATTCTTATTTGATTACATGAAATATGTTATCGTCGTTCTTGGATTTAGGAAATCTTAAAGTAGGATAATAATTTTCCTAATTTGTCTTTTCGTTGTGAAATCTCTCTCTTTCTTGATGTTGGGCAATGGAGTTATCTGTTATGTAAGTCTTCCATATTGGGTTTTCTTTTAATTTCGTGGGTTGTCGTAAAATGTTAGTCAACCTTGGTATTGTCTTGGGTAGTGTGCATAGTTGTATCCTATTGTTTTACCCGATTTCCATGAACGGGGATGGTTTGTGCCTCCTTTGGTTTAGAAGTGGATTATGTGTTTGTACCTCCTTTGGAAGGAGTGGATTATGTGTTTTGTTGCCTCCAGTGTTAGGAGAGGGTTTTGACTTTTGTTGCCTCCTGTGTTTGGAGTGGGTTTTCATTATATGTTCCTCCTAGAGTTGGAGTGGTTTTATCTTGTTGGTATGGACTTGGGATTCCCTTGGTGGTTAGTTTTTTTTGGTATGTTGTCAAGTAGAAGAGTGGCTTCTATTAGGTGCCAGAGCCCAAAAAGGTAAACTAGGTAACCTTCAGAGGTGGCTTAATCAAGTGATAACTAAATCAATATACTTAGAAGTTTAGGTAGTTTTGCACATTAATCAAGATAATTTAGCCTCACTCATAGATACAAGTGCTTGTATAGGCTTGGGGTGAGTGGGAAGGCCTAGAATGGCAAGGTCATCTATCTTGTCTTTACGAGAGGTATTTGATTATGCATGAGTGAGTATGGGGGCCGAGATTCGGTAGAGGCCACCAGGACAACTCATAGTGGGGGCCGGAGCCTATGAAGATTCCTAGAGGATATCCCATGACAAGATGTGTGATGAAACTCTTTCTACGACAATAGTTGGTACATGATTTTGTGTGTATGGTCTTCGTAACATACTCGATCTGTTTTATTTCTTGAAGCAATGTGACTTATGTCAGTGATGTTAGAGTTGTACTTGTGTTAATTCTTATGGTTTTTTGGTTCATGTGATTGGTTGTATCAGTGCGAGTTAGCTTGTGTCTAGAGGTTGATGGTCTTGTATAGGATTCCTTGTTACTATCTCCTAGCACAGGGGGTAGGCCTTCGGGTAGCACTTGGTTGGGTGGAATGCGCACCTTTCTCCATTGGGTCTTCTTCTTGTTTCTGTGGGTGAGATTTCCAGTTGAAGAGCTCATGGGATCCAGTTTCACTTCATGCTTTATTCTTTTCATTTGAATCTTGTAATTTATTTCCCCTCATTTGTTATCAAGGTGGAATATGTAATATGTAATCACGCTTTTTGGATTTACCTCATTTGGGGAATGAAAATTGTAATCTTATTGTTAAATTATCGTTATTTGGAAACATGTGGTATCTCTTATGCTTTGAGGTAATTTATCATGTATGGAATGTATGTGTACTTAATTTATTAAGTAATTAAATGTTATGGTTTCAATTCATGTTTCTTGTTTGGGTTTTAAGTAAACTTAGTCTCGTAACCTTAGAGGTTGTTGGCAATGGGTAGTGAACTTGCATGTTAATTGTACTTAAACAAAAAAAAAAAATTGTATGTTTGAGTAGTTAATTGCAACTTCCTCTAGGGTTGTGTGGCGGGGCATTACATAATTTTTTTAATTGGGTAATATCATAGGGGAGAAAGAAACCCAAGATGAAAGGAGGAGTGCATCTAGAAGAATCTAGAAAATTTTATATCTTTTAGATGAGTTGTCATAAAATGTTAGTCAACCTTGGTATTGTCTTGGGTAGTGCGTATAGTTGTATCATGTTGTTTTACCCGGTTTCCATGAACGGGGATGGTTTGTGCCTCCTTTGGTTTAGAAGTGGATTATGTGTTTGTACCTCCTTTGGAAGGAGTGGATTATGTGTTTTGTTGCCTCCAGTGTTTGGAGAGGGTTTTGACTTTTGTTACTTCATGTGCTTGGAGTGGGTTTTCATTATATGTTCCTCCTAGAGTTGGAGTGGTTTTATCTTATTGGTATGCACTTGGGAATCCCTTGGTGATTGGTTTTGTTTGGTATGTTGTCAAGTAGAAGAGTGTCTTCTGTTAGGCGCCAAAGCCCAAAAAGGTAAACTGGGTAACCTTCAGATGTGGTTTAATCAAGTGATAACTAAAGAAATATACTTAGAAGTTTAGGTAGTTTTGCACATTAATCAAGATAATTTAGCCTCACTCATAGATGCAAGTGCTTGTATAGGCTTGGGGTGAGTGGGAAGGCCTGGAATGGCAAAGTCATCTATCTTGTCTTTATGAGAGGTATTTGATTCTGCATGAGTGAGTATGGGAGCCAAGATTTGATAGAGGCCACCAGGACAACTCATAGTGGGGTCGGAGCCTATGAAGATTCCCAAAGGATATCCCATGACAAGCTGTGTGATGACACTCTTTCTTCGACAATAGTTGGTACATGATTTTGTGTGTATGGTCTTCTTAACATGATCTATTTTATTTCTTGAAGCAATGTGACTTATGTCAGTGATGTTAGAGTTGTACTTGTGTTAATTCTTATGGTTGTGTGGTTCATGTGATTGGTTGTGTTAGTGTGAGTTAGCCTGTGTCTAGAGGTTGATGGTCGTGTATAAGATTCCTTGTTACTATCTCCTAGCACGAGGGGTGGGTCTTCGGGTACCACTTGGTTGGGTGGAATGTGCACCTTTCTCCATTGGGTCTTCTTCTTGTTCGTGCAGGTGATATTTCCAGTTGGAGAGCTCGTGGGATCCAATTTCACTTCATGCTTTATTCTTTTCAATTGAATCTTGTAATTTATTACCCCTCATTTGTTATTGAGGTGGAATATGTAATATTTAATCATGCTTTTTGGATTTACCTCACTCGGGGAATGAGAGTTGTAATCTTCTTGTTAAATTATCATTATTTGGAAACATGTGGTATCTCTTATGCTTTGAGGTAATTTATCATGTATGGAATGTATGTGTACTTAATTTATTAAGTAATTAAATGTTATGGTTTCAATTCATGTTTATTGTTTGGGTTTTAAGTAAACTTAGTCTCGTAACCCTAGAGGTTGTTGGCAATGGGCAGTGAACTTGCATGTTAATTATACTTAAACCAAATAAAAAAAATTTGTATGTTTGAGTAGTTAATTGCAACTTCCTCTAGGGTTGCGTGGTGGGGCGTTACACATGGTATCAGAGCCCGAGTTTAAACACTGGGTACTCTGGGATAATTTGGAACCCATTAAGCTATTAGTTGCATAGGTTTATACTCTGGGCACTATGAGCCCATGGCATTGACCTAAATGCTTTGTTCGTTAGTTTATGTTTTCCTTTTGGGTTGATCTCACTTGTCTACCCAAAAGTTTTTGTGAGGTGGTGTAAGTCCAATGGTGCAGAAAGCTAGTGGAAAGGATAGGATCCTTAGTGTAGTGTGCAATGCACTGATATCCTTCCTACTAGGTGAATTCATTATAGACAATTGTGTAGCATGTGAATTTGTGTGTGTGTGTTATCTATTTGTGTTTGCAGGCTTCCAAGAGTAAGCCTAGCCCTAGGGGGAGGATGTAATACCCCTTTGTTTTGCTTTCTGGTGGGACAGTGTGTCCTTGTTTGCTTTGATGTGATTTTTGGTTATTGAGACACTTTATCATGTGTGTGCGATTTGATCGCTATATTTAGAGCGATAATCTATTTGTGTGATGTGATGTATCTTATCTGATGCTTTATTTGACATGTTTTAATTGGTGTAATGATGATTAGTTATTACATGTTATTGCATGAGATATTTGATTATGATGGAACTGTCAGTCTATGATGAGTGTATTAGTGAAGGGGATGAGATCGCATCACTCGCTTGCAAGTGCCCTACAATTCCACGATTACCTCTTCACGGTTTGTTTTATTATGTTATATATATGCATGTTTGATATACTCTTTGTTCACAGGTTGATAGGTTTGAGTGTGTCCATTGGCCAATGGTATTTGATTGGGAGATTAGATTTATTTTATTAATTAAATTAAATTAATTAATAAATTAAGTAACATTTCTAACACTACAACTAGATTTATTTAATAAACAACCTAAATACAAAAAGTCATTTATTTACCTTTTTTCAACTTGAAATTAAATAAATCAAGAAGAGATGAACAACAAGAAGCAACTTAACCTAACTAAAACCCAACGACACACTATGACTAGGGTGATGACTTGGCATGGAAAACCTAGCTACTATCTCCCAATCAAATATCGTTGGCGAATGGACACGCTCAAACCTGTGAAACTAGGTGGAGTCGATGTCCTGTACCTGTCAACCTGTGAACAAAGAGTATATCAAACATGCATATATATAACATAATAAAACACACCATGAAGAGGAAATCGCGGAATCATAGGGCACTTGCAAGCGAGTGATGTGATCTCGTCCCCTTCACCAATACACTCATCATAGACTGACAGTTCCATCATAAACAAATATCTCATGCAATAACATGTTACAATAACTAATCATCATTACACCAATTAAAACATGTCAAATAAAGCATCAGATAAGATACATCGCATCACACAAATAGACTATCGCTCTATAAATAGCAATCAAATCGCACACATGATAAAGTGTCTCAATAACCAAAAATCACATCAAAGCAAACAAGGACACACTGTTCCGCCAGAAAGAAAAACAAAGGGGTATTACACATTATGCAAGACCACCAAGATTTCTTATGGTAGGGATTCAACATTCCCCATCAACCTGTACTTCCTCTTTATTTAAGAGGATGAAGAAACCACTCCTAACCGAGTGCTGCAACAATAATGGGTTACACTTTCTGGGACATCCTGATTTTTGCTAAAATCACATCTTTTAAAAAAATATAATGATTCAAGCCTTAAAAAGGTTCCATTTAAAGGATTTTAATTGAAGAGGGTTTGATCAAACCCTCTTAGATCAAACCCCCTTGTATAGAACCCCACTAGTTTTAAACCATACCTATAATGGAGTCTCATCTACACCTATCAAAATGCTGATAAAAAACCACTTTTGATTTACCTTTTGTGGGATCAAATGAATTCATTTAAAATTGATGTTTTGTAGGTATGTAGTCCTCATCATAAGCTTCCTAAAAAATGTAATTTTAAATATATGTAATTTGATTATTATATTTATTTTTTATTTCTTGTGACTGTAGGTTTTCACCAAAAATCAAGCTCTTTATTCTGTACATGTGGAAAAATAGTAGATTACCAAAAAAATTTAAAAAATATCTATTCTCTTGATATTGATGTCCTTGATCCAACAAAAAAAAATGAATTTTGATACATACAAAAAATTTGTGTTATACAATAAACCTATATCTAAATTGTAATTAGTTTGACTTCAAAACTTAATTAAGAAAACAATATTCAATGTGTTGACATGTATAAATTTCTAACACATATCACATCCTAAAAATGCATTTTTCTATTATTGACATCATTTCCATCATTTAACCCTATTTTCTTCTATTAATTAAATAATCTTAAATTGTTTAGTTAATTCACTGTCATCACCGATTTAACCTTATTCCTCTTGATTAATTAAATAAATATTAATTATTTAATTATTTCTCTAACTTTACTTATTCTTCAAATTTAATTAAATGGTTATTATTAAGTATTTAATTAATCTACATTTCCTCTTCCAAATTAAATAATTAAATTAATTATTTAATTTCCCAAAATTCACTCAACATGGTCTATTAATAAATAAACTTTAATTTATTAAATCAATTTCATCTTGCATGTTCCTCTCAAGATTAATTAATTAATTATCCTCACACAATTTGATTGATCAAATCACATCCACTGATTATTCAATCTAATTTGCTAACTGATCAATCCCTTTCCACCAATTATTCTAATTCCATTGATTATTCAATCCAATCCCATTGATTATCCAATCAATTTCCTATTGGCATATGGATTGGGAAGACTGTTTATGGCCTCTATTGTTTTCATTGATGGAAACTGAAGTCATTATCTCGGTCTACAAATTAGGATCTACTTATACCGACAAGAAATGTAGAAGTCAGTGTGTTACTGGCATAAAGCATGAAGAATAAGGTATTCGGTCAGATAGTCGATCTGTATGCTTCATCGGATCATCATTTTGTGTTGTGGACCCCCAAGAAAGTTTGTTGAGCATGTGTATTACTTTATTGGTAAGTTTATGGTCTTGTAACAGTCGGTATACAAGTTAAGAGATTTGGTAGAATGATTTTTTGTTATGGTTGACTCAATGAATGTAGTGTGTCGTGGATGTATAAGGAGTAGTTTAATTATTTATAAGTTTGAGAATTTTTTTTTGGGTCCCAACTATGTCTTAGCCAACTTGTGTGGGTGCACATTAAATATTGCTCATGATTTGAGTCAACTATTGGAGAATATTTCATGTTTTGTATGAGCCAACTTGAAGCGATGAAATCTATGTTAGTGGATATATATATGAGATAGGTAACTCATTTTGGAAGTGAATAGTGTGGTGAGAAGGTGTGTGTGTGTGTGCAAAAAGGTGCAAAGTAGTTGTATGAGCATACAATAGAAGATCTATTGAGTGAATTTTTTCTTGTGCAACAAAAGGTTTTTGTGTAGCAAAGTAGAGTAGAGCAAAGCAAAAGTGTGAATTGGATAGAAGGTCCAGAATTTGTTTCATGTGCTTCATTGGAACTAAACCCAGGAATTTGTAGATGTTATCCTCTCAGTTCAAATTTTTTTGTAATCACAAACTTCTTGTAAGGCAGTGAGCCTTCTTTATTTTGAGCAGTGAGCTCTAGGTAGTGTGCCTGAATGCAAGTGCATTCTCTTTTGTTCATACTTTCAACAAAGTATAAATTGTGGATTAATCTCCACTGTGGTTTTTCCCCTAATATGCTTTGATTATATTACTCATGTGCTTGCATCTTTATTTCTATTTATGTGCTGCAACTAATCTATGATTAGAATTAATTGTTTGAATATTACTGAACACTAATTCACCCCCCCCTCTCAGTGTTCCTTGAGTCCAAAAATTGGTATCAGAGCAAGGTTCCTCTATAGAAGTTTAACAAATTGAGGTGGATCATGAATTACAATGGACTCTAGTGGTATTCAACAACAGCTTATGGTGGCACTTGATGATTTTGATCAGTCTAAAGTAGAAGTCGTGGAATTAAAAGAAAATCTTGTGGATGATAAGAAATTCATTCAATCATTGAAGGAAAAAATCAATGAGTCAAGAGAAAAGAGGAAGGAACTTTGTGATCAACTAAAGTAAAAAGAGAATACAATTTTGGAAGATGTTCATCTGAATCAGACCTTAAAAGAGATAACTAAAGAATGTGAAAAACTTGCTAAAGACAATGCTACTCTAAAGCTTGAAATGAAATCTATGGCGATGAAGCTAAGGAAATTGAAGAAAGAAAGAAGATTGAGGAGAATCTAGCCTAGTTATTAAAGGAAAAATCTAAGGAATGCATCTGAGTTAACAATGGATTCATTTAGATGGAAATCAAACTAAAACAATCTAGAAATAATAAACAAGAGCTTGAAAGATAGATAGTTATTCTCAAAGATGAACTCCCTATTGCAAATGGGTACAAGGAGAAGTTTAGGATCAGTTCTACTAAGCTTGATGAGCTGACTAAAGGACAAAAGAATGAAAATGACAAGAGATGTCTTGGCTATGACAAAGGAGAAAGCTCTGGATCAGAACACAAGGAAATTATATGAACAAAGGTAGAAGATATTCGATAAGACAACCCAATGCTCAGAATTTTAATGGTTACTACTTTTTTTGCAATAAATTTGGTCATATGGCTTCTCAGTGTAGAAGTAAAATAAATTCAAGCAGTCCATCATTTCCCAGTCAGTTTTTTAGTTTTAACAAGTTTGGTCACAAGTCAAATGAATGCAGAAGCATGTCTACTAGTGTGAGGAAGTTAAATGCTACATCTGTGGAAAATTTTGGCATGTTGCTAATCAATGCAGATCAGGAGGAAACCAGTGGAATGAGTTATCTAGATAGAGAAATCTAGTGTGTTACAATTGCGACAGATTTGGTCACATTGCAAGATTCTATAGCAACTGAAACATGGATAGAAGAGGTTTGGTATAGAGAGAAATAATTTCACAAAAAGATGATAAAGGAAAAGGAAAATTGTCTATGGAAGAGATAAGAGATCAAATGAAGAAAACATGGGTAAAGAAGAGTGAATCTAATGAAGGAAATACACCCGCATCTAAAGCATCCTTCGGTAATCCCTCTGGAAATTGATCTTAGGCCTTTGGCCTAGGGGGAGTTTTTCTCAAGAAGAATCATTTGATCCCCTATCTATATCTGGAACCGAAATGCAAGATATTTTTAGTAGTTGTGATAGAATTTTGCAAATGCATCAGTGATCGCTTTTGCAGAAATATGAAAAGTAGAGGGTCTGCAAATGAATTTTTCTCTATCTGAGAAAATAGAGTTACCGGAACTCCTAGGGAAAAGTATTTAATGTGGCTAAAAGTTAGTTGTGCAAAATTATAAAAGGGGTGTTTGGAACACTCATTTGTCACCTTGTACCGAAGAAGAAGATAAGGAGAGCCTCTACAGTGAAATTTTGAAGAAGTCATGCAAATTTGATGGTGAATTCACTAGGTAATTTTGATCGCTTGTTTAATTCCTAATCATGTGCTCGAAAGAAAAACCTTGTTTGGTATGGAAGATAAAATGAAGAAAATCAAAGAAACAGTGAATTTGGATGAATATATTAGTAGGAAGATCAGGGATGTAAGAAATTTGTTGCTATCCAATGAATTGAAGTGGCTTGAAGGTGCGAAACATAAGAATTTGGACATTTGGAATGAGTTTCCCTATTTTGTCAATGCATAAGTGGTTCGGTTTTGTAGACACGTAAAATGTACATGCACTCAATCCTGATCTACTAACATCACTTCATCCTGAATTATCCCTCTGTCTAACCATTTAATCGAATAGTCTTATTTGATTAAAGTCATCATAATTCCCCTTTTAATTAAATAAATCCCTCGATTTAATTAAATCATTGTCTCTGTGTAATTAGCTAGGTCATTTCATCTTCCTATCTTTGTTTAATTAAATAATCCATATTATTTGATTAAATCTCTAAAGTTCATCTAATTAAATTAAATAAATCAAACATTTATCTAATTTAATCTAACATCACCCTTTTTGGTTAAATAAATCAAAAATATTTATTTAACTAAGTTTAAATCATTCTCTTCTCATTTTGAGTTATTTAAATTCTAAAATCTAAGTCAAAATGGTCAAATCAACTAATCTCCTTTAAATTAATCAAATCCTGATTAATCTTAGTCTTAATCCCCAATCCTCTAGATTTTGCAACTTACACATGAAAATTAATTTAATTGTTTTATAAATCATCTATTTTCATTCAAAAAAGGCATCAAAGATGGAATATTCCTCAAATTTGAAAAATCCCTCCAAAAAGGTCTTGTCCTCCAAGCATGGCATTTAACATCTCTTACAAGTTCTTTTCTTGAGCCATGTGACATTAATTTCACCTTTCACCTCATCCTTCAAACCATATTTTGAATTTGAATCCCCCCTCTTTGCACATTCTTCAAAACTTGCACATCCTCCATCCATTAACAAGTGGACAAGTGGCACTTTTCCATTGGCTAATTCTTAGTCCCACATTTCTCTATTTTGATCATCTCCTCAACTTAGCATTCTATAAATAAGAGGGTAATCTCCTCATTTGATCATCCACAAATTATGCAAAGTTACCATGCTCAAATATCTATCAAATTTCATCCATCATCATTAAATCTTAGCTAGGTTATGCAGGTTTTTAGCTCAGAGCACTCACCATCCTTCATCAAAGTGGATAAATCATTATAAACACATCAAGCTTGCATCACAGGAATTGGGAAAGGGCCAATTTTCACATCAAATTTGCATCAATTCCCCCATGGGATCATGTGTTTGCTAATTTAAATTAGGATTCAATCTATTTTGTTGTTTTCATTGTGTTCTTCATTATTTCTTTTCCTAATTGGAGTTTTGTGAATGGATTTCATGGGGAATCATTGTTCTTACTTGCAAATTCTAATCTAATGTCTTTGTTCTTATTATTTTACAAGTATTAGGATTGGGGTTCACACAAGTTTATCTTGAACAGATTGGATGATGATATCCTTACTCTAGATAAACCCTATCAAATTTCAAAAGAGGTAATCAGAAATCTAACATGATTATGCAATATTGGTGTTGTGTCAAAAAAGAAGTCGATTTAGAACATTGAATTCAAAACCCTAATTGGAGTAACAAGATATCAAAGGTCTCTAGTAATTTCAACGATCAAAGATCCAATAACGAGGTACATTGCACATGGAATTTCATATAAATTTTTCTTTAGAAATAGGGAAGGTGCAACCTCAGCAGGTGCAGTATATATCGCTCACAAAATGATAATGGAAGATGAAGACTTTGATCTATGTGGATTGCTAAAGGATCAATTGATGGAAAATGTGCAATTGACGAAGGATGTAGATTACCCCTTTAGGTTTGGTAACTTAGTTATATGCATTATGATGTATTTTTTGAATTTCTTGCCTCAAAATGATAACATGGTGTGGAAGGAAAATGAGCCCGTTTGTAAGAAAATTTAGAAGCATTTCAATACTCTGAAAAATGGTGAGCAAGTTTATGAAAGTTTCTTTAGAGAATTTTTGGGAAAGTTTGGAATAGTTGGCATCTCCTTTCTAGTAAGAGAATTTGAAGATAGGTTTTCTTCCGGTAAGGTGGAGAAGAAGAAAAAAATGGCTCGAGAGTTTGCAAATAATATTTCCCCGACACTCAAATCTCCAAAATCTAAAGATAAAGGCAAAGAGCAGGTAATTGTGGATATACCAGATGAAGACTTTGATGATTACACTCCTAGAGATGAATTGGAATCAGTGGAACTAGATGTGATGATAGCAAAAGAAAGCAATGAATAAGGTGCTTTATTCAAGACAAAGTTACTTCAGATTGTTCAAGAGGAAGATGGAATGCAAAAGATTACTAACATATGTTTAAACAGACCATCATATGAATAGGATGTTATTGAGGATACTCTAGGCAGTTTCTTTGTGCACAACAACATTGAATTAGAAAGTTTGCATAATGTTCTTCCTGAGGAATCGATTGCATGCATTAGGGAGGCTATGGCCTCTATGCCTTTGGACAAGAAAGAGGAAGAAGTAATTTTACATCTGAAGGAGAAGTTTAGGCTATCTCTTGCCGAATTGAAAAATAAAATGAATGTGTTAAGGCAATGCATTGACTCAACAAATAAGTTATACAATTATTGTCTTCGGTGGCCTCATGTGGTTGGTAAATACAAGGAAATTTTGGAACAGATTGAGAGTGAGTTGAGCAAAATTGGTTAGGATTATAATATGTTTCAGGACCAGGATGGAGCAGTAAAGAATAGGATTCATGAGTTGCAGGTTGAGCATGCAAAGGTTCACTTTGCCAAAAACACTCTCGTGGACACTTTCTGGAAAGTGAAGGATCTAACTGAATGCAGCCTGGAGCAACAAATTGAGATCCTAAATAAAGGAGAAAATTTGGAAGAAGCAATTAAAATTCCAGAATCCCTTATCCAGATCATTAACCAAACATCAAAAAATAACAGTTTGTTAATCATTATTGGGATCGTTGTGGATGCTTGGAAGAAATTTCTTCCAGAAGTAAAAGAGAAGTATAAAATATTTTTCTGATTTGTGCAATAGTTGCACTTCAAATTTTGAAATTTTGAAAGGGGGAGTGAGAGCTTAGTAAAGAATATATTTTTCATTGATGTCAAAGGGGGAGGAGAGCAGTGAAAAATGCTTTATCATTCTAAAGGGGAGCAATGTTTTGTTGTGTTTTGAAATTCTAAGTTTTGATTCTGACACTTAGTCATTTTTCACTAAGTGTTTCCATCAATGCAAAAGGGGGAGATTGTTGGCATATGGCTTGGGAAGATTGTTTATGGCTTATAGTGTTGTCATTGATGGTAACTGAAGTCATTAGCTTGGTCCACAGATTAGGATCTACTTATACCGGTAGGAAATGTAGAAGTTAGTGTGTTACCGACAAAAAGCATGAAAAACAAGGTATCTAGTTAGATAGTCAATCTGTATGCTTCATTGGATCTTCATTTTGTGTTGTGGACCCCCAAGAAATTTTTTTGAGAATGTACATTACCTTATTGGTAAGTTTTATGGTGTTTCAACAGTCAATATACAAGTTAAGAGATTCGGTAGAATGATTTTCTATTTATTTGTTCATTATGACCAACTCAATGAATGTAGAATGTCGCAGATGTATAAGGAGTAGTTGTTTAATTATTTCTAAGTTTGAGAATATTTTTTTGGGTCCCGACTATGTCTTAGCCAACTTGTGTGGGTGTGCATTAAAGATTACTCATGATTTGAGCCAGCTATTGGAGAATATTTCATGTTTTGTAAGAGTTGACTTGAAGCAATGAAATCTATGTTAGCAGATATATATATGAGATTGGTAATTCATTTTGGAAGTTAATAGTGTGGTGATAAGGCGTTTGTGTGTGTGTACAAAAAATTCTAGAGAAGTTGTATGAGCATACATCAAAAGATCTATTGAGTGAATTTTTGCTTGTGTAGTAGAGCAGAGCATAGCAGAAGTGTGAATTGGACAGAAGGTCCAAAATTTGTTTCATGTGCTTCATTGGAACTGAACCCAGGAATTTGTAGATGCTATCCTCTTTGTTCATTTTTTGTTGTAATCAAAAACTTCTTGTAAGGCAGTGAGCCTTCTTTATTTTGAGTAGTGAGCTCTAGGCAGTGTGCCTGAATGCAAGTGCATTCTCTTTTGTTCATAATTTTAATAGATTGTAAATTGTGGATTAATCTCCACCATGGTTTTTCCCCTAATAGGGTTTCCACATAAAAATATTGGTGTTATGGTGCTTTGATTATCTTGCTCATGTGCTTGCATCTTTATTTATATTTATGTGTTGCAAATAGTCTATGATTAGAATTAATTGTTTGAATATTATTGAACATTGATTCAAGCCCCCCCTCTTAGTGTTCCCTAAGTCCAACATTTCCTTGATTGAATTAATCAATTTAGTTAACTACTCAGTCTATTTCCTCTCAATAGACATTGATCATTGATATTGATCTTTGATCTTTGCATCCAGATCATTCATCTGAAATTAAAAAAACCTATAAAATAGCCCTCGTCCCTCTTATAATTCATCTAGAGAATTTTTGTAAAGGTCATGTCAGTATGATTCTTGAGAAAATTGAGCAAACACTCTTGCATTCTAGGCCATCATTATTATCATTATCAAACTTTTGCAAATCATGGAGGCTTTGTGTTGAAAAGAAATCCCACATATCAAGATCAACACAAATACACTCTAACATGGGATGGTAAGATTGTGTAGTTTGAATTCATTTATGTTTCAATTTGATTGTGCTAACCTTGTTTGTTGAATTCATAGCTATGGAAATTGCATTTCATGAGTAGGTTGTGTTTTATCCTTTTGTTTTGATTTCATTGATACTAATCCTAATCCATATTTCCCCCTTACATGAATTGGCACACCCGGTGAGACATATGTCCTAGATCTAACAATTTCCATCGAGTTTTGTGATCAATTGTAGGTTTTGGGTCATTGTCGTGTTTTGTAGAGGTCATTTTTGTCAACTAGGTCACTACAGTCTTAAAATTTGAATGCAGTTGTCATATTTTCTAGTCGCTATTGCTTCAATCCAACCATTTTCATCCTATTTTTCTAATATTTTAACAAAGGATTTCATCTTGTGTAGGAACAAAGTTTCTATCATCTAGAACAAGGCCGCTATAGTTCTATTTCTCTATTGTGGTCATCCTTAAAACTAGATGCTATCATCAAAACTAATTTCTTTTGTCCCTTTTGTTGACAGGTTTATGAATGATTTTTTAACTAACTATTGTTTTTGTTACCTATTTTTCACCTACGGCCTCAATTGGGCAAGGCAACCTATGTTTCAGGTGTTCATAAAGGCCAAATGGGGAATTTGCATCAAGGGTTAGGCCATGCACCTGAGGATATTTCACAGGGAGGCCTATTGGAAAACCTCACCTCAATCAGATTTGGAATAAAACTCATCAAAGAAGAAAGTCGGCAAGACCCTCCTATTGTCTTGCCCACTAGTAGTGCATTCTATTTGTTTGAATACACCGGTCGCTAGGACTTTTGGGTCGCCATAAGTCTTTATGTATCTCTCTACTTAGGATGTCTCGCCGATAGTAGCTCACAAGGTTGGCACCGGGGGGAATGGTTTTCCTTCGGCAAGAGGTCTCGACGACCGTGAAATGTCTCGCCAAAGGGGATTTCCTTCAGCATAAGGTCTTGCCAAGATGAAATGGGCTCGCCGAGAGAGTTTCCTTTGGAATGAAGTCTAGCCAAATGAGGAAGGTCATGCCAACAGCGGGGTGCCTTCAGTATAATATTTTGAGTTCGGCGTGAGGTCTTCCAGACCCAATGGTGTCTCGCCGAAGGATGAAGGGCTCGATGAAAGCTCTTGTTGACAATGGAGAGTCTTGCCGATAGCGATCAACTTGCCGTGGAAAAGGATATCGGTAGGACTCTTAGCATTTGCTATGACCTCCTATCGACTAAAGATCTCTTGCTAACCTGATGTGTCTCTAATGATAGTTTGGGTGATGACAAGGGCAAGATCGATATGACTTTTGCATTAGATATAGGATCTTGTCAACTGTCGCGTGTCCTGCCGATAGCTACTACGAGGTGTACTCACATCGGGGAGACATGATTAGTGTCTCACCGACATGTGATCCTGATGAAACAACCTTTGACCATTTGGAATATATGTGGCATGATCTCAACCAATCTAAAGGAAACTTAAGGTGAACCATCATCCATTTGACTGTTTGACTCCCCCTATGAACAAGAGCAACAAAGCATAAATGACATGGACTCTTCCTGAGACCAAAAGCAATGGGGAAGCTCAAAAATCAATGGTGTCGAGATCTAAATGAAAATTTTGAAGCTGTTTGCAAGGGGAGTCAATCTATAGAAATTTTTTTAATAGGAAGAAGGTCGAATAAAAGAAGTCGTCAGTCTTTGGGACAGCTGTGAGGTCCACTGGCAAAAGGCAGATTGATATTAATGGTAAAGCTCCAGGGGCATTCAAGGCATCTCTTCAAGGAAGTTCGAGAGTGGACACGGGGGGGCCAGAAGTGAATGTTGTGGCTGTAGAAGAATCTAAAGAATTCTCCTAAGAGCGATATTTCACACCGACAAGGACACGGGGGATGCACATTGAATGCATTAGCTTTATTTCCAAAAGATCTAAGGGTCAACCTTTCTTAGAAACCCATATTTTTGTAAACCCTTAAGAAAAGGGCTAATTCTTTTAGTTTTCATATATATGGCATTTTTTCCTCTTTTGTAGGGAGTTCTTACTTGCATATTTTCTGCTTTTGTGACTTTTGAGAGTCCTTAGAGGAGAATACTGAGTTTTGTAACTCATTTACAAACATTGTATGTACAATTTCACCTTTGGAGATCAATAAAGAAAGCAGCTTTTGCCTTCTCAGTTATATGTTTCATTGAGTGTGTTGAATGATTGATAAATTTACATGTGAGTTTCTTTTATTCCTTGTTAATTGTCTCATTATTAGCACTTTTAAGCAGAGGAGATGTGTATATTGTAGGTTATAGGTTATGTTAGTGATGCAAACAGTTTTAGTTGTGAGGAGAATTTATCATCCTTCTAGGACTGTATGTATTGTAGCTTTCTTATAAAACATTTATGCAATATCATATGAGTATTGAGTTGTGCATATCAAGTTTTACTAGTTGATTGAAAATTGTGTGTTAAGCAGCTATTCATGTTTGAACAAATTTGGTGTATCACCATAGGATTAGTTTTTCAATTTATGTATTCCTTCTCCCTTTACCTCACAAAGATTAGTATTTTAGGTGATAACACAAAGGAAGTCGGCCTTCTCCGGAGGTTGACCTCTGTTTACAAGAAACCCACTTCTTTAGAGGTCTTCCCATGTTACACTGAGGTGTTGAACATCAGGTTCAACAAGGGTGCAATTTCAAGTGATAACAGTTACAGAGCTACTATTGGATATGATAGAACTGTTATCGTCCTATGTGTCTACCACAATTTTCTAATAGAGCCACTATTGTACCAGTTACAAAGTTGCCATCATACTATTTCCTGCTCCTATTTCAATTTGTCAAAATTTCTTGGATTCTCAATTTTTTTACCTAACCCTAACCCTAACTAAATTATTATTTGATGATTTTTTAGATTATCTTACTTTAATAGTGCAACTCTTTTAGGGGGATGGCATATATATTTCATGGAATGACTAATCATTTTCTTATAGGGTTGACGAATGGTCCAAGACTCTCAAGGGCTTAAACTACTAGCACATTTGCTTACAAAACCTTCTTCAAGATCAATTTATTTTCAAGCATTTGTATGTGTGTTTGAAATCTCTAACATTTGAATTTGGTTCTTTAAAAACATGAAATGTTATCTATAACACTTCATTTAGGCTTAAAACCTAATTGTGATAAATTATCCTTCGTGTCTTCTATGACTAGCAAGCCAAGTGTGTATCCTCTCCCCTTGCATCTTTTGATGATCCTGGGTGATGAGAAACACTTTGGGCTCTTTGTATTTTTTTTGGTCATCCCTTTATTAGATAAGGGCTTGCTTATGAGACACATCCCACAATGGAGAAATCATAGGTGACCCTAAAAGCATGTTTACAAACAATCTATATAAAGCGTATGAAAGAGAAAGAAATTAGTGTGAATTTGGGATGTGAATACCATAATGTGCCAAAGTCCTCATGCAAACATAATGGGTTGCACAAGTTAGGCTAGAAACTTAAGCGGCTTACATTTTTGATGCATACCTCTGGTGTTCACAATTGTCATTACACACCTTGTATCTAGAAACCAATCCAAGTCTTTTTGAAACATTCTTCAAAGTAGTGCATGGAAATAACATCGTTCCTAGAAGTTACTATGTTTGGTTTATAGTTGAGGCATTAGGGTTAACAGAGTATTCTGTTTTATAAAGCTAGGAGTATCAAGATAATATATTTTCTTGATATGTCCTATTTGAACCCTCTATAGATTCAGATTCATCACTCTTTTGGGGGTGAGGTAAGCCTACGGTGAAAAATTTGCATTTATTCCTTAAGATGTAATTGATTAATATTCTTCGATCTATACTAGTGGTTCTTAATGGAAGAAGGATCGTGAAATATCCCCCTTTCCAATTGAGTCATTTACTGAAATATTTTAGTCTACTGTATGTATTAGTTCTTAAACACATCTCTTAAAATATTAGACTTCAAACATAAAAAATTTGTGAACTTATCAAATACTATCAATCGAATTGAAAACTGTAAAAACAAAGCCACTATTGTGCATTCAGTCACTCTTGCTTCATAATTTTACCATAGTCATCCTAAAATCTAACCACAATTATGAATAAAACCACTACTATAATCTCTATCTGCATTAGTCACTGTCAAAATAGAATCACTCTTGTCAGGATTGTCGTAGTCATTCTTAAATAGAACTGCTATTGTTATATTGTTTGTCCCTATCATCCTAAACAATAGTTGCTATTGTCCTACTTTCTGGCACATCCTAGAATTTGTAAAAAAAGAATGGTTTTAAAACATTGGCATAATATCTTACACAATTTTTAGAAAACACTATCATCATTAGACCTATATGTCCACAATCAAACATCACCATCCTGCACTTTGAACTCAGTTCACCTAGGGTTCGTAACTATCACCTTTTGGACACAACATCAAAATCAGACTTGCATCATATCCTATCAACATCCTTCATATCACCATCAACAATCAAACATCAACTTATTCTTGGATACATATCAAAACACAACAAATCAAACCATCATCTTGCTATTTTCTTCATAATATCACCATATCCACTAGTATTCTTGCAAATTTAGTAGACATTAGGACCTCCCTAAGTTTCTAGACTATTAGCAGCAACCTTTACTTGCAACCTCACAACTAGTTCAAGTAAAGCAATCAACATATCCTCTAAGACATAGAAAAACATCAATCTAAGTCTTCTGCATCATGCGTCCTAGACTAGCATTAAATAAAAACATCAAACATCTACTCATACTCTTATCCTAGGGTTGGGTAACAAGATCTTATCATCCTTAAATATCCAAGAATCCAACATCAAACTTGATCATCCAATTATCCCAACATCAACATCAATCCAAATCAAACAATCAACATTTTTTTTCCAAAAGGTTTACAAACATCCCCTTTGTATTTCATTTCACCAAGAAAAATATCAACTCAAAACACCATCACATTTCCATAACTTGTTATCTCAAACTCACCAAGGTCTTTTGAGCTCATTTATGACTACAACAAGATCCCAACATCAAAATAAAATGGAAGCCAACAAAAGCAACTCTAGTGCACCAAAAAACAATAACAATGAGGAACCTAAACCATGGGGTTATAATCCTAATGAAGTTTCAACTTCTCAAACACAACCGATGTTCAAAGCTCAACCAAATCCACCACCTAGTGATTTTGAAATACTCCTTAAACATCAACACAAAGTTGCTTGGCAAAAAAATTATCCTCCTAATCCTAAAGATATAATCATAAAGGAGTATGATAGTGACAAGGAAATCAATGACAAACAACTCTTAGAGTACTCTCAAGATCCTAAAATGCAAAAACTAATGGAAAAAATTCTTGGGAAAAATCCAAACACATATTTCCTCAAATTATCACAATGTGATGCCAAGCTACCTATATATTTTAAGGTTGAAACTCTTAAGGATCCTACTCTCATTCCATTGGGAGACCAAACAATAGTGAGACAAATACCTAAACCAACAATGGATCCTAATATACCACCTTTGTTCTCTAAAGCACCTATCAATGATCAATCTTTCCCACATGTGGATAATCCCTTTTATAGATATCCCTCACAAGTTGAACAAGTTTTGGTATCTCAACATGCTCAAGACAATCCAAATATATTGACAAGTCAAAACATGCCACCACATAATTTGGAAACTAATACAATGGGACCCAACATATCTAGGAACCTATATGAGACATCTTGGAACACCCAACAACAAGTTCCTAATGTTAATATGAAAATAATGGGAAATCTTCCACCAAGACCACCACAACATGTAGTTAACACCAAGGAAACAACCCTTTGCAACCACAACTACATGCTAACAACCCACCTCAAGGAGAAGACATGGCATCACCTATCTATACTACATCAAATCAAACCAATCCTCCATTTCAACAAAATAATCCACCCTTATATCAACAACCACCACAAACCAATATCCCACAAGATCAAAGCATGTACAAAGGAAATATCCAAGATCAAACTCAATACATGCAACAATAAGAATACTATTATCTTCACACACAATACCAATATGGATCATACTCTACCCAAAATCCTCAACATCAAATGTATGTTCTAGTACCACAAACATCAATCCTCAACATCAAACATATGTTCAACCACCACAAAGCACACATCTTCAAAATCAAGCACCCAATCCTTCACAACACAATATTCGTGCACAATGACCTCCATCACAATATCAAACCTATGCACATCAACAACAACCTCAAACTTACATGTCACAACAAGATCGTACCATCAATCCACAACACACTCACATCAGTCCTCAAGAACCCAATCCATCACCCTACACTCACAACATGGCTCGAGGGCCCTCATATATACAAACCCCAAAATATAATGCATAAAACATTATGGGGAAGCAAGGCTATAATATCTCTCCTCATCAAAAAAATGCACCAAGTGATGACTTAACCTTACAAATCTAAAATCTAAACTAAAGGATATCATACATTTAACTTGGAAAACTGAAGAAGAGCTACGCTCTACAATACATATGTTCATATTCATTTGATCATTCCATATCCATGATACCCTTTCCTAAGAACTTTGAAATACCCAAATTCGACAAATACAAGGGAAGAGGAGATCCAATAGAACACGTATGAGAATTATTGGTAGCTTGCATGGATGTATAAAAAAATTACTCCTACTTAATGAGGCTTTTCCCATGAATTTTCTGTGGTGTAGCTATTGAGTGGTTCTCTCATCTACAACTTAGTATCAAAACCTTTGATGATTTATTGGAAAAAAAATTTAACCACTTCTCCTATAACATAGAGGAAGACATAATAGTCCTTGACCTATACAAGATTAAACAAAACCAATGGGAATCCTATGCTTCATACCTAAGAGATGGAGACACAAATCTAGTAAGTGTAAGTGGCCCATTCCTAAAAAACAACTCATGGAAATCTTTGTCTCTAACATTCAAACAAAATTAGCTACCAACTAACCATGTTATGCCCTGATAGTTTTGAAGAAACCATTGAAAAAGGTTTATTCATCGAAAGAGCTCTTATAGCAAGGGGAATCATTAAACTCTATAACAATAAGGACCAAGCTTCTAGTTCTAATGAAAAGCCTAAAATATGGGAAAATAAAAAGAATGTTACAAATTATGGAGTGGTTGATGTAAAATTTGTGCATAACATACAACCTCCTAACAATCCACAAAATAATGTCCAAGAAAAATAAAAATACTATCCTCAAAACAAAACACAAAACAACCAACTTATGTATCCTCAAAACAACCAATAGAATAAGCAACAAAAAAATCAAGGTCAAGATAATCAAAGAGGGCCACCAAGGAAAAATAACCAAACTAGAAGAAATTCCACCCCATTGGGAGAACCTCTTGAGGTGGTTATGCATAAACTCATTCAAACGAACCTTATAAAGCTTCCTAATCTTGATAAAACAAAATATGAGGAACCAAACTTTAAACCCCCTTTGAACAAAGAGAATGATCAACGTGAATTCCACAAAATCAAGGGTCATAGGACAAAAAATTGCATGAGGCTTAAAAATACCGTACAAGACTTGATAGAAAAAGGTGAGGTTGACATCGAACATCATCCTTGGAACTCCCAAAATAGAGACATGGGAATCTAAAAGGATTCAATCCTCGATCATTCTAAAGGAAATGACAAAGGTAAGGGAAAATATTACTGAAAAGTTAACTACGCCTACGATGAAGTTGTAGGAACCATCTGTCAAACTGATCGCAATATCAATGTCGTAACCATAACTAGAAAAATCCTTGAGTGTAATGTTACTACATGAAGAGGGAAAGTCACGATCCAAGGAGCCCTACCCCAAGAAAAAGTCACCATTAAGCCTTCAAATGACTATAGTATTGTTGACCAATTAAATAAAACTCCAACACTAATCTTTATCCTTGAGCTTCTAAAGTTATCACCCGCACATAAAGAGATCCTAGAGAAAGCCCTCATTGAATATTTAGTGCCTAACAGTATTAACATAGATCATTTTCAAGCTATGGTTGGAACCATCACTTCCACCCATCACTTGGTCTTTTTTTAAAAAGACCTTCCCCAAAGGTCCTTTCATAATAAATCTCTATATCTCGAGGTTTGTGTCCATAGACACAAGATCAAGAGAGTCTTGATAGATGGAGGTGCAGGCTTAAACATATGTACCTTGAAACTAGTAAAGAAATCGGTATATTCTAATGATGTGATCAACAAAAACAAAAGTATCACCATAAGGTCCTAAGATAATATGGAGAGAAACTCTATGGGCACAATTAAACTTCCAATTCAAGTGGGGCCAACAATAGCGGAAATGACTTGCCAGGTATTGGATCTTGAGTTACCCTATAACCTTCTCTTAGGACACTTGTGGATCCATGTGATGCAAGTGGTCCCTTCAACCTTCCATCAATGCTTAAAATTTCCTTACAATGATAAGAAAGTCACAATATATGTTGATCCTAAACCCTTCCATTACTGCATGAACCTGGAGGAGAAATACAAGATGCTTCTTTAAATACTTGGTAATGAAATATATTTCCACTCATTTTATTATGTAAATCCACCATCACTTGCTTCATTCTCAACTCCACCTATATCAACTAATCCACCAAAATAGGACCTTAAGATCCAAGTACTTTACAATGGTTGTGGAGAATACCATTTTAAACAATCCTTTTGTGTTGGGGCGCTTCGCCCATCACTCAGATCCTATGGGAGACCAAAGTAAATTAAGTATATTCAAGCTATCACCTATGAAGAAAAACCTACTATTTTCATCAAATGGAGAAACATAAAGGATGAAATAGTGTTTGAAGAAAATCTATCTTCCTTGATTTACAAAGAAGAATAACAAGAGGAAGAGAAACAATTACATCCCATTCATGTTGATCCTAACAATAAAGGTTATCAGCTAGAAAAAGGTATGGGATTCACTGGAAAAGTTAGCCTTGGTCTAAATTAACAAGCTATGAGAGAGCCCATCATAATAGAAAAATGTAAAAAGATTCTAGGACTAGGTTATGGTTCTCTACACATGGTTACCCCAAGCATTGAAACTACCTCTTGTCAGGAAATAGATCCTTATACTATTATTGAGACATCGGATAACTAAAATCTTATTGACAATGACTTAAATGTCACAAACCTATTCTAAGACCTTGGCATAAACACCATCACTACCCACTCCATCAAACCTACATCCCAAATGCAAGAATTCCAACCCCTATACCCACAATTAATTGATTGGTATCAACAACATCATGCACTTGTTGTGGACTTATTCTAAAATGACGAAGCTATTGTTGAGTTCATGGGACTTCAAAATGGTATACCAAAAGGAGATCACAAGGCTGGTTTTGTCATGGAACTTGAACAAGGAGCATACTTTGGAGGGGAGATTGTGTCCTCTAGTCGCAAAAATGAAATTAAAATCTAAACATCAAATGAGGTCCCGTAGGGAAAACCATAATGTGGCTCTATTAGATGATGAAAAAGGAAAACCAAAGGATGTATCTGAGGGTGAAAACCTCTCTAAGGAACCTGAGGATGGAGGATTCAATCTCCCTATCACAGAGCATTAGGAAAAAATGATAGTCTTGGTTGAAGGTTTTGAACCTATCAACATTGGAACAATAGAGACACCTAAGGTAACATATCATGCATCTTCCTTAGATCTTGAGGAAATAATCAACTTCTCAACATTCATCCATGCACGTAAGATCAAATTTACCTAGACATATGAAAATATGCCTAGGCTAGATCTAGCTTTAGTGGTACATCATCTAACAATATTTCTTGCAAAAAAACTAGTTAAACAAAAAATTTGCAAATAGCACTTTTAGTCAAGGTGGAGCTTCAAAAACTATTGGACACTGGATTCATCAGACCTATAGATTATTCTGAATGGGTATCCAACCTTGTATTGGTGTCAAACCCCACTAGGGGCATACAGATTTGTACAGACTTCAGAGATCTTAACAAGGCATGCCCTAAGGATGGCTTCCCCCTCCCCAACATTAACATAATAGTATATATAACTATTGGTAATGAAATTCTTCCACTAATGGATGGATTTTCTCGATACGACCAAATAAAGATAACCCCTGAGGATCAACACAAAACAACTTTTACCTATTCTTGGGGAACTTTTTGTTGGAATTTCATGCCATTCGGCTTGAAGAATGTAGGTGCTACATACCAAAGAGAAATGACTACTATATTCCATGACATGTTGCAAATCACCATGGAGGACTATGTAGATGATCTATTGGCTAAATCACTAAAAATACAAGAACATCTAGATAACTTAGCTAGGATATTTGACAAACTAGAGGAGTATAACTTGCATCTAAATCCAAATAAATGTGTGTTTAGCATAAAATATAGGAAACTATTGGGATACATTGTATCTAGAAGAGGTATCAAGGTGGATCCTGCTAAGGTCAAGGATATCTTGGAAATGCCTCCCCTAAGATCATTGAAATAGCTACATAGTTTACAAGGAAAGCTTTAGTCTATCTGGAGGTTTATTACACAATTAGTGGATAAATGTCATCCATTCACACACTTGCTCCATAAAGATGTAACATTCAAATGGGATGGAAGGTGTGATCAATATTTTCAACAAGTTAAAGATTATTTTCTCACTCCCCCTATATTGATGACTCATATTCAAGATAAAGCCATGATTTTATATTTATCCACAACAACACTAGCTTTAGGAGCTCTATTGGCACCACAACTTGATGGGAAAAACAAAGAAAGTGTAGTTTCCTACATCAATCATACCCTAGTTGGCTATGAGTTAAATTATACACCCATGGAATGATCATGTCTATCAATTGTCTTCACAACATAAAAGATTAAACATTACATGTTAAGTAAACAAATCAAGTTGATATCTAATGTATATCCCATGAAATATATCTTGGAAAAAGTGGGTCTTATAGGAATAATCGCTAAGTGGGTCATGATACTTAGCGAATTAGACATAGAATATGTTGACAGGAAAGCCATTAAAGGATAAGTGATAGAAAACCAATTAGAAAAAGCACCTATTGAAGATCATCAACCACTCATATTAGAATTTCTAGATGAAAGCATCTTGCAAACAACTCAGTCAACTCATTGGAGTTTATGCTTTGATGGATCCAATACTCAACATGACTTAGGGGTCAGTATCCTATTTCTTACACCACAAGGAGACAGTGTACCCAAAGCATATAGAAATTCCTTCCCTTGTATGAATAATATCACCAAATATGAAGCATTAATCACTAGGCTGAAAATGGTCGTGGAATGGAAAATAAAAGAATTGCAAGACTATGGTGAATCTCAGTTGGTCATAAGGAAAGTCAACAATAAGTACCAGACTAAAGATGACAAGCTCATGTCATACAAGAGAATGGTGGACAACTTCAAGCAATATTTTTTGGTCATCATCTTTGAATAGATTCCAAGGGCTAATAATAAATTTTTCGATGCTATAGCCACTATTGGTTCACTCCTTGACATACCCTAGAACATTTCTAAATATGAATTCCTAGTGGAAAAATTGCTTATACTAGCATTTGATGTCCTGAAATATGAACTCATGTGTGATGTTGTTGATCTTGACTTGCCTTGGTATTAACACACATTTTCCTAGATCAAGCATGAAATCATACCATCTCACCTAACAACCAATCAAAAGAAAACCTTTATCCATCAAAATTCTTGATTTAACATCCTTGGAGATACCTTATGCTACCGAAGTCTCAATGGTACATTACTCTGATGTCTCAATGCAAAAGACGTGAAAACTACCTTACAAGAGTTACATGAAGATGCTTGTGGGTCTCAATCTAGTGGACCTAATCTAGTGAAGAAGTTTCTAATAATAGGGTATTATTGGCCCTCAATGGAGCAAGAAACTATACATTATTCCAAGAAGTTTCATCAATGTCAGCAACATGGTGATCTTGTTCATGCATCTGCATAAGAGCTATGTCCTATCACTACATCATGGCCCTTCTTGTAGTGGGGACTTGACTTGATGGGAAAGATATCTCCCACTTTATCCAATAGACAGAAATTTATCATGGCTACCACAAAGTATTTTACAAAGTGGATAGAAGTTATACCTCTCACCTATATCACGGGAAATTAAATAATAAATTTTATCTTGAACTATTTAATCTATCAATATGGAATCCCTCAGATTATCATTCCCGAGAATGGAACTCCATTTAAAAAATAGGATGTCTCTGAACTTTTATCTGGGTTCTCTATCCAATATCTCTTCTCTACCCCATACTATCCCCAGGGAAATGGATAGGCAAAAGCGTCAAACAAAATAATATTGAAAAAGAATGTTAATGATTCTAGTTGTGACTAGAACCTACAACTAAAACCCACCTTATGGGCTTATCAAACTAGAATTCACACACCAATGAGTGTGACACCTTTTTCCCTTGTCTATAGATCCAAATCTATCTTACCTATCATGGTCAAAATATCATCACTGCAAGTATCCCTAAAAGACATGGTCGACAATGAAGAATATCAGGTATCCAAACTAAATGAACTAGAACTACTAGATGAAAGATGTTTGAGCTCTTTAAACCACCTAGAAGCTTATCAGAATTGCCTCAAGTGAATCTATAAGAAGAAAATAAATAATAGGAGCTTTCAAGTTGGTGACTTGGTCCTAAAACAAAATCAGAAGATCCAACTCAATTAGGATCGAAAAGGTAAGTTTAAGCCAAATTTTCTTGGTCCCTTTATCATCACAACAAACTATGGCTCTACAGAATAGCAGTTGGCTACTCTAGAAGTAGAACCTCTAGCTGAACCTCTTAACAAAAACCATATCAAGAAGTTCTACACCTATCGTATCAAAATATCCCAAGAAAAAAAGCAAAAAAATCAAAAATCAAGAAAATAGTAAAGAGAAATAAATCATCCTTTAAGTGAAAACCACCTTGTGGTGCTTCTAGGACTGGTATTGTAGTGAAAACATGGTAAACAAGCTCTATGTTTGAATAAGTCCTACATCCTCATCTATTGGTACTATCCATGTACTATCACATACACTCCATCCTATTATCACATCGGTTTCACTTCATCCATCACATAATAAAATATGCACCCAACCATGGCTCGATAATTGACCAATTGTTGAACCTTGGTACACCATCTCTATCCCCCATCTGTTTTATCCACCTATCCCTAATAAACGTAATCCTATTCCAAAATGGGGGCAACCTCTTGAACTTGGTAGAAAATTGGATCCTTGTTCATTCCATTATTCGTAAAAAACCATCAAAATCAAAAACATCTAGATAACTATCAAAACAACCAAAAACATCTAGGAAAACCATCAAAATCCAAAACAAAGTCATAAAACACCAAAATCCCAAAAAACATTGTAGGCCTTCTTCGAATGAGCCACATTGAGTCAAAATAATCGAACTATGAATGTGTCTCTATTGGAGCTCTTAAAATCTTGATGGATCTTCCTCTCCTTAGGTCTAGTATGCCTCTTTTATAAACCCTTATCCTTGCAGGTAAGTGGGGTTTTTGTTTGTGAGGGCCTAAATTTTTTTAATTCTTGGTTGACCTACTTGGTCAGTCATCAACCTTTTAAGTTGTCCTTCGAGCCATCTGGCACGTCAGTTTACCGGCCCCATTGGTGCGGTGACTGGTTACCTTTTCCTACTACATGAAACCCTTTCCTAAGGTCGGGTTGTAAACTTAGTTCGATGACTTACGTCTTAAGTCACTAATCCTTGTGGTCACATTTCTGTCAAGTCGTACATTTAATGCTAACATTGCATAATGTGCATATTTCCCAAATTTGAGGATCGGGGAAAAGATCTCAACCGTACCCCACCAGCCCATGGAAATTAGATGACAATAGTTTAAATCTAGTGAGATCAATGTGGAGGTTACGCGTGTCCATGCAATGTGTGTGGGACCCACTTCCCACTACCACTTCAATATCCCGACATATTCAATGAGTGGTTGTGATTAAATTTGGCAGAGAGATCTCCACAATTCCCTGTTGGCTCACTAAATAAAATGAACAATGATTAAAATGCATCGAGATCAGTGAAACCTCAACACCTATCCCCACTCGCTCAGACTGTGGAGCCCACACAGAGTGATGGTGTCATCTGACACAACTATAATTGATTGCTTGAAATTACTTCAGCGAAGTATCACTAGAAATCAAAGGTAGTCAAATGAAGATGGACTTTCCAATCTTCCATCAGGGCAATCAATCGATAGCTAGCATTCAAAGCTAGTGAACATGTGACAGCCATTTATGCTCAATGGGACCAGCTTGCATTAATGGTTAACACCTTGTAAAACAATTGAGTCGATCTCAATTCATGTGGAAATGCCAATACTGGTAATCATGAAGGGTAATCCATGGATTCCCATGCAACTAGAAATTAAAAAATTCCAGTACACTAGCTAGTAAGTTACCAGGGTTACACATGTGTGGTGAATATGAAGTGTGAATTTCATTGCTTCACTCAATAAATATAGCTGAGATAATTGCTTTTCACATCGTTATCATTTAGCAATTGGGAATTTTCTGTATATGAAATTGATAGAGGACAAGATGAGTGAACCAGTGTGAAGGTCTATTTGATTGAATGCCCTGGGGTTGGATGTGAATGCACTAGAATTTGCTCTCACTTTGAAGGCAGATGCTCCTATAAAGAAGCCTAGACTAACACCTAAAAGATGCAATCGAAGACTGCAAATTTAGGGTGTTGTCATAGGAGGAATAGAGGATAGAGGAAAAGGTCTAGCGCACTCTTTGACTGGGTCCAAGTGGAAGGTGAGATATGGATGTGGCTCTTATGGGTGCCAACATTCACCTATCAACCTTACAAGCAGTTCCTTTGACAGTGGCACTGAGACTGACTCGGCCTATGGTCAGTATTTGGCTATGTTAAATGTTTACCCTCTGATGAGGAGGTGATATCAATGTCACCATTGGCCATCAAGACTCCTAGTGGACAACATTGAATTGTGCTTGGTAACAAGAAGAAAGAGGAAGAGGTTGAAGTATCCTCTCTTCCTCTAGCAACGACAAGGAGTGGTCTTATCTACCATGGATGTGCTACTAGTGCTTGCGAGGTGGTGGGAAGTTGAGTTGGTTGTGTTTGTTTGACTCTAAGTTTTTGTGCTAATACTATTTGTAGCGGTGGTCCGATCGTCTTGTGTGTGTGGAATTTTGGCAGTAACTAACGTTTCTCTTCCTGGGTGGTGGTCGTATTTTGGTTCTTCCCCAACTGTATTATTTTGTGAAAATTTGACATGGAGTTTTGGAATGAAGGAAAATGCAGTTGAAATTCACATGAAATGAGAATTATTTTTTGAAACTACATCTTAGCCTAAATCTTGTTGTTTCCCTTACATTATAAAAGGGAAACCAAGGCTCATTTTGAGGGGGATGAAAAAATATTAGACTTTGGCTAGGGTTTTGGTTGAATGTATACAATATAGATAGGAATAGAATAGTTTGTCATTTTCAAGCACTATGAATGAACTTATGCAAAAATCTTAAAATTTTTATTAGAAATGATTCAAGTATAATTAATCTATGCATATATTTCTAATATATCTATCTTCTTCTACAAATTTGGGTGAATTCTGAATTGAAGTATCAATGGTGTTTCAATTCTACTTTGAGTATTCGTTCAAAGGCATGTTTCTGCTCTAGGTTTTGATTCAAGTAATCAATTAAATACTTAGATGGGGTCATGAATTTACATTTACTTTCAAAGAATTTTATAAGTAGTGATGTGTCAAAATATTTGAGCTCCATTATGCAAAGTATTATGAGAGTAAATCTATTTCATTATTGGGTCATCTTTGTTTTACAGATTCTTGCGTTTGTGACTCCATTTTTCCCAATGAACATGACACTAATATATTCCTAAATGATTTACCTAAGAGGTTAATCAAGCAATCATCTAATAACCAAGTCAGAGCTAGGGTTTAAATTCATCAAAAATTCATTAATTCAAATACTCATGTATGTCAATTCCCAACAATAATTTCTTCATTATGATGAATGGGTAGCATATTATTTGGAAATTATCCAATTTCTTAGTAATTTATGCACAATTATCCTTCATTCATGTATGATCTATGTAGTGATATGTTCTATATAGCTAAATATCAAATGAACACACTCAGAATACCCTCCTAGGTTTCACAAAGCCTAAAGCATAGAAGATCACAATCTTTGGCTAGATCTTGTTAGTTGGCCATTCATTTCAAGGGTCTTGAGCATAGGAACCACTATTCCTTAGAGATACCTTGGGTGTACTGGAAAAAACACCAATAGTCTCTACATGTATAACATGGGAAAGGCCATCATCAATGATCCCTAGAGGCATTAGGTTAGTACCTTTAGGTGTCCCTCTTGGTCTTTAAACTTGGTTGAAAATTAAAAAAAAATCATAAAACATCCAGATATGCTTTAAAAACAATGTCAATCATGGGAAATTGAACTATGTCATCTATGCGCATACATAGGAAAGGCCATCATTGATGAGCCCCCAAGGAATTAGGTCAGTCCCCTTTAAGTGTCTATCTCGGTCTCTAAATCTCTCAAAAACACCAAGAAATCAGATAACCTAAAAAAATGTCAAAAACAACATCAAATAAACTTAAAAGCACAAAAGTATTCAAAAAGTATCAAAAATCCTATCTCCATTATCACCTATCCATAATAAATTATCCATCCATGATAAACAATCATCGCCTTCAACCTGTGGCAATGCAATAAGCAAGCAAAGGAAACATCAAAATCTAAAACTTCCAAGAAAAATGATGAGGAAACAATTCAAGCGAGGATAATATATGAAGGAAAGGTCAATAAAAATGACCAAGAGATCATGATGGAACCATCCAAGGATGAAAAAGGTGATATTGCAACATGATAGTCCAAGACAACAAACTAAAAATTATGAAGAAGACCCAACAAAAATTTAAAGATGTCCAACAGAACCTTGGAAGAACCTTGGGGAGAATACAATAAATATTAAAGGTGCAGACCAAGGATAAAATGAAGAGGAAGAATAAATGGACAACAACAATGAGGTGTATGATAGAGAAATAGAATCTTGGAGTCTTCAAGCAGAGAATTTGATAAGAAAGAGAAGATGCAAGAAGAAAGAGAGGAAGAAAAGAGTGCACACAAAGAAATAGGGAGTAGAACAAGCCAA
The DNA here is from genome assembly GCA_007258455.2 of Sequoia sempervirens. Lineage (NCBI taxonomy): Eukaryota > Viridiplantae > Streptophyta > Pinopsida > Cupressales > Cupressaceae > Sequoia > Sequoia sempervirens. The sequence goes on from VDFB02000008.1 coordinate 76,876,671, forward strand.
GAATGGAGAAGATCGAGAGGAGGTGAGAGGATAGTTATGACTATAACACAATTGGAGGAAGCGCAAGAAGTAGTTGATCATCATTTGAGATGGAACTCAAATTTCTTTCCCCTTGGTTGTATGATGCAAGGGCATCCATTTTGCTACTTTTGTTTTCATTTGGTAAAGGTTTGGAATTTTTTCTCCAACCTTGGTTTTGGGTTCATTTATGCTTTTTTGTGCCAAGGTCATTTGGGACCATTTTAATGGCTAGGTGGAAAAGTTACAAAATGTTGTCAATGGTGTTAATGAAAGTGCTTACAACTTTGCACTTTTGTTTTGTGGGAGTTAGGAATTAGTTTGGAAGTTATGACTCATTTTAATTCAATGTAATGGAGAGGTTCACACAACAAGAAAGGCTAGGAAGTTTTTGGAATGGAAAAAAACTCATTTTTTCACAATTTTCCTTGAGTTTTTAGGTGTAACAACCTATAAATCACATTTCTACAGCCCTGTATGGATTGGTACAAACCTATAAGTGATTGGAGAAGTTGAATAATGTTTTACTCTTTCAAATTATTTTGGTTTGATGAAATTTCATTGTGTTTTGTAGAAGTTATGGTCGTTTTAGAGTTAACAATTGCAGATTTTTACTGAATAAACAAGTATTTGCTTGGTATAATTTTGTACAGCCTAATATAGGGTCTAAAAGTTGATGGATATGTAGATCTCTTTCTTAAGATTCTAATTCTTTTTATTTTTTTTAATTTCATGATAAAATGAGCAAGTTATGAGGAAATTAGTGCACATGGGTTAATGGCAGACTAGGGTTTCGAATTTTGAAAAAAAAAATCATTTACAATGATACATATGGTAAAAAATTATAGAAACTTGTATAAACTTATATTTTTATGTCTTCTTTCATATTTCCAATCCTAAGGTCAATATTTGATGGTCTATGAGGTGAAATGGCCAACAATATGTTTCTTGTTATCATTTTGTTGTGCAAAAAACCATGCCTCTTTGAGGGTTTATTGAAACTTTTTTTTAAAGTATAACCACTATCAAGAACACTTGGAAATGAGTCTTTAGAGTGTGTTCAATAGTCTTAAATACTATATTTCCAAAATTAATATGAACTTTGAGTTCCTTTGAGGGTTTGTGACTCAAAGAAGCAAGTTTTTGGAATAAATTGCAGGGTGTTTAGTGCTATTATCTTTGAAATTCCAAGAATCTTGTGCTTATTGTTATAAAACCACATTTTAATTGCCTTAGAGAACTCTTCGAGTTTGTGTCCAAGTCCTTACTCTACTTCATTTTTGGTATGATATCCCAAAGGTCTAGGCAAGGGAATTTTTGGAACTTTTTGTATTGTTTTTGACAAGTTGAAGTGAAGAGCCTAGATACCAAAAGACTAGGCCAGGGGAAAATAAAGAATCCTAAGGTGAGGTATCAAGAAGACAGGAAGAAAAGAAGGACAAGATGAAAGACAACAAGATAAGATAGGTTGCAAAGTTTGATAGAAAAATGGAAGAGTTGGAAAAAAATCTTAAGCTTGTATTACAACAATATCTTGAGGAAGAATATCAAGAAAATATTTGCCATTGACCAATGAGAAAGAAGGTGAAGTGGCCCGTAAAGATGATTATTCAAAAAATAAGAAGGAAAAGGATGATAACTTTGAAAATTGAAGATGAACTAAATTTTCATGAAGCCTTGGAGAATGCTACAGAAGAATGAAATGAAGCATACAAAAATGAGGAGTTTGCAAGCAATGAAGTTAGGGAAGAAAGAAAATCCATGCAACAGGCCATTGAGCAGGAAAATAGAAGTAAAAATCTTGGTTTTGATCATGAATATGAAAAAGAGAGTGTAGATATATAGGTTGATAGGGAGAAGAGGAGAGAGTGGTTGGTCAAGAAAATGAAGAGGTAGAGGAAAATGGTGTTGTAGGGCATAATTATGAGGACACACTTCAAGAGAGGATAATATTGTTGAACAAGACAACTAAGAGGGGGGTGAATCATTTGTAGCCAATTTTCCTTTTACAACATTCACCAAAGATTAATTCAATTACCATTCATAGATCCTTTACTCTTCTAATATGATTAATCATTAACTACAAATCCAGAAACTGAAAGAAGAAAAAACCATACACATAGCAACACCAAATTTACATGGAAAACCTAATAAGGGACAAACCATGGTGAGAATTAGCTCACAATATAGAGAATATCAAAACCAAATACAAAGGTTCATTGCTAGAGAGGCTCACTGCCAAAACATGACTCATTGTCTAAATTAAGACCCACTGTCCAACAAGGGTTAACCACCTAGAGGGCTCACTACCCCAAAGATACAAAGAAGATAGAAGAGATTCATTATAGAGAGAAAAAAATCTCAATGCAAAGGATATTTCCACCAAAATTCACTCACACACTTGTAGACATGCTTGAATGATAGAGTACACCTTCATCTCACTACATCTAGAAACTCGCATTTAGATTTCACACTAATCTACTCATCCACACACTCTATTTCACATTTGTATCACATATATCTCACATCTATTCTTTGTATATCTCTCACCAATATCTCATTTTGTATTTATACCATCTCCAACTTTGAAATATTTCCAAAGTTGGCCACACACAACATTTGATTTTACAAATTAAAATTAGGTCGGTTCCAAAACATTATAAGGTGGAATTAGAATGAGGGAGACCCAAACACACACTTAATGAGGACCCAAATAAGTCCCAACATGCTTCATGAACTTAGCAAGTAGTGTTTAACACAAGGTTGACCAAACTATTGTAAAACACATATAATAATTAAGCACACACAACCTTAGCACGATCCAATATTTCCAAACAACAAAATTATCTTCAATATGAACATATTAGTTTATCTCTAGAACCATAAAACATAAAACTTGAACAAGAAGAAATCTAGAGCAACTATATTTCTCTTAGACCTCAACTAGAGACACAGAAAATCATAGTTCACAACTGGTGAATATAACTTGCACTGTACAAAAATCCAAAACCCCAAAATATGCATATAGAAACTTCCAAAAACCATGATCAAAATATTTGAACCACCCAATCATAAGTGCAAATCCTAGAGAAAATCCTAGAGAAACCACTAAATACCTGTAACCTTTCTTCATCATAATTTTCTCAATATCCTCGACTTATACAACCAATAACCTGCATCCATGATATCAATCACAACAACAACTAGTTGATAACCAGTTAACCAGTTGACATCAATGAAAACATCTTCATTCTTGCAACAATCTCCTCCTTTTTCATTGATGGCTACACATGATGTGAAAAACCATCAAAGATAACACAACTCTAGACACACTTTCTCATTATTTTACTTTCTCCCCCTTAGTAGAAATTTTTTTTGTTTACATGATACTCTTCTCCCTCTTTGACATCATTGGAAAAGGAAAAAGATATTTTCACAGATTTCTCCTTTGACATTAAGAATACTACTAGTACTAAATACTCCCAAACATAGAAGATACTACCTACTCCCCTTGAGAGGTAGCTTCCAATCACCAGTTTAGATGAAGGATAGATCCATAGAACCACCAGACTGATGCATCTCCATATGAATCTAGTTCAAGAAAGGAGGGGGAATAACCCCCAACTTCTCCCAAAAATACTCAAAAGTATCTTTAGGAAGAACCTTCATGAATATATCAGTAATATGATCTTTCTCCGGCACATACTCAAGATTTACTTCATTCTCCATAACCTTTTCTCTCAAAAAGTGATACCTAATAGATATATGCTTTGTCCTTGAGTGCATCACTAGGTTATTTGAAATGTTAATTGCACTTGTCTTATCATAGAAGATAGAAATGAGATCATCATTCATTATTTTAATATCTTTCAATGTATGTTCATCCATAAAACTTGTGTACAATAAGATGCAACAACAATATACTTAGCCTCAACAGTAGATAAAGAAACTGAATCTTGCTTTTTACTCAACCATGACACCAATTTGCAACCAAGAAAGAATGCACCACCACTTGTACTTTTTTTTTCATGAACACAACCTACCCAATCTACATCTATATAAGCACAAAGAGTAAAGTTAGTATCTCTAGGATACCACAAGCCATAATCTAGAGTGCCATTCAAATGTTTGAAGATCCTCTTAACAACATCAACATGTGTTTCTTTAGGATCTTCTTTAAATCTAGCCACAAGAAAAACTGCATGCATGATATCTGGTCTAGTAGTAGTTAAATACAATAGTCCTCCAATCATAGATTTGTATTTGCTCTAATCAGCCTTAGGTGAATCATCATCTTTTCTCAATTTGTGGCCAATGACCATAGGAGTGCATACCAGTTTGGAACCATCCATCCCAAGCTTCTTCAACATTTCTCTTACATATTTTGATTGTGAAATAAAAATCCCTTTTTTGGTTTGATTAATTTGCAGCCCAAGAAAGAAATTCATCTCACCAAACATAGGAATCTCAAATTCTTTTTGCATCTCTTCAGCAAACATCTTGCACATTGTTTTATTTCCTCCAAAGATAATGTCATCAACATATACAACTACTATCAAGATTTTGTCATTTTCAATTTTAAAGTATAGATTACTATTTGGTGTACCTTTGTTGAAACCTTGTTGAATCAAATATATATCCAACCTTGCATACTAAGCTCTGGGAGCTTGCTTTAATCCATATAAAACTTTCTTCAATCTACAAACCATATCTATTTGATCTAACAATTGAAATCCTTCTACTTGTTCCATGTACACTTTTTCTTCCAATTCACCATTCAAAAATACAAACTTAACATCCAATTGGTAAACTTTAAAAATATTTATGAGTGGAAAATGCTAAAAATATTCTGATAGCTTCCATCCTAGCCACCTGAGCAAAATTTTTCATGAAAATCTATAACTTCCACTTGTGAGTAGTCCTTGCACACAAGCCTTACTTTATTTCTAACCACTTCTCCATTCTCATTCAACTTGTTTATGAATACCCATTTTAATCCAATTATGTTTTTGTTTTCCAATATAGGGACCAATTCCCAAGTTTCTTTCTTCTCAATCTGCATAAATTCTTCTTCCATTGCTTTCATCCAATGTTCATCATTACATGCTTCACTTACTTTCATCGGTTCCACTTCAGAAAGTAGGCATAAGTTTATCTCACTAGCAACAACAACTCTACTTCTTGTCAAAAATACCTTCCTCTTGTCTCCAATGATCTGATATTTTGAAAGATTCTTTTGCACATACTTAGGCATCTTTGGGGATACCACCAAAGCCTCCTTTTCTTCATTATACTTTTCTTGTTCTTCAACAACTTCTTCAACTTCTATGCAATCAGGTTCATCTAATAAATATCCATCGACTTCAATTGAATTCTTCAATGCTTCATCCACCTTGACATTTGTGCCTTCTACAATCTTTCTTAGCCTTTTATTGAAACATCTGTAAGCTTTTCTTTTAGTAGAGTATCCAAGAAAGATACCTTCATCACATCTAGTATCAAACTTGCCTAAATTTTCTTCATCCCTTTTCATATAGCATTTGCTTCCAAATACCTTGAAATACTTGATCGTGGGAATTTTTCCACACCATAGATTATAGGGGGTCTTTGTACTATTATCATAGGGAGTATTTGTACTGTTAGCCTTTGCTTGAACTTGATTGAGCACATAAACAATAGTATGAATAGCTTCTCTCCAATAAAATTCTAATAGACCTGCCTCAATAATCATTGATCTAGCAACTTCTTGAATCATTATGTTTTTTCTTTCAACAACTCCATTCTACTAAGGAGATCTAGGAGAAGATAATTTCATTTTTATTCCATGAAATTCATGAAACATGTTAAACTCATTTGAGGTAAATTCACCTCCTTTGTTAGACCTTAAATATTTTATTCTCAAGTTTACTTTGTTTTCAACCATAGCATTAAATTCCTTGAATCTTTCTAATGCATTAGACTTCTCTCTAAAAAAATTAACTCATGTGTATCTAGAGTAATCATCAATCAAAAGCATAAAATACCTCACCTTATAGACTTCTCACTCTTGTATGACCATAGAGATTTGTGTGAATCAAATCTAGTTGTCTGGTAGTAGATTGTTCCTTTGACCTGAAGTTGTTTCTAGCTTGCTTTCCAAATTGAAATTTCTTGTAAATAGCATTAACAAGCTTTTTAATCCTCAGTAGATCTCTTACAACATGCACAACACTAATTCTTTCCAAGTTATCAAAATTCATATGACACATCCTTTGGTGCCATAACCAATTGTCATTAATCTGAGTCATAAAGCATTCTCCATTAGCACCCTTAAGTTGATAAATGTTTCCTTTAGACTTCTTTCCAGCAACAATTACTGTTTCGGATCCTTTCCTAATTTCAAATATTTCATCCTCAAATAGAAGATTATATCCTTTACTACACATTTTTCCAACATTTAAAAGATTATGCCTTAAACCCTTAACATAGTAGACATCATCAATATTATGCTTTCCATCAAAATTGAATGAACCTATTCCACAAATATTAGCACCAATATCATCTCCTAATTTAACTAAGCCATCATTTAATTTTCAAGTTTAACAAACTTACTCTTACCACCAGTCATGTGATGTGAATAGCCACTATCAACAACCCAATAGCTTTTTTCTTGTTTAGTATGAAGAGTAGAAATCACCATACTTTCACTCTTTTCTAGAGCATTTTCCCTCACCTATCTTTCAGTACTAGCAAAAGTAGATTCATATTTTATAGCCAAGAACAAGCATTCATTATCATCAAAATCTCCATAATCAGATTCTTCATCTAAAATACCAGCATCTTCATTCACATGATATGCTCTATTGATCTTCTTAGCTTTGGTTTTTTTTGCTTAATGTATGTTTTTTATTCTTCTTAGCTCTCACTAGACATCTTGAGGCATAATGACCAATTCGTCCACAACTAAAGCCTTTAAAAGGTAACTTACCAGAGCCCTTTTTCATCCTTCTCACAAAGTTAGCTTCCACTTCATCAAGGTTCTCTTCATCCATATCTTCACTACATGTAGCCTTAAAAGTGGTTTCTAACTTAGATCCATTTCACAAATTTGGTTTTATCATTTTATATGATGTCAAAGTACCCAACAATTGACATTTAGTATAAGTCTTGTAATCCACATATTCCTCAATAGCAGATACTTTTTCACTATATGCATCGGGGAGAGTTATGAGAATCTTCTTCATTATTTTGGTTTCATCCACTATTGCACCAAGTCATCGCATTTCACCTACCAACTCATCCACTCTCTATACATAGGATTTAATGTTCTCATCTTAAGAAATATGCAGGATTTCAAATTGTGCTTCCAAGTTCTATAATTTTGCTTCTTTGACCTTTTCATTTCTTGCATGAGATGTTTCCAATGTGTTCAATATCTCTTTAGCAATCTTTAAATTTTCAACTTTAATTAACTCAGACTGTGAAAGACTATTCTTGAGAATGTACTTTGACTTATTGTTTGCTTCATGTGCCTTGATTTCATTATTTGTACTTGGACCATTAGTATGAGTAGTATATGTAATCTTATAAGATTTCTCAACATCATATCCATAGCATTCTAGATATCCTTCCATCTTCATTTTACAGATGTCATAGTTAGTCCCATCAAACCTATGACACTCAATAGTGATCTTACTCACCATCTCAGACCTTCCTCAAGTGATTAAGCTTTTCTCCAAGGAACCAAGTTTTAATACCAATTGTTGAAAAAGACATTTGAGAGGGGGGATGAATCAATTGTAGCCAATTTTTCTCTTACAACATTCACTAGAGATTAATTCAAATATCATTCAAAGATCCTTTTCTCTACTAATATGATTAATCATTAAGTGCAAATGCAAAAAATAAAAGAAGCAAAAACCATACACATAGAAACACTAGATTTACATGGAAAACCCAATAAGGGAAAAACCATGGTGAGGATTAGCACATAATATAGAGAATATAAAAACCAAATACAAAGGGTCACTGCCAAAACAAGACTCACTGTCTAGATCAAGAGTCACTATCCAATAGAGGTTAACCACTTGGAGGGATCACTACCACATAGATAAAAAGAAGATATAAGAGATTTGTTAAAAAGAGAAAACAATCACAATGCAATATATATTTCCACCACAACTCTCTCACACACTTACAGATATGCTTGAATGATAGAGTACACCTTTAGCTCACTGCGTCCAAAAACTTGCAATTAGATTTCACACTGATCTGCTCAACCACACACTCTATTTTGCACCTATTTTTTGTACATCTTTCACCAATACCTCAGCTTGTATTTATACCATATTGAACTTTCAAACATATCCAAAGTCGGCCACACACACCATTTGATTTTACAAACTCAAATTAGCCTAGAACTAAAACATTCTAAGGTGGAATTTGAATGAGGGCAACCCAAACACATGCTTGATGAGGACCTAAATATGTCCCAACATGCTTCATGAACTTCACAAGTAGTGTTTAACACAAGGTCATCCAAACCAATGTAAAACACAAAGAACAATTAAGCACACACAACCTTAGAATGATCCAATTTTTCCAAAAAACAAAATTATCTTCAATAAAAACATATTATTTTATCTCCAAAACTTCAAGATATAAAAATTGAACAAGAAGAAATATGGAGCAACTATATTTCTCCTAGACCTCAGCTAGAGATAGAAAAAACACAATTCACAATTGGTGAACATAACTCACACTATACAACAATCCAAAACTTAAAAATTTGGATATAGCAACTTCCAATAACCATGATCAACATATCTGAACCACTCAATCATAGGAGAAAAACCCAAAGAAACCACTAAATACCTGCAACCTTTCTTCATTACAAATTTTCTCCATATCCTCAACATATACAACCAATAACTTGCATCGATGACATCAATGACAACAACAACCAGTTGATAACTAGTTAACTAGTTGAAATCAATGACAACATCTTCATTCTTGCAACAAATACATGAAGGAAAGGTCAAGAACAATGACCAAGATATCATGATTGAACCATCCAAGGATGAAAAGGTGTTATTGCAGCATGATATTCCAAGACAACAAACTAAAAATTATGAAGAAGAGCCAACAAAGATTGAAAGATGTCCAAGAGAACATTGGAGAGAACACAAAAAAGATAAAAATGTGTAAACCAAGGAGAAAATGAAGAGGAGGAATAAATGGACAGCAGCAATGAGATGTATGATACAGCAATAAAATCTTGGGGTCTTCAAGCAAAGAAGTTGATAAGCAAGAGGAGATGCAAGAAGAAAGAGAGGAAGAAAAGAGTGCACACCAAGAAAAAGGGAGTAGATCAAGCCCATGGAGAAGATCGAGAGGAGTTCAAAGGATAGTTATGAATACAACACAATTGGATGAAGTGGAAAAAGTAGTTGATCATCATTTGAGATGAAACTCAAATTTCTTTCCCCTAGGGAGTATGGTGTAGGGGCATCCATTTTGATACTTTTGTTGTCATTTGGTAAAGGTTTTGAGTTTGTTCTCCAACCTTGGTTTTGGGTTGATTTGTGTTTTTTGGTGGAAATAAGGTCATTTGGGACTGTTTGCGGTCATTTGAGACCATTTTAATGGTTAGGTGGAAAAGTTGCAAAATGTTGTCAATGTTGTCAATGAAAGTGCTTACAAATTTGCACTTTTATTTTATGGGAGTTAGGAGTTAGTTTGGTAGTTATGAATCATTTTAATTCAATGTAATGGAGAGGTTCACATGCCAAGAAATTTTGGGAAGAGTTTTGGAATGGAAGAAATCTCATTTTACCACATTTTTCCTTGAGTTTTTTGGTGTAACGGCCTATAAATCATGTCTGTATGAACCTATATAGAATGGTACAAACCTAAAAGTAATTGGAGAAATTGAATAATGTTTTACTCTTTCAAATTCTTTTGGTTTGATGAAATTTCATTATGTTTTGTAGAAGTTATGGTTGTTTTAGTGTTAATAGTTGCAAATTTTTACTGAAAAAAAAAGTATTTGCTTGGACAGTTTTGTACGGCCTACTATAGGGTCTAAAAGTGGATGGGCATGTAGAGATATACCTCAAGATTCTAATTCATTTTATTTGGTTTAATTTCATGCTAAGATGAGCAAGTTATGAGGAAATTAGTGCACATGGGTTAATGATAGAACTAGGGTTTTCAATTTTGAAAAAAAAATATTTCTCATGATCCATAAGATAAAATATTTTAGAAACTTGTAGAAACTTTTTTTTTCATTACTTCTTTCATATTTCCAAGCCCTAAGTCAATATTTGATGGTCTATGAGGTGAACATAGGAAACTCAAGCACAAACAACGAAGGGGGGGTGAATCAGTTGTCACCAAATCTCAAACTTATTCAACTTATTAAACTTAATTTCATATTTGATCATTAATCATGAAAGAATTTATGAACAACACATCAGAAGCACACATAACACCAAGATTTTTTACGTGGAAACCCTATTAGGGGAAAAACCATGGTGGAGTTCAATCCACAAGATTATACCCTGTTAAAATTATAAGGAAATATAAATGGGGAATGTACATGCATTCAGGCATACTACCTAGAGCTCACTACTCAATTAAAACAAGGATCACTACCCAAGGAATGCACACTGTCTTATAGAAATATTCAGATTAAAACCATCCATATTTGAACTGAGAAAATAGCATCTACTAATGCCTAGTTACAGTTCCAGTTAAGCAAATGAACACTTCTTCACTCTTCTTCACTCTCTGCTCTACCTTCAAATGATTTGAACTTTATTCACACATAGGACTCATACATTTCACATTCGCACCCACTCTCATGCCTTAAAATGATAAAACAATAACTCTTATATATCCGCAACAAGAAATTGCATCACTATAAGTTGGCCAGAAAAAGATAATAAAATAATTACAAACAGTTGACTCAAAACAAATAAATATTATTAATGTGAATCAACCAAGGTCAGCCATAACATAGTAAAGACTGAAAATAACATCTCCAACATGAAAACACTTCAATTAATTTCTCGTCGAAGATCCACAACACACTTCAACACCTTGTTGGTCAAGAACATGAAAAACATGAACACACAAGAGAAAATCTCATATCACGAGCACAATGATCAATGCGGACATGCCACAAAGATAGAGAATGAACTAGAAACATCCAAAAGCATCATAAAACACTAGAGAAGCATCTGTAGCAACTGAACTTACTAAAATCATAGAATCTTCAATCAAGAACACTAATTGAAGCAACAACAAAAACTGTCAGAATGAGAATCACCATAACTTTTTCAACTCTTCATGCGGATCTCTAAAATTCAACATGGATAAACTATACATACTAAACAAGAAACACTTTATTCCACAACCTCAAAATAGCAACGTACTAAACATACTGATAAAAAGAAATTCACTTCACCACTGACAACTTGTAGCACTTATTACAATTTTCTCAATATCCTCGACATATACAGCTTCTAATGCAACAATGCTAATAGTGTTGACATCAATGGCAACCACATATTAGCAACACAACCAAAACATCCAAGAATCTCCCCCTTTGGCATTGATGGCAACACATGATGTGAAAAATACTATCAACACAACTACACTTACTCTTCCTTTAAGTTCTGACTTTTCTTTCCTCAACTCTTCTCCCCACAAGGCTCTTGTCCCCAAATAATCAACAGTTTGTTTTTCACATTATTCTTCTCCCCCTTTGACATCAATGAAAAATATCTCTTCAATACAAGCCCTAAACTACATATCTAAACTTTTGAACATCTGACTACTCCCCCTGAGTAGCAGCCACCACAACATCAATCTAGATCAAAATATGATCATGAAATGTGTGGATTGATGCAAAGTAATGCATCCTTAGTTCTAATTATGAGGGGTAATCACCCCTAACTTCCCTCTGAGATACTCAAAAGTATCCTTAGGCAATGGCTTTGTAAAGATATCTACAATTTGTTCCTTAGTAGGCACATACTCCAATCTGACTTCCTTTTCACTTACCTTCTCTCTCAAAAAGTGAAATTTTATAGATATATGCTTGGTCTTTGAATGTAGCACCAGATTCTTAGAAATGTTAATATCACTTGAGTTATCACAGAATATAACAATAGGCTCATCATAAACAACTCTGATATCCTTCAGCATCGGTTTCATCCACAACACTTGAGTACATGATTATTAGCAACAACAATGTATTCTTCCTCTGTAGTAGATAAAGAAATAGCATTTTGTTTCTTATTCAACCATGAAATTAGCTTTTTTCCCAAGAAAAATGCTCCAACACTAGTACTTTTCCTATCATTCACATCTCCTTCCCAATCAACATCAATAAAGGCACTCAAAGTAAGATCATGATCTTTAGGATACCATAGACCAAAATCAACTGTCCCTTTCAAGTATCTAAAAATTCTCTTCACAGTAGTCACATGAGATTCTTTAGGATCAGCTTGAAATCTAGCAACAATACATACAACATTCATGATATCAGGCCTATTTTGAGTTAAATAAATAAATTCACCAATCATTGATCTATATCTTATCTGATTTTCTTTTAGACAATCATTATCAGTTGTCAACTTGCATCCGATCACCATGGGTGTACCAACAGGCTTTGAATCTACCATACCAAATTTGTTCAGCAATTCCTTCACATACTTGGACTAAGATATAAAAATCCCTTTATCTAACTGAGTAATTTGCAATCCCAAGAATAATTTCATCTCTCCAATCATTGACATTTTAAATTCATTTTGCATCTCATTAGAAAAATTTATACACAAGCTATCATCTCCTCCAAATATGATATCATCAACAAAAAATTCCACAATCAAATCTTTATCATCATTCTTGAAATACATATTACTATCAACAGTACCTTTGTTAAATCCAAGTTTCACCAAGTACTTATCCAATCTGGCATACCATGCTCTAGGGGCTTTCTTAAAACCATACAATGCTTTCTTCAATTGACACACCATATCTTCCTGATCAATCAATTGGAATCCATCAGGTTGCTCAACATATACCTATTCTTCCAATTTTCCATTTAGAAAAGCAGACTTGAAATCCATTTGATAAACCTTGTAGTCTTTATAAGAAGCATAAGCAAGAAACAATCTCACAACTTCAATTCTAGTAATAGGGGAAAAGGTTTATTCAAAATCAATACCTTCCATTTGAGAATATCCCTTACAAACTAGTCTTGCTTTGTTTCTAAACACTTCACCTTGTTCATTCAATTTGTTTCTAAAGACCCATTTAGTTCCAATTACATTCTTATCCTTAGGTCTGGGAAAGGGAATCCATTTATCATTCTTCTCAATTTGTTAGAGTTCCTCTTTCATTTCTTCAACCCAATCCTCATCTTTGCATGCTTCATTCATATTGTTAGGCTTAGTTTTTGAAATCAAACAATATTCTTTTGTAATTTTTCTCCTAATCCGGACACCTTTGTTCTTATCACTTATGATCTGATTCTCTGAATGATTCAATCTCACATACCTCAGAGTCTTCTTAGAATGTTCTTCAACTTCAGGCTCTTCTAAACTCTCTTATTTTCTTCCATCAGTTTCTCCTTCTTGATTTTCTTGATTCATAGGAATGATTTGAACTTGATTTACGATCTAACCTTGCTTTCCTTTGCTTGTACTATCATTATGACCATTAGAATCATATCCACAGGCTCTAGATAGTGTAGGTATGTCTTCATCAACCTTAGCATTTTCATTTTCAACCATTTTCTTCAATCTTTTGTTGTAACACCAATAGGCCTTACTTTTATTAGCGTAACCTAGAAAGATTCCTTCATCACTCCTAGCATCAAACTTTCCTATATCTTCATCTCTTTTGATATAACACTTGTTTCCAAAGATTTTGAAATATCTAACAGTAGGATTTTGACTAGTCCATAGTTCAAAAGGAGTCTTACTAGTATTGCCTTTGATTTGTACATGATTAAGTGTGTACACAACAGTACTCACAACTTCTCTACAGTAGATATGAGGCACATTTCCTTCCAACATCATGGTTCTAGCCACATCTAGAACTTTTCTATTCTTTCTTTCCACAAATCCATTTTGTTGAGGGGTCCACGATGTAGATAATTCTCTTTATTCTATGCTCTTCACAAAAAGAATTAAACTCACCGAAAGTGAATTCACCACCTCTATCTGATCTCAAACACTTAATCTTTAAATCAATCTTTGTATCAACCATAGCCTTAAAGATCTTGAACTTTTCTAGAGATTCATATTTCTCCCTTAAGAATGTAGCCCACATCATCCTTGAATAATCATCAATAAGCAACATGAAGTATCTGTAACCTTGTAAACTTCTATTTCTAGCAGGACCACACAAATTAGTATGCACAAGTTCTAACAATCCATTTGAATTTTTATATTTACTTCGAAATGAAATTCTTGTTTGCTTTCCTAATTGACATTATTTGCATATGGCATTAGTAGGTTTCATCAGCTTAGGAAGATCTCTCACAACCTTAGTGGAACTTATCTCGACAATGTTATCAAAGTTAACATGACACATTCTCCTATGCCATAACCAACTCTCATCAACTTGAGCAATCAAAAAAAATTTACTAGCAGCATTCAAATGAAAGATATTACCTTTTGTTTATGTACTTGATGCAATCACATCTCAAGAATTTCCCAATATTTTTCACTTACCATCCATGAACTAAAGATTGTATCCCTTATCAACCATTTGACCAACACACAAAAGATTATGATTCAAACTTTCAACATACAAGACATCATCAGTGTTATGCTTACCATCAAGAGAAATGCATCCTCTTATATGGATCACACCAGCTGTGTTATCACCAAATCTCACAACACCACCATCATACTTCTCCAAATTCTTAAACTTACTTTTATCTCCTATCATATGATGAGAACAACCACTATCAATTACCCATTCATCTTTCTCTTCAACTCGAGCAGCTAGGGATTTCTCCACATTTGTACAACTAGCAAATTTAGTAGACACAAGATTATTTTCCTTGATAGCAATAAACACAAATTCATCTTCACTTGCATTTCCTCTATCAAATTCATCAGCTGTTACACCTTCATCAACATCATAGTAACACTTCTTTTGGAATTTAGACTTGTTAAATCTTGGCTTGGAAACGTTCTTATGACACCTTGATGCAAAATTCCCTATCTTATTTCAAGAGAAACATTTAATAGAAAAATTCCCCTTATACTTACCTTGTCCTTTGGCTTCTCTTTTCACAATCAATGCTTCAAGTTCTTCAAGATCTATTTCTTCTTCATCTAGTTGTTTCATTTCATCCTCATACTTGAATGTCTTTCTTGATGAACTTTCACCTAGATCATATCTTAATCTATCTCTTCTAGAAATAGTAGCCTTAAATGAAAATTCAACCTTAGGAAGGGCATCACCAAATTCACTTAACTCAAAAGCAATAAGCTTACCAATCTACATATCTCTGGTAAAATTTGTCACAGTTTGAAGTTCTTCAATAGCACTAGCCTTGACTTTGTAAGAATCAGGGAAATATCTAAGCACTTTAGCAACAATCTCTGATTCATCTATTTGTCCACCAACACATCTGATACCACACACAAGTTCATTTACTCTTTGCATGAAAGTAGTAACATTTTCATCATCACCCATTTTCAACTTTTCATATTTTCCTTTTAGACGTTGTAGCTTAGCAATCTTCACATTTGCATCACCTTCATACAAGGTCTCCAACTTCTTCTAGATCTCATAAGCAGTCTTTAGATCCATCACATTTTTCATCTCAGTATCAATCAAAGCACTCAAAAATTCCTCCTCAGCCTTGATATTAAATTCAACATAAGTACTTTTCAAAGGTATAACATACCTATTACATGTAATGCTCTAGTAGAGTTCACCAATGCATCTCAGATGGCACTCCATTCAAGATTTCCACAAGGAATAATTTATTCCATCAAATCTAGGACTATCCTTCTTGTAAGTCACCATCCTGGATCACCTCAAGCTATTAAGCCTCTTCCAAGGAACCACAAGCTCTAATACCAATTGTTGGAAACTCAAGGGTAGACAACTAAGAGGGGGGGTGAATTACTTGTCACTGAATCTCAAACTTATTCAACTTATTAACCTTAATTTCAGATCTGATAATTAATCATGAAAGCATAAATGAGCAACACATCAGAAGCATACATAACACCAAGATTTTTTACATGGAAACCCTGTTAGGGGAAAAACCACAGTGGAGTTCAATCCACAAGATTATACCCTATTAAAAGTATAAGGAAATATGAATGGGGAATGCACATGCATTCAGGCACACTGCCTAGAGCTCACTACTCAAATACAACAATGATCACTACCCAAGGAAGACACGCTGTCTTACAAAAATATTTGGATTAAAACCATCCAGATTTGAACTAAGAAAATAGCATCTGCTAATGCCTAGTTACAGTTCCGGTTAAGCACATGAACACTTCTTCACTCTTCTTCACTCTCTGCTTTGCCTTCAAATTATCTAAACTTAGTTCACACATAGGACTCATACAATTTGCATTCACACCCACTCTCATGCCTTAAAATGATAAAACAATCGCTCTTATATATTCGCAACAAGAAATTACATTGCTATAATTTGGCCACAAAAGATAGTAAAATAATTACAAACAGTCAACCCAAAACAAATAAATATTATTCATGCGAATCAACCAAAGACGGCCATAACATAGTGAATACCAAAAACAACATATCCAACATGAAAACACTTCAATTAATTTCTCCTTGAAAATCCACAACATGCTTCAACACCTTGTCGGCCAAGAACATGAAAAACATGAACACGCAAGAGAAAATATCAGATCGTGAGCATAACGATCAATGCTGACATGCCACAAAGATAAAGAATGAACTAGAAACATCCAAAAGCATCATGAAACACAATAGAAGCATCCACAACAATTTAACTTACTGAAATCATATAATCTTCAATCAAGAACACTAACTGAAGCAACAGAAAAACTATCAGAATGAGAATCATCATAACTTTGTCAAATCTTCATGTGGATCTCTAAAATTCAACATGGATAAACTAGACATTGAAAAAGAAACCCTTTATTCCACAACCTTAGAATAGCAATGTATTGAACATACCGATAGAAAGAACTTCACTTCACCACTAACAACCTGTAGCACTTCTTATTACAATTTTCTCAATATCCTCGACATATACAACTTCTAATACAACAATGCTAATAGTGTTTACATCAATGACAACCACATATCAGAAACACAACCACAACATCCAATACTGAAATGGTTGACATTGTGTTTCTTGCTGTCATTTTGTTGTGGCAAAACCCTCCCTCTTTGAGGGTTTGTTGAAACTTCTTTATTTTAGGTTTAACCACTATCAAGAATAGTTGGAAATGAGTCTTTAGAGTGTTTTCAATAGTCTTAGATTTTGGGTTTCCAAAAGGAAGATGAAGTTTTATTTCCTTTGAGGGTTTGTGACTCAAAGAAGCAAGTTCTTGGAATAAATTATAGGGTGTTTGGTGTTGTTATCTTTGAAAGTACAAGAATCTTGTTCTTATTGTAATCAAAACACATTTTCATTTCCTTAGAGAACTCTTCGATTTTTTTCTAAGTCCTTACTCTACATCATTTTTGGTAGTAGAGCCCAAAGATCTCATAAACGAAAGTTTTGGAAGTTTGTGCATTATTTTTTATAGGTCAAAGTGAACAACCTAGATACTAAAAGACTAGGCTAGGGGAAAATAAAGAAGCCAAAGGTGAGGAATCAAGAAGATAAGAAGAAAAGAAGGACAAGATGAAAGACAACAGTATAAGCCAAGTTGTGGAGTTTTAAAGAAAAATGGAAAAGTTGGAAAAAAATATTAAGCTTGTATTACAACAGTTTCCTAAGGAACAATATCAAGAAAATATTTTGCATTGGCCAATGAGAAAGAAGGTGAAGTGTCCCATAAAAATGATTATTCAAAAAAGAAGGAAAAGGATGATTGCTTTGAAAATTGAAGATGAAGTAAATTTTCATGAAGCCTTGGAGAATGCTACAAGAGAAGGAAACGAAGCATACAAAAAAGAGGAGTTTGAACAATGAAGTTAGGGAATAAAGAAAATCCAAGTAGCATTCCATTGATCAGGTAAATGGAAGTACAAACCTTGGTTTTGATCATGAATATGAAAAAGATAATGTAGATATACAGGTTGATAGGGAGAAGAACAAAGAGTGGTTGGACAAGAATATGAAAGAAGTAGTGGAAAATGGCATTGTGGGGTATAATGATGAGGAAAAAAATTCGGAGAGGATAAGATATGAAGGAAAGATCAAGAATAATGACCAAGATATCATGATTGAACCATCTAAGAATGAAAAGGTGATATTGCAGCATGATAGTCCAAGACAACAAATTTAAAATTATGAAGAAGAACCCATGAAGATTGAAAGATGTCCAAGAGAACCTTGGAAAAACCTTGGGGAGAACACAAGAAAGATTAAATTTGAAAACCAAGGAGAAAATGAAGAGGAAGAAATGGACAGCAACAATGAGGTGTCTGATAGAGCAATAGAATCTTGGAGTCTTTGAGCAGAGAAGATACAAGAAGAAAGAAAGGAAGAAAAGAGTGCACACCAAGAAATAGGGAGCAGATCAAGAAAAGCATGGAGAAGATCGAGAGGAGGTCAAAGGACAATTATGACTACAACAATATTAGAGGAAGTGAAAAAAGTATCTAATCATCATTTGAGAAGGAACTCAAATTTCTTTCCCCTAGGGAGTATGATGCAGGGGAATCCATTTTGCTATTTTTGTTGCCATTTTGTAGAGGTTTGGAATTTTTTCTCCAACCTTGGTTTTAGGTTGATTTGTGTTGTGTGCAATTAAGTTTATTTGGGACCATTTCAATGGTTAGGTGGAAAAGTTACAAAATGTTGTCAATGAAAGTACTTACAACTTTGCACTTTTGTTTTATGGGAGTTAGGAATTGGTTTGGTTGTTATGAATCATTGTAATTCAATGTAAGGGAGAGGTTCACATACTACGAAAGGCTAGGAAGAGTTTTGGAATGGAAAAAAACTCATTTTGCCACATTTTTGCTTGAGTTTTCTAGTTTAACAATATATAAAACACATTTTTATGGCCATGTATGGATTGGTACAAAAATAAAATTGACTAGATAAGTTGAATAATGTTTTACTCTTTCAAATGATTTTTATTTGATGAAATGTTATTGTTTTTTTTAGAAGTTATGGTCATTTTAGTGTTAATAGTTGCAGATTTTTATTGAAAAACAACAAGTATTTGCTTGGTAAAATTTTGTATGGCTGTATATAGATATCTCTTAAGATTCTAATTCTTTTTATTTGGTTGAATTTCATGCTAAAATGAGAAAGTTATGAAGAAATTACTACACATGGGTTAATGACAAAGCTAGGGTTTCCAGTTTTGAAAGAAATCATTTCTCATGATCCATATAGTAAAATTTTCTAGAAATTTGTAGAAACTTATATTTTCATGCCTTCTTTCAAATTTACAAGCCCTAGGTCAATATTTGATGGGTTGTGAGGTGAAATGGTTGACAATATGTTTCTTGCTATCATTTTGTTGTTCCAAAAACCCTACCTCTTTGAGGGTTTGTTGAAACTTCTTTGTTTAAAGTTTAATCACTGTGAAGAATAGTTGGAAATGATTCATTATAGTGTGGTCAATGGTCTTAGAGTCTGGGTTTCCAAAAAGAAGATGAACTTTGAGTTCTTTGAGGTTTTGTTACTCAAAGAAGCAAGTTTCTGGAATAAATTGCAGGGTGTTGGGTGTTGTTATCTTTAAAAGTCCAAGCATCTTGTGATAATTGTTATCAAACCACATTTTTATTGCCTTAGAGAAATTTTTCAATTTGTGTCTAAGTCCTTTCTCTGCATTAGAAACAAAATGACTAGATCATCATCAAACCAAAATAATGACTAAGTGTTAACTACCCTACCTTTTGAAAATCATCATCAACATCCTAACGTGTATCTTAACAGATAAATCATTCCTACAATAGACATGATCGATGGGTAACATCATGAAATATCAAAACATCTATGGCAAGTGATACAAAAAGATTGTTTATCTTTTATGATCTTATCATTTTTGATTTAACTTATTGTCACATTTCTAGGATCTCTCTAGGATGTCCATAGTGAATCAAAAATCATAAAAAAAGATCACTAGAGAGCAAGAATTTTGTAAGGTTGAAAGTGAAAATGAGGGGTAAATCAATCCTAATTCACTATTTAACCCCTCTAAATCTTAATTTTTACCCTTGGAACCCTCCTAGGTCAAATTTTTAGCACCTTGGACCATCTTGAACCTTAAACGCAAGCCCTAGGCCCTATGTCCTCTACACATCAGAACTACTCTTGAACCTTGTTGTGATCCCAACCTAAAAGGTACTTTTCTAGCTGGCCTCTCAAGGGGGAAGCCCAACATCCTATCATTCTTTCACTAACCTCTGAGGCACAATGGGGCATATTAAAAAAATTCAAATCTTGATTTGATCTTGAATTTTTTGAAACAACGCACCAAGTACATTGTATCAGAGGGGAAAATGTAGACATGTAAAAATGTCGAATGCATACCACACATGCTAAAACTAAATTTTTCCATTTTGGTATCATTTCACTTCATTTGCATTAGTAATCCCCTTTTAACATCATTTCCATAATTTAACCCTATTTTCATCTAGTAATTAAATAATCTTGAATTGTTTAATTAATTCACTATGTCATCACTAATTTAACAGTATTCCTCCTGATTAATTAAATAAGCATTAATTATTTAATTATGTCTCTAACGTTAATTATTTTTATAATTTAATTAAATAGTTATCATTAATTAATTAATTTCCCAAAATTTACTCAACATGATCTATTAATAAATAAACTTGTATTTATTAAATCAATTTCATCTTGCACATTTCTCTCAAGATTAATTAATTATTTAATTATTAATTATTCTCATAGATTTTTATTGATCAAATCACATCCACTGATTACTCAATCTAATTTTCTAACTGATCAATCCCTTTCCACCAATTATTCCAATTCTACTAATTATTCAATCCAATCCCACTGATTATCCAATCAATTTCCTTTATTAGATTAATCAGTTTAGTTAACTACTCATTATATTTTCTCTCATCATACATTGATTGTTAATCTTGATCTTTGATCTTTGCATCTAGATCATTCATCTAGAATAAGAAAATTTATAAAATAGCTTTCATCCCTCTCGTAATTCATCTGGGGAATTTGTGGAAAGGTCATGTCAATGTGATTCTTGAGAAATTTGAGAAAACACTCTTGCATTATAGGTCATCATCATCATCATTATCATTTTTTTGCTAATCATGGAGGCTTTGTGTTGAAAAGAAATCCCATATATCAAGATCAACACAAATACACTCCAACATGGGATAGTAAGATTATGTAGTTTAAATTCATTTGTGTTTTAATTTGATTGTACTAACCTTGTTTGTTGAGTTCATAGCTATGGAAATTGCATTTCATGAGTAGGTTGGGTTTTATCCTTGTGTTTTGATTTCATTAATACTAATCTTGATCTATATTTCCCTCTTACACAATAAAACACTATGAAACCAAATGAAGGAGCTAAATATCATAGTTACAAATCTAAATTTGAAAAAATTAGAATTGTATCCTTCATTCAAAAAAAATTGTGTTATACAATAAACATAACTCTTTAAAAATGGTGTTTACTATTAAAAACTAGTTATCAAAGGAGATGGAAAAATAAATGCAATTTGATTCCAAAAAATTTAAAATATATATATTTAGAATCTACAAACAAAATGTCACAAATCACTAGTTTGCATCATCTTCAAATTCCTCATCATTTAGCAGCTATAGGTGACCGAAAGTGAATATTTAGTTTAAAAATTTCAATTCAATGTCAAGTTTAGCCAAAAAGTGTAACCCACTATTGTGGGATCACCCAAATTCTATCAAAATAACTCAAAATTGTCCTTGGGAAGAGGTTTTGTAAAAATGCAAGCAATTTTCTCCTTAGTCTCAATATACTCCAACTTCACCTCTTTGTCTGCAACCTTCTCTCTTATAAAATGATACTTAATTTCAATATGTTTTATCCTTGAATGCATCACTAGATTCTTAAAAATATATATATCACTGGTATTATCACAAAGAATCGAAATGGGCTCATCAAACTCTATTTACATCTCCTTTAGTTTTTTCTTCATCCATAACACCTAAGTACAACAAGAAACTATTTGCAATGCGTTTTTCTTTTGTTGTAGATAAAGATACTAAATCCTATTTCTTTCTCAACCAAGATACAATACTATCACCAAGAAAGAAAGCTCCACCACTTGTACTCTTGCAGTCATCTATACTTTCAACCCAATCTACATCCGCGTATGTAGTCAATGTAAATTTTTCACTCTTAGGATACCACAAACCAAATTCATTTTAGTCTTAAGATTTTTAAATATATGTTTTACTCCTTGGCATGATTTTCCTTAGGATCAACCTAAAACCTAGCTTCCATCCCTATTACTTGTATTATATATGGTCTAGATGTAGCTACATACAAAGAATTACCAATCATTGACCTATATAAGGTTTAATTTTTCAAAGAAAATTCATCATCCTTAGTTTACACCTAGTAACCATAGGTGTACTTACCAATTTGCACTCTTCCATTTTAAACTTACTCAAAATCTCTTTTATGTATGTGGTATAAGAAATGAATATATTTTTAACACAATATAATGTTGAGAGGGGGGTGAATCAACATATATTAAAATTTAACCATTCCCATGTGCAGATTAAACATCACATCACATGAACTAAAAGAATAGCGGAAAAGAAAATATGCACCACACAAGGACACCAAGATTTTTATTTGGAAAAGCCAATGAGTGGAAAACCACGATGAGAGTTAACTCACAATATATGAAGCTCACTGCTTTCAAATATTACAATGTTGTTTAAGGTTTGGATCCTATGGACTTGCAGACTAAGGTGTACAACCCTAGGGAAAGATACAAAGAACCTGATGAGACTTACTATCTCAGAGTAGGATACATAAAAATTATAATAATAAAATAAATATGAACTGCTATGAAGAAGCATCTAACATATGTTGGTGTTACAGTCCCTTTTTTGCACAATTAACCATTCACACTGACTTCACACACTTCATCTTCAACATTCTGCTCAATCACAATTCCATCACATTCAATTCCTTCACAAATTGATTTTATCTTCTATATATATCCTTTGCAACAACTCAAAACCTTAATTAGGTCGGCTCTAAGATAACCTTTAAAAGAAATATATGATGTCACCTTGGTCAGTTCCAAACTTGTCTAATATTTGTAAGAAAAATAGTTACAGATCAACACATAACATTATAGGACCCAAACACATCATAATACAATTTCCAAAATAATATTGATTAATCATGATCAACCATAGTTGAAGGAAACAAGTCTGTCGGCCCAAATAATGACAACACCACCAAAACTACCATCTCTTCATCTTTACACCACTAGGGAGAGATCAAAAACATCATGCATACCAAGATGTGAATAGTTTAGCTCATGCACAATATCTCTTCAACCTTTTCATGAAGTTTCTAATAATCATATGTTGGTGCAACTAAAAAAAACCACTAAATATAAAAAAATAAAGCATTCCAGACAAACTAAAGCAAGTTGTCACTTAAAAGCTAACCTTTTAGACCATGAAAACACTAGAAACTAAAAAAGTAATGTGCATTTAAAATTACTAATAATGTCTTCAAAACCACAAGGCCATCACTTCACTTTTAGAGGAAAATGGTGTTGGACACACCCAAATACTGAGATGGGTGAACCAACTTTATCAAAAACTTAATCCTTTCCAAAACTTAGAAAATCTTTAGCACACTACAAAATTCTTTATCAAATGAAAATATTTAAACAAAAAAATAATAGAGAAGGATATAGCAGTTTGAATCTTCAACAACTTTAGCAATCTTTAGCAATGAAAGATATAGTAATTCTACTTCTAACCAAATCAGTAACAAGGAAAGATGAAGAAAAGAACACACATGCATAGGAGAACACCAAATTTACATGGAAAACTCAATGAGGGAAACGCCACAGTGAGAGTTAACTCATAATATAAAGGCTCATTTCCAAAAGGACTTGCAAACTAAGGAACACTACCTTAGGGAAAGATATAAAGGACTTGTAGAAATGAAGCTAACATAACTTTAGGGGTAAGATACAAGGACCTGATTAGATTCACAATCTCATAGTAGGTGTGTGAGTAAAATATGTGTAAATGAATAACAAACAAACCTAATAAGACATTATATCAAGAGATTTAAACAACAATTAATCTATTTAAAACAGGAAATCTCTTAAAAGTGTCTTATTGCTATCTATCTCCAAAGATTTATTAAATCATTGCGGCTCTCAAATTGTGTAAGCATTGTGGTTGTTAAAATGACAATCTAGAGAATGAGATATTATAAAATGCAGGACTCTAATCCTATGTAATGATTGCTAAATGATATGATGATGATACTGTAGCCTAAAATTACATGAAAATGATAAAACAAACTATTGTAAACTAAGATGCAGCTAAATGAAAAGCCATGATTATGATTGCTATATGATTGCTAATTACTATTTTATATTTGCTCAATGCTCAAATGCTTAATTTCTCTAATACTATTTTTGTAGAGTAAGATTGCACAAAGTTGGGATCCTTTTCCTATAGAAAGAGGTTGTATTTATAAATTCCCGACAATATATTTGTGATGTAATAGCAAAGCAAAGGTCTGGATTTGATTTGAAAGAATTAATGGTAAAAGATGAAGAAGCCTAAGAAGATTATGGAGATTGTTCCTCCCCACAAAAACATTCAGCTAGAGGATAGGAATGATCAATAGAAGAAGATGAGGAATTTTTCTTGTAATTTGTCTCCAAATTTATCTATGAAGGCTGAGTTAAATTGATTAGATATAAAATATCTAATTTTGTTGGTGGATATGATGAGTGAAAAGAGGAAATAGTTGTAGAAATATGCTTTTATTTGAATATTTGGATTTATTCAAATTAGCAGAAGAGGATATTTAATTTAATAAAACAAACTATAGAAATATGTTTATTAAATAAACATGGAAGAAATGTGGTAATTAAATAAAACAAAGTATGTGAACTTGTTAATTTAATCTAGATGAAAGAAAATAGATAATTAAATAAAACAAGGTATTTGAATTTTTTTATTTAATTAAGATGGGATGATGTGATAAAGATAGAAGAATTAAATGTAAACTATATAAATAAATATTTCCATTTATTTATAAGTAGATGAAAATAAAAGGGTTAATTAATCAAATAAATCATATTTAATTAATTAGATTATCCAAACCATTTTTAGGTGTATACATTTTGCCTCTCTTTGAAGTGATGTGTTTACGCATTGCTTCAAAGAATTTTTTCTTGCTGCTACTAGTATTGACAAAAAAAAATTGATATGTCCCAGACATTGATTTTTAGGTGATGATGGATATATACCCCCTCGAGAGATAAATCAATGAATTTTTGGATTTTTTTGGATTTTTTGGAAATTTTCAAATTTTTAATTTTTTTTATGATTCGATGATAATTTGATGATGAAATGATTTATCTCCCGACAAATAATGTGAAAAATGCCTCTGTGATGAAATAATGAATTAAGCTCCTTTTGAAAAAAAAAAAAATTAAATTAATCCCATAAATATCCCTTTTAATTAACCTATAAAAGGTCAAAAAAGTTGATTTTCAAATTCATTTGTGCATATTGAGTTTTTAATTTTGAAAGTGAGAGAAAACTTAGCATTTGGAGCAAAATGATTATTCTATACTACACTCACCATTTCAAGCGCGTACAACAACACAATCACCCAACCGTGTATGGACCTTCGGTATGTACCCTAGAAACCTCCTCGTAATTTGTGCATTTCAATTTCCCACTTGTTTTAGTTGTTTTAAATTAGTTTTAGGTATTTTAGCACTCTCAACTTCCGATCTAGCGCTTTGAAACTCTGTAATAGTGCATCCATAGAAATAGCGCTTAGGTTAGATGATTTAGCACTTTGGTAGGCTAAACTAGCACATAAGCTAGTTTAGCACATTAAATAGATAATTTAGCACATTGGTTTGATAGATTAGTGCATTGACTAATTCAACGCATTGACCACATAGATTAGTGCTTTGGCCCCCTAAAATGGTGCATCCATCAAAATAGTGCATTGATCTCCCAAAATAGCTCATCAGTCCCCCAAAATAGCGCATAGACTGATATGGCGCAATGACTGCCTATTTTGGTGCACTAATGAGTTTTAATAGCGCATTGACTTCTCTGACACATTGAATCATTGTTTTAGCACTTTGAATTCAAAAAGATGTAAATTATCAGTAAACTCCATGATTTTGATAATTTTCGATCACATTAGCCTTTGAGTTGATTTTGATTGATGATCCTAATAGGTGAGATGCAATAATTGATTGATGATAATTGACCTCATGATAGGTGAGGATAAATGATAAACTGATTGATCGACCTCATGATAGGTGAGGTCCATTGATAGATTGATTGATAAACCTCATGATAGGTGAGGTTGAATGATAGATTGATGATTTACCTCATGATAGGTGAGGTTAAATGATAGTTTAATGATTAACCTTATGATAGGTGAGGTTGAATGATAGATTTCTCATGAGATTTGATCAAAGTCTCACCAAAGATAATTATATTTGATAGGTTGATTGATGTTTGATTAATTGACAAAGATTACTGAATTTTGATATTTTGTGATGATAAGAGCCTTTGACGAACTTACCAATCTGAGAGCAATTTCCTAGGACATTTGATTTGATACCATAGTAGTGCAACCTGAGGCAACAGTTATCACACGATGTGGTTTTTCCTCTCTTCTAGATATGCCCTAGATTAGGATTAATCGGGGACTATTGACAGCCTTAGTAGAGAGATGGCATAGTGAGCACAATACCTTCCACCTTCCTACCGGTGAGATGACAGTGACTCCACAGCATGTATAGCGAATCTTGCAGATACATGTTGTTGGGGAGCTAGTATTTTATGATTCTAGTGAGAAAGGTGGGACTAATGCACTGCGCTGAGTTTTTCAGGATGATACAATTTGTGGATATGAGATTCCATGGCGAGAGATGGTTGATGCCTATTCTACCTTTCCATCAGTACTTGCTAGTTTTATTGGAGGGTTCCTTTGTCCTGATCATAGATCAAAGGGACTTTTAGTTGGGTGGGGTCAAATTTTGGAGAGCATGATCATCCATGGTACTAGATATGCATGGGATATGTGCATGCTTTCCCAACTATACCACAATTTACATCAGGTGGTCTACCTATGAGGTTCCAGTTTGTCTTAAGGAGTTACATTACTTCAAGTGTGGGCGTGGGAGCATATAGAAGTCACTTGTCTAGTTGTAGATAGACAACAACCCACCATGAGGCCATACGTTCATGCATATGCAGGTCCAGTTGCTCAGCCTAGACTGGGAAAACTAGAGCATTGGAGGATAGTCCATGATGATGTAGAGACAATTACATGGTGGCCCTATCTTTATTGTGAGCATTGGTCAGAGGATGATACAAAGATGCCATACTTATTCCAATCCATGTATTTGATTGGTAGGACATGTTTCATCATTGAGAGAATTTTGGTGAGGAGGGTGTTTAGATAGTATGGTAGAGTACATGTCATTCCCCAGGGTGTTGCACATTATGCTTGATGTTAGATAGATGCCACTGAGTGGGGACCCTGCTTATCATATGATGTTGCAATGCAGGAGTACCAAGGTCTGCAAGCCATTATTTGGCAGATTCATCTTGAGATCATCGAGGCTCTGATTACTGAGGAGTATGCATAGTACCTCATTTTACATCCATTCCCACTGATCTCCATCCTAGATGAGCTAGTGTTGATACCAGGTGAGGAGGAATTAGCAGTTGCACATAGGCGTCGATGGAGGAGAGATGAGGGAGATGGGGAGGAGTCAAAGGATGCAGAGAGAAGTGATGATGAGGAGGGAGATGGAGATGGATAAAAAGATGGTCATGGAGATGGGGACGATGGAGCAGATGAAGGTGGAGGAGGCCTGGCATTTGAGGTTAGAGACTTCATGGTGCCTCGTAAGAGGAAATCACTAGTAGCTACAACATAGCAGCATGTATAGATTGGAGTACCCTCCCAGTAGCAGCAAACCCAGATTACCATCCTACAGGTTCAGGTGTAGACACTATAGTGTTAGCTGGCACAGGCCTAGGGGTTATTAGTCAAACATAGACACAAATACATACATAGGCATAGGCTCATGCAAAGGCTCTCTCACAGGTATAGACATAATTGATAGTCGCACAAGCACAGATAGCCTCTCTGACAGCAGAGAGAGATGCAGCTAGATAGACTGCAGAGCAAGCACAGGGATTGGCTAATAGACTATAGAGATTAGTTGAGGGTACCTCCATAGCTGATTATATGAGAGAGGTTATCCGTGTGGGTCGAGAGGTCAAGTACTATAGAGGTCGATACCATGATGCAATTCCTACAGAGTAGAGAGTTAGTTATGTTCAGTCTCAATCTAGAAGGACTCATTCTAGTACTACCAGTAGGGGTGTGACACAACCTCTTTTGAGGTATCTAAGAGATCCTGGTACGTCTATTTGGGCAGGCACTGATCTAGAGTTGTCAGCACCATTTAGGGCTAGCAGCACATAGCTCCATGATTGGATTCCTTGATATATTTTGAGACATGATGTATACTCTAATTTTTTATTCACGGCCATTTTGATGTTATATCTCTTTATGTTTTAGACATCATTGTATACTTGAAATTATAATTTTTTTTAGATTTATATGATATGTGGCAGATTTATCAATCTATATGTGTTCTATATGGTTCTATGATGGATTCCTATGATGAATGCCTATGATGGATGTATTTAATTTCCTGTTCTATATGTCATGTGATGTTCTATATGATGATATTATGGATGCCATTTATGATCATGATAATGTGTTATGATTTTATGATGTTTTATTTATGGTGCTAAATGTGATTATGCTTATAATGATGATGTATGTATGCATGGTTCCCATAGTATTTACATGGACCAATAGATGTATGATAATGTATATACACAAATGATTTGATAATACAACTATATGTATAATTTTGGATATGAATTTCTATGATATATGACATAATGATGCAATTGGGATATGATGCACTTTATTTTTGGTATTTCAAATGAAAATATATGATGTAATGAATGGATGAATGAATGATCAAATATGATGATAATTCTAATGTATGATATGACAACGTTAATGAAAATAAAACTTTGTAAATGTTTTTTTTTTATATTTTTCTTATGCAACTATTTGATGTGATGCACAAATGAAAGATATGATATGATAAATGAAAATATATGATCAAATGTATGAATGATTAAATGATATAATAATGCCTTCCAATGTATACAATGCAAATGATTATGCAACTACATGAGAATGATAATGTTTTTGTTAATGTCAAGTATACTCAATCCATTAATGATAAAAGATAACATCATTTTTAAATTCTCCACCAGCCTTTGGAATAAATTATTCTATAGATGCAAAACTAACATAAATGCAATCTAATTTAACCATCCAAATCTACATGTGTTAAATTTTTCACCTTAACAGTCCATTTGTCACACTTTTTATCATCATTGAGTCGTTAAAATGTTGAAAGTGAGTACAAGCATCAATGGTATAATTTAGACCAATGATGACTTGAGTACTACTTTCATGATTTTTGATATTGCAAGTTAACACAAGCATCTAGGTATAATTAAACCGATATGTTTTGAGCATTTTTTGTGTAAATAGACAAGAATCAATCATTTTGCTATGTGAATTTGGAATGTCATTAGTGATACTTTGTAGAGCACATCTCGCAACAATTCACACAATAATAATGATCAACTCACAGATAGCGGACAAAGAAAATACCATTCTCCTTCCTAGCTTTTCTAGTTCAATACATCATTGAGTTTCTCCAAAGAAATGATAACAAAAATCAAAGTAAAACATTTGAACATTCAAGCAAAGGCGATGAAATTATGATTCAAAAGAATATCATCCATCTAAAGTTGTTTTGATTGATTTGGTTTCAGGTGTTTGATATGGATGGTTGATTTTCTGAAATATTTTGATGTTTGATATATGTTCAATGTTGAGTTTCGTTATGATCATTGTGTTTGCTTCATCGTCATACTATTGTTTGTCCATTTGATTAAGCTTAAAGTTTATTGCCCCCAGTGAGTTCAATATTTTTCCCCCAAGCTAGGGTGAGACACATCCACATTGCCAGGATATGTGCATGAGGTTGTATTTTCAAATGATAGGTGGAATAATGGCAAAAGTGAACAACCAAGACATGCATCCAATAGATGGAAAAGCTAGCTTAAATCACAAGTAGCACCTATTTCCAGGTTTTCACTACATGTTTTTATTGCATTTTTTCAAATTTTATGATTTTTTTTGTATTTTTCTATTTTTTTGATTTTTTTTTGTATTTATTTGTTTTCTTGATTTATTTTTTTATATTTTTTTGTCACCAAGATGCCTATTTGCCAAGTTTTCATCAAAGTGACCATTTTCCTAGGACTTTAACCATGCACTAGATGACTCAGGTGTAGAATTTCCTAAGATGGAGACTGTTGATAGGTTCATCAAACAAATCCCCTTCAGGCGTAGATAGTTGATAGGCTCCAAATCCATAGACTGATATGACAAAAAAGGGACCTAGGCAGTTAGGTTCAAACTTCCCTTTCTTTTCTTTGTCTTGTTGATTTCAAGGGTTTTCCTTTAAGACTAAGTCTCCAACCTAAAATGCTCTAGGTTTTACTCTATGGTTGTAGCTTTTGGACATTCTCTTTTGATACGCCTTTAAATGGTCCACAACTTGTTGACGACATTCATCCAATAGTTTTGACTCTTCAAGTCTAGACACTTTATAATCCTCTTTTGAAATAATTCCCTTTAGTGACACATAGAGTGATGGTATCTCAACCTCAATAGATAGGATGGCCTTTGATCCATATACCAAGGCATATGGTGTAGCTCCTGTAGGTACTCTAATTTTGATTCAATATGCCCACAGAGCAGGGTTTAGTTGAGTGTTTCAATTCTGTGAGTAAAATATGCATAAATAAATAACAAACACAATCAATAAGACATTATATCAATAGATTTAAACAATTATTAATCTAATAGAAGCAAGAAATCTATCGAAAGTAGCATATTGCTCTCTATCTCCAAAGATTTATTAAATCATGGGGCTCTTAGATTTGTAAGCACTATGACTATTAAAATGGCAAACTAGAGAATGGGAATGATAGGCTATATGATTGCTAAATGATATGCAAGCTATATGATGTGAAAAGCTATGATATTGATTGTTGATAATGAAATCTATATGTTGTGATATGATAATAGAAGCTATATTAAGATGAAATCTATAATGAAAGACATGATTATAAACTGAATGATATGCTATTTTCTAAAATGCTTGATTGCTCAATTGATATTTTTGCAAAGTAATTTTGCACAAAGTTGGGATCCTTTTCCTATAGACAGAGGTTGTATTTATAGATTCCTGGAAGCACATTTGTGAAGGGGCAACAAAGAAAAGGTTTGGATTTGATCTAAAGGATTCAATGGTGAAAGATGAAGAAGCCTAAGATGATTATGGAGATTGTTCCTCCCCACAAAAACATTTAGCCAGAGGATAGGAAGAATCAATGGAAGAAGATGAATAGGTTTTCCTGCAAATTTGTCTCCAAATTTACTTGTGAAGGTTGTGTTGAATTTAATTAGATATCAAATATCTAATTTGGTAGATGCATATGATGAGTGAAAAGAGGAATTAGTTGTAGATAAATACTGTAATTGAATATTTGGATTTATTCAATTTAGTAAAAGAAGATATTTAGTTTAATAAAACAAACTATAGTAAGTTGTTTATTAAATTAAGATGGAAGAAATGGATAATTAAATAAAACAAAGTATGAAACTTTTTTATTTAATTAAGATAGAATGATATGATAAAGATAGAAGAATTAAAATGTGAACTATATAAATAAATGTTTCTATTTATTTATAAGGAGATGAATTAAAGGAGTTAGTTAATCAAATAAATCATATTTAATTAATTAAATTATCTAGACCATTTTTAGGTGTATACATTTTGCCCCTCTTTGAAGTGATGTGTTTACACATTGCTTCAAAGAAAATTTTGTTGCTGCCAGTATTGACAAAACTAATTTTCAATATGCCTCAAACGTTGATTTTGAAGTAATGATGGATATATGCCCCCTTGGGAGATAAATCAATGAATTTTTTATTTTTTTGGATTTTTTCAAAAAAAATCAATTTTTTATGTTTTTTGTGATAATTTGATGATTCGATAAAGTTTTGATGATACAACGATTTATCTCCCAACAAATAATGTGATAAAAATGACCCTATGATGAATTAATGAATTAATCCCCTTGGAAATTAAATAAATTAATCCCATAAAAATCCTCTTAATTAACCTTTAAAAGGCCAAAAAGTTGAATTTTGAATTCATTTGTGCATATTGAGTTTTGAAAATTTGGTGTGAGTGATTTTGAGCAATTTGGAGTGAAATGTCAATCCAATACCACACTCACCGTTTTGAGTGTGTGTGTTGACACAACCACCTGACCACCTACGGACTTCCAGTCTGTACCCTTAAACCTCCATGTAATTTTTGTTTTTGAATTTCGCGCATATTATTTCATTTTGAATCATTTTAGTTTCTTTTAGCACATACATCAGCTGATGTAGCGCATACGACCCATATTCCAACACATTTGAGTTTCTATTTCACCAGTCAAAGGGTTTTCTTTTGGTGCATTGACCTTTTATTTTAGCGCATTCATCAATTTCTATAGTGCATCAAACTTTTATTATAGTGCATTTACATTCTATTTTAGTGCATCTAATAACTGTTGTGGCGCGTCTAAGTATTTCTACAGAATTTTAAAAATCTAAGAACTAATCACTATTTTCTATGTTCCAGGTGCAAAATACGCTTGTCAAAGATGATAGTCAG
This sequence comes from Sequoia sempervirens, assembly GCA_007258455.2. Classification (NCBI taxonomy): domain Eukaryota; kingdom Viridiplantae; phylum Streptophyta; class Pinopsida; order Cupressales; family Cupressaceae; genus Sequoia; species Sequoia sempervirens. The sequence goes on from VDFB02000008.1 coordinate 76,909,986, forward strand.
AAACACTTACGCTGGTCAAAGACAAATATTCACAAATTACTAATGGTGTTTGTAGGGATTTGGTTTATCATTGCTTTTTCTTTAGTTAAGATAGTGCATCTAGTTTAATTAAAGAAATAGTTTGAACCCCATGTATATTGTGTTTCAAAAGAAATAGGCTTATGCTCTCCCCTTAACTAGATGATCAGAATGCTAGACTTGCTATCCCGCTTTATTAAATCCTTTAGAAGGCCTGTCGTAGTGGGAAAAAGTACTCACCCTAAGGGAACGACCTAAGTGGGAACAATCAAAGCCAGGTTTTCCAACCCACTCTAATCAAAAGTGAATTTGGGGAAACCCACAATTCAATGGAAGTGTGCAAGATAACCATCCTTAAAATATTTTTCTAAATATTGGGAGGTCTCCTAAGGGAGTTTATCATTTGTCACTCTAAATGGATACCCTTTCTAAGAACTTTAGTGTAGAATCCAACTGTGTCAGTTTTTTAACACTTTTTATATCACGGTGCAAGGGAAGGGAAGAATCTGCCCCCAAGACACTCACCATATAACTATTAGACACCTTGGCCAAAATTAGAGGATTCAACTTTGGTTAAGACTCGGGAAAGGTAAAAACACGGGCGCCCTCTAGCGGGTGACAGGGTTGTGTGAGTTGACATAGTTGCAAGTTGTGGGTTGTGATATTCTAAATGACCTAATTGACAATTAGAAAAGTGATTGAACTATATTTATTTGTGTCAAACCTGTGGAAATTGAAAGAATCAGACTTGATTCTAGAACACTCACTTCATGTTTAATACATGGAATTTGAAACAACTATTTACAATCTAGCTTTAGTGTGAAGTTATTTTCAAAGCTATCATCCAATTAGATCATCAAGACTCCAAAGATTTACAAACAAAACACCCCTCCAAAAGATTCATTTGGTCAGAAAATTACAACTTGGAACTAATCTTTTTTTTAACTAGACAGAAACTATGAAAATACTGACAACTCGCAGACCAATGCATTTATACTCTGTTTTAGTGCATATACCTAGTCTTTTAGCACATTTGCCTAGTTTAAATGGCACATCAAAACTCTGTTTCAGCACATCTTTCCAATTTTACAATGCATCTATGCCAGTTTGTCAACACATTTATCCAGAATATCAGTGCATTTAAACTTCATTTTAGCGCATCTATCCAAAATATCAATGCATTTAAACTCTATTTCAGCACATCTATCTAGTCTGTCAGTGCATTTACCCATTTTTTCAGTGCATGTACCAAATCTGTTAGTGCATACACCCTATTTTATAACGCATCTACCCTATTTGACAGTGCATACACCTTGTCTTTCAGTGCAACCGCATTCTGTTTTAGCGCATCTGAGATCTATTATGGCGCATCCACATAATTAAAAACTAGAGAGCTATTTTTACCTCCCATCAAACTGTTGACATCAAAACTCAGATCTTTATCAAAACAAAAACATTTTCTCAATCCAACCAATGTCTTAAACTTGGAAAAATAGGATCTTACAAGCTAAACTATTTCAAATTAAACCAAGATCTTACAATTTTAAATTTCCTTATCATCAAACACAACTCTTGATTATTACGTTCAGTTTCATTATCAAGATCAGTCATCCTACAATCAAGAAATGAAGCAAGATATTCAGATTTTAACTTTGTCTCATCAATAGAATTTATCATTCTATTTGACTTTATTAATATCCATTGGCACTCATCCAAACAAAAGATCAAATTTAGTAAAGATAACAACACTTGTATGCCAAATTTGACAAGGTTACAAAGACATAAACTTAGAGAAAAAGAAATTGAAACACTAAATACCATGGCTAAAGAAAATCCCATTTATAGATTCCACCAAAAGGATGGTAATGAAATAACCCAAGAGGACATTCAAATTACACAACAAGATCCTAACTTTCATCAATTCATGGAAAAAAATTTAGAATAAGATATGGAAAAATACCTTTTGATGCTAGCTGAACTAGGTGCAAAACTTCCAAAGGACTTTAACATAATTTGACTAAAAGAGCACCTATAGCAACTGAAACGGAACCACAAAACACACAACACATAGATCAAGTAAATTTCTTAACACATAAAATTCAAAACTTGCAACAACAACTTCAGGATATGCAAAAAGGGACCACAAAAAGGTACTTGTTATAGGACATTTATCCCTATCCTTTTGATCCAAGTGTAGACATGATACCATTTCCTAGACATTGTGAATTCACAAAATATGACAAGTAAAATGGTAAAATTGATCACATTGATTATGTGAGGGAATTTAGAACCACGAGTTTAGAATTTTCACAAGAGGAAACTTATCTAATGAGGTTGTTTCCAAGAAGCCTAGGAGGTCAATGTATGGAATGGTTCTCTAAACTACAACCAAGAATTCGATCTTTTGAAGAACTAGTCAATAGGTTTATCTCACAATTCTCCTATAATATTCAACATGAGATAACAATAAAAGACCTTTACAATACCATACAAAAGAAAGGTGAAATATTCCTCTCATTTCTACAATGATGGAAAAGGTTTTTTGCTAGGTATCCTCATTCCATACCTGAAGAAGAAAAGATGGAACTATTCATTGACAATCTAACTGATGAAATGAGCTATAGGCTTGAACTACAATGTCCACCTACATTTGAGAAAGTGATTGAAAATGGGCTCAAGATCGAAGAAGCCTTGGTTGAAATAGGGGTAATAGAACACTACAATGAAGGATCAAACAATACAGACCCCTCAAATCACTACAACAACAATGATAAACCCAAGTTTTGGCAAAAGAATAGAAATACTGGTAGCAATGATGTTGCAAATAAAACATGAAATGTGAAACTGGTATTAAACTTGACAGAAATAACTGTGAAGACCAATCAAAACAATGACCAAAACATCAATAAAAATGTCAATCAAAATAGCAATCCGAACAATGGAGAATCTAAACCACAACCATATCAAAAACCATCAAATCAAAGAAGATTCACACCGTTGGGAAAAACACTAGAATCAACAATGAGAGAACTTCTTACACATGGACTTGTATACCTCTAAAAATGGTCATGGTTAATCAAGCTTGTGAATTAATTAAATATAAATTATTTAATTAATCTTCTAAAGTCATCTACATATAAATAAATTTAATTATTTATTTATATTGTTCACTTTTATAATTCTTCTACCTTAAATAAATAACTTTATTTAATTATTACCATCTTCCATATTCCTCTTAATTAAATTAAATAAATTTTATTATTTATTTATGTTAATTATCATGTTATTCTAAATTTGAATATTTGAATTCAAATAATGGAATATTCCTCCAAACATCCGCTTCATCTCATAGTTAAATTAAATATTATAAATATTTACTTTAATATCTCTTTTCACTCCACACATAATTAAATATTACTTAATTATGTGAACTTCTAAATCCATCTCTCACACATAATTAAATATTACTTATTTAATTATGTAAACTTCTAAATTCATCCTCACATATAATTAAATAAGTTTATTTATTTAATTATGAAATTCATTACCAACTCATTCTTCAAATGGCAACCTTCCTTCAGTTCTGAATGAGAAAAAATGAAAAGCAGGAAACCTTCTATCTCTCTCTCAACTTTCAAAAATCACTCACCGTTCATCCTGACAAGCTTGATCTAAACCGTTAATAATATCAGCCAATCAAATTCTTTCAAAAACTCTTTAAATACATTTGCAAATCCAAGCATTGGTTATGAACACACATGAACGAACACAAAACAAATATACGCAATTACGCTTATGCATTTGCATCTTTAGCCTTTTAGCAATATTCATATCTTGGCAATAATAATCTGATCATAGCATAGCATAATCTTGCATTTTAGCATAGTATGCATTTTAGTTTAAATCTCATTCTCCAGTAGTCCATTTCGTTGAGCTTGGCACACAAAATCTGAGAGCAACTTGAATCAATGAAATGCTAGAGATAGAGAGCAATAGAACGACTTCGAAGAAGCTGCCATAAAGAGTTTGTTTAATTTTCTTTTAGTTTCTTTGATATAATGTTTTATTGAATGTGTTTTGAATCCTTTATAACAGGAATATTTTCATACACAAATAAAATGGCGCCCACCGTGGGGCCCTGCCCCGATTTTGACCTTTTTTTGTAGAACATTCTGACAAGTTTCCGCGTTCTAGAGTTCGGCTTTCAGAAAAATTTCTTGTTTTAGCACATCCAACACTTTCTGTAGTGCATCTAGGAATTTAATGTTTTGGTTTTGTAGGAATTTCAGCACATCTTAGGACTATTTCAGTGCTTATGAGGGTTAATTTAGCACATACAAGGGATAGAAGAGTGCATATAGTCTCAATACGTCTAGAGTTAAATCTGCATTTAATTAAAATAGTGCATTTAAGAATTGTTTTAGCGCATTTAAGGTAGATTTTAGAGCATTAACTGCTGTGTCAGCAAGAGATTTAAATCTACATTTAATTAAAGTAGCGCATTTAAGGACTATTTTAGTGCATTTAGGATTTTTTGTAGTGCATTTAGGGTTTGTTTTAGTGCATCTGTAGTCTTTTTCTGTGCATCTGGGTTCTATTTCTACACATCTGCGTTCTGTTTTAGCGCATCTGGGGTCTATTTCGGTGCATCTGAGATATGTTTCTATGCATATACTATCTGTTTCTGCGCATCTAGGTTGTAATACAAAAAAAGGATTCTGAGTCTGACACATTCTACAGACAGAATCTTTTCTGGTTTAAAATGAATCAATCTAAGATAGTCACCACACTTTGATCATGCAGTTAAAATAAACCCCATGTCTATTGTGAAGCAATATCTTCACTTAGCTTAAATCATTGTGATTTGGTGCAATTAAAATGAATCTATTTACTCTGCTTGATTGTGCTTGAAAGTGGTAGGTGATTATGCTCTCACCCTGTGCAAACTAGGTGATCAAAAAGCTAGACCCACTTTATCCCTATGTAACCCTCATAATTTGGTATATCTAAGTATCCTCTCCCCTTGCACATTCGTGTGATCCTGGGTGTAAGATAAACGTTTACTAACTCTAGAAATTGGGCCTACCTAGGGATTTCATCACCCCAATGCGACTCAAACTAGCAATGGAGCTAAGGCCAAGCTACCCCCGACTAGTATACAAATGTGAATCTTAAGGGAAAACCTAAGATTACGAGTGCGGATGTGTCATACAGACAGAGTAGTACTCTCATAAACCCTATTGAGCTTAACCTCTTCAGGTTGGAGTGCCACCTAAATTGGTGATTAATCTCTTGCCCCATGTATTGCCACTCGAACGGGGGTCCCGAATTAAACACCATTGTTTAGTAAACCAAAAACCTTCGATTTGCTAGCGCAGCACCGGTCAGTGTGAAGCTATCCACACTTTCGCAATCTGTAGTAAAGGTGAACAATCTTCCATGGGAGTTTCATGGGGGTTGGAAGCTTGGTTGGCCTGAGAAGAGAGTGCACTATAAGGGGGAGCCCATGTAGCCAAGCTTCTAAATTCACACGCTATTGATATGCAGTTGGGGAAACCCATGTGGAATCTAGTGGATATTGTCCTGGCCTTACCATAGGATGTGCTTGCTTTATTTGTGTTTGGTTACATTCCATTTAACTTAGAGTGTTTGATGTGTTTTCATTCACATTAATTTAGATAAAGATCATCTGAAATGAACATGAAAGACAATGACTAAAATCATTCAAAAACTCTTTGTATCTTTGGTCCAGTAGCATATTGATATCTCTCCCATGCTTAGAGAGTGGAAATCAACAAAAAAATTTCAAGAAATCAGTTTCCAATAGGATTAAGAAACCCAAGAAACATTTAGGGTACAAGAAACTATTGCAAAGAAGGAAATTTTTGTACAAAATTTGACACGTCTTGCTTCATTATCGTGAATTTCTTCATAGATACCAAGATTTTGTTAGGGGATTCACTGACGAGTATGTTGTAGAGCCTTTGGATTCTCGAGCTTATTATCAAATATTAACTCTATCTCAACAACATAATCTTAATCAACCTCTTGATTTTGATAATATACCACAACCTTCTATTGAATATCCTTCACATCCCAGTCAAATCCTTTAGTGATTTTGAAATCTTTCTTTGAAAAAAAAAGATCAAACCTTAAGAGTGCACCTTTCAAACAAATTTTCGGTTATTGATTCAAATTCGCCAACAAGATTCTAATATCCTTCATCATTGGAAGCCACAATCAAAATTAGGAACATCTTTGATCATATCATAAGATTCACATCTTATCATATCAAGATATCATTATCATTCCACTTATCAAAATTGTGATCTAAGTTTAGAAGAACTCTTCAAAACCATATGCCTATCTCCAAAAGATCTCAGTACAATAAATTGAAGGACAAAATCCAACAAGAAGGTCATAACCAAAACATTTAAGAAGAAGGTGAAAGTAGTAATCCTCTTTACAATATAAGTCGTAATCCACTTTTCAACAACGACATGGATAATAGAGAAGAAAATCCATTCCACAACTACAGAGACATGAGCAAAAACCACATAGATAGTGATGAGGAATGAGATGAAGAACATCTTAGAGAGGCTAAGCAAGATCCCAAATTTCACAAAGCCATAGAAAAGATCTTGCAACACGATAAAGAAAAATATTTCCTCTATCTAACTGACCAAGGAGCTAAATTGCCTCATGACTTTGATACCGAGAATTTGAAGAGAAAACCTAAAGAGACACCCCTATCTGATCTTAGTGCTTTGACTCAACAAATTAAGACACTTCAAGGACAAATTAAAGAGTTACAAGGGGGAACCACAACAAAGAAATATACTCTTGAGGACATTTTCCCTTATCCTTTCGATCAAAGTCTCAACATGATTCCATTTCCCAAACATTGTGAAATTCCAAAATTTGATCGTTATAATGGGAAATCAGATCCAATCGATCATGTTAGAGACTTCTAAAACATGACTTTAGAGTTCACTCATGAGGACACTTACCTGATGCGTTTGCTTCCTAGGAGTCTTGGAGGTCACTCTATGGAATGGCTATAAAAAATTACACCTCTTGTCAAGACATTCGAAGAATTAATCAATCTGTAACTTATATCACAATATGTGTACAACTTCCAACACCAAATCACTATGATAGATCTTTGCAAAGTTGCGCAAAAACCTGGTGAACCTTTTATTACTTTTCTTCAGAGATGGAGAAGAATGTTCGCTAGATATCCACATCCTGTTCCTGAAAAGGAAAAGATGGTAACCTTCATTAACAGCCTAAATTCAGAGATGAGCTATCATTTGAACTTACATTTTCCTCCCTCTTTTGAGAAATTTATTGAAGATGCTATAACCATTGAAAGTGCTTTGGTCAAAAGAGGAATCATAAAACTGGACAAGGACAATCCTGGCTCATCCAATCATCATAACAATCAAGACAAGTCTAAATTTTGGACTTGCAACAAGAACGTGGTGAATGATAGTGTTGTTGATGCAAATCATGTCTTGACTAAGCCATTTTTCCTTAGTACCCTGAGTGCTCCTCGCAACAACAACTATAACAATGTCAACTCAGTCACCAATCAAGGAAACAATCCTCCTCCTCCAAGGAACAATGTGAATCAAAATTCTACTCCCAATCAAGGGACTGCCAAAAATCAAGGTTACCGGGGAACCACTAACAATAGCAACTCCTTAGGGAATACCTTGAATACAAATCCACAACAATTTTCATTCTTCTCTAGTAGAACTTACACTCCACTTGGTCAATCTTTGGAATCTGCATTCAAAGAGTTGATGGCTAAAAATGTCATTACCTTGCCACCTCAACGAAACTATGAACCCAGTGTGAAGCCTCCATCATGGAATGAGGCATACTATTCTGACTATCATCAGTGCAAAGGTCATCGCACAAATAACTATCAAGCCTTGAAGAATACCATTCAAGACTTAATCGAGAATGACACCATCACAATAGAAGGACATCAACAATCAAATGAAGACCACCAATATTTTCACAATCCTTTTCCCAACTATCAAAAAGGTGAGTCTTCTGGAAAAAGGGTGAATCATATTAAGGATTCGATAATTAATCATATCTACAATGATGATGAATGGATCAATGTTATTAAAGTCAATGAGAAGATGGAATATAGAGAAGTCAACACAACAACAAGGGCACAAGACAAAGTTGTCTTAAAGGGTACCTCTTCAAAATCCACTGGGCCTCCACCTCAACATCAATATGACTTAGTCAACCAACTTTGGAAAAATCTTACTCAGCTTTCCATCTTAGAACTCTTGAAGTAATCCCTAGCACATAAGGAAATTCTCAAAAATGCCCTCATCGAAACAACTATATCCAATGATTTGGATGTGGACCAATTTCAAGCCATGGTAGGACACTTGTCCTCACCCAGATGCCTTTCATTCTCTAAAAAAAATGGTGTTTCCATAATTCATCCCCATAATTCATCATTATATTTAGAAGTCATGGTTCACAAGTTTCATGTCAGACGAGTTCTAATAGATGGAGGTGCTGGTTTGAACATATGTACCATGAAGTTGGTTAAGGCTTTAGGATTTTCTGAGGACTCCATTGATCTCAGAAGAAAGATTACTATTAAAGCCTGTAATGATGAGGAAATAGCATCCAAGGGTCTAATAATGATGCCAATCAAAGTGGGCCTTGTTATCAAAAATACTTTCTGTCAAGTATTAGACCGTGATCTAGCATACAACATCTTGTTGGGTCATCCTTGGATCCACGAAATGCAAGCTGTCCCATCCACATATCATCAATGTCTTAAGTTTCCTTATGATGGACAGGAAATCATGATATCAACTAATAATTCAAATATTCAAACTTGTTCCAATATCAAATCCAGTCAAGATACTTTGGTTCCTAACAATCGAGAAGCTCGTGCTAGTACTTCTCTCAAGATTGACACACAAATCAGTTAGTTAGCCAATAGTTTTGACAAGAAATTGAAATTCAAGGACCATGGAGTCAAGGAGTACTCTCTCTATTTGGCTAATTTACCTACATCACCTCAGTCACATGGGCAACCTTCTATCACACAACATCAAATATTAGTAGTGTCAACATCAACGCAACCACCAACAGAGCCAAGCACAAAGTTCAATGGACGATTCATCAAAGAAAAATTCCCCATGGAAGATCCTAAGGATAGAGAAATTCTAAACTGGCTCTATAAAGATGAAGATGAAGCAGTTTTTAATGTCAAATTACCAACAGCTAGATATGGGAAAGGATATTCAATCATGCAAAAAATGGGCTATGATAAAGGTCCTATTGGAAAAAGAAAAGGAGTAGTTGAGCCTATTCACCTTCGAGGACTTGCTACGAAAGAAAAAACCATATTAGGCTATGATACTAACTCCAAATAAAGAACATCCAAACAAATGCATGGCACTATCTTCACATTGCAAGAAGGTTCAGATTCACGAGAAGCATGTTTGGCAACAGTTCAGAACTTCGTGGATAATAACTCTAACACAGACTCTGCTGAATATGAATGGGACACCATTTACAATAATGAGTTCTGGAGGGACAAAGAGGTTGATGTAATACACCAGTATGCCCCAATTAGAATCAAAGGTCAAGGTTTAGGGACCCAAACACAAGAATTTGAACTACAAGGTGACTATGATTCTAGTGATACTGAGTCAAATTTAAACAAACAAGATTATCATGAGAACAGTATCATCATTGATCCACCTCATAACTTGGATCCTACGGTCAACTCCATTATGACCATAGCCATTGCTGATTTCACACAACCCGACGACTCATTATCTTTGATCCATCCTGATCTCATTGATTGGGATTCATCCAAACCTATCGATATACCTATGTTTCCAAGTGATGAATCTATCATAAACTTCCTTTCCGCAGATGACACAAATGATTGTTCACCAGTGATTTTTTGGCATAGAGTCTTTAATCAGGAGAGTGTCAAGTCTCTAGCTGCAAAAATAAAATTCAAAAAGAAAGATCTAATGGTGAAAACTAGAATCTGGTAGTATTAGATCAAACAAAAGATAAAATAAAGAGTGTATCAGATGGTGAAATTTTTTTTAAGGCACCAGATGATGGGAATCTTGACACTCTCCTAGAGCACTACCATGAGTGATCACCTATCTTGATTGCGCCTACAAATGTCGTTAATCTTGAAACTTCAGACAAACCAAGGATTTTACAGTTAGCTGCATCACTAACAAAGAAAGAAATACCATAGTTCATGGAATTTCTAAGATCAAATCAAGTCAACTTTGCTTGGTCTTATGCAGACATGCCAGGTCTTGATCCCAATCTTATCATGCATCACTTGTCTATCAAGCTAGGGGTTAAGCCTATGAAACAAAAACTTAGAAAGATGTACCCCCATGTTGCATTATTGGTTAAGGAAGAACTGAGAAAACTCCTTGATGTGGGCTTCATAAGATCAATTGACTATGTAGAATGGATCTCTAACATTGTTCCTGTATCCAAACCAAATAAAAGTGTTAGAGTGTGCACAGATTTCAGAGATCTTAATAAAGAATGTCCTAAGGATGACTTCCCACTACCAAACATCAACACTATAGTTGATCTGATAGCTAGCCATTCCATGTATTCATTAATGGATGGTTTTTCTGGTTACAACCAAATCAAGATTGCACCCGAAGACTAGGAGAAAACAGCTTTCGCATGTCCATGGGGAACTTACTGTTGGAATGTCATGCCTTTTGGTCTAAAGAATGTTGGGGCTACTTACCAAAGAGCCATGACTACAATATTGCATGACATGATGCACACATTCATGGAAGATTATGTAGATGACATATTGGAAAAATCATACACTAGAGAAGGACATCTGGAAATATTGTCCAAAATATTTACAAGATTGGAGAAATTCAAAGTTCACCTCAATCCCAAGAAATGTGTATTTGGGGTTACATCTAGAAAACTCTTAGGATACATAGTATCAGGAAAAGGAATTGAAGTAGATCCTTCCAAAGTACAAGAAATCATGGAAATGCCTCCCCCAAGGAACATCAATCAATTGAGATCATTATAGGGACGACTTCAATCTATACGAAGGTTCATTTCACAACTGGCTGACAAAATTCTACCTTTCACACATCTACTACATAAGAATGTTCCTTTCAAGTGGGATGAAAAGTGTGGATTGGATTTTCAACAAATCAAATAGTACTTAATGAATCCACCAGTTCTAGTACCACCAAATCTAAACAAACCATTGATCTTGTATATTGCCGCAATAGAGACATCCTTGGGTGCATTGCTAGCGCAAGAAGACCATACGGGGAAAGAATGTGTAATTTATTACATCAGTAGAACACTAACAAGTCATGAGCTCAACTACACTACCATCGAGAAGGCTTGTGTAGCAGTAGTCTTTGCTTCACAGAAATTTTAGCATTATATGTTAACTCATACAATCAATCTTGTTTCGAAGATTGATCCACTCAAGTATTTGTTAAGCAAAGCATCATTGACAGGAAGGTTAGTAAAGTGGGTAATGATCCTGAGTGAGTTTGACATCCATTATGTTGATCGCAAGGCAATCAAAGGACAAGTTATCGCCGATCAACTAGCTGAAGCACCACTACAAGCAGACCACCTCCTACACATTGAATTTCCAGATGTTGATGTCTTTACTGCAAAATATAAACAACCATGGTCCCTATATTTTGATGGTTCTTTCACTCAACATGGATTGGGGGTAGGCATACTCTTTGTAACCCCTCAAGGACACACCATTCCTTGATCATATAGGTTGATGTTTCCATGCACCAACAACATAGCCAAATATGAAGCATTAATCAGTGGACTTAAAATAGTACTAGAATGGAGGATTACAGAACTACAAGTGTATGGTGACTCACAGTTAGTCATTAATCAGATCGATGACAATTATTAGACCAAAGATGAAAAATTGTTTCCATATAAAAAGATGGTTGATGACTTCAAGAAGTACTTTGTGAACATCAAATTCACACAAATTCCAAGGCTTGATAACAAAGCAGTTGATGCCATGGCTACAATTGCATCATTGTTACAACTCCCAGAAGATTGGGCTCGCTATGAATTTCTAGTGGAACAATCATTTACACCTGCTTATGACACCCTTGAAATCCAAATCATTTGCCACTTGGTGGGATTTGATTCACCTTGGTACGGAAAGATTTATGCCTACCTAAAAGACAATATCTTACCACTTGATTTATCCCGTAACCAAAAATGAAATTTTATCTGCCAATCCTCTCGCTACACTCTTATCGTTGACACCCTTTATTGTCATGGTCTTGATGGTACTCTACTTCGATGTCTTGAACATGATGAATCTAACAAAGCTTTACAAGAAGTTCACGGTGGAATTTTTGGTACTCATTTGAGTGGACTGACCTTATCCAAGAAATTGATTAGAATGGTTAATACTAGCCTACAATGGAGAGGGAATCATTCACTTTTGTGAAAACATGCTCAAAATGCCAAATTCTTGAGAATCTCATTCATGCTCTTGCACAGGAACTTCAACCATTTACGCCAACCTAGCCATTCTCTCAATGGGGGTTAGATCTAGTGGGCAAGATTCATTCTTCATCATCGAACAGGCATAAATTAATCATCACAGCCACAGAGTATTTTACCAAGTCAATTGAGGTAGTACCTCTCACTAAAGTCACTGGAAAATAGATCTCATCTTTTATACTCAACTATCTCATTTGTTGGTATGGCATTCCCAACTCCATTATCACAGATAATGGATGACCTTTCAAAAATCAGGACATTGATGAACTTTGTAAGAGATTTCACATTTAGCACAGATATTCAACACCTTACTATCCACAAGGGAATGGCCAAGCAAAGGCCTCAAATAAAACAATATTGAAAATTTTGAAGAAGACTGTGAATGATGCAAGGAAAGATTGGAAATTTCAACTCAATCCCACCTTATGGGCCTATAGAACTAGTATCTACACGCTAATAGGAGCAACACCATTTGTTCTTTTCTATGGAGCAGAAGCCATCCTACCTCTAGAAGTTGAAATCCCATCACTCAGAGTATCACTGAAGGGCCTCACAACATATGATGAATATAGAGTTTCCTGGCTCCACGAGCTAGAACTCCTAGATGAAAAAAGACAAAGAGTAGCTGACCATTTGAAAGCATACCAACATATGATGTCTCGTAGCTATAATCACAAAGTAAAGCCATGTACCTTTCAGGTGGGTGATCTAGTTTTAAAATAAAATCCACGAAATCAGCAAGATAGAGAAAAGAAAGGAAAGTTTGAACCAAATTGGCTAGGTCCTTATGCAATTATCGCAGTCTACGGCTCAAGAGCATACAAGCTGTCGACACCAGAAGGGGACCTGTTTGGCGAACCCATCAACAACATGCACCTAAAAAAGTATTATGCCTGAAGCGGTTATCATCATCAGAAAAAGTCCTAAAGAAATCCAAAAAATCAGAAAAAAGTCCTGAAGAAATCCAAAAAATTAAAAAAAGTCCTGAAGAAATCCAAAAAAATCAGAAAAAGTCCTGAAGAAATCCAAAAAATAAAAAAAGTCGAAGAAATCAAAAATAAAAAAAGTCTTGAAGAAATCCAAAAAAAAAAAAATCAAAAAAGTCTTGAAGAAATCAAAAATCAGAAAAAGTCCACGAAAAATGGATTACCCAGTTGCAAACTTGGCAAGCGAGGCATCTGAGTGAAAAAAAAAAGTCATAAGGTGAAAACCTGGCGACAGGCAGTCTATTGACAAGAAAAATGCAATAAAAACAAATAGTGAAAATCTAGAAAACAGACGCTATCTGTAGCTCTCCATCTATTAGCTCATGTTATGCACTTGGCTTCTCAACCTTCATTTCATTCATCTTTTCATCATCTTAGGGCCATACCAGCATCATGTTGTCATCATTTACCTAGAATGATAATTTCTTACCATGGCTTGATTATTGTACATATCCATCTCGACAAGTAGTGTCAATACTGGGGGAAAAACGTTATCATACTAGGGGCAATCACCTTTCAGGTTTTACTGAAATAGCTAGACAATGACAGCAAATCCAATCATGCGAACAAACAACCAAATTGAATCATATGAACAACTATCCAATCATTGATCCAAAGCACAACAGTTTTCAGCGAGTACCATATCATGACTCATATCTGGATGATCTAAAAATCTAAATAATGTTTTGAATAACAGTTTTTCATTTTGAACAATGGTTGTTTAATTTTTGATATCATCTCTCTGGAGCACACTCAATGATGTACTAAACTAGAGTGGCAAGGAAAGAGAATGATTTTTTCTTTTTCTGTTGTCTTGAGGTTAACTATCCATCTGATTGCCAATATGTCGCGACACATGATTTCCAAAGCTTATCATTGATGATAGTTCCAAATTTGCATCAGAAGACAGTTAGTCTTTGTCTGTTTATGCAAGAAATGCTCAGGTCATCTCAGTTCAATTATACCTCGATGTTTGTGTTTACTTGCTATATCAAAAATCATGAAAGTTGTACTCAAATCATCATTGGTGCTAATTTCCCCTCTGATGCTTGTACATACTTCCAACATTTTAAAACACTCTATGATGATTCAGGAAAGATAGCAACAAGCTCAACAAATGGTACGTTTCATTTAATTGCATTTCATTTTAGATCATTATACATATCTACATACTGGATTTGCATCAGAGTTTTCTTTGAAAGACTAAACATCAACGACTGCCATGTCTCTTTGGACTATTTGTGGAGGACATTCGAACATTTGTTTCATCACCACCTTTCATCTTCATTATCATTTCATTAATCATTATCATTTCATCTAGGTCCTATCATTTATCATTTATCATTCATTTGCATATCATTTGGATCCTCTATCATAATCATTAACATTTTATCATTTTCATATTCATTTCATTTTCCTTTTACACATTTGCATTGCATTTATCACTTTATTTTATTTCATCTATTACTTATCATTTCATTTCATATCTTTTCATTTCACTTATCATTCATCATTTTCATTATCGTACATTTCATTTCATATCACTTATCATTTTCATACATGTCATTATCATTACATTACATTTCATTTCATTTCACTTATCATTCATTATTAATCATTTCATTTCATTATCATTACAAGTCATTACATTTCATCACGTATCATTTATCATCTGATCATACATCACATTATTATTAATCATTTCATTTCGTATCATTTGTCACATTACATTCATATCATCTCATTAATCATCCTATCATTTTCCATATCAATTCATATTACAAATTTTGGATGCATATCATAAACACAACATTCATCTTCCATCATATTATCATCATTTACTTGCATTTGAAAATACAAAAACAAACATTCCATACATACATTTTCATATCATTTTCAAACAACATTTTTATAAAACATATCAAATATCACATGAGATATTCTCATAATCACCTCATAGGTCATCCACCTGCATGACATCATTAGTACGCATCATCAATCATTTTTCATCATCATAAAAACATCATATCAAATCATCCTACATATCATGTTATTCATCAAATCATTCCAATGCATATCAAAATACCATAACATATAGAAATAAATGCATATCACATCATCATCTCATACATGCACATCACATCATCAAAAATCATCGCCGCTGCATATCATCGCTCATCATAAATAATACAAATGTCCAATGTCCAATAAAACTAAAAATTCCAAAGAGAGATACATGGGATATGATCAAAATCAATATACATGCTCCAAAAATGATATACATGTGTGAAATACATCTACATTAGCTAGTCGATGCCCCCGATGGAGCTGGTCTGGAAGGAGGTGGCCTACCACTAGTACCTATGTCTGGATCCTGACGAGGCCCAGTAACCCCCATGCTTTGAGTGGCTATCCATGACCTGCTCCTGGTCCTACTGCAAGACTGTGGGAATGGATCCCTGTGCTTAGGATGACACAACTCCTCATATTTGACATGATAATACTCTGCCTCCCTCGCCATCTCCATGCCCTTTGTAATGGCCACTCGCAAAGATGAACTCTCTACGATGCCCATGAGCCTCTGAGCGATGCCCTCGGCCTCCACTTCCCTCTATCTCAATGCATCCCTCTTAGTGATTAGATGGGCTATTTGTGGGTCTGGAGTAGGTTGAGATACCTATGTCAATGCTGGAGCCTGAGCCTGAGCCTGTGCCTATGCCAGCTATGACTGTAACTAAGCTATTACACTCTGTGCCTGACCTAGCTGACCCTAAACAGTCTACACCTAGGTCTACAGGGTGACTATCTGCATCTACTGTGAGGAGGAGGAAACCTTGATAATAGTCCATGGTCAGCCACCAGATCTAGGTCGTCATACAATCCAAGCACTATCAAGACTATCAAACCTCTACCTCACTGTCCTCTCTGCCTCCCCTCTATCATCTCCCCCATCATCCCCATCATCTAAGCTATCATCATCCCTACCACCAACCTCCTCATCTCTGCCACCCTCCTCCTCCTCTCCACTCTCCTCCCCCTCCTCTCCTCCACCCACTGCCTACTCTCCACCGGCCACACCCTCCTCTCTCTCCTCCCCTAGCTGTTGTACTACTACAATGGGCCCTGGGTCATCAAGGCATGTAAATCATGGGAATCGATGTGTGTGGAAGTGAATCAAGTACTCATCTGACATCCCTGCATTTGTCACCTCTGGCCTATATGCCCATACCTCAGGTTGTAAGCTTGAATACTCTGTATACGCCACTTGGTAGGTAATATAGTGTCCCCATCCAAGATCATCCTTGCGTTGCCCATAGTAAGCAATGCCCTATGGCATCCCCTACGTGAATTTGTACTATCTCTGAACTCGTAAGGCCAAAAATTGCTCAATAATTAATAGAGTCCATCCTATCAGGTATTGGGGTATACAAACAAACGACATCTCCAAATGATATGTGTCCCAAGGCTCATAATCTGTATACGACCTCCACGTAACTGCATCCACATCAGCTAGCACACGTCGCCAGTACTCCAACTTGCCTAGCTTGGGCTGGACAAGTGCACCTGCATATGCCTCTACATATGGCCTACATGGTGGCCTAGCCCTAGCACACTCTGGCCTCATAACTGCAATATGCTCCCATGCCTAGATCTGGAGTAGAGTCACACCACTAGCCAAACTCGTTGATCATCGGTAAACAACCTGATGTAAATCATGATAGAAATGGGCCAAAATGCAACTCCCCTAGGCATACCTCCGTAGTTGCATCACCATCCACTCCAGCATCCTACCCCACCCAACTGAAAATCCCTTCGACCGATGGTCTGGTCTAAGGAAGCCTCTAATGAATGTAACCAACACAGCAACTAAAGTTGGATATCTACTAAAATCCACCCACAGCACCCAATATCCTGCTATAGACATATCACCACAGATCCTCCTCAGTTTCTCAGTCTGTCTTATCTCCTTGTGGTCATAAACCACAAGGGCACCTACCACAGGAATCCCTAGAATCTTGTACACATCCTCAGGTGTCACAGTCATCTCACCAGTCAAAAAATGAAAGGTGTTATGATCGAAATGCCACCTCTCTGACAGTGCAGTCAATAGCCCCCTATTGACTTGAATCCCTCACAAGATAGTCAACAAAGATCCCAACCCGAAGGCACCTATCCACTATACTTTTGCTGGAGTTAACTCTCCTATCCGATCCCAACATATCGGGAAGTGCTCTCTAATCTGGAGGTTGTCGAAAATCTCCTATTTTTTTGATCACATGGACAATCAATCAGACTCATACCAATGACTCATATCATGTGCTCTATCTATCAAGTGAACTATATCGGTGAACCATATCAAATTAATTAGAGAATCATATCAATGCATCATATCAGTGACCCATATCACACAATCAATCATATCAGGCAAATCATTGCTACATCTATCTATCTGAATATCAAATCAAGCTACTCTATCATCATATTACTATTTTTTTTCACGAAAGAAAATTTATCAACGATCAAATCATTTTCTTATTTGTACTTCAGTCATGAATGCAAATATGTTTGAAAACCATCATCTACTATTTGGTTTCTATCGTAGAAATCAAATTTATCAGACATTTACTCTTTGTTTTCTATTTCGAGAAGCAAAGTTATCAATTAATCAATCAATCAGTCAATTAATCAATCAATCTACTCTTTGTTTTTCATTTTTGGGGAAATAAAGTTATCAGCTATCTACTCTTTGTTTTCTATTTGAGGAAGCAAAGTTATCAGTTAATCATCAAATTTTTCTATCATTTCTATCCATATTAGCATGATGGCAAAATAATTTCTCTATCTCTTGACCAAGGAAGTAATATATACACCATCATTTCTTATCATAATTCATCCCAATTACATTCTGCCAAAATTTTCCTGGATGCGCTAATCTATGCCTTTGAGGCGCTAAAACTCGAAAGTGCTACAGTTTACCTCGAAAGCGCTAAAACTCATTATGCACGCTTTTTTCACCCTAAAAGCACTATAGTTTTTCCTATAAGCACTAAAACCCTATATGCGCTAAGATACCCCTTTGATGCACCATTTCATCATCTCGAAGCGCTAAAACCCTGTATGTGCTAAGATAACCCTCATATGCGCTACTTAATACCCTAGATGCGCTAATACACCTCTGTCGTGGCCAATCCCTAAATGCACGACTCTGTGCCCTGAATGCGCTAAAGTTTTCTAGCCAGACTTCAACCCTATAAGCGCTAATCTACACTTCGTATGTGCTAGAACACCTGGTTTTACCCTACACCTATATGCACTAAAGAACACCCTATATGCGCTACAAAAAAATTTGAATGCACTAAAACATTATCTTTTTCCCTAAATCCACGTGAAAAATGTAAAAAAATTGATCAAAATCACAAAATTTTGAATCATAAAGGGTTTAATCGACTCACTAGTGGTCCATACGCAGCTGGTCTCTAAAATCGATGAGGCCGTTCAAATCTATGCGTGTGAAATGGGATCAGCATCTCGCTATGTCACTATTAGAGCATCAAAATCACTATAGTAAAAAGGTGAAAATGACTTCCACTTTTACCCCTTTTACCTTATATGGGTCAATTAAGGTGGGTTTTGGATGACATTTATTTTATTTTTCACCAGGGGCATCTTTTACACCAATTATCGGGAGCTAAATCACTGAATCACCAGCAGAATATCACCATCCAATCCAGTTTTGTCATCATCCGTGATTTACCTCCCAAGGGGGCATCATCAACATTAGCATCAAAAACATATCAGGGGCAAAAAATTTATTTTCTTCGAAGCAATGCATTTCACACATCACTTCAAAGAGGGGAAAAATGTATACGTCTAAAAATGGTCATGGTTAATCAAGCTTGTTAATTAATTAAATATAAATTATTTAATTAATCTTCTAAAGTCATCTACATATAAATAAATTTAATTATTTATTTATATTATTCACTTTTATAATTCTTCTACCTTAATTAAATAAATAACTTTATTTAATTATTATCATCTTCCATATTCCTCTTAATTAAATTAAATAAATTTTATAATTTATTTATATTAATTATCATGTTATTCTAAATTTGAATATTTGAATTCAAATAATGGAATATTCCTCCAAACACCCACTTCATCTCAGTTAAATTAAATATTATAAATATTTAATTTAATATCTTTTCTCACTCCACACATAATTAAATATTTTAAATATTTAATTACCTTCTAAATTCTTCTCTCACACAATTAAATATTACTTATTTAATTATGCGAACTTCTAAATCCATCTCTCACACAATTAAATATTACTTATTTAATTATGTAAAATTCTAAATTCATCCTCACATATAATTAAATAAGTTTATTTATTTAATTATGAAATTCATTACCAACTCATTCTTCAAATGGCAACCTTCCTTCAGTTCTGAATGAGAAAAAATGAAAAGGAGGAAACCTTATATCTCTCTCTCAACTTTCAAAAATCACTCACCGTTCATCCCAACAAGCTTGATTTGAATCGTTAATCATATCAGCCAATCAAATTCTTTCAAAAACTCTTTAAATACATGTGCAAATCCAAGCATTGGTTACGAACACACATAGACGAACACAAAATAGATATACGCAATTACGCTTACGCATTTGTATCTTTAGCCTTTTAGCAATATTCATATCTTGGAAATAATAATCTAATCATAGCATAGCATAATCTTGCATTTTAGAATAGTATGCATTTTATTTTAAATCTCATTCTCCAGTAGTCCATTTCGTTGAGCTTGGCACACGAAATCTGAGAGCAACTTGAATCAACGAAACGCTGGAGATAGAGAGCAATAGAATGACTTCGAAGAAGCTACCATAAAGAGATTGTTTAATTTTCTTTCAATTTCTTTGATATAATGTTTTTTTTTTTTGATACGTAAGGTGTTGATTTTATTTATATATAATAATAAAAGTTTACAGGCGTCTGCTATGCAGGGATGTTACATTAATGACCTTCAAACATACAAAAACTGGCATGGTGGATAACTACCCAGTTCCATATAGGAAGCGTCGATCAGAAGATGAAAACAGAGACAATTTTCAGCAAACTAACAAAAACTTAACTCCATTTCGTAGATACAGCGAGTAACAAGGTAAAAACTAACAAGAAACCAGATAAACAACCGTACCCCACTTGATCACCAGAATCCATTAACATCTGCAAAACAAATGAAACCTTCCACCCAGTCCGTTCCCTCCACTGGCACTATCTTCACTCTTTTCTTCAAGAACTCCACTGCCACTTCTGCTAGTGTGCGATGCCGGGACAATTCGGAGCCTTTGAGATCCAACAGAAAAGGATATATCTTGATAGCGTCATCCGAGTCCCACAAAGTGGCCAAGTCCGCAGGGCGTGGTATGCCCTTGCTCAAGAGAGCCGCCTTCAGAGTAGTGTCGACGCCCCCAAGCAAGTCCTTCCGAAACAGTCGCACCAACAACTCCTTAGCCATTGGCTTCGGGGTAGCAATATCCAAGAGCGAAGCAAGAAACCTGGAAGATATTTGGGCATTGTCCCTTGCAAATTCTTTCCTCTCTAAATGTCCCTTTCCAAGGACCATTTTCACTGCCGCAACCGTCACCGGATCATCTTCGAGCAAGATTCGTTTGAGGCGCTGGTCCGTTACCTTCGGAAAGGCAATTTGCCTTTCCATTGCCACTAAAGAAATAGGGGTGTCGGCCCCGAAGGATTCAAGACCTTCCGCCGATATAATAATGGTGAACTTCGATTTCGATACCCTCGCCATTGCCGAAGATGCGCCCGTAGCACCCTGCAACAAAAACATAAAAGCAAAAACCAGGGAGCCGAACCTAAATTTAGGAATGGGCTTCCTAAATTTAACATGAAACCTCAATAATGAACCATCAGTCATTGTATACGGGTACAGATTAAGGGCTTTGCAAATCTGTCCTTCGCATGAAAGGAAATTCCTCCCCCGCAAACCTGTGATCAATGCAATTTATGGTGCTTACCACTCGGCACGTCCGCGCTCAGAATAAGGTAGGCCATGCGCTACGTGTCCCCCAGCCGACGTCGTGATAATTGAGCCCATCATTTTTCTAGACTCCCTTCAATTTGTCCAAGCAAAGAGGCGGCCGATTAATCCTTCCATAGCCATTCGTAAACCGCTAAATTTGCTAGGTTGGTGTGACTACCAACGCCCGACCCGACTGCCACTCGTCCGTCTCACACCCCACCACACGGCCACTTAGGCATCCATTGTCTGTGTGGGGGGCGAGGAGGGATCCCACCCATCCGCCCACCTTTGATATAATGTTTTATTGAATGTGTTTTGAATCCTTTATAACAGGCATATTTTCATACACACAGGACTTATTACATTACCTGAAGCAAGAAATTGGGAACCAAAATTCAAGCCATCTTGGTGGAATTTGTGTGGTCTATTTTAAGTGTATGATAAATGTAGATTAAAAACAAATCAAACACACTAATAAGACATTATATCAAAATAGAAGATCAAATAAAAGGAATGCAAACTCAATCTTTTTTCCTTGATGTCATCCTATCGTCCTCTATCTTTAGTGTTTTTGTTGATTCCAACTTGCTCTCAAATTATATTCTAGGGTCAACAAATAGTCTTCCTAGAGAATGAGATTAAAGATGAATGCATGTTATGCTAAGATATGATTAACATGCTTAAACTAAACATGATTGCTAGAATGTAAAATTATGAAATTATGAATGTCAAAGCTGATAATAATAATGCTAAAATGTTAATCGTTTGTCTCTAATGCATGTATGTGTGTGTAACTGGTGCTTGGATTTGCAAGGGTATTTATAGAGTTTTCAAAAGCTTTTGATTGGTTGATGTGATCAATGGTTGTGATAATTCTGGCAGATCGAACAGTTGAAGATGGAGAAGACTAGAGAGAAAAATAGAAAAAAAATAGAAAGCAGGATTTGTTTCCTCCTTCATGAGAGATGATAAAGATGAATTATAAAAATCATCTTTTTGTAAGATTGAGAAAATATTTTGAAGATAAACAATGAATTTATTAAATTCATTATTCATTTATTGGTGACATGGAAGATTTTCTTAATTAAATTAAATATTTAATTAAGATTTGGAGAAAATGGATGATTCTTAATTAAATAAAATATTTAATTAAGATTTGGAAAGTGACATATGGAATTAATTAAATAAGCATATTTAATTAATTTTAGAAGAAAAGGAATTAAATTCAATTAAATTAAAGATTTAATTAAACTTAAATGTGATAATTAATTTAAATAAACAATGATATTTATTTAATTAATTAAGTGGACTTAAGAAAGTGGTAATTAAATAAAATTTATTTATTTAATTAAAGTGGAAGAATAAAGTAGGTGAATGATATAAATTAATTAATTAAATTTATTTAAATGTAAAGGAATTAAGAGAGAAATGAATTAAATAATAAATATTTAATTAAATGCCAAGATTAATTAGACATGACCATTTTTATGCATATACATTTTTCCCCTCTTTGAAGTGATGTGTGAAACACATTGCTTCAAAGAAAATATTCCTGCTTTTGAAATTTGTTGCATTTAATTTTGCCTCTAGTTGGAAAAAAAATTGATATTCCCCTAATTATAAAAAAAGGTGCCTAATATGCTTATTGATTTGACTCTGATATGTTTCTGATTGAAAGATGTTGATATTAATGATGCCCCCTTGGGAGGTAAATCACTGATGATGAGAAAAATGTTGAGTTGATGGTGAAATTTGGATGATGAGAGGGATGTAGTGATTTAGCTCCAGATAGTTGATTAAAAGATGCCCCAGTTTGAAAAATAAGGTCAGAGTTTGAGAAAAAGATAAAATAAAAATAAAATGCCACAAAAACCCACTTTGGTTGACCTTTAAAAGGTAAAAGGGGTAAAAAGGACAAGTCATTTTCACCTTTTGAATTTAGTGATTTTGTGCTCTGACACTGACTTGGCGAAATGGAGATTCCTTATCACAGGCATAGATTTGAGTGGGTCCACCAATACTAGAGACTAGCCGCGTATGGACCACCAATGAGTCTATTCAACCCACTTTCATTTGAAAATGTGTAATTTTAACTGAATTTGTATGCATTTTAGCATGTATTTAGGGTTGAACATCCTATTTTAGCGCATAGGGTAGGATTTTTAGCACTTTCAAAGTTTCTTTTAGCGCATATAAGGTGTAATTTAGCACTTTTAGGGAATAGACAGTGCAGTGCATTCGATAGGTGAAATAGCGCATATAGGATTCCTGTAGGAAATTGGGACTATAGTGCATATAGGAAATAGAATAGTGCATATAGGGTTTCAGTGCATTGGGGGGATGAAATGGCGCATACGCGTAGGGTTTTAGTGTATACAGGGAAGTAGTGCATAGGGGGAAAACTTCAATGCATTTGGGGCACAGAATGGCGCATAGGGTGATTTAGTGCATCAAGTGGAAACTTTAGCACATTTAGGGTTTTAGCGCATAAGGCCGCAGATTAGCGCATCTAGGAAATTTAGGCAGAGTGCACTATTTGATGAAAATGATGATGTATATTACTTCTTTGGTCAATAAATGGATAAATTGTCTTGTCATCATGCTGATATGGATAAAAAATGATAGAAAATCTAATGATGAATTGATAACTTTGCTTCCCAAAAATAAGAGAATAAAGAGTAAATAGCTTATAACTTTGTTTCCATTAAATGAAAAACAAAGAGTAGAAGGATTGATGGATTTTTTGATAACTTTTCTTTAGAAAAAAAAAAGTAGATGCTTGATATGACTTATGATAAATTTGCTTTCGGTGATAGAAAATAAATAGTAGATGATGCGATTTAAACATATTTGTATTCATGATTGAAGTACAAATAGGAAAATGATTTGATTGTTGATAAATTTTCTCTTGAAAAAGAAAACAAATAGTAAATGATGATAGAGTAGATTGATTTGATATTCAGACAAATAGATTTAGCATTGATTTCATGATATGAGTCACTTAGATAATGCACTTGATATGGTTCATTGATATGGGTCACTTGATATGGTTCACTAATATGGGTCACTTGATATGGGCACTTGATATGGGCATTTGATATGGGTCACTTGATAGATAGATATGAGTCTGATTGATTTGTATGATGTGAAGTAGATAGATCACACTAATGTGAGTCATGATACAAGTTTGATTGATTGTCCTTGTGATGACCAAAAATAGGAGGTTTCCAAAAACCTCCAAATTAGAGAGTGCTTCCCGGTAGGTTGGGATCGGATACAAGATCTAACATCGGCAGATGTATAGTTGATAGTGGGATGTGGGTTGGGATCTTTATTGTCTATGTCGTCAATTCGGGTCAACAGGGGATTGTTGCAATAGTAGAGAGGTGGCATTCGGAGCATAATACCTTTCATTTGTTGACAAGTGAGATGACTATGACCCCAAAGGATGTATATAGGATTTTTGGGATTCCAGTGGTAGGTGCTCTTGTGTTATATGACCACAAGGAGCTAGGTGGTACATATGCACTCAGTAGGGTGTTTGGGGATGCTCAGATAGCTGAGTATTAGGTTCGATGGGAATATTTTAGGGGATATCCAGCCTTACCTTCCATTTTGGGTGCATTCATTGGAGGCTTCCTTTGTCTGGACCATCGGTCAAAGGGATTATTAGTTAGGTGGGGGAGGATCATTGAGCTGATGATAGGTCAGCAACAAAGATATACCTGGGGGAGTTGCATGTTAACTCATTTATACCATGACTTACATCAAGTAGTATACAGTGGATCGTCCAATTTGTCTTGTAGTGTTATCCTACTCCAGATCTAGGCATGGGAACATATTGCTATTACGAGACCACTTTTCCCTAGAGTTAGGCCACTAGGTAGGCCATATGTGTATGCATATTCTATTGCACTTGTCCAGCCCAAGCTGGGCAAGTTGGAGTACTAGCGATGGACTCTTGATGATGTTGATTCAGTGATATGGAGGCCATACACAGATTGTGAGGCATGGGATACTGATCGTCTAGAGATGCCATTTGTATGTATGCCCTAGTATCTGATAGGTCAGACCTTGTTTATTATAGAGATATTTTTGGAATTGCAAGTACAGAGATAGTATGGCTATACACAGGGGATGCCTCAAGGTGTTACACACTATGGGCGGTGCAAGGATGATCTTGGATGGGGGCCATGCATTTCATATCAAGTGGCATACACAGAGTATACCGGCTTATAGCCTGAGGCATGGGTTTACAGGATGGATATTATTGATGCAAGGCTATCAAATGAGTACTTGGCTTATTTCCACACACATCCATTCCCTTCCTTTACATGTCTAGATGAGTTGGTGCCCATCTTGATGGCACATCATCGAGGGGGTAGGAAATAGGAGGATGTGGCAAGGGGAGAGGAGGTGGTGGGTGGAGGGGATAAGGAGGAGGAGAGTGGAGATAGGGGGAGCTCAAATGATGGTGGTGGGGATGATGACAGAGATGGCAGAGGGGATGAGTAGAGTCTAGTGAGGCAGAGGACAGATATCTTGGGCAGTGCTAAGATCATGCAGAGGCTGAGGTCTAGTACTAGATGGTGGATAGTGATCAGGGTCCCCTCTATAGCACATCAGGAATAGATAGATACTTTTCAGGCCTAGGTATAGATGCTTCAGGGGCAATAGGTGCAGTTGCAGAGCTAGTTAGCTCAAGCTCAGAGTTTGGCAGTGCAGTTACAGGAACAGCTTACTAGAGACAAGCATAAGCACAGGAACCTCCTCCTGCCCCAGACCCATAGGTTTCCCAATTGATAGTAGAGAGAGATTCCTTCAAACAGAGAGTAGTAGAGATAGAGGGTGTTGCTCAGAGACTCATGGGCACTATTAATAGTTCATCTATGTGAGAGGCCATTGCAGAGGTATTCAAGATTTCCAGGGAGGCTAAGCATTATCTGATTAGATACAAGGAGTTGTTCCCTCCCAACCATAGAGATCCTTACCCTCAGTCCCACAGCAAATCTAGGAGTAGATCATAGACTAAGACACACAACAGAGGGGTCATAGGGCCTCAACAGGATCCTGACACAAGGGGTAGTGGCAGGCCACCATCCTCTAGACTAGCTCCATCAGGGGGCTCTACCAGCCAGCCTTGATATGTGATGTTTATTGATGTAGTATTATTGATGTATATCATTTTTTGAGCATGTACACTATTTTTGATCATATCTCATGTATCTCTCTATAATTTTCAGTTTCACTGGACATTGGACATTTGTATGTATTATTTTGATGAGTGATGATGATATGGATATGCATTTGTTTGTATATGTTATAAGATGGATTTGTGATGCCTTTAATGCCTAACTTGTGATGTAGGATGATTATTTGTGATGTGTACTAATGATTTCATGTAGGTGGATGACTTATGATGTGATTATGAAAATATGAAATTTGATATTTGATATGTTTATGAAAAATGATGTGAAAAAGTAATGTATGCATGGAATGTTTGTTTTTGGATTTTTCAAATGCGATGAATAATGATGATGTGATGGAAAATGGATATTGTGTTTATGAAAATGTATCATGAATGCGTAGTATGTATATGAATTAGGAAAATATTTGAAATGATATGTGAAATGGGTCAAATTTTATGCGAAAAATGACATGATATATAAATGATATGAAAATGATAAATGATTAAAGATATGTTATGAAAGTAATGTGACAAATGATAAATAATGGGATGAAATAAACATGGTTAATAATAATGAGATGTATGATAAGATGATAAATGAAATGATTATGAAGTGATAATGATAAATAATAATGAGATGTATGATAAGATTATAAATGATATGTAATGAAATGTTGATGAAATGATATGAAATGGATAACAATAACGATAAATGATAATGAGATGAAATGATAAGTGAAAGGAAATAGATTTGTGAAATGATGACACAAAGATAAAATATGAAAATGAAATGGTAATGAAGATGATAAATGGTGTGCAACTGTGTAGAATGAAAATGAAATGTATATAAAAATGATAAGTTAGATGTTAATGGTATGAAAACGATAAAGAATATGAAAATGAAAGTGATATGAAATACTTAATGGATAAATGAATGATATGAAATGATAAAGGATCTAAATTATATGCAATAAAACAAAGATGATATAAAATGAGAATGATCAATGGGATGCAATGAAATTATATGATATGAAAAAAAAAAAAAATGACCTGATAATGCATAAAGATGGATAAATAAATGATAATAGATCGAAATGATATGAGAATGAATGATAAACTATATGATATGTATAGGATCTAGATGAAATGATATTAATGATTAATGAAATGATGATGAAAGATGATAATGAAACAAATGTTCGAATGTCCTCTACAAATAGTCTAAAGGAACATGACAGTCATTGATGTTTTTGTTCAACCTTTCAAAACTCTGATGCAAATCTAGTATGAAAATATATATAATGATCTAAATGAAATGCAACTAAACAAAACCAACCGTTTGTTGAGCCTTTTGTTAGCTTTCTTGAATCATCATAGATTGTTTTAAAATATTGGAAGTATGTTCAAGCATCAAAGCGGAGATTAGCACCAATGATGACCTGAGTACAACTCTCATGATTTTTTGATATAGCAAGTGAACACAAGCATTGAAGTATAATTGAACCGAGATGACCTAAGTATTTCTTGCATAAACAGACAAAGATTAACCACTTTATGATGCAAATTTGGAACTGTCATCAATGATACACTTTGAAAATCATGTCTTGCGACATATTTGCACCAGATTGATAGTCAATCTCAAGACAGTAGACAAAGAAAAAATATTCTTTTTCCTTGCCACTCTAGTTCAGTACATCATCAAGTGTGCTCTAGAGGGATGATAAAATCAAACAACCATTGTTCAAAATATAATACTACTATTCCAAACATTATTTAGATTTTAGATCATCTAGATATGAGTCATGATATGAAGAACTTGCTGAAAACTGTGATATGGATCAATGATTGGATAGTTGTTCATGTGATTTGATTATTGATTTGCATGATTGGATTTTATTTCACTATCTAACTATTTTAGTAAACTCTGAAAGTTGATTGTTCCCAATATGTCAATGTTTGCCCCCAGTATTGGCACAACTTACTAAAATGAATATTTACAACAATCAAGCCATGGTAAGACTTTATCGCTTTAGGCAAATGATGGCATTATGATGTTGATATGACCCTAGGATGATGCATGAATGATGGCTAAGAAGCTAAGTGAAGAACATGAGCTAATAAATGAAGAGCTACAAATAGTGTATGTTTGCTAGATTTTCACTATTTTTGTTTATTGCATTTTCCTGATTTCTTTTTTATTTTTTGTATTTTTCTGTTTTTTTTTAGGACTTTTTATGCTATTTTTGTTATTTTTTCAGGACTTCTTATGTTGTTTTTGTTATTTTTTCAAGAATTTTTATGGATGATGATAATTGATTCAGACATAATACTTCTTCATGTGCATTTTTTTGATGGGTTTGTCAAACAAGTCCCCTTCTAATGTTGACAGTTTGTATGCTCCTGAACCATATACTGCTATGACCATGTACAGACCCAACCAATTTGGTTCAAACTTTTCTTCTCTTAGTCTTGCTAATTTCGTGGGTTTTCCTTCAAAACAAGATCACTGACCTAAAAGGTATGTGGCTTAACTCTATGGTTATAGCTACAAGACATCATCTGTTGATATGCTTTTAAATGATCAATTGCCTATTGTCTCTTCTCATCAAGGAGTTCCAGCTCTTGCAATCATGAAATTTTGTATTCATCATCTGTTGTGAGACCCTTCAATGATACCCTGAGTGATGGGATCTCAACCTCCAAAGGTAATATGGCTTATGCTCCATAGACAAGATCATATAGTGTTGCTCTTGTTGGTGTTCGAATTCTAGTTCTATATGCCCATAATGTGGGATTGAGTTGACCGTGCCAATCTTTCCCTACATCATTCACAGTCTTCTTCAAAATTTTCAATATAGTCTTATTTGAGGCCTTTTCTTGGCCATTCCCTTGTGGATAGTAAGGTGTTGAATATGGAATCTCTCACAAAGTTCATCAACATCCTGATTCTTGAATGGTCATTCATTATCTATGATAATGGAGTTAGGAATGCCATACCGACAAATAATATAGTTAAGTATGAATTATGAGATTTGTTTGTTGGTAACCTTAGTGAGAGGTACTACCTCAATCCACTTGGTAAAGTACTATGTTGTTGTGATGATGAACTTGTGTCCATTTGATGATGAAGGATGAATCTTTCCAACTAGATCTAACCCCCATTGAGAGAATGGCCAAGTCGGTGTGAATGGTTAAAGTTCCTATGTAGGAGCATGAATGAGATTCTCATGAATCTGAAATTTTGAGTACTTCTTCACAAAAGTGAATGATTCTCTTTCCATTGTAAGCTAGTAGTACCCCATTCTAATCAATTTCTTGGATAAGGTCAATCTAATTGAATGAGTACCACAAATGCCACCATGAACTTCTTGTAAATCCTTGTTAGATTAATCGCATTCAAGACATTGAAGTAAAGTACCATCAAGAACATTGTGATAGAGGGTGTCAGTGATAAGAGTATAGTGAGAGGATTGGTGGATAAAGTTGCACTTTTGGTTACAAGATAAGTCAGGTGGTAGGATGTCATCTTTTAGGTAGGCATAAATCTTTCCATACCAAGGTGAATCAGATCCTACTAAGTGGCAAATGATTTGGCTTTCAGGTGTGTCATAAGCAGGTTGAAATTATTGTTCCAATAGAAATTCATAGTGAGCCTAATTTTTTGGGAGTTGCAACAATGATGTGATCATGGCCATGGCGTCAGCTTCCTTGTTATCAAGTCTTGGAATCTATATGAACTCGATATCTATGAAGTATTTCTTGAAGTCATCAACCATCTTCTTATATGGTAATAGTTTGTCATCTTGGGTTTGATAATCATCATTGATCTAATTAATGACTAACTGTGAGTCACCATAGACTTGTAGTTTTGTGATCCTCCATTACAATGCTATCTTGCGTCTAATGATTAAAACTTCATATTTGGCTATGTTGTTGGTGAATGGAAACATTAGCCTGTATGACCGAGGAATGGTATGTCCTTGAGGGGTGACAAAGAGTATGCCTACCCCCAATCCATGTTCAGTGAAAGAGCCATCAAAGTATAATGACCAGGGTTTTTTTGATTCTGCAGTGAAGACATCAACATATGGAAATTTAATGTGCATGGGATGCTTTTCTTGTAGTGGTGCTTCAACTAGTTGATTAGCGATAACTTTTTCTTTGATTTCTTTGTGATCAACATAATGGATTTCAAACTCACTCAGGATCATAACCCATTTTGCTAACCTTCCTATCAATGTAGCCTTGCTTAGCAGATACTTGAGTGGATCAATCTTTGCAACAAGATTGATTGTATGAGTTAACATGTAGTGCCAAAAAATTTGTGAGGCAAAGACTACTGCTAGACAAGCCTTCTCAATGAAAGTGTAGTTGAGTTCATGACTTGTTAGCATTCGTCTGATGTAATAAATTACATGTTCCTTTCCTATAGAGTCCTCCTATGCTAATAATTCCCCCAACGATGTCTCCGTTGTGGCAATATATAAGATTAATGGTTTGTCTAGATTTGGTGGTACTAGAACTAGTGGATTCATTAGGTACTACTTGATTTATTGAAAGGATATTTCACACTTGTCATCCCATTTGAAAGGAACATTCTTATGTAATAGATGTGTGAAAGGTAGAATTTTATCTGCCAGTTGTGTGATGAACCTTCATATAGATTGAATTTGTCCCTGTAATGACCTCAACTGATTGATATTCCTTGGTGGAGGCATTTCCATGATTGCTTGTACCTTGGTAGGATCTACTTCAATTCCCTTTTTTTACACTATGTATCCCAAGAGTTTTCCAGATGTGACCCCAAAAACACATTTCTTAGGGTTGAGGCAAACTTTGAATTTTTCTAACCTTGCAAAGATTTTGGATAACACTTCAATATGTCATTCTCTTGTGTATGAATTTTCCAATATATTGTCTACATAATCTTCCTTGAATGTGTGCATCATGTCATGAAAAATTGTAGTCATAGCCCTTTGATATGTAGCCCCAGTGTTCTTTAGACCAAAAGGCATGATGTTCCAACAATAATTCCCCCATGGACATGTGAATTTATTTTTTCCTGGTCTTTAGGTGCAATCTTGATTTGGTTGTAACCAAAAAACCATCCATTAATGAATACATGGCATGGCCAGTTATCAAATCAACTATAGTATCGATGTTTGGAAGTGGGAAGTCATCCTTAGGACATGATTTATTAAGATATTTGAAATTTGTGCACACTCTCATACTTTCGTCTGGCTTGCACACAGGAATAATGTTGGAGATCCATTTTGTATAGTCGATTGATCTTATAAATCCCACATCAAGGAGTTTTGTGAGTTCTTCTTTAACCAATAGTGCGACATGAGGATGCATCTTTTTGAGTTTTTGTTTCATAGTTTTAACTCCTAGTTTGTTGGAAAAGTGATGCATTATAAGATCAGGATCAAGACCTAGCATGTCTACATAAGACCAAGCAAAGTTGACTTGATTTTCTCTTAGAAATTCCATGAACTTAGGTACCTCTTTATCTGTCACTAATGCAACTAATTATAGAATCCTTGGTTCTTTTGTAGTTTCAAGATTAACCTGTTTTGTAGGCTCAATCAAGATAGGTGATTTCTCATGATAGTGCTCTAGAGAGTGTCAAGTATCCCATCATATGGTGCCTTAAAAAGGTTTTCACCATTTGATACACTCTTTGTTTTATCTTTTGTTTGATCTAACACTGCCAGATTCTGGTTTTCACCATTAGATCTTTCTTTTTTATTTTTATTTTTGCAGCTAAAAGACTTGACACTCTCATGATTAAAGAATCTATGCCAAAAATTTCTAGTGGAATAATCATTTGTGTTGTCTGTAGAAAGGAAGTTCATGATATATTCATCGCTTGGAAACATAGGTATATCGATAGGTTTAGATAGATCCCAGTCAATGAGATCGGGATGGATCAGCAGTAGCGGGTCATTAGGCTGTGTGAAATCAGCTATGGTTATGGTAATAACAGATTCATCTGTAGGATCCGAGGTATGGGGCAGATCAATGATGATACTATTCTCACGATAGTCTTGCTCGATTAAATTTGACTCAGTATCACTAGAATCATAGTTACCTTGTAGTTCAGATCCTTGTGGTTCGAACCTTGACCCTTCACCTTTGATTAGAGTTGGGGTATACTTGTGTATCACATCAACCTTTTTGTCCCTCCAGAACTCATCATTGTAGATGGTGTCCCATTCATATTCACCAAAGTCTGTGTCAGAGTTATTATCCATGAAATTCTGAATTGTTGTCAAACATGCTTCTCTTGTATCAGAACCTTCTTGCAATGTGAGGATAGTATCATGCAACTTCTTGGATGCTCTTTCTTTTGAGGTAGTATCATATCCTAGTCATATTTTATCTTTTCCAGCAAGTCCTAGAAGGTGAATTGGCTCAACTACTCCTTTGCTTTTCCTAATAGGACCATTTCCATCACAGCCCATCTTTTGCATGATTGAATATCTTTTACCATATTGGTCAATTGATATCTTGACATTGAGAACTATTTCTCTTTCATCTTTATAGAGCCACTTTAGAACTCTATCCTCAGGATCTTCCATGGGGAATTTTTCTTTGATAAATTTTCCATTAAATTTTGTACTTGGCTCTGTTGGTGGTTGCGTTGATGTTGATGCTATAGATATCTGATGTTGTGTGATAGAAGGTTGCCAATGTGACTGAGGCAACATAGGAAGATTAGCAAGATATATAGAGTACTCCCCAACTCCATTTTCCTTGAATCATAGTTGTTTGTCAAAGCTTTTGGTTAATTGACTAATTTGTGTATCAACCTTAGGAGAAGCACTAGTAAGAGTTTCCCGATTGTTGGGAACCAAAGTATCTTGACTAGCTTTCATGTTGGCACAAGTATGACTATTTGAATTATCAGCTGGTATTGTGATCTCCTGTTCATCATAAGGAAACTTAAGACATTGATGATATGTGGATGGGATAGCTTTCATTTCTTGGATCCATGAATGACCCAACAAGATGTTATATGCAAGATCACGGTCTAACACTTGATAGAAATTATTCTTGATAACGGGTCCCACTCTGATCGGCAACATGATTAAACCCTTGGATTCTCTTTCCTCATAATCATAGGATTTAATAGTAATATTTATTCTGGGATCAATGGATTCCTTAAAAAATCCTAAAGCCTAAACTAACTTCATGGTACATATGTTCAAACCAGCACCTCCATCTATTAGGACACGTCTGACATGAATCTTGTGGATCATGATTTCTAAGTATAGCGATGAGTTATGGGGATGTGTCATGGAAACATCATATTTATCAAAGAATGAGAGACATGTGGGTGAGGATAAGTGTCCCACCATGGCTTGAAATCGGTCCACATCCAAATCAGTGGATACAGTTGTTTCAACGAGGGCCTTTTCTAGAATTTCCTTGTGTGCTGGGGAAATCTTCAGGAGTTCTAAGATAGAAATCTAAATAGGGGTTTTTCCAAGCTGATTGACTAAGTCATATTGATGTTGAGGAAAGGGAACAGTGGATTTTGAAGAAGCACCCTTTAAGACAACTTTAGCTTGTGCCCTTGTTGTTGCATTGACTTGTCTATATTCCATCTTCTCCTTAACTTTTATAACATTGACCCGTTAGTCGTTAGTGTAGATATGATTGATTATATGATCGTTGATATGATTCACACTTTTTCCAGAAGACTCACCCTTTTGATAGTTGGGAAAAGGGTTGTGAAATGCTTGGTGGTCTTCATTTGATTGTTGGTGTCCTATTGTGATGGTACCATTTTCGATTAAGTCTTGGATGAAATTTTTCAAAGCTTGACAATTATTTGTGTGATGGCCCTTGCATCGATGATAATCACAATAGTATGCATCATTCCATGATGCAGGCTTCACACTGGGTTCAAAGTTTCATTGAGGTGGAAAAGTAAGGACATTTTTAGACATCAACTCTTTCAATGAATATTCTAAAGATTGACCTAGTGGAGTAAAAATTTTCCTGCTAGAGAAGAATGAAGATCATTGTGGATTTATGTTTGGGGTATTTCCTAAGGCATTGTTGTTGTTATTTTTTCCATGGTAACCTTGATTTTTGGCATTCCCTTGATTGGGAGTAAAATTTTGATTCACGTTATTCCTCGGAAGAGGAGGATTGTTTCCTTGATTTGTGACCGAGTTGACATTGTTATAGTTATTGTTGTGAGGAGCACTTGGAGCACTAAGAACAAATGGCTTAGTAGAAACATGATTTGCATCTACAACACCATCATTTACCATGTTTTTGTTGTGATTCCAAAACTTATACTTTTCATTGTGGTGATTTGAAGAGCTAGGATTTTCCTTGTCAAGTTTTATTATCCCTCTCTCGATTAAGGCACCTTCAATGGTGATGGCATTTTCAATCAATTTCTGAAAAGAGGGAGGACAATGAAGATTAGGATGATAGCTCATCTCTTGATCTAGGTTGTTTATGAAATTAGTGATCTTTTCCTTTTCAAGAACATGACGTGGGTATCTAGAAAACAATATTCTCCATCTCTAAAGAAATGTAATGAATGGTTCACCAAGTTTCTATTTAGCCTTGTAGAGATCAATCATGGTTATTTGATGTTGTATGTTGTAGGAATATTGTGATATGAACTCGTTAATCAATTCCTCAAATGCCTTGACAAGCGGTGTGATTTTCGATAGCCATTCCATAGATTGGCCTCCAATACTCCTAGGAAACAAATGCATCAAGTATGTGTCCTCATGAGAAAAATCTAAAGTCATATTTTAGAAATCCCTAATATGATCGATTGGATCCGATTTCCCATTATAATGATCAAACTTTGGAATTTCACAATGTTTGGGAAATGGGATCATGTTGAGATGTCAGTCAAAAGGATAAGGAAAAATGTCATCAAGAGCATATTTATTTGTTGTGGTTCCCCCTTGCATTTCTTGAACTTGTCCTTGAAGTGCCTTAATCTGTTGATACAAGGCACTAAGATCAGACAAGGGTGTTTCATCAAGACTTCTCTTTAAGTTCTTAGTATCAAAATCATGAGGCAATTTAGCTCTTTTGTCAGCCAAATACAGGAAATATTTCTCTTTGTTGTGCTCTAAAATATTTTCTAAGGCTTTATGAAATTTGGGATCTTGCTCAGCTTCTCTAAGGTGATGTTCTTCATCTCTTTCATCATCACTATCTTCAAGATTTTTGCTCATGTCTCTATTGAAGGGGAATGGATTTTTTTCTCTTTTATCCATGTTGTTGTCGAAAAGGGGATTACGACTCACACTATAAAGGGGATTACTACTCTCACCTTTCTCTTGAGTTCTTCGAGTATAATCTTTTTGTTGAATGTCCTCTTTCAGCTTATTATATTGAGATCTTGTAAAATAGGCATATGATTTTGAAATGTTCCCTTAAACTTAGATCATAGTTTGATAAGTACAAAAATTGATGATGTCTTGATCTGATAAGATGAAAATCTTATGATATGATCAAATATGTTCCTAATTCTTGATTGTGGCTTCTAATGATGAAGGATGTTAGAATCTTGTTGGGGGAAGTTGAATCAATAATCAGGAATTTGTTTGAAAGGTGAACTTTTAAGATTTGATCCTTGTTTTTGAAGAATGATAAGTATATCAAATAACCTAGTTAAGATCACTGAAGGATTTGGCTAGGATGTGTTGGATATTCAATGGAAGGTTGTGGTAGATAATCAAAGTTGAGAGGTTGATTGTGATTGTGTCATTGTGATAGAGCTCTTCTTTGGAAATAGGCTCATGAATATAAAGGCTCTATGGCATACTCATTAGTAAATCCCCTAGCAAAATCTTGGTACCTATGGAGAAACTCATGGTAATGGAGCAAGATGTTTCGAATTTTATAAAAAACTCTCTTCGTCACAAGGTTTTCTTGTAACCTAAATGTTTCTTGGGTT
The DNA here is from genome assembly GCA_007258455.2 of Sequoia sempervirens. NCBI lineage: Eukaryota > Viridiplantae > Streptophyta > Pinopsida > Cupressales > Cupressaceae > Sequoia > Sequoia sempervirens. Next base: position 76,946,742 of record VDFB02000008.1, read on the forward strand.
TCTTGATCCTATTGGCAACTGATTTCCTTTCAAATTTGGTTGATTTCCACTCTCTATGCATGGGAGAAATGTCATGATGCTACTGGACCGAAGATGTTACAAACTCATATCTGTCAACAGTAAAAATTCTAGAAAAGTGACAGATGCACTACTTTGTGCCCTATATGCACTGTAGAACCAAGAATATGCACTAGAGAAACAATCAAATGCGCTATAATGTCTCAGATGCACTACAAAAAAATGTGTTGATAGTGACCAAAAGTTTTTTACAGAATATTCAACCTATGTGCTAAAAAACTCAATGCACGAAAACAAGCTCTAAATGCATCGAACTAACCAGTGAATGTGCTAGAACATACCTCATATGCGCTAAGATATACCCTAGATGCACTAAAAAAGTTTTCCAAGGTAGTTTTTCAAACAATTTGGAGTAATTTCAGCTGAAATTTTGCATGTTCATTTTGGACGATCTTTTATCTGAATTAATGTGATTGAAAACACAGAAACACTTTGAAAAAAGTTGTTTTTAAGCCCTATACTAAACATCAAGTGTATGTTCAAAAAAAAAATTCATAGGTTTTGCACATAACAGACAATTCAGGCAGACTCACTCTTAGTACTCAAGTAGGTCATCATAATAACCACAACCCACATCTTAGAATTGTGTCGACTCACACAGTTGTGTCACCCCCGAAGGGGCGCTCATTTTTTTTCTTTTCTAGGCACGTACTCAGAGTGACGGAAGTGGATACCAAATCCCCTGAGAAAATGGTCCTTAGCAATTATATGGTGAGTGTCTTGGGGGCAGATTCTTCCCTCCCCTTGCACTGTGATTATTAGGATGTTCGGAAACTGACACGGTTGGCTACTACACTAGGTTCTTAGTAAGGGTTTTTGTTCAGTGCAGCAATAATAAACTCCCTAAGGAGACCTCCCAACCTTTAGAACAAAGGCTTTGGGGATGGTTATCTTACACACTACTGTCAAAAGCGAGTTCCCCATATTTGCTTTAAATTTTATAGTGGGGTGGAATAACTTGGCTTTGGTTTGAACCCACTTGGGTTGTTCCTCTTGGGTGAGTAATTTTTCCCACAAGAGCAAGCCCTCTAAAGGATGTAATAAAGCATTAAAATTACAGAAATTGAAAAGGAAATTCCGGTATTCTTATCACCCATTTAAGGGAAGAGCATAGACCTATTGCCACAAACAAAGCAGACAGTGTTCTTTTTAGAGCCCAAATGACAATGATTTAATCTATGTGAAGATGTTGCTTCACAACAAGCATTGGACTCATTTTAACCGCAAAATAAATGTTTGGTGACTACCCTAGGATTGCTTCATTTTAAATTTTATGTCTATCCTAGGATTGGCTCATTTTAAATTAATGTGTCTATCCTAGGATTGCTTCTTTTTAACTAGAAAAAAGCTTTGTCTGTGGAAGGTGTCAGACTCAAAACTTTGTTTAGTTAAAATTTGAATGCACTAAAAGATCACCCATATGCACTAAAATAAATAGTCAATGCACTAAAACAGACCTCATAAGCACTGCAAAAAACCTTAAATGCGTTAAAAGAAATCCTAAATGTGCTAAGCTAAGAATGCAAAAATTTTAGACAATTTTAAATGAAGTGAGCCAAATGGATGCACTATTTTGTTCCCTAGATGCACTAAAGAAATTGTTAAATGGGCTGAAATAGTTCTCGAATGCACTGAAAGACCTGTAGAAGCGTTGAAAGAAACATTGTATGCACTAAGGAAACCCACGGATGCGCTAAAACATGAAATTTTACGAAAAGCCGAACTCCAAAATGTGAAATCCTATCAAAAAAACCTACAAGTAGATGTCAAAAATGGGGCTAAGGCCCCACAGTGGGTGCAAGAAATGTGTGGTTGATTTTAAGTGTATGATAAATGTAGATTCAAAAAAAATCAAACACACCAATAAGACATTATATCAAAATAGAAGATCAAATGAAAGGAATGCAAACTCAGTCTCTTGTCCTTGTTGTCATCCTATTGTCCTCTATCTCCAGTGTTTTTGTTGATTCCATCTTGCTCTCAGATTGTATGTTAGGCTCAACAAATAATCTTCCTAGAGAACGTGATTAAAGATGAATGCATGCTATGCTAAGATATGATTAACATGTTTAAACTAAACATGATTGCTAGAATGTAAAATTATAAAATTATGAATGCCAAAGTTGATAATAATAATGCTAAAATGCTAATCATATGTCTCTAATGCATGTATGTGTATGTGTGTAACCAATGCTTGAATTTGCAAGGGTATTTATAGAGTTTTCAAAATCTTTTTATTGGTTGATGTGATCAACGGCTATGATAATTCTAGCAGATAAAATAGTCAAAGATGGAGAAAACTAGAGAGAAAAATAGAAGAAAAATAGAAAGCAGGATTTGTTTCCTCCTTCATGAGAGATGATAAAGATGAATTGTAAAGATCATCTTTTTGTAAGATTGAGAAAATATTTTGAAGATAAATAATGGATTTATTAAATTCATTATTCATTTATTAGTGACATGGAAGATTTTCTTAATTTAATTAAATATTTAATTAAGATTTGACAAAAATGAATGATTCTTAATTAAATAAAATATTTAATTAAGATTTGGAAAGTGACATGTGGAATTAAATAAGCATATTTAATTAATTTTAGAAGAAAGGGAATTAAATTCAATTAAATCAAATATTTAATTAAACTTAAATGTGATAATTAATTTAAATAAGCAATGATATTTATTTAATTAATTAAGTGGACTTAATAAAGTGGTAATTAAATAAAATTAATTTATTTAATTAAAGTGGAAGAATAAAGTAGGTGAGCAATATAACTAAATTAATTAAATTTATTTATATGTAAAGGAATTAAGAAAGAAATGAATTAAATAATAAATATTTAATTAAATGCAAGGATTAATTAGACATGACCATTTTTTGTGACTTTCATAAAAACAAAGGACATGAAATGAATGATTATATGTAGTTGAAACATCTAGTACAAGATTTGATTAACAACAAGAAAGTATTCATAGAAGGACATCAAACGAACAATGATCATAGTGCATTTAAAAATCCTTTACCAAATTATGAAAAGAGAGAATCTTCCTCTACAAATAGTAAAGGAAAAAATGTAAACTACATTTATGACAGCACCATTCATTGTATCTCTGTGGTTGAGAAGAATGATGTCACTAATAACAAAACTGATAACATTGGAATCAAGGACATCATACCACTAAATTTGATCTTCAACATGGATACATCAAACAATCAAATTAATGCCATAAAAATCAAGGAAAACCAAGATTACCAACCAATCAACGTGACAAGGAGGCAATCCAAAGTAATATTGAAAGGAGTTTCATCTTAAACCACTACGACCCCTTCAAATCATTATAACATAGTCGACCAATTGTAGAAAATACTAGCACAAATATCAATTTTAGAACTCCTTAAAATCTCACCATCTCATAAGGAGGTTTTGGAACAAGCTCTTATTCCTACAACAATACCCAATAATCTGGATATTTTCCAATTCTAGGCTATGGTGGGACACTTAACCATTCCTCACTACCTATCATTTTCTGAATAGGATGACATATCACTTACTCATCTGCACAATGCCACACTTCACATTGAAGTCTTCATCCACAAACACCGAGTAAAATGTGTCTTAATAGATGGTGGAGCTAGTTTAAACATTTACACTTTAAACTTAATTTGTGCACTAGGATACTCTGATAATGCTATTGATGACAAAAAGAAAATCACAATAAAATCCTATGATGAAGAAGAGAGATCCTCCAAGGGATTGATCGTGTTGCCTATTCAAGTAGAACCAATTGTGAAGAATAATGTTTTCCAGGTATTAGACAAAGAGTTGGCTTGTAATATACTCTTGGGACATCCCTGGATTCATGAAATGCAAGCAGTACCTTCAACTTATCATAAATGTTTAAAGTTTCATGTAAATGGATAGCAAATCACTATTTCGGCTAACTACAACAATCCCCAATATTGTAGCATGCTCAAAACAACTCAAGACACTTTTGTGCCCCATAATAGGGAAGCAAACACTTCTAGTTCATCCAAAAGTGAAAGGCAACTAAACGTGGCATCTAAATGGGTTGAGAAAAAGGACCAATCAAAAGATACAAATATTGCTAATTCTACTCCATCAAACAATGAAGATCAACTGGATTCTTTATCACAACAATTCAAAGGAAATATCCAGTTAAAAGACAAAGGCATGGGAGAGTATTCCATTGAGCAATATTTATGTCTTTCATAGTTGCTTCCATCTCCAAGAAAATATGGGCAGACATCAACATCAACACAACCATCATCACCTACCACAATTTTAAATGATAGATTTGTAAAGGAAGGTACTTTAGAGGACAAATTTGAAGATAAGGCCATCTACATCAGAAACTATCAACATAAAGATAGATCAATATGGAAAGGGAAAAAGAATATTAAAGAAAATGGGGTATAAAGGAAAAGAACCCATTGGAAAATGAAAAGAGGGCATTGTAGAACCCATTCAACCTCTCACACTTCAGTCAAAAGACAAAACAAGACTAGGTTATACAGTGGAAACAAAAGAAGAAAACACTCATAGAGTTGTTGAAAGAATCCTTCAAATGTGAGATAGTTTTGAAATGGATTCCAATGACTATGAGTGGGATTATTTATCTGAAGCATCATACAAGGACATACCAATTGATGTCATAAAGGAGTATTCAGTCCACACGCGAGGAGGGACAAAGCTCAGTGACTAGACCCCTTGTATTTGGACCACAAAATATCGATGACTCAAGTGAGTATGGATAGATAACGAGTTAGATAGATGACTTGGAGGAGAGTAATATCATAGACCTTGAAATCACCATTGAAAAATTTGACAACATTGCTATCAGAACCCTTACTCTCATTGACCTTAGCCAATCTAATGACTTTCTACCCTTAATGAATCCTAAACTTATCTACTGGGAACCAACTGAACCTATCAATATTCCTATCTTTGCGAATGATTATGCTATTGTAAATTTCCTTTATTTTGACGAACCTAAAACAAGTTCTAATCATAATTCTCATAACGACGGTTCAGGTCAAGAGGGTGTCAAATCGTTCAGTTGCAAAATTAAAAATAGGAATAGTGGATCTAATGGTGAAAACCATTTAATGGCAGCATTAGATCTCGACAAAGTAAAAATAAAGAACACATTTTATGGTGAAAACCTCTTTGAGGCACCAAAAGATGGGAGATTTGACACCCTTCCAAAACACTATCATGAAAGATCATTAGTATTGATGGAGCCTACACAGTCTATCAATGTAGGCACGATAGGAAAATCAAAGACTCTACATCTAGAAACATCTATGACTAAACAAGAAAAGCCTGAATTCACCAAGTTCTTTGAAGAAAGACATATTAACTTTGCTTGGTCTTACTCTGATATGCCAGGGTTAGACCCAGATCTTTTGATGCATCATTTATCTCTACCATATGGGATAAAACTTTTGAAACAAAAACTAAGAAAAATGCATCTGCATATCGCCTTGTTGGTAAAGGTCAAGCTGAAAACATTGTTAGATGTAGGATTCATCATATCTATTGATTACGCTGAGTGGATTTCTAATATTGTACCTATTTCTAAACTTGATAATAGTATTAGAATATGTACTGACTTCAGAGATCTCAACAAGGCATGTCCAAAGGATGATTTTCTAGTGCCAAAAATTGACATTATTATCGACTTAACAGTAGGACATGCCATGTTATCACTAATGGATGGCTTCTCACGTTACAACTAAATCAAGATAGCACCTAAATATCAGGAGAAGACAACATTCACGTGTCCATGGGGAACATTATAATGGAATGTCATTCCTTTTGGTTTGAAAAATGCAGGAGCTACATATCAATGAGCAATGACCACTATTTTCCATGACATGATGCATACGTTTATGGAAGATTATGTGGATGATATATTAGCAAAGTCATATACCAGAGAAGGACATTTAGAGATTCTGGATAAAATCTTTACCAAATTAGAGAAGTTCAATGTCAGATGAAATCCTAAGAAATGTGTGTTTGGTGTTGCATCAGTAAAGCTTCTAGGGTAAATAGTTTCAAAGAAGGGTATCGAAGTGCATCCCACCAAGGTTAAGGCCATAATGGAAATTCCACCACCAAATAATATCAATCAACTACGATCTCTACAGGGAAGGCTACAATCAATCAGGAGATTATCTCCCAATTAGCAGACAAAAGCTATCCATTCAATCATTTGCTACATAAGAATGTCTCTTTCAAATAGGATCAAGGGTGTGAAACAATGTTCAATTAAATAAAGCAATATTTGATGTCATCACCCATACTAATGCCACCTACAGAATATAGACCATTATTACTATACATTGTAACTACTAAGATTTCTTTGGGTGCTTTATTAGCATAGGAAGATCCTGCGAGAAAGAAACGTGCTATCTATTATATCAGCATGACTCTGAATGGTTATGGGATAAATTACACCTTCATCAAAAAAGCTTGTTTGGTGGTGGTATTTTCTACCCAACAATTACGTCATTACATGTTAACCCACACAGTCAAACTCATAATGAAGATTGATCCATTAAAGTATTTACTCAGCAAGGCTGCTCTAACAGGAAGACTAGCCAAATGGGTCATGATCTTGAGTGAATTTGATATCTAGTATGTATATCGAAGAGCCATCAAGGTTCAAGTGATAGCCAATCAGTTAGCTAAAGCTGCATTACCAAATGATCATCCAATGAACATTGAATTTCCTGATGCAGACATTCTTACAATGATAACACAACAATGGAGGCTTTATTTTGATGGGTCCTACACACAACGTGGGTCAGGTGTGGGAATTCTATTTGTTACACCTCAAGGACATACCATCCCAAAGTCCTATAAACTCATGTTTCCATGTACAAATAAAGTAGTTGAATATGAGGTATTAATTATTGGCAGTGGCAGTTGAATGGAAGATCATAGAGCTACAAGTATATGGAGATTCACAACTAGTCATTTATCAAGTAAATGATGAATATTAGACAAAAGATGAGAATTTGATGTCGTATAAGAAAATGGTGGATGATTTTAAAAAGTACTTTGTTGATATCAAGTTTGAACAGATTCCAAGGGCAGAAAATAAAGTTGTTGATGCTATGGAGACAATTGCTTCTCTCTTACAATTGCTAGAAAAGTGAGGTTTTTATGAGTTTATGGTTGAACAAGTGTCTAACCCTGCTTATGATAATCCATAATCTCAAACCATATGCCATTTAGTTGACATTGAATCCTCAATTTATGGAAAAACCTACACTTACCTAAAAGACAATATCCTTCCTCTTGATCTTTCCAGAAACCAGAAATGCAACTTCATTTGCCAAACCGCATGACATACCTTAATTGGTGACATACTTTACCGTCAAGGTCTAGAACATAACGAGTCTGAGATAACTTTGTTGGAAGTGGATTCACTCTGAGAGGGGGGGTGAATCGGAGTGATATAATTTTTTAAATTTTGACTTTGAAAGAACAATGAAATCTTTTACTAATTTTAACCCAATGTGGAAGATTTTTTTATGCAAGTGAACATTAACACTTTAGGTCAGATTGACATGAAACTTGATGAACATTTACAACGCATGTTAAAATCATCATATGATATTGTTCAATCAATGTGTGAACAATCTTGTTTATGCTTTTGAAATAGAACTACAACATTGCTCAATACAAATTTAACTTGCATTATAGAAGGCTTTTTAAAATCAAATTTGGACAATTTAAACTTTGCATGACAGACTTGAACATTTTGAAATATGAACCTTTTGAACTCACTAAAATTATCAGAGCCTTGACCAACTGAATGAACACATTAATGTGAAATAGAATGAGAGACAAAAATAACATCACATAACACAAAGATTTCCTGAGTGGAAAAACCCTCTTGGGGTATAAAAAACCACTCGCAAAATGATCATTTTATTCATTTAAAAAAGTACCAACTTTGTTACAATGCGGAGCACCAACTCCATTACAATGTGGAGCACCAACTCCCATAATCTTTTTGAAGCACCAACTTCATCAAACATTCAAGATATTACAACCCATCAGAACCTTATAACTGCAATAACTCTCTACAATTATAAAATTACAATAGGATACAATATGAGCCCACTCTTCTCTTTTTAGAGAATGATTTCACAATAAACAATACTCTATCCAAATTATATCCTCTCATCACATTACACTTTTCAAGTGTTTTTTTGCAAAGATATATATATACAATGTTTGTAAAATAGTTATTCATCTTTGTCAAGAAAACCCGTATTCAATAATCAAAGTTTATAAACTAGTAAGAACAATATTTGATCATGATATCAATCAAGGATTTTTAAGAAAAAATCATTGATATGAAGATGAAAATACCACTGTGAGATGAAACCCTTGAGCTTACACTCAGGTTCAAATTAGTTTCAGATTAGTTAAGAAATTCATTCAAAACTAAAACTAAGTTTTCTTTTCCTCTTTTACTTCTCATTTACCAGATTTACCTTTGAAAAAATCAAAATAATGCATAGATATTACCTCTGTCATGGTGGATTTAACTTGCAAACAAAATCCCTGAAGTTTTTCATGAAAAAATTTCCAAACTACCGCTTCCAGCTCAAGCAAAGACCACCAACTATCTTGCCATCCATCAAAGACCAACATAACTAAAAACCAAGTTAAAATACCATAGCAAACTTGCACAATATGCAACTGTAATTCTAGCATGGTGGCACTAGGGTTCAGTCTTTTGTTTACCCTATTTCTCCCTTCATCGAAACTCCAAAAATAAAATGAATGAAGCTTGAAATCTAAAAATCATATTACAATCATTTTGAAATCCATGTCATCGACACAATGAAACATTAAATGAGTGCCAAATCATAATCTGCGCATGTTGTCCAAGTCAACACAGTCAACATACTCATTGAAACAATAATACTGTCGTTGCCATGTAAGTAAATCAAGAATGATACATATGTCGATAACCCAAGTCTTTAAATAATGTATTAACTATTGTGCAATGTATAATCCTAAAACATGATTGACCTTCAATAAAAAAAACCAAGGAAATTCCACCTTTCCAATCACTTTATAAGTGATAACCATTGTGAATATTGTCGGCCTTAAGTGCTAAAACAATGCACTTTAAAAAACTAATAGAAATGTCTTAATGTTGACCAAAGGCATTTACCAAAACTTGTATCACAAATAAACCATATGCCAAGTAAATATGAAATGGTAATTCATATAACATGTGAAGGCCCAAGAATGTCAAAATACTCTTTGTAAGAAATGATATGAAAAGTCTAAGCAATACCATTGCTTATGAAGCTATAATAGCCAACTAAAGGATACAAGACAAATTGTGTATCAATACAAACATCTCCATCTCATGTATAACGAAATAACCCTTGTGAAGCTATATGTATAGCATGTTAACATATGCACCAAACTAATCTAGTCATGAAGATAAGAAAAGACAAAAACCAACTGAAGAGTGTATATATATACCAATGATGCCAAATAAAATATCATACTCAAGTTTCAAGAAGAGCATTAGTAAAATTCCAGCCCAAAAAGCCATGTACCAAATAATATATCATAACCAAAGAATTATGAGACAGCCATGAAGATCACCAATAGAATGCCATGAAGACATAATGAATATTTTCAATGATGACATGATCAATTTGATAATGCACAATTGAAATAATATACCTGATATGTAATAAAGAAGTGCCAACCTGTCCAAATGAGACCAACTATGTATGCCATGTAACCAATACCAATCACCAAGATACCAAGCCAAGCCTGTGATCTCTTAAGCATGATAGGCAAAAATCATCAATTTGAACCTGTCCAAAGCACCATTTGTGTCTTTGTCATCAAGGACAACCTACTGAGGGGTGAGAACAACAATTTTTATGTGAGGTTCATGAAGGTATTTTTGGAACTCATTCAAGTGGACTAACCCTAGCAAAGAAACTCCTCTGTTTGGGGTATTACTAGCCAAATATGGAGAAAGATTATTTTCAGTTTGTGAAGAAGTGCAAAAAAATTCAAATACATGGTAACCTAATCCATGCACCAGCACAAGAATTGCAGCTATTCACTTCAACATGGCCTTTTTGTCAGTGGGGATTGGACCTGGTAGGAAATATTAATCTGTCTTCATCCAATGGACACAAATTTATAATCACAGCAATGGAGTACTTTACAAAGTTGATAGAAGTGGTTCCCTTAACAAAAATACTGGAAAATAGATTTCTTCTTTCATATTGAATTACCTCATCTGTAGGTATGGAATTCCTCAATCCATTGTCACAGACAATGGTTGACCTTTTAAGAATCAGGATGTTAGGATTTGTGTGAGAGGTTTCATATCCAATATCATTTTTCAACACCGTACTATCCTCAAGGAAATGGCAAAGCAGAGGCCTCAAACAAAACTATTCTAAAAATCTTGAAGAAGATTGTCAACGATGTTGGATGTGATTGACATATTCAATTAAATCCTTCTCTTTGGGCATACCGAACCAACATCAAAACACCTATAGGAGCTACACCATATGCCTTGGTATATGGATCAGAGGCCATACTACCTATTGAGGTTGAGATACCATCACTCTATGTGTCACTAAAGGGAATTATTTCAGATGAGGATTATAGAGTGTCTAGACTTCAAGAGCTAGAACTATTGGATGAACATCATCAACAAGTTATGAACCATTTGAAGGCATATCAACAGAGAATGTCCAGAAGCTACAATCACAGGGTAAAACCTAGAACATTTTAGGTTGGTGACTTGGTCCTAAAGGAAAACCCTCAGAATCAACAAGACAGAGAAAATAAATTGAAGTTTGAACCTAACTGGCTAGGTCCCTTTGTTGTCATATCAGTCTATGGATCTGGAGCCTATCAACTATCTACACCTGAAGGGGATTTGTTCAATGAACCTATCAACAGTATCCATCTCAAGAAATTCTATACCTAAATCATCTAGTGCATGGTTGAAATAGTCACCTTGATGAAAACCTAGAAAACATGCATCTTGGTGATAAAAAAATACAAAAAAAATGAAAAACAAAAAAAACAAAAAAAAATGAAAAATACAAAAATACAAAAAAAATGAAAAAGAGAAAAATACAAAAAAATCATAAAATCTAAAAAAGTGCAATAAAAACACGTAGTGAAAACTGGAAACAGGTGCTACTTGTGATTTAAACTAGTTTTTCCATCTATTTGAGACATTTCTTGATCTTTCACTTTCACCATCATTTTCATTTATCATTTGATAGAAATACCTCTTGTACATATCTTGGTAACATGGTCGTGTCTCACCTTATCTTGGGGGAAAAATCCTAAACTCACTGGGGGCAATAAACTTGAGCTTAAAACAAATAGACAAACAATAGTATGACAAACACGGTGATCATAGTGAAACCCAACATTGAACATACATTGAACATAAAAACATTTCATAAAATCAACCATCCATAACAAACAGCTAAAATCAAATCAATCCAAACAACTGTAGATGGATGATACTCTTTTGAATTATGATTTTATCGCTTCAACTTGAATGTTCAAATGTTGTACTTTGATTTTTGTTATCATTTCTTTGGAACAACTTGATATTGTATTAAACTAGAGAAGCTAGGAAGGAGAATGGTATTTTATTTATCTATTGTCTATGAATTGATCATTATTTTTGTGTGAATTGTTGCAAGACGTACTCTATAAAGTATCACTGATGACATTTGGAATTCAAATAGTAAAATGATTGATTCTTGTCTTTTTACGAAATAAATGCTTAGGTCATCTTGGTTTGATTATACCTAGATGCTTGTGTTCACTTGCAACATCAAAAATCATGAAAGTAGTACTTAGGTCATCATTGGTCTAAATTATACCATTGATGCTTGTACTCACTTTCAATATTTTAAAGGCTCAATGATGATAAAAATCATGATAAATGGACTATTAAGATGATAATGCTTGCATATGTAGATCACAGCTTGTTGACAATGTTCATCCAATAGTTCCAGCTCTTGAAGTCTAGACACTCTATAATCCTCATCTGAAATAATTCCCTTTAGTGACACACAGAGTGATGGTATCTCAACCTCAATAGGTAGTATGGCCTCTGATCCATATAATAATTCTTATGGTGTAGCTCCTATAGGTGTTTTGATGCTAGTTCAATATGTCCAGAGAGCAAGATTTAATTGACGTGCCAATCACGTCCAACATCATTGACAATCTTCTTCAAGATTTTTAGAATAGTTTTGTTTGAGGCCTCTGCTTGGCCATTTCCTTAAGGATAGTACAGTGTTGAAAAATGATGTTGGATATGAAACCTCTCACATAGTTCTTGAACATCCTAATTCTTAAAAGGTCGACCATTGTCTGTGACAATGGACTAAGGAATTCCATACCTAAAGATGAGGTAATTCAATATGAAAGAAGAAATCTATTTTCTAGTGATTGTTGTTAAGGTAACCACTTCTATCCACTTTGTAAAGTACTTCAGTGTTGTGATTATAAATTTTTGTCCATTGGATGAAGATGGATTAATCTCTCCTACCAGGTCTAGTCCCCACTGACAAAAATTCCATGTTGAAGTGAATGGTTGCAATTATTGTGTCGGTGCATGGATTAGGTTACTAGGTATTTGACATTTTTCACACTTCTTAACAAACTAAAACAAATCCTTCTCCATGTTCGACCAGTAATACCCCAAATGGAGGAGTTTCTTCGCTAGGGTTAGTCCACTTGAATGAGTTCCACAAATATCTTCATGAACCTCACATAAAGTTGTCTCAGACTTGTTATGTTCTAGACACTGAAGAAGAGTACCATCTAGACCTTGATGGTAAAATATGTCATCAATTAAGGTATGTCATGCGGTTTGGTGAATGAAGTTGCATTTCTAGTTTCTGGAAAGATCGGGAGGAAGGATATTTTCTTTTAGGTAAGCATAGGTCATTCCATAAATTGAGGATTCAATGTCAACTAAATGACATATGGTTTGAGATTCTGGATTATCATAAGCAGGGTTAGACACTTGTTCCACCATAAACTCATAATGACCTTGCTTTTTTGGCAACTATAAGAGAGAAGCAATTATCACCTTAGCATTAACAGCTTTGTTTTCTACCCTTGGAATCTATTCAAACTTGATATTGACAAAGTACTTTTTGAAATCATCCACCATTTTCTTATGTGGCATCAACTTCTCAACTTTTGTTTGATAATCATCATTTACTTGATAAATGACTAGTTGTGAATCTCCATATACTTGTAGCTCTATCATATTCCATTCAACTGCCACTTTCATGCCAATGATTATTGCCTCATATTCAACTACATTATTTGTACATGGAAACATGAGTCTATAGGACTTTGGGATGGTATGTCCTTGAGGTGTAACAAACAAAATTCCTCCACCCGACCCATGTTGTGTGTAGGACCCATCAAAACAAAGTCTCCATTGTTGTGTTGTCATTGTAAGAATGTCTGCATCATGAAATTCAATGTTCATTGGACGATCATCTGGTAATGGAGCTTTAGCTAACTGATCGGCTATCACTTGACCCTTGATGGCTCATCAATCCACATACTAGATATCAAATTCACTCAAGATCATGACCCACTTGGCTAGTCTTCTTGTTAGAGCAGCCTTGTTTAGTAAATACTTTAACGGATCAATATTCACTGAGTTTGAGTATGTGGGTTAACATGTAATGCCAAAATTGTTGTATAGCAAATACCACCACCAAAAAATATTTTTCGATGAAGGTGTGATTTATCTGATAACCATTTAGAGTACTACTGATATAATAGATAGCTTGTTCCTTTCCCACAGGATCTTCCTGTGCTAATAAAGCACCCAAAGAAATCTCAATAGTTGCAATGTATAGTAATAATGGTCTATCTTCTATAGGTGGCATTAGTATGGGTGGTGACATCAGATATTGATTTATTTGATTGAACATTGTTTCACACCTTTGATTCCATTTGAAAGAGACATTCTTATGTAGAAAATAATTGAATGGACGACTTTTTTCTACTAATTTGGAGATAAATATCCTAATTGATTGTAGCCTTCCCTGTAGAGATCATATTTTTCTAATATTCATTGGTGGTGGCATTTCCATTATGGCCTTAACCTTGGCAGGATCCACTTCGATACCCTTCTCTGAAACTATGTACCCTAGAAGCTTTGATGATGTAACGTTGAACACACATTTCTTAGGATTTAATCTGACATTGAACTTCTCTAATCTAGTAAAGATTTTATCCAAAATCTCTAAATTTCCTTCTCTGGTATATGAATTTTTGAATATATCATCCACGTAATCTTCCATAAAGGTATGCATCATGTCTTGGAAAATAGTTTTCATTGCTCGCTTAATATGAAGCTCCTGTGCTTTTCAAACCAAGAGGAATGGAATTCAAATAGAATTTTCCCCATGCACATGTGAATGCTATCTTCTCTTGATCTTCTGGTGCTATCTTGATTTGGTTGTAACATGCGAAGCCATCCATTAGTAATAACATGGCATGTCCTATTGTTAAGTCAAAAATAATGTCAATGTTTGGCAAAGGAAAATCGTCCTTTGGACATGCCTTGTTGAGATATTTGAAGTTAATACATATTTCGATACTATTATCTAGTTTAGAAATAGGTACAATATTATAAATCCACAGCGTAATCAATAGATCTGATGAATCCTACATCTAAAAACTTTTTCAGCTTGGCCTTTACCAACAAGGTGATATGTGGATGCATTTTCCTTAGTTTTTTTATTTCATAGGTTGTATTCCAGATGGTAGAGATAAATGATGCATTAGAAGGTATGGATCTAAGCATGGCATATCAGAGTAATACCAAGCAAAGTTAATATGTCTTTCTTCAAAGAACTTGGTGAATTCAAGATTTTCTTGTTCAATCATAGATGTTCCCAAATGTAGAGTCTTTTCTTTTTCTATTGTGCCAATATTAATAGACTGTGTAGGCTCCACCAATATTGATGATCTTTCATGATAGTGTTCTAGAAGGGTTTCAAATCTCCCATCTTTTTGTGCCTTAGAGAGGTTTTCACCATTAGATGCGTCCTTTATTTTTACTTTTTTGAGATCTAATGTTGCCATTAAATGGTTTTCTCCATTAGATCCATTATTCATGTTTTCAATTTTGCAACTAAAAGATTTGACACCCTCCTGACCTAAAGCGTCATTATGAGAATTATGATTAGAACTTGTGTCAGGTTCATCACAACAAATGAAATTTTCAATAGCATCATCATTTGCAAAGATAAGAATATTGATAGGTTCAGTTGGTTCACAGTCAATAAGTTCAGGATGCATTAAGGGTAGAAAGTCATTAGATTGGTTAAGTTCAATGGCAATAATGGTTCTGATAGCAATGTTGTCAAATTTGTCAGTGGTGATGTCAAGGTCTATGATATTACTCTCCTCTAAGTCATCTATCTCACTCGATATTTGTCCATCCTCACTTGAGTCATCAAAATTTTGTGATCCAAATACAAGGGGTCTAGTCCTTGAGCTTTGTCCCTCCTCACGTGTTGGTGCATACTCTTTTATGACATCAAATGGTATGTCCTTGTATGATGCTTCAGATATAGAATCCCACTCATACTCATTGAAATCTATTTCAAAACTATCTCACATTTGAAGGATTCTTTCAACAACTATGAGTGTTTTCTTCTTTTGTTTCCCCTATATAACCCAGTCCTATTTTTTCTTTCAACTGAAGTGTGAGAGGTTGAATGGGTTCTACAATGCCCTCTTTTCATTTTCTAATAGGTTCTTTTCCTTTATACCCCATTTTCTTTAATATTCTTTTTCCCTTTCCGTATTGATCTATCTTTATGCTAATAGTTTCCGATGTAGATGGCCTTATCTTCAAATTTGTCCTCTAAAGTACCTTCCTTTACAAATCTATCATTTAAAACTATGGTAGGTGATGATGGTTGTGTTGATGTTGATGGCTGCCCATATTTTCTTGGAGATGGAAGCAACTATGAAAGACATAAATATTGCTCAATGGAATACTCTCCCATGCCTTTGTCTTTTAACTGGATATTTCCTTTGAATTGTTGTGATAAAGAATCCAGTTGATCTTCATTGTTTGATGGAGTAGAATTAGCAATATTTGTATCTTTTGACTAGTCCTTTTTCTCAATCCATTTAGATACCATGTTTAGTTGTCTTTCGCTGTTGGATGAACTGGAAGTGTTTGCTTCCCTATTATGGGGCACAAAAGTGTCTTGATCTATTTTTAGCGTGCTACAATATTGGGTATTGTTGTAGTCAACTAAAATAGTGATTTCTTGTCCATTGACAAGAAACTTTAAGCATTGATGATAAGTTGAAGGTACTACTTGCATTTCATGAATCCAGGGATGTCCCAAGAGTATATTATAAGTCATCTCTTTATCTAATACTTGGAAAACAATATTCTTCACAATTGGTCCTACTTGAATAGGCAACACAATCAATCCCTTGGAGGATCTCTCTTCTTCATCATAGGTTTTTATCATGATTTTCCTTTTGGCATCAATAGCATTATCAGAGTATCCTAGTGCATGGATCAATTTTAAAGTACAAATGTTTAAACCAGCTCCACCATCTATTAAGACACATTTTACTCGTTGTTTGTGGATTAAGACTTTGATGTGAAGTGTGGCATTGTGTGAATGAGTAAGTGATGCATCATCTTGTTCAGAAAATGATAGCTAGTGAGGTGTGGTTAAGTGTCCCACCATAGCCTGGAATTAGCAAACATCCAGATTATTGGGTACTATTGTGGCCACAAGAGATTGTTCCAAAACCTCCTTATGAGATGGTGATATTTTAAGGAGTTCTAAAATTGATATTTGTGCTTGTATTTTCTGTAGTTGGTCGACTATGTTATAATGATTGGAAGGGGCCATAGTGGTTTTAGATGAAACTCCTTTCAATATTACTTTGGATTGCCCCCTTGTTGTCACAATGACTGGTTCGTAATCTTGGTTTTCCCTGACTTTTATGAAATTAATCTGATTGTTTGATGTATCCATGTTCGAGATCAAATTTAGTGGTATGATGTCCTTGATTCTAATCTTATCAGTTTGATTATCAACAACATCATTCTTCTCAACCACAGAGATACAATGAATGATGTTGCCATAAATGTAGTTTACATTTATACCTTTACTATTTGCAAAGAAATATTCTCTTTTCATAATTTGGTAAAGGTTTTTTAAATTCACTATGATCATTGTTCATTTGATGTCCTTCTGTGAATACTTTCTTTTTGTTAATCAAATCTTGTACTATATGTTTCAACTGCATACAATCATTCATTTTATGTCCTTTTTTTTTATGAAAGTCATAGAAATCTGCATCATTCCACCAAGATGGCTTGACTTTTGGTTCCCAATTTCTTGCTTCAGGTAATGTGATAAGTCCATGTGTAAGAAGTTCTCTCATTGTTGATTCTAGTGTTTGTCCCAACAATGTGAATCTTCTTTGATTTGATGGTTTTTGATATGATTTTGGTTTAGATTCTCCATTGTTCGGATTGTTGTTTTTATTGACATTTTGATTGATGTTTAGGTCATTATTTTGATTGGTCTTCGTAGTTATTGTCATCAAGTTAAATACCGGTTTTTCATTGTGTGTTTCATTTGCAGCATCATTGTTACCAGTATTTCAATTCTTTTTCCAAAACTTGGGTTTATCATTTTTGTAGTGCTTCGAGGAGTTTGTATTGTTTGATCCTTCATTGTAGTGTTTCATTACCCCTCTTTTAACCAAGGCTTCTTTGATCTTGAGCCCATTTTCAATCACTTTTTCAAATGTAGGTGGAAAAATGTCCTATAACGAGTACCTTTTTGTGGTCCCTTTTTGCATATCTTGAAGTTGTTGTTGCAAGTTTTGCATTTTATGTGTTAAGAAATTTACTTGATCTGTGTGTTGTGTGTTTTGTGGTTCCATTTCAACTGCTATAGGTGCTTCTTTTAGTCAATTTACATCAAATTCCTTTGGAAGTTTTGCACCTAGTTCAGCTAGCATCAAAAGGTATTTTTCCATTATCATATTCTATAACTTTTTCCATGAATTGAAGAAAGTTAGGATCTTGTTGTACAATTTGATTATCCTCTTGGGTTATTTCATTACCATCCTTTTGGTGTAATCTATGAAAGGGATTTTCTTTAGCCATGGTATTTAGTGTTTCAATTTATTTTTCTCTAAGTTTCTGTCTATCTAGCCTTGTCAAAATTGGCATACAAGTGTTGTTATCTTTACTAAACTTTGATCTTTTTGTTTGGATGAGTGCCAATGGATATTAACAGAGTCAAATAGAATGAAAAATTCTATTGATGAGACAAAGTTAAAATCTAATTATCTTGATTTGTTTCATGATTGTAGGATGACTGATCCTGATAATGAAACTTAATGTAATAATCAAGAGTTGTGTTTGATGATAAGGCACTTTAAAATTGTAAGACCTTGGTTTAATTTGAAATAGTTTAGCTTGTAATGTCCTATTTTTCCAAGTTTAGGACACTGGTTTGACTGAGAAAAAAAAAATTTGATAAAGATCTGAGTTCTGATGTCAATAGTTTGATGGGAGGTAAAAATAGCTCTCTATTTTTTAATTTTGTGGATGCGCTATAATAGACCTTAGATGCGCTAAAATAGAATGTGGTGTTTTGAAAGATAGGGTGTATGCACTGTCAGACAGGGTAGATGTGTTGTAAAATAGGGTGTATGCACTAATGGAATTGGTACATGCATTGACAAACTAGGTAAATTTTCTAACAGACTTGATAGATGCACTAAAACAGAGTTTAAATGCACTGATATTCTGGATGAATGTGTCGACAGACTGGGCATAGATGCACTATAAAACTAGATAGATGCACTGAAACAGAGTTTTGATGTGTTGTTTAAACTAGGAAGATGCACTAAAAGACTAAGTATATGTGCTAAAAAAAAGTGTAAATGCATTGGTCTGGGAGTTGTCAGTATTTTCACAGTTTCTATTCGGTTAAAAAAAGATTAATTCCAAGTTGTAATTTTTTGACCAAATGAATCTTTTGGAGGGGTGTTTTGCTTGTAAATATTTGGATTCTTGATGATCTAATTGGATGATACCTTTGAAAATAACTTCACACAATAAAGCCATATTGTAAACAGTTGTTTCAGATTCTATGTATTAAACATGTAGTGAGTGTTCTAGAATTAGTTCTAATTCTTTCAATTTCCATAGGTTTGACACAAATAAAGACATTTCAAGAAGTTTTCTAATTGTCAAGTAGGTCACTTAGAATATCACAGTCCACAGCTTGCAACTATGTCAGCTACACAACCCTGTCACCCCCTAGAGGGCACCCGTGTTTTTTCCTTTCCCAAGTCTTAACCAAAGTCGAATCCTCCACTTTTGGCCAATGTCTCTGATAGTTATATGGTGAGTGTCTTGGGGATAGATTCTTCCCTCCCCTTGCACTGTGATATAAAAAGTGTTTGGAAACTAACACAGTTGGATTCTACACTAAAGTTCTTAGAAAGGGTATCCGTTCGAAGCAGAAAATGATAAACTCCCTCAAGAGACCTCCCAATCTTTAGAACAGAGATTTTTGTGATGCTTATCTTGCACACTTCCATTGAATTGTGGGTTTCCCCAAATTCACTTTTGATTAGAGTGAGTTCGAAAACCTGGCTTTAGTTGTTCCCACTTAGGTCAGTCCCATAGGGTGAGTACTTTTTCCCATTACGATAGGCCTTCTAAAGGATTTAATAAAGCGAGATAGCAAGTCTAGCGTTTTGATCACCCACTTAAGGGGAGAGCATAATCCTATTGCTTTCAAAACACAGTATACATGGGGTTCAAACTATTTCTTTAATTAAACTAGATGCACTATCTTAACCAAAGAAAAAGAAATAATAAACCAAATCCCTGCAAACACCATTAGTAATTTGCAAATATTTTTCTTTGACCGATGTAAATGTTTCTGAATATCATCTTTGACAAGCATATTTTTCAGCTAGAACATAGAAAATGGTGATTACTTCTTGGATTTTTAAAATTTTGTAGAAATACTCAGATGTGCCACAACAGTTATCTGATGCACTAAAACATAATGTAAATGCGCTATAATAAAAGTTTGATGTGCTAAAAAAATTGATGAATGCACCAAAATAAAAGGTCAATGCGCCAAAAGAAAACCCCCTGACTAGTGAAACAGAAACTCGGATGCGCCAGAATAGGGGTTGTGTGCGTTGGAATATTTTTTGGATGCGCTGGAAAAATGCTTGGATGCGCTAAAAGATCTATCGTATGTGTTGTAAGAACTCTCGATCGCACTAAAAAAAAACACGTTAGAAGCCTGCAAGCATACTTTTCAAAAAAAGATGTTAAAAATGGGGGTTTTCAGCCCCACAGTAGGTGCCAATTTATATGTGAGTAAAATATGCATAAATAAATAACAAACACAATCAATAAGACATTATATCAATAGATTTAAACAACAAGTAATCTAATAGAAGCAAGAAATCTATTGAAAGCATCATATTGCTCTCTATCTCCAAAGATTTATTAAATCATAGGGCTCTCATATTTTGTAAGCACTGTGACTGTTAAAATTCCAATCTAGAGAATGAGAATGATAAGCTATATGATTGCTAAATGATATGCAACCTATATGATGTAAAAAGCTATGATATTGATTGTTGATAATGAAAGCTATATGTTGTGATATGATAATAGAAGCTATATTAAGATGAAATCTATAATGAAAGACATGATTATAAACTAAATGATATGCTATTTTCTATTTATATTTTCTAAAATTCTTGATTGCTCAATTGATATTTCTGTAGAGTAAGTTTGCACAAAGTTGGGATCCTTTTCTTATAGACAGAGGCTGCATTTATAGATTCCCAGCAGCACATTTGTGAAGGGCCAGCAAAGTAAAGGTCTGGATTTGATCTGAAGGATTCAATGGTGAAAGATGAAGAAGCCTAAGATGATTATGGAGATCGTTCCTCACCACAAAAACCTTCAGCCAAAGGATATGAAGAATCAATGGAAGAAGATGAAGAGGTTTGCCTGCAAATTTGTCTCCAAATTTACTCATGAAGGTTGTGTTGAATTTAATTAGATATCAAATATCTAAATTGGTAGGTGCATATGATGAGTGAAAAGGGGAATTAGTGGTAAATAAATACCTTAATTGAATATTTGAATTTATTCAATTTAGTAAAAGAAGATATTTAATTTAATAAAACAAACTATAGTAAGTTGTTTATTAAATTAAGATGGAAGAAATGGATAATTAAATAAAACAAAGTATGAAACTTATTTATTTAATTAAGATAGAATGATATAATAAAGATAGAAGAATTAAAATGTGAACTATATAAATAAATATTTCTATTTATTTATAAGTAGATGAATTAAAGGAGTCAATAAATCAAATAAATCATATTTAATTAATTAAATTATCTAGACCATTTTTAGGTGTATACACCAATCACGTCCAACATCATTGACTATTTTCTTTAGGATTTTAAGATTAGTTTTGTTTGAGGCCTTTGCTTGGCCATTTCCTTGAGGATAGTAGGGGGTTGAAAAACAATGTTGGATATGAAACCTCTGACACAATTTTTGAACATCATGATTCTTAAAAGGTCTACCATTTTCTGTGACAATGGACTGAGGAATGTCATACTGACAGATGAGGTAATTCAGTATGAAAGAAGAAATATGTTTTCTAGTGATTGTTGTCAAGGAAAAAACTTATATCCACTTTTTAAAGTATTTTGTGGTTGTGATTATAAATGTGTCCATTGGATGAAGATGGATTAATCTTTCCTACCAGGTCAAATTCCCACTGACAAAAAGGCCATGTTGAAGTGAATAGTTGCAATTCTTGTGTTGGTGCATGGATTAGGTTACCATGGATTTGACATTTTTGGCACTTCTTAACAAACTGAAAAGAAACTTCTCCATATTCAGCCAGTGATAACCCAAATGGAGGAGTTTCTTCACTATGGTTAGTCCACTTGAATGAGTTCCACAAATACCTTCATGAACCTCATGTAAGCCTATCTCAGACTCATTGTTTTATAGACACTAAAGAAGAGTACCATCCAAACCTCAATGGTAACGTATGTCAGAAATTAAGGTATGTTGTGAGGTTTTACGAATGAAGTTGCATTTTTGGTTTCTGGAATGATCGGGAGGAAGGATATTGTCTTTTAGGTAAGTGTAGGTATTTCCATAAATTGAGGATTCAACATCAATTAAATGACATATGGTTTGAGATTTAGGATTATCATAACTAGGATTAGACACTTGTTCCACCATAAACTCATAAGAACCTCACTTTTCTGGTATCTGTAAGAGAGAAGCAATTGTCATCATAGCATCAATAGCTTTGTTTTCTACCCTTGGAATCTGTTCAAATTTGATATCCACAATGTAATTTTTGAAATCATCCACCATTTTCTTATACGGCATCAACTTCTCATCTTTTGTTTGATATTCATCATTTACTTGATTAATGACTAGTTGTGAAACTCCATATACTTGTAGCTCTGTGATCTTCCATTCAACTGCCAC
Organism: Sequoia sempervirens; assembly: GCA_007258455.2. Lineage (NCBI taxonomy): Eukaryota > Viridiplantae > Streptophyta > Pinopsida > Cupressales > Cupressaceae > Sequoia > Sequoia sempervirens. Next base: position 76,969,491 of record VDFB02000008.1, read on the forward strand.
TTTGACACCAATGATTAATGCCTCATATTTAGCTATGTTATTTGTACATGGAAACATGAGTCTATAGGACTTTGGGATGGTATTTCCTTGAGGTGTAACAAACAAAATTCCTACACCTAACCCACGTTGTGTGTAGGAACCATCAAAATAAAGCATCCATTGTTTTGTTTTCATAGTAAGAATGTCTGCATCAGAAAATTCAATGCTCATTGGATGATCATCTAGTAGTGGAGCTTTGGCTAACTGATCAGCTATCACTTGACCCTTGATGGATCTTTGGTCTACATACTAGATATCAAATTCACTCAAGATCATGACCCACTTGGCTAGTCTTCCTATTAGGGAAGCCTTGTTGAGTAAATACTTTAATGGATCAATCTTTGCTATGAGTTTGATTGTGTGAGTAAACATGTAATGCCACAACTACTGAGTTGTAAATAACACTGCCAAAAAAGCTTTCTCAATGAAGGTGTAATTTATCTCATAGCCATTCAAAGTCATTCTGATATAATAGATAGCTTGTTCCTTTCTCATGGGATCTTCCTATGCTAATAGAGCGCCTAAGGAAATCTCATTTGTTGCAATGTATAGTAATAATGGTCTCTCTTTATTAGGTGGCATTAGTATGGGTGGTGACATTAGATATTGCTTTATTTGATTGAAAGACGTTTCACATTCTTCATCCCAATTGAAAAAGAAATTCTTATGTACCAAATGATTGAAGAGATGACTTTTGTCTACTAATTGGTAGATAAACCTCCTAATTGATTGTAGCCTGCCCTGTAGAGACCGTATTTGACTCATATTCTTTGGTGGTGGCATTTCCATTATGGCCTTGACCTTGGCGGGATCCACTTCAATACCATTTTCTGAAACTATGTATCCTAGAAGCTTCGTTGATGTAACACCGAACACACATTTCTTAGGATTCAATCTGACATTGAACTTCTCTAATCTAGTAAAGATTTTTTCTAGGATCTCTAGATGTCCTTCTCTAGTATATGACTTTGCTAATATATCATCCACGTAATCCTCCATAAAGATATGCATCATGTCATGGAAAATGGTGGTCATTGCTCACTGATATGTAGCCCCCGTGTTTTTCAACCCAAAGGGTATGATGTTCTAGCAGAATGTTCCCCATGGACATGTGAATGTTGTTTTCTCCTAATCTTTTGCTGCTATTTTTATTTGGTTGTAACCTAAGAATCCATCCATTAGTGATAACATGGCATGTCCTATTGTTAAGTCTACAATAATTCCAATGTTTAGCAAAGGAAAATCATCCTTTGGGCATGCCTTGTTGAGATCTCTGAAGTCAATACATATTATCTAGTTTAGAAATAGGTACAATATTAGAAATCCACTCAACATAATCAATAGATCTAATGAATCATGCATCTAACAACTTCTTTAGCTTTTCTTTTACCAACAATGTGATATGCGGATGCATTTTCCTTAGTTTTTGCTTCATAGGTTTTATTCCAAATGGTAGAGATAAATTATGCATTAGAAGATCTGGATCTAAACCTAGCATATCAGAGTAAGACCAAGCAAAGTTAATGTGTTTGTCCTTAAAGAACTTGGTGAAATCAGGCTTTTCTTGTTCAGTCATAGATGCTACAAAATGTAGAGTTTTTTCTTTTTCTATTGTGCCAAGATTGATAAACTATGTAGGCTCCACCAATACTGATGATCTTTCATTATAGTATTCTAGAAGGGTGTCAAATCTCCCATCTTTTGGTGCCTTAGAGAGGTTTTCACTGTTAGATGTGTTCTTTATTTTTACTTTTTTGAGATCTAATGCTATTGTTAAATGGTTTTCACCATTAGATCTATTATTCCTATTTTTAATTTTGCAAATAGAATATTTGACACCCTCCTAACTCAAAGCGTCATTATGATATTTATGATTAGAACTTGCGTCAGGTTTTTCACAACAAAGGAAATTAACGATAGCATCATCATTCGAAAAGATAGGTACACTGATAGGTTCAGTTGGTTCCCAATCAATAAGTTCAAGATGTATTAAGGGTAAAAGTTCATCAGATTGGCTAAGGTTAACAACAGTGAGGGTTTTGATAGCCATGTTTTCAAGGTTGTCAATAGCAATTTCAAGGTCTATGATATTACTCTCCTCCAAGTCATCTATCTCACTCGATATTTTTCCATCCTCACATGAGTCATCGATATTCTGTGATCCAAATACAAGGAGTCTAGTCGCTAAACTTTGTCCCTCCTCACATGTGGGAGAATACTCTTTTATGACATCAATTTGTATATCCTTGTATGATGCTTCAAATAAAGAATCCCACTCATACTCATTGGAATTTGTTTCAAAACTATCCTACATTTGAAGGATTCTTTCAACAACTCTATGGGTGATTTCTTCTTTTGTTTCCTCTATATAACCCAGTCATGTTTTGTCCTTTGAATGAAGTGTATTGAGAGGTTGAATGGGTTCTACAATTCCCTCTTCTCTTTTTCCAATAGGTCCTTTTCCTTCATACCCCATTTTCTCTAATATTTTTTTTCCCTTTCCATATTGATCTATCTTTATGCTAATAATTTCCGATGTAGATGCTTCCTCATCTTTGTAGAGTGAATTGAGGATGGCCTTATCTTCAGATTCATCTTCTAAAGTACCTGCCTTTACAAATCTAGCATCCAAAACTATAGTAGCTTGTGATGATTTTTGTGTTAATGTTGACAGCTGACCATATGATCTTGGAGATGGCAGCAGTTGTGAAAGACGTAAAGATTGTTCAATGGAATACTCTCCCATGCCTTTTTCTTTTAACTAGATCTTTTCTTTGAATTTTTGTGATAGAGCATCGATTTTACCTTCATTGTTTGATGGAGTGGGGTCAACAACACTTGTATATTTGACTGGTCCTTTTTCTCAACCCATTTAGATACAACATTTAGTTGCCTTTCACTGTTGGATGAATTAGAAGTGTTTGCTTCCCTATTATGGGGCACAAAAGTGTCTTGAGATGTTTTAAGTGTGTTATAATATTGGGGATTGTTGTAGTCAGCTAAAATAGTGACTTCTTGTCCATTGACAGGAAACTTTAAGCACTAATGATAATTTGAAGGCATTTCTTCCATTTCATGAATCTAAGGACATCCCAAGAGTATATTATATGTCAGCTCTTTTTCTAACACTTAGCAAACTATATTCTTTGCAATTGGTCTTACTTGAATAGGAAACACGATCAATCCCTTGGAGGATCTCTCTTCTTCATCATAGGATTTTATTGTGATCTTCCTCCTGGCATCAACAGCATTATCGAAATATCCTAGTGCACAAATCAATTTTAAAGTGCAAATGTTTAAACTAGCTCCACCATCTATTAGGACATGTTTAACATAGTGTTTGTGGATTAAGAATTCAATGTGAAGGGTAGCATTGTGTGGATGAGTAAGTGATACATCATATTTTTTGGAAAATGATAGGCAATGAGGCATGGTTAAGTGTTCCACCATAGCCTAGAATTGGAAAACTTACAGATTATTGGGTACTGTGGTGGCCACAAGAGCTTGTTCCAAAACCTCCTTATGAGATGGTGATATTTTAAGGAGTTCTAATATTGATATTTGCACTGGTATTTTCTACAGTTGATCAACTATGCTATACTGATTTGAAGGGGTAGCAGTGGTTTTAGATGTAACTCCTTTCAATATTACTTTGGATTGCCCCCTTGCTGTCACATTGATTGGTCGGTAATCTTGCTTTTCCCTAATTTTTATGACATTAATTTGATTGTTGGATGTGACCATGTTTGGGATCAAATTTATTGGTATGATGTCATTGATTCCAACATTATTAGTTTGATTATTAGTGGCACCATTATTCTCAACTGCAGAAATACAATTAATAGTGTTGTCATAAATGTAGTTTACATTTTTACCTTTACTGTTTGCAAAAGAAGATTCTCCCTTTTCATAATTTGGTAAAGGATTTTTAAATACACTATGATCATTATTCATTGGATGTCCTTCTACAAATATTGTCTTGGTATCAATCAAATCTTGTACTAGATGCTTCAATTGCATACAATCATTTGTTTTGTGCCCTTTTTTTTTTATGAAAGTCACAGTAGTCTGCATCATTCCACCAAGATGGCTTTACTCTTGGTTCCCAATTTCTTACTTCAGGTAATGTGATAAGTCTATGTGTAAGAAGTTCTCTCATTTTTTATTCTAGTGTACGCCCCAACATCGTGAATCTTCTTCGATTTGAAGGTTTTTGATATGATTGTGGTTTAGATTCACCATTGTTCAAATTGTTGTTTTGATTGAGACTTTGATTAATGTTTTGGTCATTGTTTTGATTGGTCTTTGCAGTAGTTTTTGTCAAATTATATACCGGTTTCACATTTTTTGTTTCATTTGCAGCATCATTATTACCAATGTTTCTATTCTTTTGACAAAACTTTGGTTTATCATTGTTATTATAGTGATTCGAGGATTTTGTATTATTTGATCCTTCATTGTAGATTTTTATTACCCCTCTCTTGGCCAAGGATTCTTCGATCTTGAGCCCATTTTCAATCACTTTCTCAAATGTAGGTGGGCATTGTAATTCAAGCCTATAGCTCATCTCCTCAGTTAGGTTATCAAAGAATAGTTTCATCTTTTCCTCTTCTGGTATGGAATGAGGATACCTAGAAAACAACCTTTGCCATCATTGTAGGAATGAGAGGAATGTTTCACCCTTCTTTTTTGTATTGTAAAGATCCTTTATTGTTATCTCATGTTGAATATTATAGGAGTATTGTGAGATAAACTTGTTGACTAGTTCTTCAAAAGATCGAATTCCTAGTTGTAGTTTAGAGAACCATTCCACACATTGACCGCCTAGGATTCTTTGAAACAACCTCATCAAATAAGTTTCCTCTTGTGTAAATTCTAAACTCATGGTTCTAAATTCCCTCACATGATCCATTAGATTAGTTTTACAATTGTATTTGTTGTATTTTGGGAATTTGCAATGTCTAGGAAATGGTATCATGTCCACACTTGGATCAAAAGGATAGGGACAAATGTCATGTAATGAGTACCTTCTCACGGTCCCTTTTCTCATATCTTGAAGTTGTTGCAAGTTTTGCATTTGATGTGTTAGGGAAATCACTTGATTTGTGTTTTGTGTTTTAGTTTCAACTCTTATAGGTGCTTCTTTTAGTCGATTTATGTCAAAGTCCTTTGGAAGTTTTGCACCTAGTTTAGCTAGCAACAAAAGGTATTTTTCCATATCTTGTTCTAAAAAAATTTCCATGAATTGGTGGAAGTTAGGATCTTGTTGTGTAGTTTGGATGTCCTCGTAAGTTATTTCCTTAGGTTTAGATCGATGAAATCTATGAAATGGATTTTCTTCAGCCATGATATTTAGAGATTCAATCTCTTTTTCTATGAGTTTTTGTCTTTGTAACCTTGTTAAAATGGGCATACAAGTGTTAGGTTTTTCACTAAACTTTGATCTTTTTGTGAAGTAGTGCCAAAGATAACAACTAAGTCAAATAGAATGATAAATTCTATTGATGAGACTAAGTTATATTTTTCTCTTTTTTATACCATTTCATTTCATGATTGTAGGATGACTGATCCTGATAATGAAACTTAACTTAATAATCAAGAGTTGTGTTTGATGATAAGGAACTTTAAAAGGGTAAGATCTTGGTTTAATTTGGAAGATTTTGGCTTGTAAGGTCCATTTTTTTTAAGTTTAAGACTCTAGTTTGACTGAGAAAATGTTTTTGTTTTGATAAAGATCTGAATTTTGATGTGAACTTGTTGGTAGGAGGTAAAAATAACTCTTTGGTTTTTAATTCTGTGGATGCGCTATAATAGACCTTAGATGCACTAAAATAAAGTGTAAGTGCGCTGGTAAACTAACTGAATGTGCTAAAAAACTAGGTATATGCATTGTAAAATAGGGTGTATGCACTGAAAAACTAGGTACATACACTAAAAGACTGGGTATATGCATTATAACAAAGGTTGGTTGCGCTAAAATACTGGGTAAATGTGTTGACAGACTATATAGATGCACTGTAAAACAAGATAGATGTGTTGAAATAGAGTTTTAATGTGTTGTTTAAATAAGGAAAATGCACTAATAGACTAGGTATATGCATTGAAATAGAGGTTAGTTGTGCTAATTTGGAAGTGGTCAGTATTTTCACAGTTTTGTCTATTTGTTTTACTTTTTCTTAGTAAAAAGATTGATTCCAAGGTGTAATTTTCTAACCAATGAAGAATTTGGAGGGGAATTTTGCTTGTAAATATTGGGATTTGATGATCTAATTGGATGATACCTTCGAAAATAACTTTACACACACAATAGCAAGTTTTTAATCATTGGTTTCAAAACTACGTATTAAACAAAGAGTGTGTATTCTAGAATCAAGTCTGATTCTTTCAATTTCAATGGGTTTAACACAAGAAAATACAATTTAAATACTCTTCTAATCTCAAGGGTCACTAAGAATATCACAGCCCACAACTTGCAACCATGTTAGCTCACATAGCCTTGCCATCCCCTAGAGGGCACCCATGTTTTTTCCTTTCCCGAGTCTTAACCAAAGTCAAATCCTCCACTTTTGGCCAAGGTCTCTGATAGATATATGGTGAGTGTCTTGGGGGAAGAATCTTCCCTCCCCTTGCACTGTGATATAAAAAGTGTTTAGAAATTGACACAATTGGATTCTACACTAAAGTTCATAGAAAGGGTTTTCATTCGACACAGCACAGATAAGCTCCCTCAGGAGACCTCCCAACCTTTAGAACAAAGGTTTTGGGGATGGTTATCTCGCGCACTTTCATTGAATGTGGGTTTCCCCAGATTCACTTTTTCTTAGAGTGGGTTCTAAAACCTAGCTTTGGTTGTTCCCACTTAACTCATTCCTATAGGTTGAGTACTTTTTCCCACTATGGCAGGCCATCTAAAGGTTTTAATAAAGCAAGATAGCAAGTCTAGCATTTTGATCACCCAGTTAAGGGGAGAGCATAAGCCTATTTCTTTTGAAACAAAGTGGACATGGGGGTTCAAACTAAATCTTTAATTAATCTAGATTCACTATCTTAAACAAAGGAAAAGCAATGAAATAAACTTGAAACCCTGCAAAAACTATTAGTAGTTTGTGATATTTTGTCTTTGACTAGCATAAGTGTTTTCCAACAACTATCTTTGACCAGTGAATTTTGTGCCTATAGGACAGAAAACAGGAATTAATTTAGAGAATTTTAAAATTCTGCAAAATAATCAGATGTGCCATAACAATCATTAGATGCACTAAAACAATATTTATATGCGCTAAAATAATAGTTCTATGCACTACAAAATTTAGTAAATGCGCTAAAAGAACAGATAGATGCGATGCAGAAAAATCCACTAACTGTGATGAAACTAGTATTAAATGCACTAGAACAATCTTCAGATGTGTTGGAACCATATTTATATGTGCTAAAATAATAGTTCTATGTGCTACAGAATTTAGTAAATGCGTTAAAAGAACAGATAGATGCGTAGTAGAAAAACCCCCTGATTGTGATGAAACTAGTATTGGATGCACCAAAATAGTCTTCAGGTGAGCTGGAATATCTTCTGGATGTGCCAAAACAATGATTGGATGCATTGATCTGTAAGTCCTATGCGCTGTAAGAACTTTCAATCACACTAAAACAAAACACGTCGAAAAAATTGCAGAACCACTTTTCAAGAAAAGAAGTTAAAATGGGGTTTTTGGCCCCACGGTGGGTGCCAATTTATGTGTGAGTAAAATGCACATAAATGAATAACAAACACGCCTAATAAGACATTATTGTAATTGAGGGTAAATTTTTGGATTAGATTATTAATCAATAAAGCATATAAAATAAACCCAAAGCAATTACAAAACACAATGGAAGTTAAAACAAAGAACGATTATACATGTAAACCATTGAGTCTTCCATGATTCACTTTTGTAACACCTTCTAACTTGTTGGTTGACATGTTGCCCTCAGATCAAACATGCGAGCAATCTACAAATAGATGTCTATGTCCTACACCAAGCTTTGAAGGATTTGATAAATGCCTAAATGCCTATGACTATGACAATACAATTGAAATGCCTATGTCTAAAATATTGCCTAATCTATGTGCGTCTAATCTAGAAATGAGAGCAAAATGGCATTTTATAGAAAATTCCATTTTGAATGGACGGACGAGATCAACCCTTGACACAAACCTAAAATCAGAGGACGAGATTCAATCTGATAATCCCTAATCACGGTTAGGGAAAAATCCTTAAGTGAGTGGTCAAGATGTTATTTGAGAAAATCGAATCAGTGGTGGAGAATAAATGAGATAAACTAATTAGAAAATAAGGATTTTCAAAAATCAAGAAGATAAAGACTACTGATTTGTGAGATTCGAAAAATCAAGAAGATAAGAGTTGGACTGAAGATCAGATTTGGAAAATCAAGAATGCCGATTACTTGATTTTTGGAAGATTAGTTACCATTTTGAATTAAATTAATTCAAAATAATGATTTTAGGAGACAATAAATAATCTTTTCAGATTATTTACCAAAATGGGACAGCTAAGAAAGTGATGACATTTTAAATAATTTCATTTATTTAAAATGAGAGGAATATTAATTTTGACAATTAAATAATTAAAGATAATTATTTAATTTAGCAGATAAGATTAATTAATTAAATAAATTAATCAATTCATTTAATTATGATAGTTAGTGACATATTAAATAAATAAATAAAATTTATTTATTTAATAATCAAGAAGAATTAATGAATAAGGATAATTAAACAAATTTAGAAATTTATTTAATTATAGGGAGACTTAGAGAATTAGTGACGTATTTAATAAATAAATAAAATTTATTTATTTAATAATCATGAAGAATACAAAGACATGAATTAATTAAACAATTATAAATTATTTAATTAATAGTTGAATGTGGACCAAGGACATAATTAAATGTCTCAATTATGCTAGGACGAAAGTGGTAAAAATGAAGCTTGCAGGCCTAGGTCATTTTTAAGTGTCTACAATTATTTCAAGAGATTTAAACAAAATTTAATCTATTTAAAATAGGAAATCTCTTAAAAGCATCCTATTGCTCTCTATCTCCAAAGATTTATTAAATCACTATGGCTCTCAAATTGTGTAAGAATTGTGACTGTTAAAATGACAATCTAGAGAATGAGATATTGTAAAATGTAGGAATCTAATCCTATGTAATAATTGGTAAATGATATGATGATGATACTATAGCCTAAAAATGACATGAAAATGATAAAACAAACTATTGTAAACTAAGATGCAGCTAAATGAAAAACCATGATTATGATTGCTATGTGATTTCTAATTACTATTTGCTATTTGCTCAATTCTCAAATGCTTAATTGCTCTAATGCTATTTCTACAAAGTAATATTACACAAAGTTGGGATCCTTTTCCTATAGAAAGAGGTTGTATATATAGATTCCTGATAGCATATTTGTGATGTGGTAGTAAAGCAAAGGTTTGGATTTGATTTTAAAGAATTAATGGTGAAAGATGAAGAAGCCTAAGAAGATTATGGAGATTGTTCCTCCCCACAAAAACATTCAGCCAAAGGATAGGAATGATCAATGGAAGAAGATGAAGAATTTTTCCTATAATTTATCTCAAATTTGTCTCCAAATTTATCCGTGAAGGCTTGGTTGAATTAATTAGATATAAAATATATAATTTTGTATGTGGATATGATGAGTGAAAAGAGGAAATAGTTGTAGAAATATTCTTTTATTTGAATATTTGGATTTATTCAAATTAGCATAAGAGGATATTTAATTTAATAAAACAAACTATAGAAATATGTTTATTAAATAAACACAGAAGAAATGTGGTAATTAAATAAAACAAAGTATGTGAACGTGTTTATTTAATTTAGATGAAAGAAAATAGATAATTAAATAAAACAAGGTATTTGAATTTGTTTATTTAATTAATATGACATGATGTGATAAAGATAGAAGAATTAAATACAAACTATATAAATAAATATTTCTATTTATTTATAAGTAGATGAAAATAGAAGGATTAATTAATCAAATAAATCGTATTTAATTAATCAGATTATCCAGACCATTTTTAGGTGTATACAGTAGGATACAAAATTTTATAGAAGAATTATAATATTTTTCAACATAGCACTTTATTGACCGAGGTTTTAAGGCTCATCTAATCTTTCCTCTTCACAATGTAGCACTAACTCTACTAGATATTCAATAAATTCCACACAGTCAGTTTTTCACACTTGTACGCTTCTCCACTAAGTTGCATCTAAAAGAACTTGCATTTATATCCACCACAACACTTCAAAACTTCAATTAGTTCAGCTAAGAAGAAGATAAAAAATAAATTCAACAAGTTGGCTACCTAAGAATAATGTGATCCTATCTCGATGATAGAGAGGACCAAAAAAATTAATACATCTTCCAATTTGATCCAAAGTAATTCACAAGCTAGCGTACATCAATCTAAGTTGACATTGAGGAAACATGTAGATGAAATGTGAAGCACATAACCAGTTGGCTCAAAAACATTCTTCCAATTTAATTCACTCATGGTGCTTCAAACCAAGATAGGTTAAGACCCAAGTATAACATAACACATCTTAAATTTATTGGTGCAAACCCCCAAGTTCACTATGCAAGCAAAAGAACAAACCTTGTTAGCCAGATATCCACAAATAACCTAGAAAACCAACTCAAGATAAAATGTAGCACCAAAGAGGTCAATTAGCGACATCAAGATCACATGGGGATGTTCCATGAACATCCAACAACACTTCTAGAAAATTCTTCATACTGTCATGTCGCTAGCAACCACCGCAAACCAAAAGGGAACAGAATACTTCATCCCAAAAATATAGAATGCTTAATCATTAGATATAACATTAACCAATCAACTTGTGGACCACTTCAACACATAAAATTGGAATTGAGACACTGCACAAACATTGAAAACACATTCACCAAGCCACAAGAGTAGAGACATCAATGCGAAGAAATGTGGAGCACTTTTCAAACTAGTCCAAAAAACCAACAACACTGACAACCTTCTACAATTCAAAAAAATATCCTTGATAACATTGGTGACCTAAAAATATAGGAGTGAAAAATCCATAGAACACTAACTTTAAATCCCAAACTACAAGACCAAATATTCAATAGCAGAGGAATACAAAGTATTCTCCCAAAAAAAACTTCAATGTAGCTTCCAAGAACAAAACTAATTAAGCAACTTGTGGAGGCCAAAACTTTCTTTTAAAAACACATACTTCATCAAGAACATTAGGACAGATAATAAGACATACTGTAGCCCTTTAGTAACATCTCTCCACTATCAACAAAACTTCCAATCCTCATCTTAATATATCATTATGAAATCAACTTTACTGATAGCAACTATACTCAATACTTCTTTCATTATCATCGAACAAGGCATGACATCCAACCATGAACTTCAACAACAACACCATACATAAATGTTGGCCCAAATTGAATGTTGTCAAAAATGGTAATCAATGCCAACAATATTCCTCACTTATCAAGTATAGATAATAATGATAGTCACAAACAATTCGTCAAGTGTTGTCATCAGCCACTGACAGTGACAAGCTCACCAACCACTACCAAACATATAACAATCTTCATCAAGTGTTTACATCAAAGATGACCAATCAGTGTTGACATCAATGACAACAACTACCAACAATATCCCCCTTTGCATTGATGGCAACACATATCTTCTCTCTCCCTCTTTGAAATTAAGGACAAAGGGCAACACAAACTTGCATGTAGAAGGTACAACATATTCTTTAACTTTAGGATAAAGGAACAAAGATCTTCAATGGAAACAACAACACAGACTCCCCCTTTGACCAACATCACTTCTTCATACATGCACTTACCTTCACACATGTACCAAACTCCCACTTACTACCAGCTCCCCCTATGTGGTAGCATACATAAATCCATGAGAAAAAGATAAGGCATTAATTTATCCCCTAGAAAGATGCACCATCTATGCATCTAGATAGAACAAGGAGGGGCAATAACCCCTAGCTTTTGTCAGAAATACTCAAAAGTATCCTTTAAAAGCACCTTTGTGAAGATATCTGCAATCTGGTCCTTGGTAAGCTCATACTCCATTCTAACTTCATGCTTGAGAACCTTATCCCTTTGAAAATTATAACAAATAGAGATGTCTTTAGTCCTTGAATGAATTACTAGATTCTTGGAAATATTAATTGCGCTTATATTGTTACATAGTATTGGAATGTATTCATCATATACTACCTTCACATCCTTCAAAGTCTATTTCTAGTGTAGGGGCACCAAAGCAAAATTTTGTAATTAAGAGATTTTGATAGATTTTTGGGTGTTGAGTCTTGTCTTGGGTTGAATAAGGTCATATAGACCATTTTATTATGTAACAAGTCATGTTATTTGGTTTTAGAGGTCATCAGGAGTTCATGTTGCATATTGGTCAAAATGATGTAAAATTGCAAATATTGCAAAAGTACAAAAATGCAACTTTAGGGAATTCCAATAGTAATTGGAAGTTTAAATGTTATTTGGGTCAGTTTGATGGTTATTTTTGGTTGTGGGTGGTTAAATACAACCTCTTGTTTCAAAGAGAAAGGTTGTTGATCATTTTTGGGCAAGAAATCAATAAAAACTCACTTTTCTTTGTTGTTTTTTTGCAAATTTGTTGCTCTCTTGTTCTAATATGAATTAATGCAGAGCAGGGAGGTATTCAATAAACAATCACAATTTAAGCCTTTAGAGACAACTTTGTAACCTTTAAAAGCTTATCTCATCACTCTTCACAATTTCAACTAGTTTTCCCTAGTAGGTCAGCAATAAAGGTTTCCTAACCATATCTCACAAACTTGACATCAAAACCACTAACCAAATAGCCTTTTAGATACCCATTTGCTCCAATACCAGCATTCTTTAAAATCTCATATCACTCTTTGGTAACATATCTTCCAAACAACTACTGCTACACTATCATAGACCTCCAAATAGCTCAATTTTACAAAGCAAGTGCACTCTAAACTATCTACTAACCCCAAAAACTTTAGACAGCCCTTTAACAGTCCACAAAACCTCCAAATCTACAACTATTTTCCAAATAACTTCTCGCCAATTCCTACAACAAAACCATCATTTTTAGCAAGTTTATGGAGGGTTTATTGAAAATGTTACTTCCACACTTATCACACCTTTCCAAAGCATCAAACATGCTTAAAATGACTTGCACATGCTTAAACAACCTTTAGATTTTGTTTCCCCCAAGGATTTCTATAATTTCCCTCCTCTAACCATTAATTTTCACTCAAAACCACTCAATTTTGTCCACTAGGGCATCATGCTAAAACTCTCAAATGACCTCCCCTACTCGCACAATCCATTCTAACACCTATTCCTACCATTTGGACCCATTCCATCAAGCCACAGTAGATACAATAGGTGGAATGAGTCATTAACTCATTTTATGGCTTCAAAACCTCATTTTTTGGTCATGGTATTACTTTCACACTAACACCATTATAGGAGGATGATAGAGAAAAGGGTAAGGTAGCACAAGTCATCATGTTTGGAAAGAAAGAATATGTGAAGATTGAGGAAGAAAAGAAGGTAGAATTTGCAATAACTTCAAATCTTAAAGGTTTCAAGGCAACAAGTGTGAGCAATGATGCAATGTTGAAGAGAAAAGAAGGTTATAGTTTGGTGTCAAAAACTGACCTAGAGAAGGTCAAGGATGAATTGTTTATGAGGAAGCACAATGGGTTAGGAAAATGTGATGAGATTATGATTGGGACAATTTTTTTTCCTTTAGTTGCTGCATAGGTGAAGGGACAGTCAAGTACTGTCAAAATAGAGGATGATAGGTCTAATAGGACAGTGGTATTTGGGGTAGAAATTTTAGGGACAGTGATGAAGATGAAAAGTGGAATGAAACAAGATGAATGGAAAGGACAGCTGGATGACTTTGAGTATGATTCAAGGGTAAGAGAGAGGAAATTCAAAGATAGAGTTGGACAAGGGTTTTTTATGGTATAGAGGCAAGTTTTGCATCAATTTCAGATGGTGGGAAGATGAAAAAATAGTCAACAGGACAGTTTGTAAGGATGACAAATTATCAAGGTTGTAACAAATTTAAGGGTGCTAAGCACAATGCATATCAACACTATTTGAATCAGTGAGAAGATGAAAGAGATTTTAGGGGAAAAATGCATGGAGTATTCAATGGTGGACAAGCTGCAACACAATTTCCAAGGGACTTGGAAAATTTTCAAGGCATGTTGTATGGTGTAGGGGCACCAAAGCAAAATTTTGTAATTAAGGGCTTTTGATAGATTTTTGGGTGTTGAGTCTTGTTTTGGGTTAAATAAGGTCATATAGACCATTTTATTATGTAATAAGTCAAGTTATTTGGTTTTAGAGGTCATTAGGAGTTCATGTTGCATATTGGTCAAAATGATGTAAAATTGCAAAAATGCAAAATTGTAAATATTGCAAAAGTGCAAAAATGCAACTTTAGGGAAGTCCAATGGTCATTGGAAGTTTAAATGTTAGTTGGGTTAGTTTTATGGTTATTTTTTGTTGTGGGAGGTTAAATACAACCTCTTGGGTTGAAGATAAAGGTTGATCATTTTTGGAGAAGAAATCAATAAAAACTCACTTTTTTGTGTTGTTTTTCTACAAATTTGTTGCTCTCTTGCTCTATACGGTTCCGTACAAATTATCTTCAATCCAAATTGAATCTTATTTTAAGGATATATGTGTTAGATTCATTTTGGTTTTCAAGTGAAGGAATTTCATTGTGTTTTAATAATTTTATTCACAAAACACTGTAGGCGAGTCTGCATTGTCAAGAACAAGGTTTTGAAGCCATAAAATGAGTTAATGAATCATTCCACCTATTGTATCTATTGTGGCTCAGTGGAATGGTTCAAAATGGTAGGAATAGGTGTTAGAATGGATTGTGTGAGCAGGGGAGATCATTTGATATTTTTAGCATGATGCCCTAGTGGACAAAATTGAGTGGTTTTAAGTGAAAATTAATGGTTAGAGGAGGGAAATTGTAGAAATACTTGGGGGAAGAAAAATTTGAAGGTTTTTTAAGCATGTACTGGTAATTTTAAGAATTTTGTATGCTTTGGAAAGGTGTGATAAGTTGTGGAAGTAATATTTTCAATAAACCCTCCATAAACTTGCTAAAAATGAGGGTTTTGTTGTATGAGGACTTGGTGAGCAGTTCTTTAGAAAATAGTTGTAGATTTGGAGGTTTTATGGACTGTTAAAGGACTTTCAAAAGTTTTTTGGGTTAGTAGATAGTTTAGAGTGCACTTGCTTTGTAAAATTGACCTATTTGGAGGTCTAAGACAACGTAGCAATAGCTGTTTGGAAGATATGCTATAAAAGAGTGATATGATATTTTGAATTATGTTGGTATTGGGGAAAATGGGTATCTAAAAAGCTATTTTTTTAGTGGGTTTGATGTCATGTTTGCGAGATATGGTCAGGAAACCTTTGTTGTTGACCTACTAGAGAAAACTAGTTGAAATTATGAAGAGTGATGAGATAAGCTTTTAAAGGTTGCAAAGTTGTTTCTAAAGTCTTAAATATTGGTTGGTTATTAAATACCTCCCTACTCTACATCAACTTCATCCAAAGCATTTGGGTGCAACAAGATGTTGTAGCAATGTATTCAACCTCTGTTGTGGATAATGACACTAATTCTTATTTTTTATTGAACCAAGAGACCAATCTATCTCCCAAAAATAATGCACTTTCACTTGTATTTCTTTGGTCATCTACACAACCTTCCCAATTAGCATCAATATTGGCATTAGAGAAAAAAAATTATCTTTCTTATACCATAGACCATAATTTGGAGTTCCTTTTTAAGTATTTGAATATTCTTTTCACTACCTTTTCATGAGATTGCTTAGGATTAGCTTGGAATCTAGTGACCAAACATACTGCATTAATAATATTAGGTTTAAAAGCAGTTAATTATAGTAAGCCTCAAATCATTGACCTATAAAGATTTTTATCAACTTCCAAAGACTCATCATATTTTCTCAAGTGACAACCAGTCACCATAGGAGTATCCACTAGTTTGGAATCTTCTATCCCAAATTTCTTCAACATCTCCTTGACATATTTAGCTTGAGAAATAAAGATAACATCATCTTGATGAATAATTTGAATCCCAAGGAAGAAGGTTAACTCACCAATCATTGACATTTCAAATTCTTTCTACATCTCTTTTGAAAACTTTTTACACATATCATCATCTCCACCAAAGATGGTGTCATCAACATATACAACCACAATCAGAAACTTGTCTTCCTGAACCTTAATGTATAGATTACTATCTACATTACCTTTCATGAATACTTGTTGAATTAGGTACTTATCCAATATAGTGCATACCAAGCTCTAGTAGCTTGATTGATACCATATAGATATTTTTTGAGTCTATGAGCCATGTTTGGATCTTTTGATAACTTAAAACCATCTAGTTGCTCAATATATACCTCTTCCTCTAGATCACCATTCAGGAAGGCTGACTTGAAATTGATTTGATATACCTTGAATTTATTATGAGCAGCAAGAGTAAGAAACATCCTTATTGCCTTTATTTTGACAACCAAGGAAAAAGTATCCTGAAAATAAATTCCTTCAACTTGTGAATAGCCCTTGTGAACTAATTTGGCTTTGTTCCTTGGTGTAGGGGCATTAGGAGCCTCATAAGCATACCCCTTTTTTCATTTTTGTTTTTTAGGTTGTTTGAGTGTTTTTTTAGTCTAATAAGGTCATTTATGACCATTTGGGATCATGTTGTTCCATTTTGGAGTGTTATAGGTCCATTGGTCAAGAATTGTAAAAGTTATCAATATTGCTCAAAAAAGTTGTCAAGCAACTTTGGCAAAAAGTGTCAAAATAGTGTTTTGTTAGAAAAATAATCAAAATATGGTTGAAAATAGTTGGAATTTATGGGAAATGTATAAATTCACCCTACAAATCGAATGGATGGTTGGTGATTTTTTTTTTGAAGTTTTGGTGAATGAAAGCAAGCATTTTCTATGCATTTCTAACGTTGCAGACCTATTCCTTCACTTTGTATGGAATGTACGGTCCATATGTTGGTTTGAAATCAATTGGATTGATTTGGAATGTGAATCTTATTTCATTTGATTATTGTGGCATCAAATTTCATTGAGTTACTAGAAAGTTATTGCATTTTCTTAAAAAATTATCAAAACCTTATCTAGGGTAACTAGTGAGGAGGAAAAATGATGTAATTCAACCTTCCACCTATGAGAAATATCCAAAATGGGTGGAAATTTCTATGTAAATTTATTTTATCATAATTCAAAAAATTTAGGAGCCCAAGGAAAGGTTTGGCACATGCTTGGTTCACCAATAGGTCTTATATTTGCATGTATCAGACTATGTAATAGCAAAGGAAAGGAAGAATAGATGAATTGAGATTTGGTTTTATTTTTTTTCATAGATAGTGAGAGGGGAATGTGGAGAGAGGTCCTACAGTCTTGGAATAGAATTCTTTTAAACACTTTGAAGGATTGGTTCAAGTTATAATTGACTATCCCAAGAGGATTGGTTATACAGTCATATGTATGATGTTAGTGTCCAAACAAGATAGGGTTGTGTAGGAGTCTTGACATTGAATACTTGATGGAATCACCTTTGAAACATTGGAAAGAGTCCTCCAAGTTAGTGATTGAGGGTTTTAAATACTCTATGTAGGTTAGGCTTTAATCCATTAAAATTTGTCTCTCCTAGGATGAGCAATACTAGAGTTGTGAGTTCCATGAACTGTGGTATTGTTGAGTCATCAAATTGAAGTTCTTCATGATCATTTAAGCCCCAAGACAAGTCTGCCTTGTTGATGAGTTTCCTTCTATGGATTCCCACTAGGTTAGATTTTCAATGGTGACAAGGTGTACTAAGACATGCCTTATGCATTGCAGCCCATGAAACCCTTAAGAAAGAGTATTGGAATAGTCATGTTTTGTTAAGGTTTTCCCCTACTTTGCATCATTCCTTACTACTTCACCATCTTCATTTAGTTTATTCTAGAATACCCATTTTTTCCTCTCACATTATTTTTAGCTGGTCTAATAACTAATCCAAGTCTGATTCTTTTTTATTTGATCTAGTTCTTCCTCCATTGCCTTTATCCAATTATCATCTTTGCTAGCATCAGCCCAAAGTTCTTGGGCTCAATTGTTGAAAACAAACAAAAATTTCCTTACTTGCTGGTTCTTACAAATTTTCTCCTGGTCAGCACACCTTAATATTTTTCTCCAATGATCTGATGTATAGAATGATTCCTCTAGACATAATTTGTTGGCGTTTTGAGAGTCTTCACTAGTTATGATTCTTTTTCCTCTTTCTCTTCTTCTTCTTCAATATAGGGAGGTATAATATCATATCTACAAACCTTAGTTCTTGTGAGATCTGATACAAGTATTTATCTACTTTTACATTTGTACTTTCATCCATCTTTTCCAATCTCTTGTTGTAGTATATGTATGCCTTGCTCTTGGTTGAGTAACCAATAAAGATTCATTCATCACACCTTGAATCAAACATTCCAAAGTCTCCTTCATCTCTTTTGATGTAGAATTTGTTGCTAAAGATTATTAAGTATTTAACAATGGGAGGTTTTCCATACCATGGCTCATAAGGGGTATTAGTGCTATTGAATCTTAGTTACACTCTGTTAAGCAAATAGAAAATAGTGTGAACTACTTTCTTCCAATAAATATCAAACAAATTAGTATCTTTCATCATTTCCCAATCCATCCCTTGCACTATCCTATTCTTTCTTTCAACTACCCTATTCTGCTAAATTGTTTTAGGAGTAGACACATGTCTCCTAACGCTGTGATCTTCACAAAAATATTCAAATTCATATGAAGTAAATTTATCCCCTCTATCTATCCTTAAACATTTTATCCTAACATCCATTTCATTCTCAACTTTTTCTTTAAAGATATTAAATTTATCAAAGGCTTTTGATTTATCTCTTAAGAATGTAACCCAGGTCATTCTAGTGTAATCATCTATAAGCAACATAAAGTTACTTTTACCTTGTTGAATTCTTATCCTTGTAGGTCCCCATAGATTAGTGAGGATTAACTCCAATGGCCTTGAAACATATCACTCCTTGATTTTGAGACTAGTCTTTGTTTGATTTGCCATTTCACATTCTTTGCATAATGTGTTTGTAGGCTTGATTGTCTTGGGAATATCTCTCACTACATGAGAGGAACTAATCTTCACCATATTGTCAAAGTTGATGTGACCTATTCTTTTTTGTCATAACTAACATTCTCCAAACTAAGCTAATAATAAAATCCTTCCATTAGCCTCCTTTAGATGATATACATTACCACTTGTCCTTGTTCCTTCAACATCTAGTCTTCCATATCCTACCTTTTCTGATCTTACAGCTATTACCACAAAAAGTAAGGTTGTATCCCTTGTTTCACATTTGGTTAACACTTAGAATATTATGCTTCAAACCTTTGGCATAAAGGACATCTTTAGTTCTATTCTTTCCATCAATTATTATATCACCTTTTCCATAGATTTGTGTTGACTTGCCATCACCAAACTTAACAACTCCACCATTAACCTTCTTGAGACTAATGAGTTTTCCTCTATCACCAGTCACGTGGTGAGAAAAACCACTCTCTATTACCCAAGAATTTTCCTCTTCCTTTTCTTGAAAGGTAGTCCATACTACCATTGATATTTCATTGACCTTATCGCTCTACAAGGTATTGGACCTCTTATATTCTCCAGTATTTTTTTCCTTTTGAAGCCATGAATAGGATTTCATCATTTGAATCATTATTTTCATCTTTAGAGGAATAGCTACTTTCCTTAAAATAGAAACCTCTTTTGATTTATTCTCTTTTATTATCATCAATGGATTATTTTTAGGGACATTTAGATGCAAAATGACCAATCCTTCCACAAATGAAACATTTGAAAGGTAACTTACATTTGTACTTTCCAATTCCTTTCTTCAATGTTATTACAAATTTAGCTTCAACTTCATCAAATTCATTATTTTGATTAGTAGCTTCAGCTTCAATATATTTATTGGATTTGAATGCAACTTCCCTTTTTGGAACATCTTGATCAAACACTCTCATCTCAAAGGTAGCAGGAGCACAAAAATTTCATCAATTGAATATGATCAAAGTCCTTGGAATCTTCAATGGTAGACACTATGACTATAATATTTTGATAGATATCTCAAAACCTTCTTCACAATTTCACTCTCTTTTACTTCTCCACCAAGACCAGTGATACTAGAAACAACTTCATGCACTTGGAGCATATAGCTTCCAATGTCTTCATCATCTGTCATCCCTAGAGTTTCAAATCTGCTCTTGAAAATCTATATCTTGGCTTGCTTCACTTTTATATCACCTTCATAGATACTAATGAGCTCTCCCCAAACATCTTTAGTAGAACTACAATTCATCACATTCAAAAGCTTTGAATCAACTAATCCACAAAAGAGAGCATTCTTAGCTTTGGCATTGCATATATTCTTATTTTAATTGGATCTATTGGAGGAGTAGAAGGAGAAACATAACAATCCTTGACTTATTTCCACACACCAAACCCTAGAGAGTTTAGGTGGTCTTCCATTCTAAATTTCTAGAAATCATAATTAGTCTCATCAAACCTAGGACCCATGTATGAACCATCATGTGTCATCCCAAATATTTTCCTCAAATGGTCAAGGTTTCTTCTGAGGAACTTGGCTCTGATACTAATTATTGGAAACACCCCGAGACTAAGATGGAGGTGAATCAGTCTTATCAAAAACTTAAGCCTTTTTAGAACTTAGAAAGTCTTTAGCACATTACAAACTTATTTATCATATCTAAAACTTTAAACAAAACAATAATAAAGAAGGATATAGCAATTTGAAACTTCAACAACTTCAGCAATCTTTAGTAATGAAATATATAGCAATTCTACTTCTTACTAGATCAACATCAAGGAAGGATGAAGTAAAGAACACACATGCATAGGAGAATACCAATTTCAGGTGGAAAAACCAATGAGGGAAAAACCATGGTGAGAGTTAAAACATAATATAAAGACTCATGACCAAAAGGACTTGCAAACTAAGGCACACTATCTTAGATCAAGATAGAAAGGACTTGTGGAACTGAAGCTAACAAAAATTTAGGGTAAAGATACAAGGACTTGATGAGATTCTCTATCTCAGGGTAGGATACAAAATTTTATAGAAAAATTATAATATTTGTCAACATAACACTCTATTGACTAAGGCTTTAAGCCTCGTCTAATCTTTCATATTCACAATATAGTACTAACTCTATTAGATATTCAATACATTACACACACACTTTTTTACACTTGTACACTTATCCACTAAGTTGCATCCAAAAAGATATTGCATTTATATCCACTACAACACTTCAAAACTTTAATTAGGTTAGCCTAGAAGAGGATAAATAATGAATTCAATAGGTCAGCCACCAAAGTATAATGTGGTCCTATCTTGAGGATAGAGAGGACCAGAAACAAACTTAATACATCTTTCAATGTGATCCAACACAATTCACACATTGTTGCACATCAATCTATGTTGACATCAAGAAAACATGTAGATGAAATGTGAAGCAGATAACTAGTCGGCTCAAAAACATTCTTCCAATTGAACTCACTCAAGGTGGTTCTAACCAAGATAGGTCAAGACCCAAATCTAACATAATACATATTCAATTGTTAGTGGAGACCCCCAAGTTCATGGTGCAAGAAAAAGAACAAGCCTTGTCATCTAGATATCCATAAATAACCCAAAAAGCCAATTCAAGACATAATGCAGCACCAAAAAGGCCAATCAACAAAATTTAGATCACATGGGGATATTCCATGAACACCCAACAACACTTCTAGAAACTTCTTCATACTATCATGCCACTAGAAACCACTGCAAACCAAATAAAAACAAAATAATTCATCTCAGAAACATAGAATACTTAATCATGTGATATAACATTAACCAATCAACTTTTGGACCACTTCAACACACGAGATTGGAACTAAGACACTACATAGAAATTAACAACACATTCACCAAGATGCGATAGTAGAGACATCAATGTAGATAAATGCAAAGCATTTTTCATATTAGTCTAGACAACCAACAATGTTTCCACCCTTCTACAATTCATAGAAATCTCCTCGGCAATATTGGTGACCTAAAAAGATAGGAGTGCAACATCCACAAAATACTAACTGTAAATCCCAAACCATAAGACTAAATCTTCAAAAATAGATAAATGCAGAGCATTCTCCCAAATAGACTTCAATGTAGCTTTGAGGAACATAACCACTTAAGAAACTTACGAAGGCTATAAATTTCTTTCAGGAACATCAGGAGAGAGCATAAGACATATTTTAGACCTTTAACAATATTTTTCCACTATCAACAACACTTCTAATCCTCATCTTAATATATCATTATGAAATCAACTCTATTGACAAAAACCATACTCAATACTTCTTTGATTATCATTATACAAGGCATGAAATCCAACCATGAACTTCAGAAACAACATCATACATCAATGTTAGCCCAAACTGAATGTTGTCAACAATGACAATTAATACCAACAATCTTCCTCACTTCTCAAGTGTAGAAAAAAATAATAACTGCAAATAATTCATCAAGTGTTTTCATAAGCCACTAACAACAATCTCATCAACCACTTCCAAAAATATAGCAATCTTCATCAATTTTTGACATCAAATACAACCAACAATTAGTGTTGACATCAATGACAACAACTACCAATATGCAGAGCATTCCAACACACTTTCATCAACACTTTAGTCTACCAGAGAACAGACTGGAACACTATCACTTATAACTTTCATAGAGAAAAGTGTAAAGACTTGAATTCTTGAATATAACACCTTCACAACTCAACCAACTTATCTTCTAAACAACAAGAAAAAAACTTGGACAATGGAGGGATGCAGACCAAAATACTATAACTCTACCTCAGAGTAAACACTATAAATGCCTTAGCAGAATTTTTGAAACTTATCTCAATGTATGGTACACCAAATGATGCAGAGCATGGTGGGCTTCAAATGGTTTTCAAAGATATAAAGCACTAGTTTTTTGAAAGATCACCACAACACTCACAAATTCAATTCAATGAAACATGGTTTCAAAGGCTACAAATACACCAAATGGAGGCTTCAAGACACCAAAATTTTAATGAACCTCTGATACACCTTATACATCACAATATTGACTAAATTAAACCAACCAAACTCCCTTAGAACACTATTTTTCCTATTCTTCCATCACTCACACATATTCAAAATTGGAATAGGTTGTTTTGAAACATAAGCCATAGGGTCCCATTATGCCATTTTTATCTCCACCTTTCATCACAATCTTGCTGCCCCACAAGTTCTCTAACCTACCTAGTTTCCTTCATAAAGGACTGTCATAGCATATCTTTTGAACTAAACCTCTTCTCCAAAACCTAAAGAAAGTTTTGAATACCCTTTTGTAATTTCTTAAACATATTCAAAATTGGAATAGGTTTTTTTGAAACATAAGCCCTTAAAATGGATTGTCCTATTTTTAAGGAGGTTAAATTAAGCTAGTTTCACTAGGTCAATATTGGATTTGTGAACTTTAGGCCTCTACTCACCTCACTAACACCTTAGACACATCAAATATGGTCTAAAAAAGCTTACTAAACCATTTTATATCCCCACCCCTTGACCTTTCTTCAAACCCTAACCTTTAGGCATCACTTTTGCACAAAACCATGAGATTTCTCACCTAGGGCAGCAACAAAACTTAAGCAACATGCTTTCCCCTATATCTACAAACACAACCAACATTGAAAAAATTCTAATCTAACCCATTTAACTGATTTACAAGAGTCTCCATTGGTGGAATGGTTCTTTATTCCACGTTTTAGACTCTCAAACCCTTAAAATGAGGGTTTCAAAATAGTTTTCTAAAAAAGTGCTCTCAATTACTCCAAACTTAATGAAAATCCCTCAAACCACTTTCAATTGGAAGATAACACAATATAATATGAAATACAATTAAGCCTATAGCCTAAATATGTTGTGCAGACCGTATAGTACTTGCAAACAACACGAAAAATGTTGTATCTATAGAAAACAAGGTACTTTTATTCAAAATCTCTTCAAGATACAACTCTCTCTTTTCTTTCTCACCTTCACAAGGCTCTTTAAACATGTCACAACAGTTATCCTTTTTTCCCCTTGAGTTTCCAACATCTAAAACCCTTCCCTTTACAAAATGACTCTTCAAATTTCATTTCTTGCACTTTTTGCAATTTTGACAATATTTGCAAGATTTTACAATGTTTTGACTATAAAAAATCCTAGAAACCTAATCAAATTATTCAAATACATTAAAATGGTCCCAAATATGATCTCATTAAAATCATAATATGATGAAAACTCAAATATTACAAGATTGATTCATGGAGGCATGAAGTTTACATGGTTCCCTGCACCACCAAACAAGGATGATATCAATGTAAACATGTTGTAAGCATATCACAACATGTGTTCTAACCTCCACATCACACTCAGGTCACCATTTTCCTCATACAACATTGTAGACAAGCACCAACACATATCAACTATACAACAACTATCTCTGGAGTATATGCACATTTCAACATACACATTTGGAATGAATGATAGCTCATATTGAGTTGACATAAATGACAACACATATTGCCAAAACTCTCCCCCTTTTTCATTGATGGAAACACCACATGTATCTACAATACTTCTCTCCCCCTTTTACATCAAGGGAAAAGGGCATAGTATCTTTTATTTGTTTTAGCCCAAAAATGTATAAAATTCCCCTTACTATATGATTCCTATAAATAGTGCTCCCCCTGAGATGGAGATGCCACAAAACTAGTTCTATGTACAAAAATATCTTCAAAAACAAACCCAAAATGTTACTGCGATCCTCCACAAAATTGTACAAGGGCACTACTATCTTCTCTTAGTCCTTTACAACTTCTTTAGAAGGTAGGATATTCTTATAAATTACCTTATGTTGCTCCATAGTTACAACCCAATCTACTTTTCTAAAGTGAGAACATTATTTTGGTATTTGAATTGTATGCACAAATCCTCAATCTCATCTATATTTCTTGGAGCCTTCATTTTCTGGTCTACCTACTTTTATTTGACCAACAACCTAGATAATGATGCAAGCAACACATTGGTTGCTTCTCTTAACAAGTTGAATTGTTTCTTTAACTGCCCTCTCTAGTCCAAAAGCAATATTAACTGCAAATGAATTTTTATTGTTTGAGCTCTTATTGATCTATTCATATCCCTTGATAAGTAATATGCCTCAACCAATTTGGTAATCTGTGACTCAATGGATTCAATATTATCTTTGATGTTCCTAGTGGAGCTTGGCCACTTCAACAAAAGTGATACAAATTAGTGACTTCATTAGCACATTATTTGAACATTTTCAAATTTTCTTGTAATTTATTGTGCATTGGCACACTGGTCAGTTGCATCAACCACTCTTTTGTCTTTTATTTTTCTCAAGGCCTATTGTTCTACTTTTTACTCCAAGTGAGAGGAGTGATCCTTGAAATAATCCATTAAGAGCTTTAACTTTTGTTTCATCAACAAGGAAGCATCAATATTTACCTCACTTAATCCTTGAATTATTTTCACAACAGCATCAGTTAGTCCTCCTTTTCACATGTTCCTATAGAT
Source organism: Sequoia sempervirens (assembly GCA_007258455.2). Lineage (NCBI taxonomy): Eukaryota > Viridiplantae > Streptophyta > Pinopsida > Cupressales > Cupressaceae > Sequoia > Sequoia sempervirens. The sequence continues at coordinate 76,995,421 of VDFB02000008.1, forward strand.
TTCCCTTGCAAATGCATGAATAATATCACCTAGTTAAAAAAATTGGAGGGGAGAAATATTTCACAAATCAACATGTCCCTCATGTGTAGGAATTTGCAAAAACTAGGGTATCACCACAAGTTGAAACAACATCTGTAGTCCTAGTAGGTCTTTGAAAGAATCTGAAGAAGAGGAATTTTGACCTTATTGAAAGAATCATCTTTATTTTGAACATCCTCAATATTATCCTTCTACTCACCATTTCCTGACTTTTTTAGAGGAGGAATATTATGTTCTTTATCAGAGCTAGTGTTATATGGAGGAGAGACACTCATTTTACTTTGACCTTCTACAACATTTCCACTTGTGTTCTCTAGAGAAGCAATCTCCTAATTCTATTTGAAATTTTCAATAGTTTCATCACCTCCAATCACATTTTCCTCAAAAACTAATAAATCTATGTCATGAGCAAACACATCAGGCATATCCTATTCATCATTCTTTAATCCTTCTAGTATTTTTTCTATCTTTTCTTTAGTTTCTTTCTCCTTCCTCTTTATTTCTTCTTTATCCTTCCCCATCGGTGTATTTATTCTTTGTTTGGCTCTTAATTATTGTGCCTAATATTGAGACAATTTTACTCTTTCTTCATGAGAGATAGATACACCAGCCTTTTCTAATGCTTTTTGTCTCATCCTAGCTTCTTCAACTATAGCTTCATTCCTTTTTTTTTTTGAGTACCTCTACTAGACTCACTAGAATTTGATCAATGATTTCATTTAGAGCCATGTTAAAGCTATGAATATACATAATTATTTTCTTTTCAATTGTGGACTTGTCAACAACAAAAATCTCATCATATAGTGCAGCAACCTCTTTTAGTGTATCATGTTGAATGATTGCATTGATAGTAGCCTCAAGCTATAGAGGCACATGTTCAATTGTTTCCAAATGATTCTTTCTTGTTTTCTTTTTCTTTCCCTCTTCTTTGGATCTTTCTTCTTCTTTTCCTTGTCGTGTTTTCTTGTCTCTTCTTTTTAACATATAATATTTCATTTCTTCTTCTTCATATTCTTCATCATCATTGAAATTTACAAGATTAATATTTTCCCTACTTTCTATTTTCTTGGTTGTTGGCTTCCTTCTTTTAGTAGTCATAGTTTTAGTAGAATTTTTCCTTCTACTAGGAGGTTTTTTAGTAGTTTTGGAAGGTTTATTAGAGGTGGTACTGGTAGAGGTAAACCTACTTGTCCTTTCAAGGCCTTGTGGAGTTTGTGGAGTGGTGGCAAGAGCTTGTGACATAATTGTAGAACTCTTAGGAGTTCCAAACATCTTATTCAAAAAAAAATTCATCTTTTCAACCTTTTCGTCCACATTATTTTTTATCATTTTGTTGGTTATTTCTTCATAAGTGCCAAATATTTCAATAGTGATATCTTTAGGCTTACTGAGAAAAAATTCAACATAAGCTCAATCTAATCAGATCCAAATACCTCATAGGGAAACTTTTTAATCTAAGAAATTCTTGGTTCAACTGCCTCCATATAACAATTGTCTTTATCTACCATAAAGGTGATAACATACTTATATCTTTCTACAACTTGAGAGGGTATCCTATCCCTCATTTGCATCTCATTTTGAAAGGTTTTAAGAATCCCCAAAATAATGTATCACATTGTTTAATATCAAGAAAATTATGCATGTATTCCCTAATCTAGTGTGAAATAGGGATGTCCCCTCTCTAGACCACATTCGTTATGCCAGGTAATTCCTTCATAAAATAGAACATAAGACAAATAATCAAGGATCCATACCAAAATTTGTATCCTAAATCCTTGGTATTTTACAAATTCTCTAGTAACTACAATTGGAAGGCCTCATAGAGGTCATAATCATTTCCTTCCTTCACTATCTGATGAGTAATGTAGATGGTGGTTGCGATAGTGGACCCTTCATAGTTTGTATAATAATTTTTTTATGCAATACCCATCATGGCAATCAAACCCCTAGGTCAGAGATAGCATCCATAGTTAGGGTTCTTTTATCAAATTTTGCTTCAATAAGCTTCATGACTAAATCATTCTTTACAGTCTTCAATACTGGAACTGGTCCAGTAGAGATCAATCCAATCACATCCTTGATAACATTCTTAGTGATCAAGTAGGGTTGATCAAGAAAAAAGATGTCTTCATGAATTTGGCTCAAAATGATTCTAACCCATTCATCTTCAAAGAAAAAATTGGGAAAATCCTTCCATATATCTAATCCTTTTTCCCCCACACTTGCATACTCTGGCTTGAGCTAAAAATAATCACCTAGGAAATGATTGTATCTGAGTTATTCCATCTTCAAATGGTTGTATTCATTTAGCTATGAATGAATATAGATTTAGACATCTTCTAAATGTAGTACCGTTGATGGGAACATAGGAGAATGCTTCTTCTTTGTTAGTTTCTATATATTTGCACAAATGTTTCTTAAATTTTTGTCTTGGCTTCTCAATAGCATTGATGATAATTTGTGTAGTCGTGATAACACTTTCTAGAACTAGGGTTTTTCAAACAAACCAAAGAAATACCTGTGACTATTTTTTATAGGGTTTGTTTGCCGCGTGTTGAAAACCTTATTCACTTCCTTAGCTCTTGCACACACTTGTTATAGTTCAAATGAGATCAATTTTGATCAAATAAGAACTAAATATATTTCTCACAAAACCTAGTTGCTCTACATTAAATGCATTTGACATTGGTAGCTTTATACAATCTATGATGTCACAGAGATCCATAATATTTTAGCACACTTTCATAGAGAGTGTGTTTAATCCATATCTTTGAGAAAACATATCCATTTCACCAATAATCATTATGTTGAAGACTTCAACATCTTATATTTTATATTGGTTTGAAAATATTCATAATTGCAACTCCTCATGAGCCAATACTTTATTTTCAGTTACCAAAGGTTTCATCTACACCATATTGAGGTACAGATCCATTCTTTACTTCACTCTCTTCCTTATTTTTTCATAATTTTTCCATTTCCTTCTTTTTATAACTAATGATAGAATTCCTTTGAGGAGAAGACATTGCATTCTTTCCTTTTGTATAATCTTTCAATGTTTCCATATTTATTGCAATTATAGCAGGTGATACTAGCTTGTAGAGCATAGTTACTTATTCTCACATTATATCTACAATTAAAAGCCCTATGACCAAACTTATTGCATGTGTAGGAGTAACCATAGAAGGATTGAGAAGTTATATCATTATTATTCCTTATCATTTTACTTATGCATTCATTAGCCTTATGACCAAAATTATTGCAAGTATAGCACTAGTGATGAAATGATTGAGAGTCCATAGAATTATACCTTGGAGGCCTAAATGAATTATGATTCATCTTGCTTCTACACTCAACTTCCTTATGAAAAAAATTATTGCAAACTTAGTAGTTACCATTGAACTTGATAGGAGTAGTTTGTTTGGGGGAATGCTTTCTAAAATTCTTTTTCTATTTTGGATAGGAATAAATCCACCTTCTCTCTTGATATCTTTATTTATCTTTGCATCTCTAGAGGATGCTCCCTTAGGATTTTCAATGCAAGATTTCTCCTCCCTTATTTCAGACTTCCCTTCTTTGAAGTTAACATATATATTTGTAGATGCACTAGATATAGGACTTTTCCCCTTTTCAAAACCAAGACCAAATTTCTCTTTTGATGCTTTTTGAGAGTTGATCAACTCATCAATAATTTCATAACCTCCTCTTAGTTTGAAAACTTTATCAATTTTCTCTTTTTTCTTTTTTAAGTTCCTTTATGAGAGATACAATCTCTTCCTCAAGCTTTAAAAATTTAGTAGTTTTATCATTGAGTTTGGTATTCAATCAATCCTCAATCCTCTTGCCTTCTTCAAATTTGAATTTTAAATTTTATATCACATCTTCGGCTTCTTTGATTTTAGTCTCACTTCCATTTCCTTGTATTTGATATTTTAGTTTTATAATCTCTTCTTTTGACTCTTTGGCTTTTTCCGTCAATTTTTCAAGTGTTTCTTTTGAATTTTCCAGCATGCACTCATATTTGATATTTTGTAATCTTGATTCATTTAGATATTTGAGAGTAGACTAGAGTTTTTCAAAATCAACTTCACAATCATTTGGACTGGTGTCCCAACCTTCAGGTTCCATTACTTCTAGATCTAGTTTTGGAATGAATTTTGAAATAACACCAATACACTAAGATTAGGGATGAATCAATGATAACAAATTTTCAACACATTAAAATAGTAGACAAGATTAAAGATCAAGAAAAATAGCACACACATAAGAAGACACCCAATATGCATGGAAAACCCTAGAAGGGAAAAACCAACGTGAGAAAAGTTTCTTGAGTCTACTACTCAAATCCAACCTCACAATAAAATATATTACATATGTTTTGTAATCACCCACTTACAGGTAGATTAACACCCAAGATAATGTTTTGAGGCACCAATCTCTTAGTACACTACACAATAAAGACAATATTTTGAGGCCCCAACCTCAAGGTACTCTACAAACCTGATTGAGCACCAACCCAATCTTTTTGAGGCACCAACCTCTTACAAAATTACAAGTTAATATATGCAAAATATTGGTTCTTCTTTAACCTTAGAATACACATCTTTTTCTCCTTTATACTACAACACATAAATCCACTTAGTCATTCAACTTTTCTCACATAGCTTCTCCAACAATCTAACACTCCTTGAGCCAAACAACCACTAGCATCATTTAATGCAATTGCTATTTTGGCATCTAACAATCTTAGGTTTTGATCTACATTTAATTTCATATTCCTATATGCTCAATCTTGTTCTAAATTCAATGTATTTTCTATTTTTAGCAACCTACAAACCCTAGATCAAATACACATTAAATGATATATCTTACATGATTGATCTATAACAAATATCCTTCAGACTACTTCATCAATTGAGCATTAATTGTATTTTTTATTCCCTTCAATCACTAATTGAATTGTTACTAGAATGGTTACTTCATTTTATGTGCAAACTTCTCATTCATTCAATCTGTAGGAAACTGATCATGAAACTCTCACCATGATCTACCAATCACCAACTAGCCATTATTGCATTTAAAACCTAATCATTGATTTGGTCAGTTTAAACCTGGGTCATAGATCTCTATCACCTTCCTTATGATTATTTATTTTATGCTTAGGAATTTAACATCATTTATGTGATATGAAGGAGATGCACGATGTAATGAGGAACTGATAGTTGTCACCTTGAACACATGTCGATATTCTACTCTCATATTTCTTTATCACAACTTTCTTAGTGTGGAACAATTCACAACAATGATGTGAATTGATTTTGTGATGCAATCGTTGTGTGACACCTATCATCAAAAACTCTCCTTTATGCTGAAATACTCTCCATTTATTTTCCTTAAGACTTTGCTGACATCGTGTGAGTACACTTGTCATCATACCACACTCCCACACCAGTCAACCCAACATTCTTGTAGAATGGCAGGTTTCTACCACCTGTCATGCACTTTTTGGTTTCATACATTGGCCTTACCCTTTTCCACCTTCCTACCATTTGCAGACCATCACACCAAACACGAAAACTACAAACTATGAAATTCCTTTAAGATGACAGAAGTTGGGGTTTGGGGTTCCTTCATAACCCTTCCATCTCTTTGTACTTAGTTAAGGCATAAGCCTTAGCTCTGATCCATGAAGCCCAAAACCATTTTGGGGGTCGAGGTTCACACATACCACTTACCACTTATTAGACTTTATGGCAATGCGTAAGCCTTCCTACCAACCCATGAACTCCAAAGTCTTTTTGGGGGTCGGGGTTTGGGTTTCCTACATACTCCATACTCCACTTTCCATTAAGGTGTAAGCCTTAACCCCGATTCCTAAAGTTTGAAATCCTTTCTAACTCCTTTTCCTTTGTGCATTCAATATGAGGTACACCCAAAGTCTGAAGTTCAAACCTTTTTGGACTTAGCTCAATCTTTCTTCAATTTTTCTAGGGAATTTGGTAATAAGTATGACCAAAGACCGATATTCAAAACCATGTAGTATTAGGTAAGCCTCAAGCCTAAAGTCTTATTTATGATCAAACTTGGCTTAATTTTTCTAACTCTTTATTGGCAAGTGGTAAAAGGTAAGCCTGAGGCCCAAAGCTTGAACTTCCTCAACACTAAAAGGCTTGCATTGCAACTTCAAATTCATCATTTAGAGCGAGACCACTTGACATCAATGACCATCATGATTGGCCATAAACTCCCTTTTAACATTAATGGCAATCAAATTTCCAACAATCTCCCCTTTTATCATTGATGGAAAAACTAAATTATCTACCAAAACATCACCATCTACTCAGAACAACAGTCAATTTTCCCCCTTTGGCACACACTATTCACATCCATAACTCCCCCTTTGACATATCTTACCTTTTTGAAAAATAGGGAGAATTTTTCTCAATTTATCCCCCTTTGACATCAATGGAAATGGGACTCTTCAGGACACCTACTACTACTAATGTTCTCCCCTTTTGACATACCATGCAAAGAGAAAGAAAGTTTCTAAGACTCTGCAACCATCAAGTCATTAGAATTTTGTAAAACCATGCATACCTAACTTGACTTCTTCACACTCTTCCAAAGTTGTATAAATCTTGTTGTGAAGCCCCCCTTGGACTCATGCCCTATCACTAAAATTTAGTGATATGATGTGGGAGAAATTACTTCCAACTTCTAGCTCAGATATTCAAATTTCTCTTTGGGAAGAGGCTTGGTGAATATATTTTCCACTTGATCTTTGGCTGACACATAATCCATGTAGACATCCTAATCTATTACCTTTTCTCTCAAGAAGTGATTATTGATTGATATATGCTTGGTCCTAGAGTGCATCACTAGATTCTTTGATATGTTTATTGCAATTGCATTGTCACAAAGAATAGAAACAGTTTCCTTGTACTCTACCTTGATATATTTAAGGATTTTCTTCATCCATAACACTTGAGTACAACATGCCACTACTACCACATACTCTGCTTCAACCATTGAAAGAGTAATCGACTCTTTCTTTTTTCTCATCCACAAAACTTTTTATTTCTAAGGTAAAATGAACCTCCACTAGTGCTTCTTCTATCATCAACACTTCCTGCCCAATCAACATTTGTATATGTTTTCAAATTGAAGTATTCACTTTTAGGGTACCATAATCTATATTCAATAGTACTCTTCATAGTTTTAACATGTGTCTCCTTACGAGAAGATTGAAATCTAGCAACCATGCAAATAGCTTGCATGATATCCGGTATAGTTGTTGTAAGATATAAAAGACTTACAATATTCCATCTTAAATCTTGTGAGAATTTCCTTAGCATAATTAGTTTGAGATTTGAATATCCCATTATTAGTTTGTGCTATTTGTAAACCAAGGAAGAAAGAAAGTTCTCCAAGCATAGACATCTCAAATTCATTTTGCATTTGAATGGAAAACCCTTTACACATTTTTTCATTGTTGCCATAAAAAATGATTTCATTTACATACACATCAACAATTATCATATGCTCACCTTCACATTTGAAATACAAATTATTTTCAACAATACCTTTTTTATACCCTTGTTGTTGAAGATATTTGTCTAACCTAGAATACTAAGCCCTAAGGGTTTTTTTTAAACCATACAAATCCTTTTTCAATATGTATACATAATCTTTTTGTTTAGTCATAATAAACCCTTCAGGTTGCTCCATATAAACTTCCTCATCTAGATAGCCATTAGAAATGTATATTTTACATCTATCTATTATACTTTGAACTTTTTATAAATTGAATATGCAATAAACATTCTAATGATTCAAGCCAAGCAACAAGTGCAAATGTCTCATCAAAATCTATACCCTCAACTTGAGAATAACCCTATCATACAAATCTAGCTTTGTTTCTTGTTATCTTCCCATCTTCATCCAATTTATTTCTAAACACCCATTTTGATCCTATGAAATTCTTATCAATAGGCCTTCGAACAAGTTCCCAAGTTTGATTTTTCTCTATTTGACTAATATCTTATTTCATTGCTTCAATCAAAATTTCCTCCTTACTAGCTCATTCAAAGTATTTAAGTTATATTTCATATATTTAATAATACTTTACCTGATCTTGTTGAGCAAGCTTTCTTCTTGTCATGACACCATCAATTTTGTTACCAAAAATTTTCTTCTCAGAATGATTTCTTTTGACAAATTTGGGTGGTGATTTTGGAGTAGTATTTGGTTTCTCTTCTTCTGTAGATTATTCTTTCTCTTCATAAATAGGTACCTATGAATGCATGTCATCTTTGTGTAACTGCAGAGAGTGATCTTCATCCACTCTCGCATTCACACTTTCAACTATTTTTTGTAACCTTTTATTGTAACACTTGTAGGCTTTTCTTGTAGATGAATAACTCAAAAATATTCCTTCATCATATCTTGTCTCAAATTTAGCCAAGGTGTCTTCATCACTTCTTATAAAATATCTACTTTAAAATATTTTAAAATATTTCATAGATGCAAGTATGCCTTTCCATAACTCATATGGATTTTTATCATGATTCACTCTTAACTATGCTTTGTTGAGAATGTAAACAGCAATTTGAACTGCTTCCTTCCAGTATCTATGAGGAAGTTTGGATTCATTGAACATTTTTCTATCCATGCCTTGAACCATTCTATTCTTTATCTTCACAACTCCATTTTGTTAAGGTGTTCTAGCTATATAAAAATGTCTTCTAATTCCATGTTTTTCACAATACTCGTTAAATTCATGTGAAGTGAATTATCCACCTCTATCTGACCTCAAACATTTAATTCTTGAACCAATCTCATTTTTAACCATATCTCTAAAAAATTTGAACCTTTCTAAATCTTGAGATTTATATTTAATAAAAGTTACACCTAGCATTCTTGAATAATCATCTATTAATAACATGAAATACCTTTCTCCATTGATGCTTTTGGTTCTTGTTGGTCTACAAAAATTTGTATGTATCAACTCTAGAGGCTTTGTAGTTGAATATTCTTTTGACTTGAAACTGAACCTCAGTTTCTTTCCTTTAGGGAATTCTTTACAAAGAGTGTTTGTTGGTTTGACAATATTATGTATATATTTGGCTGCATTCTTCTTGCTGACTTTCACAAGATTATCAAAGTTAATGCGACCCATCCTTTTGTGACATAAGAAAATTTCATCGATTTGACCCAATAGACACCTCCCACTTTTTACTTCATTTAAATGGTATAAATTACTACTTGTTCTGATTGCCTCAACAACAAGTCTACTAGAGCTATCTTTCCTTATTTCACATCCATTAGCATAAATTAATAGATTATATCCTTCATCACACATCTGACTAACACTAAGAACATTATGTTTCAACCCTTCTACATATAAAAAATCTCGAGCATTAGTCTTACCATCTATACATAGTCTACCTTTTCCAATTTTCTTAGCAGTAGTATTATCACCAAAATTGACTGTACCACAATTACATTTCTCCAAACTAGTTAATTTACTCTTATCTCCAGTCATATGACTAGAGAAACCACTATCAATCACCCAAGGATTTGATTTTCCTTTGGCATGAAATGTTGTTTGGACTAACATTGATTCTTCATTCTTCATCTCAATCATCTTCTCTCTCCACTACCTCTTAGTTTTTTCTCCTTTTCCTTAGAACTTTGTGTAGATTGTTTATTCTCTACAGAGGGTACAATTTTTTTCTTTTCACTTGCATGATTATGAGCAAATCTGGTTTTCTTAGGAGAAGTAAACATCTTTCTCTTCTATCTAGAAGACTATAAAAACTTACTTCTACAAAAATTAGCAATGTTCCCATAGTTATTACAGTTATAACATACATCATTTAGGGCACTTAAAGAAGCAAAATCATTCTTTATTACAAAATTATGTCTATAATTTCTCAGAGATCTAATTTTGCAATCTATAACTTTATTCCCATACTAATTACATGAAAAATAATAACCATGGAAAGCATAATTAAACCTAGTTTGTCTTTTATGTTGGCCTCTAGATCTCCTCTTTGGACTGTGCACCTTGATGGATCCATTATATGATTTCTTGAGATCTTTAGTCTTCTTATGCTTCAAGGACCCTTTATCCTTCTCAAAATATTCATTGCAATCTTTTTCATGCTTCGTGTCAGACTTCTCTTCTACTTTAAAATTATCATATAAATTAGTAGATGCACTTTTAGTGTGACCTTTACCCTTTTCAACTTGAGACCAAAATTTTCTTTTGCAGGCTTTTGTGAGTTGATCAATTCATCAAGTATCTTAGAACCACCTTTTAGCTTCAAGCCTCTACTAATCTGCTCTTTAACCTTCTCTAATTCTTTTCTTAGAGAAACAATTTCAGCCTCTAGATTTTGGAATTCTTCTAGTTTGTTCTTCAAATCCAGATTAGTCATCTCTTCAATTCTCTTTGACTCTTCAAGCTACAACTTGAGGTATACAATAATGTTTTTCAGATTCTTTAATCCTTAACTTGTATTTTTCATTATATTTTCTGGCATCACTCAAATCTTCTAACGTAGAAACTAGTTCACCTTCCAAATCAACCTCACCTTCTTCCTCCTCTTCAAAATCTTCACGTTCTTTAATATCTTCAGCCATAAATGCAACTTCACCTACTTCATAATCTTCACTTGCATAGGAGAAATCATCTAGAGAACTAATTTATTTATCCACATAAAGACTCTTCTTCTTTTTGCCATAGTTCCTCTTTTTATATTTGTAAACTTCTTAACTCTTGGAATTATCTCCCTTTCCCTTTTCATTCAATGGAAACTTTGAGGCATGATTTCCTAATTTATCATAATTAAAACATTTGAAAGGAAGCCTACCTTTGTATTTTCCAGTGCCCTTCTTTAGCTTTCTAACAAAGTTCTCTTCTTCTTCATTTGAGCTAATGTTAAATTTTGAATCTTCTTTAATCTTCTTGGTTTTGGAGGTATTGAATGCAACTTAACCTTTTGTTGATACAATATTCTCATTTCTCATTTCATATGCAGTTAGGGACCCAAACAATTCATCCATAGAATATGTATCCAAATTTTAAGCTTCTTCTATCACAAAGACCTCAGAATCAAATCGTTGTGGGAGTGACCTCAAGACCTTTTTTACAATAACCTTGTCTTCAATACTCTCACCCAAACCTCTGATTGCATTCACTACCTCATCTACTCTAAGCATGTATGCTGCAATATTTTCATCGTCTTTCATCTTAAGTGTCTCAAACTTTCCTCGATGAGTTTACAAATTTTCTTGTTTCACTTTAACATCTCGATCATAGATATTGTTTAGTTTCTCCCATACTTCTTTAGCATATTTAATAAACCACATAGAATAGCATTTTTAGATTTGGCATTGTTTTCATAGTATTTCTTTTTGTTTGTGTCAATAGTAGGAGTTGTTGGTGCATTAAAACCATCTACAACTGACTACCATACATCAAATCCAAGAGAGGTTAAATAAGTTTCCATTATAAATTTCCAAAAAGCATAATTTATTTCATCAAACAATGGAGCTTTGTTTGAATGAAATCCTTCTTTTCCATCCATAGTGTTCTTGAAACGAGATCTACCTTAAATTGATTAAAATTTCTTCAAGGAACCTTGCTTTGATTCCAATTGTTTAAAGAATACCAATACACTGAGAGGAAGGTGAATCAGTATATACAAATTTTTGACACATTAAAGAAATAGACAAGATTAAATATCAAGCAAAATAGCACACACATGAGAAGACACCGGATATACGTGGAAAACACTAGAAGGGAAAAACCACAGTGAGAAAAGTTTCTTGAGTCTACTACTCAAATCCAACCTCACAATCAAAGATATTACGTATGTTTTGTAAGCACCCACTTATAGGCACATTGACACCCAAGACAATGTTTTGAGGCGTCAACCTCCTAGTACACTACATGCATCAAAGACAATTTTTTGAGGCCCCAACCTCAAGGTACACTACACACTTTATTGAGCACCAAGCCAATTTTTCTAAGGCACCAACCTCTTACAATATTATAAGTTCATATGTGCAAAATACTAGTCCGTCTTTAACCTTATAATGCACCTCTTTTCTCCTCTATACTACAACACACACACATCCAATTAGTCATTCAAATTTTCTCACATAGATTCTCCAACAAGCCAACTTTCTTTGAGCCAAAAAACCATTGACGTCATTCAATTCAATTGTTATTTTTGATATTTGTCAATCTTAGGTTTTGATCTGCATTTAACTTCCTTTTCATGTATGCTCAATCTTGTTCCATATTTTATGTATTTGCTATTTTTAGAAACTTACAAACCCTAGATCAAATACGAATTAAATGATATATCTTGCATGATTGGTCTATAATAGATCTCCTTCATATTACTTTGTCAATTAAGTATTAATGGTATTATTTATTCCCTTCAATCACTAACCATATTGCTATTGGAATGGTTACTTCATTTTCTGTCCAACCTACTCATTCATTCAATATTCAGGCTATCAATCATGAAACTTGCACCATGATCTACCAATAACCAACCAACCATTATGGAATTTAAAACCAAATCATTGATTTAATCGGTTTAAACCTGTGCCATAGACCTCTATCGCCTTCCTTATGACTACAGTTTTATGCTTAGGACTTTAACATCATTTTCATGATATGAAGGAGATGTGTGATGCAATGAGGAACTACCAGTTGACACCTTGAACACATGTCAATATTCCACTCTCATATCACTTTATCACAACTTTCTTAGTGTGGAATGATTCACAACAATGATGTGAATTGATTGAGTGAATGCAATCATTGTATGACACCTATCATCAAAACTCTCATTTATGCCGAGTGAATACTCTACATTTTTTTTCCTTAAGACTTTGTTGACATCACATGAGTACACATCTCATCATACTGAACTCCTGCACTAATCAACCCAATTCAACCCAACCTTCTTGCAGAATGGTGGGATTCTACCACCTGTCATGCACTTTCAAGTTTAAGTCATCGGCCTTACCCTTTGCCACCTTCATACCATTCGCAAACCATCACACTAAAAATTGAAAATACAAACTCTAAAGCACCTTTGAAATGTCAAAAGTCAGGGTCCAGGGTTCCTTCATACCCCTTCCATCTCTTTGTATTTAGTTAAGGTGTAAACCTTAGCTCTAACCCACGAATCTTGAAACCATTTTGGGGGTCAAGGTTTGCACATACCATTTACCACTTACCAGAATTTATGGTAAGGCGTAAGCCTTCCTACCAACCCACAAACTACGAAACCTTTTTGTGGATCAGGGTTCAAGTTTCTTGCATACTCCATACTCCACTATCTATTAAGGCATAAGCCTTAACCCCGATTCTCAAATTATGATGTCCTTTCAAAATTCACCTTTCTAACTCCTTTTCCTTTGTGCATCCAATACAATGTATGCTTGAATTCCAAAGTCTAAACCTTTTCAGACTTAGCTCAATCTTTTTTTTATTCTTCTAAGGAATTCAGAAAGAGGTACGATCAAAGATTGATTTCCCAAACCATGTAGTATCAGGTAAGCCTCAAGCCTGAAGTCCGATGTCCTATCAGAATTGGCTTAATTTTTCTAACTCTTTCCTTCTTTGGCAAGTGGTATAAGGTAATCACGAGGCCCGAAGCCCAAAATTCCTAAACACTTCAAGGATTGCACCACAACTTCAAATTCATCATTTAGAGTAAGAATTCTTGACATCAATGATGATCATGACTGGCTATAAACTCCCTTTGACATCAATGACAGTTAAATTTCCAACAATGAATATATCATTGATCTTTGCTATAGACCCCATGTATTCAAGAGTAGGATCTACCTGAACTCTTAAGATTCTCACTTGGATCTAATACCAATTATTGAACACAATGTAGTTTTTATAGGGGTGGGTGAATCGGAATATATTAAGATTTAACCATTTCCATTTGTAGATTAAACATAACATCACATTAACTAAAAGAAGAGTAGAAAAGAAAACATGCACCACACAAGAACACTAATATTTTTATGTGCAAAACCCAATGAGTGAAGAACCACAATGAGAGTTAACTCACAATATATTAATCTCAATTTACTTATAAACATTACAATGTTTTTTAAGGCTCACTACCTATGGACTTGCAAACTAAGGTGTATAACCCTAGGGAAAGATACAGAGGACCTAATGAGACTCACTATCTTAGAGTAGGATACATGAAAATTAAAATGAGAAATATGAATATGAACTACTATGAAGAAGCATCTAAGATGTTGTAGTCTCTTTTTTGCACAATTATCCCTTCACACCAACTTCACACACTTCATCTTCAACAGACTACTCAATCACAATTCTATCACATTCAATTCCTTGACAAATGGATTTGATATTTTATATATATCCTCCACAACAACTCAAAACCTTAATTAGGTCAGCTCCAAACATGTATAATATTTGTAAGAAAAATATTTGTGGATCAACACACAACATTACAAGGTCAAAATACATCATAACACATTCACCAAAACAATATTGATTAATCAAGATTAATCACAGATGAAGGAAACAAGTTTGTCGGCCCACATAATGATAACACCACCAAAACTACCATTTGTTCATCTTTACACCATCGATGAGACATCAAAAAGACCATGTGAACTAAGATGTGAACAATTTAGTTCATGCATAATATCTCCTCAACATTTTCCTAAAGTGTTTGATCATTATATGCTAGTGCAACTGAAGAAACCCATTGAATATACAAGAATAGAGCATTCCAAAAAAACTAAAGCAAATTGTCACTTAAAATCTGATCTTGCAAACTACTAAAACACCAAAAACTATAAAGAAGTGTCCATTTAACATTACTGATCATTTCTTCAAAACTGCAAGTCTATCACTTCTCTTTCGAAGGAATGTGGAGCATTCCAACATGCATTCATCAACACTTTAGTCTGCTAGAGCATAGACCAGACAACTATCACTTATAACTTTCACATTGCAAGGTGTAAAGAGTTGAATTCTTGAATACAAGACCTTCACATCTTGACCAACTTATCTTCTGAACCACAAGACAAAAACTTGGATTACGGAGGGATGCAGACCAAAATACTATGACTCTTCCTCAAATTAAACAATGTAAATGCCTTAGCAGATTTTTTGCAACTTATCTCAATGTTCGGTACACCAAACAAGGATGATATTAATGTAAACATGTTTTAATCATATCAGAACATGCATTCCAACCTCTATATCACACTCAGGTCACTATTTTCCTTATACAACATTGCAAACAAGCACCAACACATCAACTATAAAACAACTATCTTTGGAGTATATGCACACTTCAACATTCACATCTTGCATCAATGATAGCTAATATTGAGTTGACATCAATGAAAACACATATTTCTAACATATACATTTTTCTAATTGAGAGATTTGTAAACCAAGAAAGAATGATAACTTGCAAATCATTGACATTTCAAACTCTTTTTGTATTGCATACTAGAACTATATGATCCCATCTCTTGTGGTCTTGTTGATCTTGTTAGTCATTAATGGTTTATGTCTTATATTTTCTATTCTTTTATGTTAGATAATAGACACAATTAATGGTTTTTCCTATACAACGAAGATGTTCATATTCTTGATTAATCTTATCTAACTAATGGTTGTGATTTCTTGTGATAGCTAGATGAGTTCCATTTTCTTGTCCACGTAAGTATGCAATGATTGAGATGTTTAGTTATTAGTAATATTATTATGTATATTAAGTGGATTACATTTTGTTAGGTGATTATATTCTATGGGTGTGAGTGAAATATATGTGAAAAATTAATGTTGGATCCTTTGTGATTATGTGTGTGTTGAGGGTTGTTTTCAATAGGAGTTCCACTTATTAAGTTGTACATGAATAGTTATTTTGTGTGTTAAAATAAAGCATTTAAGTTATGTGAATGAATGGTTGAATTATGTCAAGCTTGAAAATGTGAGCCATGTGTAAGTAATTTTGGGAGAGTTATGAAACCCCTAGATCTCGAAGTGGATTAAATAGCAATCCTATGTTTTGATCATGATGTTAGTTGCACACCAACAGTGCAAATAAATCCTCACAGTCAGACCATGGAAACCTATCTTTACTTGAAAGATTGAACTAGGACAACCTAAATCTTAGGCTAACTCATCTTAATACCAAGGCTCATTTGTGTCAAGTCTTGACCATAATAGGTTCGCATCAGGGTTCATTGAGATAATTTTGTTAATCATGAGGGGTAAAAAGTCTTTCTGGTTTTCAAAGGAATCATAGGGATAGGTAAAAGATAATCTCAAACTGGTCATTTAACAACTTCATTTAATTGATAACTTTGCAATAACATTCGTGAACTCCAAATAACTTTTCTTTCACTTAAGTATATTTAGCTTTAAACATTCAACAATATCATGGAATCAAAATATTTGCAATAAAATTTCCATTCATTCATCTCTATTTTGAAACATTTTCTGAAATTTAAACATTTTATATTCTAAAATAAAGTTTCAAAAGTACTGAAAAAGTAAATTTTCTCCCAGGTATTATCCACGCATGCCTCAAGAATTAGCCAAACCAGATCAAACCATTCCATAGATCACTAAATTTCTTCACAGTTTAGCACAAAATGATGTAATATTTTAAAGAGAGGGGGATTATTTGACACCAAATAAGGTATGTATGCACCCTTAAATGATGCAACACACAATGTTGTTTAGCAAGAACAAACAATCAGCTACATAAGATTTCATATCAAGAGGTAGCTTTTAAAGTGGCTCTAAAATTGATTATCTTCTAATTGAACATACAAGTTTTTAATCTGGAATGGAAAAAAAATAGGAAAATGAACAAAACTTAAAGAAGATTTGGTTCTCCAACATCCACAAATTCTGAACTTAAAAATAAAAGTAAAGTAGTAAAAAGCCTTTTATAGGAACAAGGCCCAAAATTTTGAACTTAGGTTCATCAAAGAGAATCATAAATAGAAAATTAAAAAGCAGCACATGGAAGATGCCAGTTGTCATCAGAATATTCTAGACAAAGTCAAAGCTTTGACTCCATCAACATTGATCTTCAATTTCAAATCTGCTTCATAAATTCTCTACATAAAACAATATCATTGGTACTCTTCAAATTCTAGAACAAGCCACCTCCATCTGGACCGGGAACAACCTGCAAAACTCATTTCAACAACATATCTTTGTGCTAACCTCTAGCATCTGGTATCTAGTTATTTATCCTTCTTCATTGAACTCTGAGTCTAGGGACTCTTCTTCACCTTTCTTTTGCTAATACCCCCAAAAGGAAACCAATACTTAATGCATACATTCTTTTGAAATCCCTTGAATCACCTTCTAGCTATACTTGAGCCTAGTATAATCTTAAGATATTTGGATGATATTTTCAATCTCCTGCATCTTCTTTATCTCATGTTTGACCATGGCATTCCTACACTTTATAATTTCATCAATAACCTCCTAGTTTAATGAATGAATAGGGTCCTTATTTACACTTTCCAACCACTCCTTGAAATATTTTATCTCTTTATCACCCTACCGTAAAGTTTGGGGATCACAACTCTATTGTGCTAGCATTTCAATAAAACCTTGATCTCTTTCAATCAACTTATTACATCTTTCAATGACCTTTTCAAATCCTTCAACACATTGTATCAAAGCATCACTTTCCTAATTCACTTGTTTCTTCAAATTTTCAAACATCGGAACCTCCTATTCTATGGTTATATTCTCACTTACCAATTCTTGTACATTTTCCAAAATAAGGGCTTTTAAATTTTGTCTCTCAGCATCAGTTTGTTCTTTGTGAAATCTAAATTCTCCTTCTAGTCTCTTGTACTTTTCGTACCAACAGTATGCCTCCTTATGCTTCCCAATGTCATCTATGATTAATTCTTCTCCTTTCCTCACCAAGCACTCCATCCACTCTTCAAATACACAGCTTATGGTGAACTGTTGCAATAGCATCCACCTACTCCTTAGACATAAGTACTAGATTTTGAGGAAATTTAGCTTGTGCTTGATCAGATTGGGCTAGTGACTTAATAAAGTTTTCTAGGTGAGTAATATGTTCTTTCAGCTCTCTTTTCTTTTATTTTATTTTCTAAACCCTTGAAAAATTTGTCTCTAAATTCATTTTCATCTCTTCTAATTCTTGTCCCGAAGATGAGTGTCCAACATTAATAGTTGTCGCCCTATAATCCCTAAGTGTCATCTCATGCTTTCTTTTATCTACCACCAGGGTAGCTATATGGAGTGTTCTTCCTCCATCTGCATTCCTTTGAATAACATTTTTTTTCTTTTCTCTTCACCTAGGTTTAGGGGTTTCCACTTCTTGTATTAAGCTTCTAAGATCTAGAGGCATCAATTCCACCTCCAACAGGGGAGCCATTTCCCTAACTAACCAATCAAGTGCTTCTTCATTATGTTTTGCCTCTTCAACATTTATTTGTTCCTAATTACCTCCATGTTTAAGAACTTGTCCTCTTAAGCCATCAATATTTCCTATCATGCCTCTCAAAACTAGAGCCTCTTCAGTGCTCACTGGAATGGATTCCATATTGCCTCAATTTGTCACTATCTCTTCATTCTCAAGACTTATGTTTTCTTGTCTATCCATTTTCTCAACACCAGTTCTTGGGGTATCACTTTCTTGTTGTCCTGATACACCAGGATTCTCTTCATTTCTCACCCCACCATCCAAGGTTTGTGACGGCTCTCTATTTTCACTCTCAACTTGGTCTTCTCCTAACTTCTCAAAAACCTGTGGTTATTTAACATCATTTATACTACTTCCTAGCGGAAGTTGGGAATCAATTGTATCTTCATAAATAACATTTTCCATAGGATTCTAACTTGTAGTATCCCCTATTTCTTTTTCATTTAGCTTCTCGAGGTTTCATGCCTTTGGGGTGAGTGTTCCTCTTATGAATTCTTCTTCTTCAATGTCTATAGGAATTGGCCTTGTATCTGGCAATTCTTCCACCATTGGTTGTACCATGGGTTTCTCCTTAGATCATTTTTCTTCTACTTGTTTCATCATGGTAGTTCATTTCTCACACTGTTCTCTAATATGTTCTTTATTTATCTCAAAACTCTTTTCTTGAATCATAGGAGTCCTTCCCATTTTTTGTTTCATTGCAACAGTATTAACTGAAGGGGGAGAGGTGAATAATTCTACAACCCTCTAAGATGAAAACCTTGTCTAAGCATGAGTGTGCATTTTCATTCTCACCTCTTCATCAGTCATAGGTTGACCTTTTAGCTTTATTGTGGAAGAAAATTTTGCCATGGGCTTTATTGTCACTTTGACCTTACTGGCCATAGTTTCTTTACACTAGCTAGCTGACGCCAATGAAAGTCTCTAGCTTGGGGCATCATGAGCTCTCTCCTCAACATGTCTAGATGTATCTACTTTACCAACTTTCCTTTTCTTTTTAGTAGGCTCCTCATACCTAAATTCACCTTCTTCTCTATTTCTTCTTTATATTGAGCGGGTATGTGGGCTTTATCCTAGCTTTTATTAAAGCTTTACAATTACCATCAATACAACATTGACTATACATCAAAACTTGTTCAAAAATATCCTCAATAGTTATTATTTATGTCTTTTCATAATCTGGATCTGGGATAGGTTCATCATAAACTTTAATAGTTGAATTATAAACTAAATTCAACACCTCTCCATCATCTATATCCAACTGCTTTGGAATATCATGGAGTTTTAGAATCTTTATTGATTGTAATGACAACCTTTGATATGATCTCTTCCGTACTTGGTGTTCATCATCACAATTAAGAAAAAAATATTCTAGATGATGGACATGAGCATATTTGTTGGCTATCTGTTGGGCAAGATTTCCCTCTGGATCATAATTCTTTTTTTTGGAGTGTAAAGAACTCCAATTTGTACATCTTCAATTCTTCTTCGCAAAAACCAAACTATTTAGCTGCATTGCATTTGTAATTCCCCATTATTATAGGAAATTTGAGAGAACATTTATTGCATGCTACCTTGAAAAGAGCATGGGAAGGCTTCATCAGTCTCACCAATTCCAATAATAACACTTTTTTTTTGCATATCTAGGTAACATGAAGGGTATCCTATGAATCCTTCCACTCTGATGTAGGTGAAAGTGGAAAATTGAATGTACCAACCCCCAACCTACTGAATAATACTCAATGCTTCCAGAGACAACATTTTATCTTTGTCACCTTCCATTATCCTTACTCACTTTATAGAAAACACATCATTAGCTCTTTGTTAATGCTCCCAATATTCATGGATGGTAATCTATGGTAAATGAGCATATATCAAACTATTCCCTAGTTCTCTACCCAGGGTACCAACTCTATTCAATCCTTGTTTATTTTACCTTAGGGCACAGGAATAAATCACATAGGAGGACATAGAAAACCATAAGGAATGTAGGAATGCCCTTATTTTTTCATGCAACTTGTCATTGATAAAACTTCCCAAATGAATTTGCATAGGGCCTTCAAATAATTTTTCTATGAGTATGAACATCCAGGGTTCAAATTTACTGGCATATCTAAGTCCATCTATCCTACTTATAGAGTTATGATGTCTTGAACATCTAGGTTAAACATAGACTTCAAAATCAATTTCATTCACTTCGTAATATCCTCATGGCACCACTTTGTACTCATAATTCTTCTCTTATGTTCTTCTATGCTTAGGTAGGTTTTTCCCATTGTTTTCATATCTAACGGATACATCTGGGGAGATGTAGGGAGCCCAAATGTATATACAATCCCTTTTATAGAGAGGTTTGGATAAACCATCCCTTCCTTTTTGATGATCCTCTTGTTTGGGTCATAAAAATTTAAACATTCCATTACCAATTCAGGGGCTTCTATTCCTGGCAGAAACCCTCCTGCTAAATGCAACCCACTTGCTATAAAATTATTTTAACACTAAGAAGTGTTTTCTTGCCAAGTCCATGTGATGAATTCAATATCATAAAACCACCCTAGATGGGTGTCAGTAATTATCCCACCAACTAGTATGGCTTGCAAAGCAAAATATCGAAATTCCTCTTCTAGCCTCATTTTGGAAGTGCTCATATTTAATTGAATGTCTTGCATTTTTAGCAGATATGTGCCTTGTGTGCGAGTTAGGGTTAAATTTAACTAGTTATCTCCAACAATTCATAAAGCTTTCAATCTACAATTTGGTTAAATTTACTTCAAAATAATTGATATTTTAATTGCCAGGGGAAATTCCATTATCTTGAGACATGCATGTATAAAATAATGAGCATAATTCTAGTTATCTGAAACATACCTAGTTTTTCAAAATGCAACTTCAAAACCCTTGGTAGATATGTTCTTGGTTTCTCGAGTTGTACCTTTCTTTGTGTGCCATAATATTGATCTTGATTCTTTAATGTCCTTAAAAATTAGCAATATAGTGTGAGGTAGAGTGTTATGAAAGCAATTGTGTGCTCAAGGTGGTGCCAAGTACATGTGCAGTTCGCCGCCTTCATTAATTTCCTATTACAATGAATTAATTTCCCTGAATAAAGGTGCAATCATGGCGATTTAGGGTTCAAATCATGAACACCTTGGTTTCTACATAGGGCCCACCATTAGAGAAGAAGATGATGCAGAAGGATTACGTGGCACGCTTGCATGTCACTTTGATTCTTACGAGGAAAAGACTTTATAAGCAAATCCACTTTGGTTACATTACCATTAATTATCACAAGGTTTGAATCCTCTAGTACCAAACCTTGGAAAGATTATCGAGAACCAATACTTTTACCCACCGCGTTAATGAGAACGGGGTGCAAAGAGAGGAACCTGTTGGTGGGTGTTTTTGCACTTCTCAACACAAATAGAACACAAGTGTCCTATCTCTCTTGAAAGGTAATTTTCTACAAACATGTTTCAAAAAATACCCCAAGGTCTCTCAAATGTCAGGTCATGATGGTGCATAAGCAATTCAAGTATGATGTGTGATTTTTTGGTAATCACAAGGAGCCTTTATGGTTCACAAAGCTAGAATTTATAGGTCTGTAATGAAATTTCAAAATTCTAGAAATGGGTACACTATAGTAAAAAAATTAGAACAACAATCTAAAACTCATTCTATTCATCAAATTTAATATTACTATGATGCTATAATTTTAAGTTTAACTTAGATTTGAAAGAAAATTCAAAAGGTTTAAGGTTTAGAGAGTTCTAATTCTAAAACTATGAACAACAGCAACAATGGCAAGTATTATAGTAGAGATAATTCCAAAAACCATTTTTTCTTAACCAAGAGTGTTCTACAGTATCACAAAACCAATGCCATCTTCTAAGGTTGACTTCATATTTTTAGACTATAACATGAATAAACATAGCATACAAATACATAGTTGAACTTCAGTGTAGCAAATAAATGAGCTCAAACTAGATTTACACAATAATCTATCATCAATAGAATACCAAAATCCTAAGCTAGAAATGCATCAAATACTGTAACACATAGTCACCATTAAAGCAGTTCATAAACTAACAAGCTAAAATAGAACTTAAATAGTAAGTAAACTAAGCTTAAAATAAATGTGGAGGTTGAATCATAAAGCTCTGAAGGGACTTTTTCTCTGCAACCTAAACTATCGGAAGGATTTTGCACCTCCACTTGAAAAATTGTAGCAACAGTCTTGAACTTTTGGCAATCGAGCTTTGAATGGTTGTTGGTTTGGTGAATCCTACACCACCCTCATAAATTTTCTTCAGCTAGGTATACTCTACTTTTTGACTTATCTGCACTACTAGGCAAGTCGAGCAGCTTTGGCAACTCTCCATTATTAAGCCTAGTATTCCACGTTTGATCCTACCTAGCACACCCTATTTTTCTTTAGAATTTTGTATCAACACAAGACAATTCGGACAAGGAATGGATTGACAATTTGGTTGAATAGGTGAAGAAATTAACTACCAAAGTTACTCACTTGAGAAACCAAAAAAACTAGCTACAAGCATCACAAAGGAGCATCACAAAGAAGAAATAGTCCCTTCAAAAAATAGAACTTAAACAGTAAGTAAAATAAGATTAAAATAAATGTGGAGGCTGAATCATAAGGCTCTAAAGGGACTATTTCTCTGCAACCTAAACTATCGGAAGAATTTTGCACCTCCACTTGAAAAATTGTAGCAACGGTCTTGAACTTTGGGCAATCGAGCTTTGAATGGTTGTTGGTTTGGTGAATCCTACACCACCCTAATAAAGTTTCTTCAACTAGGTATACTCCACTTGTTGACTTATCTGCACTACTGGGCAAGTCGAGTAGCTTTGGCAACCCTCCATTATTAAGCCTAGTATTCCACATTTGATCCTACCTAGCACACCCTATTTTTCTTTAGAATTTTTTATCAACACAAGACAATTCAGACAAGGAATGGATTGATAAGTTGGTTGAACAGGTGAAGAAATTAACTACCAAAGTTACTCACTTGAGAAACCAAAAAAACTAGCTACAAGCATCACAAAGAAGAAATAGTCCCTTCAAAGCCCTATGATTTAGTTTTAGTTGTCAATTAGGTACCCTTCCCTCAAAGTGACAAGAATGAACCAAAGGAGTCTATAGAAAAGGAGGAAAACACAAATGAGGTATGTAACAAAGGAAATTTATCCCAAATGTTTGATTTAGTCAATAATGGTCCTAAAGATGAAGAGGAATGATCAGAAGAAGTCCACATGTTTCATCAATGCTCAACCCTTTATAATTTGAGGAACAGACAAGCTGGTGGTCCATTTATGACTTCCATACTAGTAAATAATTTCAATATGCCACTTGATCCAAATACATGCAACATTCTTATATTTGATCTATTTATCCTTGAGGGCAGTTTGAAACATCTTGATGTGTTCTTTAGCTATCCTTTGGGGATTGTTTGTGTAAATTTTGGAGAAAATTTTTTTTGGATTTTTTGGCATATCATGGTATTCATTGAAGGAAAATGGTGAGGGATTGTTTCCCAACCAATCCATTTATGGAGGTGGGGTTGGCAATGGCTAAGTTCTAGCAATCTATGGTTGGAAGGTGGTAGTTTGAATGTGGCTAATAAATGGAGAAGTAGCTAGTCTAAATGAAGGAGATGGAGAAGATGGAGGTTGGGTAGGTGGTACTGATGTTGAAGCTTCCCATTTCTTGGAACTCCTATTCCTGGTACAGATCTTTAATTCCTGAAACTCTCCTTTATCTGGTGTGGACCTTGTAATCCTGTAAAATCTTTGTGGAGAGAATAACCCACCAATAGGCATTTAGAACTCAAGTGCCTAGAGTTCCAAACCATCACTGTAATTTTCCAAGTGGAAGTGAAAAATGTTGCCAATAGTATAGGTTGTAGAGAAATGGTCTCTTCAAAGCCCTATGATTCAACCTCCACATTTCATTTCATCTTAGTTTACTTACTGTTTAAGTTTTGTTTTAGCTTGTTAGTTTTTGAACTGCTTTAATGGTGGTTGTTTGTTACAGTATTTGATGCATTTCTAGCTCATGCTTTTGGTATTCTATTGATGATAGATTACTATGTAAAGCTACTCTGAGCTCATTTATTTTATGCACGTAAGTTCAAATGTGTATGTGCATGTTGTATATATTCATGTTATAGTCTAAAAAATAAAGTCAATCTTAGAAGATGGCATTAGTTTTGTGATAATATAGAACACTCTTGGTTAAGAAAAACCTGATTTTTGGAAGTCTGTCTACTGTAATACTTGCAATTGTTATTTTTTTTCATAGTTTTAGAATTATAAGAACTCTCTAAACCTTAAACCTTTTGAATTTTCTTTTAAATCTAAGTTAAACTTAAAATTCCAACATCACAGTAATGTTAAATATGATGAATAGAATAAGTTTTAGACTGTGGTTCTAAATTTGCTACTATAGAGTACCCATTTCTAGAATTCTGAAACTTCAGTACAAACCTATAAATTCTAGCTTTGTGAACCATAAATGCCCCTTGTGATTACCAACAAATCACACATCATACCTGAGTTTTTTATGTACCATCATGACTTGACATCTGAGAGACTTTGGGGTATTTTTTGAAAAAAAATTGCAGAAAATTACCTATCAAGAGAGATAGGACACTTGTGTTTTGTCTATGTTGAGAAGTGCGAAAACACCCATCAACAGAATCGGCGCTAGAAGGAGGGCTTTACATCTAGTTTGAGGGGAATGTTGTGATTAATGTTTAAGGTATCATATGTCTTGAGGTCCTCATAACCACAGGCTATTATATCATGGTACATATGTGGTACTTCAATTATCCCTTTCCTTTCCTCCAGAGTGCATACCTTACCAATGAAAACATTCTTTATATTTTCTTCAGTACCCAAATTATGTATATCATATTAGCTATCTATGGAGTCCCTTTTAGATTGTTGATCTTGATCTCTTATATGGTCAAGGTCGAAGATCCTTTCTAACTAGACCATACCTCTGGGTATCATGTTGGTCTTTAGGTTAATAACCCCTTCTATATCAAGCTCTATCTCCCTAGGTTCTACTTTTTCTATACTATGAGAGGAAAACACGTCTGAACAGTTGAAAAAATCTAGGATATGCTTGTCATCCTTGAACACTTGGAAATTAGTCACATTATCCAACATGAACATGTTAGGGGTGAGTTCTACTATGAATTTCTTTAGGATATTTAATGACAAGGGTTGTAGGGTGTTGGATACTTGTGCCAATGCATCAATATTTTGGTTTTTACTTTGAGGAATTAACTTGATATTAAATGCATCAAACCCCTCTATTTGATCTCATACCCTATGCCTATAGTTATCCAGCCTTCAATCATGGCATGAGTATAACTATAGTTTTCTAACCTACTTAACTACTAGCTCTAAATCCCCAAATACTTGTAACATTCTAACCCTTTTTTGTAGTGTCATCAACAATCCATGCACTAATGCTTCGTACTCTACTACATTATTAGTACAATAGAATTGCATTTTGTGTGTAGCAAAGAAGGTATTACCTGAGGGGATGATTATCTTGAAGCCTGCTCTCACTCCTTGCTTTGATTTGGATCCATTGAAGCGTAATGTCCAAAAGTTGGGAGGGCGTTCATCCTTGGGACTTGTCAAGAAAACCTCACTCCTTGGCAGCAAGGTCAACTTTGTATTATCCTGTTGTTTGGATTCTAATAGGTTTTGGTCTTGCGATTTCCCCACCTAAACTCTTACTGGAGTAAACTTCCTTTTGATTTGACCTACGACCATTTGGAAAAGACAGCACTCAAACTCAGAATGAGATGCATCATGTATTCTACACCAATTGGGTAGTATTAGTCCTTTGAAATTAATGTTGGATCTCATATTGATTTAATCTTGTACACATTTCTAGATGAACTCCTAGAAGCTATCAAAAAACCCAAGGTTGTTCTCTTCTTCAAAATCTTCATCGTCAGATTCAACTACTACTTCAGTCATGTTGTTGGGAATGGTAGTTAGATTTGTAAGTGTATGATATAGCACAAGGACTTCTACCTCCTCTTATTCACCTTCATATGTAACTAGGAGATAATTCCCCAGTTCTATTTTTGCAAACAACACTTCATTTGTCTTATTGTACTTAGTTATCATAAATCTTATCGTAGGCTCATGTTCAATCTATATCTAATTGGGCAGCCCCTTCCAAGGAAGCCATATATGTGAATGATCAATTGAGTTATACCCATTGATAGCTCAAGTGAAGTCTCTTATCCATATCATACCATAGATGTTGGGGATTTCTACAACTTGGATATTAATGATCTATTGCACTCTTCGATTTTATGCCACCAAAGAGAGAGATGGGTTGTGTAAAGACATTTGAAGTAATATATATAAGAAAATATTATAGTGGTGATTTCTTTGTGTTGCTCATAATGTGTGCATGATTCAGCCTCCACATTTCATTTCAGCTTAGTTTACTTATTGTTTAAGTTCTATTCCAGCTTGTTAGTTTCTAAACTGCTTTAGTGGTGACTATGTTATAGTATTTGATGCATTTCCAGCTCATACTTTTGGTATTTTATTGATGATAGATTATTGTGTAAATCTAGTTTAAGCTCATTTATTTGCTGCACTTAAGTTCAACTGTGTATGTGCATGTTGTGTCTATTCCTGGAGTCAACCTTAGAAGATGGCACTGATTTTGTAATTCTATAAAACACTCTTGGTTAAGAAAAACTTGGTTTTTGGAAGTCTACCTACTGTAATACTTGTCATTGTTTTTTTTGTTCATAGTTTTAGAATTAAAAGAACTCTCTAAACCTTAAACCTTTTAACTTTTATTTTAAATATGAGTTAAATTTAAAATTCTAGCATCACAGTAATGTTAAATCTAGTGAATAGAATGAGTTTCAAACTGTTATCCTAAATTTGCTGCTACAGTGTACCCATTTCTAGAATTTTGAAACTTCATTATAAACCTATAAATTTTAGCTTTGTTAACCATAAAGGCCCCTTGTGATTACCAGAAAATCACACATCATACATGAGCTATTTATGCACCATCATGACTTGACATCTAAGAGACATTGGGGTATTTTTGAAACTTGTTTGTAGAAAATTACCTTTCAAGAGAGATAGGACACTTGTGTTATGTCTGTGTTGAGAAGTGCAAGAACACCCATCAACAAAATCGAGAACCGGGTACAAGCGGGACCAAATTGATTAAAACCATTTTCACAACAAAACCTCTAGTTTTTTATCTCTAGCTAAAGAAAATGAAAAGAAACCATTGGGATAACCAGCAAAGAAAAGGGAATGCATGCACTAGGATGATTTATCTTGGTGAAGACTCACTAGGCTTGGTTTACTGACTAGGTCAAAAACTTAAACCAACCAAAGATACAATATCCTTAGTGTAACCACATCAACTCCAAGACTCAGGGGTCTAGTAAATCAATAAGACCAAGGAGAAGAGCTTGCAACACTCCAAAACCAATAAAGACAAGGACTTAGGCAAGGACCAAACAAGCTAAAACAAAGACTTCCATTTTACCATTTCCTCCAAAAGTAGCACACCCAAGCAAGTAGAAGCAAAGGAAACAAAGGAAAGACAACAAAAAGAAAAAAGGGGGTCCACATTTTTCCAAGGAGAAAAATGGGGTGTCTTGTGAGACCACACAACACTATGGTTGGGAGGAGAGCTTTATGGCCATATTAATTTTTGTTGACTTCACTTTTTAGGTTTTCCTACTAAATTTGAAACCAATTGGAAAGTCCTTAAATTCTAGTACAAAAAGGTATTAGTTTTGTGATATAGGGAAGGATCAAGTTTTCATGAGGGGAGTTTTGTGAAAATACCATTACTATGTAAGAGGTTAATGATTCAAGTTATGAATGTACTTCACTCTTTTAAAACTAGTTGAGCAAACCCATATGGAAGATATTGGGCATTGTTCATTGTTTATTGAAACCTAAAGGAATTGAGAATGGGACTCCATGTATGAATAATGTAAGGATTTTTGTTGCAAACATTATATGTATTTCTTAGTTGATTTGTGAAATAGGATTTCAAATTTGGTTTTTGAAAATTTTAATATTTGAAATGAAGATTTAGTAATAGATAAAGAAACTTGGTAATCTCCATTTCTTATAATAACTCTCTTATCAATTTGCAAATTTAATCTACAACTTTAACCCTCTTAGAGAAATAAAATTTGTTATGCATAAGATGCATGCAATTGTATTAATTATCCTTTATTTATGTTATATATATTATGATTTACTTATTAAAGAAATTGAGGGAAAGTTTAATGTAATAAATTGTACTTGAATTAACTTTGATTTCCAAATGAAATAAATAAGTAAATATAAAAATATATGTAATACCTTCATGATTAAATTAAAATACATATAATATAATGTAAGAGAGGGGGACCAACCACGTTCAAGGCTCCAGGTCATGGAGAGCCAAGAGCAGAAGGCTTCCCTAACTTACCTCAACTTAACGGGGTGTTAGGAAATGTGGGATGAGAATAATGAGGAATATAAAGTCCTTCAATCACTCTACAAACCCAAAATACAGAATGGGGCTAGGCGATCCAATTTTTGTGTTCAACACTACACATCGGGAAGCTCTTTGCCCGAGGATGGAAGCACGGTCTCAGGATGACAGCACAACGCACTGGCATCTCTCAAGTGCACTAGCGTTTGTACAACCAAAGGACTAAAGAGACAAGGTTAAACTTTAGAAAACAGTATAACAACCCATCTAGCTACTTCCAAAGGGAAAAAACAACACTATGATGTAAACAAGATATGCTCTAATATGATAAAGTAAATACACCAGAGTTAGGGTGGCAAGAATGATCTCACAAAGGAATTCATTCACCAGCTAGTTCCCAAAAGCATGTACAGCTACACACAAAGAAGAGGAAAATTGTTGGGTGGCTACATAGGGGCCTACCTTAGTCATACCCCTATTTAGGTGTTTCCACCTCTATGAACAACCAAGAAAGTGAGTATGATAAAGAAAGGAAGTAAATTAGAGAACACTAAAACACTACAAAATAGTAAATGTGCTTCCTCAATCAAGTAATAAAGGAGAGGAGTGGGAAGCTTACCACCTCCACCAAGAGCACTCAAGGCTAATGGAGGAGAAAATGAGAGTACTTGAGCCTCTTTTGCAATGGTGTTGTCCCACACTTGCTCTACTAAAGTGATGGAGTGAATTTGTTGTTGCTATGGAGTGCTTGGGAATGCAAGAAGTGAGTGCAAGAGAGTGTGTAGAAGTTGAGTTGAAAGCTTAGAGAATCTCAAATGCATGTAGGAGGGAATTTGAAGGAAAGATGAAGAAAACGGCCATATTCAAATCAGTCGGCTGAACGGGACATTACAAGTTGACTGCCAATGAGAAGTGCAACACCTCTATAGGCTCCAACCATAGGAATCTGCTAGGGACGTAAGTGCATCGCGCAGATGTCTACGTGCCACACGAGCGTCCCCAATAGAAATTCCTCTGCCAACGCTCAAAATAGGTTCCAAGTGGAATGAATCCAGTAGGCTTATGTGGAATTTAGCCTCCAAACTTGGTTTTCTAAATTGGAGAAAGGTAAAAGGGTAATTTTCATAAGGGGTACAAATTCACTCCTATATGTTTTTCCCCCACTTTAACGAGCATGAATACTGATGAGTGCTTCGGTAAATTAGATCAAAGAATAGTAGAGTTAGAAATGTATACTTGAACTATCAGGGAAGTAGACCATTATCTAACAAAACTAAAGGTGCAGGCCAAGCAAAGGACTTCATAGTTCCTTAAAACTATGAAGTTGAAGAAAGAAAGTGCCTTACAGGCATGTAGACTTGCAAGGAGGCAACCCCCAAGATCTCTCACATGAAGGAAGCCCTAAGAAGTAAGCACCTTACAGGCCCACAGACCTACAAGAAAGGTGTCCCCCAAGAACTCTCACATGGAGTATACCCAGAAGCATCCCCCAAGATATCTCAAATAGACGAATCTAGGAAAGCACCCTACAGACTCGTAGACCTACAGGGAAGGTGTCCTTCAAGATCTCTTGCATGAAGGTAACCCAAGAAAGTACCCTACAGACCTAAAAACTTGCAGGGAAGTAACCCCCAAGATCTCTCACATGGAGGAAACCCAATAAAGCACCCTACAGATCTGTAGACCTATAGGGAAGGTAACCCCCAAGATCTCTTGCATGGAGGAAACCCAAGAAAGCACCCTACAAACCCATAGACCTATAGGGGAGCCACCCCCAAAATCTCTCGCATGGAGGAAGCTCAAAGGAAGCACCCTACAAGCTCTCAAACCTATAGGGAGGTATCCCCCAAGATCTCTCACATGGAAGAAACCTAGGAAAGCAAACTCCATAGAGTCAGAAAGTGGCCACATAGGCAAGTAAGAGGATGATCATGCAGACCATCGACAATTTGGAAGACTTTCAAAGGGGTCCCTCAAGAACTTGTCATGAAGAAGGGGTCCACTCAAGGGACGCACAGTTTGAAAGCAGATGTTTTCTCTCTCAAATCAATCCATCATCAAGGGATCCTTTTGAAATGTGTTCACTTCATCAAAAAATTTGAAAGGAAGAATATGCCCCCACACGAGGGGAAGGTCAAAGTTGTTCCTGCTTCGAAGGAAGGTTTTCAAGTTCTTTCTTTACAAACCCATGATGAAGGAAACGTGTTTTTTTAGGGTTCCAAGTTGAGAATGCAATTCAAAAGAAAGGTTTGTGAATATTTTTGAGAAAAGATTCATTGGAAATTAATGCATTTTTTTAAAATCAAAATGTTGTAGAAGCAGCATTGTCAGAGATGAGAGGGACAACTCAAGCAAATAAGAGAGAAAGATAAAGAGAAAGCAAAAGAGAAAAACACAAACAAAGGGAATAGGGATAGCCTGATATTTCAGGGTCAAAACTAATCATAAATATATATATATATATATATATATATATATATATATGTATAGTAATAGTATATGAAGAATGCACAAGAGAAAAAATTTAAAATAAAAAATCAGGTCAACATGGAAGGGAAGCCTAAATTTCCCCAACACTTTGAATCGCCCCCAATTTATCAAAAATCAAGTACAAACATGGAAGAATGATGATACAAATAGAAGAAGGCTTACAACACAAAAACCACACTTATATCCAAGCACCAATAGGGGTGACGAGGGTCATCCAGGAACACATAGCACGATCATGGGTGAACACATCACAACACACACATATAATCTAAAGATTAAGAATAGGCCTCCTCCTAACACTGATCAACCAAGAGGTCATCTGCTTCCCACTCTAGATCATCATAGGAGAAGGAGGATGAGCCTACAGTGGTGGGATGTTAAGAGGAGGAGCATCTGGCCCTCTCACAACAAGGGCTAAGGAAGAGGGCCTTGTAAGGTCCTCTCCATCAAGCTCTTGTGGAGCTAGGGTTAGCAATTTCATGAAGATCACTAACAAGGCTATAACTTCATCCACAGAGTTAAACATGCACCCTATAGGAGTGCCATGTTTAACCTCAATGGATGGGGTAGGCTACACCTAAGTTTCACCACTAGGCTCGTCGAATGACTCAAGAGTAGTGACGAACTCAAGGGAAGTCAGGACAGGTTCCATCACTAGGACAAAACAATTCAGCACGAGACCACCTTGTGAACAAGGTGGGATCCTTTTATGTCCCCCATTGCTAGAAGGACCAAACTCCACCTTTTGCTTCATCAGAGGGGATGAATTCCCCACATATGAGGCTAGAGGTGTGGAGGAAGAGGAGGAAAGAACCGTAGTAGATACGACAAAGGTATTAGCCATATCCATAGGTCTCAAGAAAGGTGGGATATTTGGAACAGACATCAACAAAGGTGGCTCCATCATAGGAGTGATGAACACCTATACCCCCTTGGGGTCAAGTGCATTTGTACTCACAGCGGAAGCTGAAAGCGATGCAAAAATAGGTTGAAGGAAAGTAGAGGGAAGGGGAAAGGAAGACACTGCAAGAGGCCTTAAAGTAGGGGCGGTCATCTCTTCTTCCTTCCTCTATGAGGTAGCTTGCTCAGCTAGAAGAGCCTTTCACCAGTGCTTGCGCTCGTGTGCAAGGTGGTTTCTATGAGCCTTTGAACTGGAGGCTGAAGGCTACGAAGGAATAGAAAGCTCTTACTCAACCATGGGAATGTCCACTATAGCCATCTCTAGCGGAGGAATAGATTCCTAAACGAGAGCAGGAGGAGTAGGTTGAGAAGTAGTGGGGGGAGTCAGCTCAATTACCTCAGTAGTGACCCTCTTCTCATTGACTACTTTGGGAGCAAGAGCAATAGGAGGCCGTGGAGGTCAAGACAAAGGGGAATCTCCATGGGAGACACTCTTCCTATTATACTGAATGGTTCTAGGCTCCATGGGCAGAACAGGAAGTTCGAATGCAAGACGCTTAGGCTTTGGCCAAGCAGGCACCATAGAGTTCTCCTGCAAGCATGAAGCAAAATCTAATGGTGCCTCAACAGGGCGAGAGGAAGCGTCACACTAAATAGTGAAAGAGGAAGAAGGAGGATCTCAAGACTACTTCTCTTCTTCCCTCCTACATGCCTTAGTAGCATCACTGTCAACTTTTAGGTAAGCCCTAGGTGAAATAGCATAAGGTGACGAAGGGTATCTCACTTTCAGCCTTAGACGCCCTTTCTTATAATTCTGATACGTTTGATGCAATAGATCCATCCTAGGAAAGAGAGGACCAACAGGTGCAGGCCAAGAGTAGTGTAAGGAGTAGCTATCATGAGCAATCGACAGTTTATAACTGGTATCATGAATTACATGCACAAAACCCCCATGGATAAATTTTAAACATTTATGCACAACTAAGGGTTTCGTGTCATAGCCACTAACCAAGGGATACCCAACTTCACTCTAAAGAGTTCAGACCCAGAGATAATTTCAAACAAGAGCTTCACAGACTTAGGTCCAACCAAGACCACTAGGAAAATACTACCCAAAGGGGGCACGGAAATCCCATCATGCATGCAGATGGTGCTCACAGGTGTATCGTACCCATCTTTATGTAAGAATTTTATCAGCATAATCTCATCGGTTATGATGTTTACTTGTGACATCGGATCAATGAGAACACCCGATATGATGTTTCCATTGATTCACGTAAGGATGTAAAGATGAGATGGTTCCCTATTAAAACCCATTGGCAGGTCTTGTGAAGTAAAGGTTATACTAGTACCACTGTCCACAGGCTACGTAGAGGGGATAGGTTGATGCAAGAAGGAGGCCATTACACACACAAGATGACACTCTCATAGAGTCCCTAAAGGTCAAAGACAAGACAATGACCCAATTAAGGTTTTGTTACGCAACACCCTCAGAACCTTCCAACTATGCCAACTAGGGGTTGTGGGTTGGGTTGTAAGGCGACAACCTCACAACACACCTATAATGTGAGGAAAGGAACTTTCAGTATCGTAAAAATGAACCAAAATAGTTCATGTCGAGTTCACCAAAAATGTAAGAGAGGGGGACCAACCATGTTCAAGGCCCTAGGTAACAAAGAGCCAAGAGTGGAAGGCTTCCCTAACTAACCTCATCCTAACGAGGTGTTAGGAAATGTGGGATGAGAATGATGAGGACTATAAAGTCCTTCAATCACTCTATAAACCCAAAATACAAAATGGGGCTAGGTGAGCCGGTTTTCAGGTTCAACACCATGTCTTAGGAAGCTATGTTCCTGAGGATGAAAGTGTGGTCCCAGGACAACGTAGTGCACTGGCATCTCTCAAGTGTGTTGGTATCCATACAACCAAAGGACTAAAGAGAGAAGGTTGAACTTTAGAAAATAGACTAACATCCCAGCTAGCTACTTCCAAAGGTAAAAAACAATGTTATGAGGTAAACAAGATATGCTATAATATGATATAGTAAATACACAAGAGTTAGAGTGGAAAGAATGATCTCACAAAGGAATTCATTCACCAGTTAGCTCCTAGAAGCACATCCACCTACACACAAAGAAGAGGAAAATTTTTGGGTGGCCACATAGGGGTTTGATTTAGTTAGACCCCCATTTAGGTGTTTCCACCTCCATGGATAGCCAAGAAAGTGAGTATGATAAAGAAAGGAAGTAAAGTAGAGAACACTAAAACACTACAAAATAGTAAATGTGCTTACTCAATCAAGTAATAGAGGAGAGGAGTGGGAAGATTACCACCTCCACAAAGAGCACTCAAGGCTAATGGAGGAGAAAATGAGAGTACTTGAGCTTCTGTTGCAATGGTGTTGTCTCACACTTGCTCTACTAAAGTGATGGAGTGAAGTTGTTGCTGCTATGGAATGCTTGGGAATGCAAGAAGTGAGTGCAAGAGAGTGTGCAGAAGTTGAGTTGAAAGCTTAGAGGATCTCAAATTCATGTAGAAGGAGGGAATTTGAATAAAATATGAAGAAAATGGCCATATTCGGGATGGTCATTTGAAGGGGGTGTTACAAGTTGATTGCCAATGAGAAGTGTAATGCCCCTTCAAGCTCCAGCCATAAGAATCTTCCAGGGATGTAAGCGGGCCGTGCGAGCGTCCCCAAGAGAAATTCCTCTACCAACACTCAAAATAGGCACCAAATGGAATGAAAGAAATGGTCTTATGTGCAATTTGGCCTCTGAACTTGGTTTTCTAAAGTGGAGAAAGAAAAAAGGGGAATTTGCATAAGGGGTGCAAATTCACCCCTATACATATAATAAACTATAAAGTATTATATAAATCAATAATAAATAAATAAACTATGATAAAATATGAAATATGATAAAAAAGAGTATTTTATTTTACTTTTAAAAATAGAATTTCATGGAGGTTGACTCTCTCTTGCAAGTCGAGAGGGGCGACCTACTTACACAGGCCAACCTGGTGCAGATGCACCCAAGCAAGAAAATGCTTCCCTAAGGAAACTTCAAGTTTTGAATTGAAAATGAATTTTTAAGGTTGTAATAATGTATATTATATCATTTTTAGTATGTTTTATGTCATAGTTGATCATTTTGGGCTCATAAAGCATTGAATGTAAAAATTGCAAAAATTGCTACAAAGTTGTCAATGCAATATTGCAAAAATGCAACATTTTGTAAAAAAGGAGGAAGATGAAAGGTTAGGTAGTTTAAAAGGTGATTGTAGGAATTTGGTTTGTTTATTTAAGGCATTTGGAAGCCTCATCAATTTTGACAAAGGTTGGGAGTTCATGTATGAAGAAGATTATTAATGAAAAACTCTGTTATTTTGGTTTTTTCATGTATTTTCATTGTTTTAGGCCATTTTACAACCATTAATAGTGTTCAAATCCCCTCCTCCTCCATTTCACTTGATATCCCTATGAATATAGTTTACAATACATTTTATTTAATTCAAAATATTTTAAAATTGTAAAAGTTATTGTAAATTCACTTCAGGTGGGTTGAAACCCTGTTCTAGGGTAACAATGGGTGTTCAAAATTAAATTTCTTCCATTTTACACAGTGGAACGGGATAAATCTTGGTAAGAGGGTTTATTTTCACGTGTTCTTTCATATTCCAAGGTTTTAGACTGAACTATTAAGGTTTACACATGAAAAGGTGATGCCCTAGGTCTGTAGTTTATGTGGAAATCTGGAAAAAGACAGTGTAAGTGGAAATTTTAAGAGTTTTGAATGGTGATAAAAGTTCTTCTTGAGTAGATATTTTCTATAAGGGTTTATTTTTTGTATTTAAACCCCTTTCCTATTAGGGGTTAGTGGATTGAAAATAATTTGAGTCTATTTATTGACTACCCTATTCTAGCAGAATATTAAGAACAGTCAAGAATTTTGTGTTTGATGATGCAAAAGATGTTCTACTTGGGTGGAAATAAGTTAGAAGGTTAAAGAAGTTTGTTTTAAAGCTTTCAAATCAGGATTTGAGGATCTAAAGGTTCTTGTTTTCATTCACATACTGATCTTTCATGACAGTCTTATAACAGTCATGTTTTGGAGTGAACAATGAAGGTTTAGAATACATGTTTGTTGAAATGCTATGTATAAAGATTGGGAAATGGTCCCTTCATGTGGTATAGATATAATTATACATTTTTGAAGCATTAATAAGTGTAGTAGGCTTGGAATGTAAAATTGATCAATGAGGGGGTCTAAATAGGCCTAGTTAAGGACTTGGAGAGTCTACTTTTGAAAGTCCTTAAGTTTGAATTGTTTATGTTGATAAAAAGGTATGGGTCAGTTATTTTGATGTTCTCTATTGTTTTTTGAGGGTTCTTCAAGAATTTTTTCCTTTAATCTCAGTTTGAGTACTTTGAAACAAAGCCTTTGTGAAGGAAGTGTTGAGTCCTAGTTGCAAGGACAAGTGAAAATTTGTTTGAGTTACAATTGTTTGGTTAGTTGGTGCTCTTGCATTGCATCAGTTTGGTATCAGACCTTAGAAAAGGTCTGGATTAGTGAATTTTTAGTTGTTTTTTTGTGTTGTGGTTGTGTGCAGGTTGAGAAGATAACCCGGTTGCTGCCAAGAGAAGGCAGAGAAAGTTGAGAGAAGTTGAAGCAAGGAGAGACTTTCTTGAGAAAAGGAAAAGATGGAAGTGTTAAGAAGGCATTTGTAGGCAGCAAAGTTACAAAAGAAAGAAGCAA
>VDFB02000008.1:77032752-77398332 GCA_007258455.2 Sequoia sempervirens
AAGTAATAGCTGCCAACTACAATTTACTTTTGCAAGGACTAGTTCGCTCTCTTGCCACAATGTTTTCTCTGACTTTGAACGCAATTAAGATGATCCATGATGGAAACGTAGACCTACAACCCCATCTACAAGCAATAGATATTTCAATGTTTGGACATGGGCCTGAACCAACCAATCGCTATATACTACAACTCTCTGATGGGGTGCATAATCAGAAGGCTACACTTCCAAAACAGTACAACCACCACATAGATTCTGAAGAACTACAAAAGGGCTCTATAGTTAAACTCATTAAATATAGCTGCCCTGTTCTTTGCAATTCAAGGTGAGCCATCATATTTTAGTAATTTGCTACAATATGCAAAATCAAAACTTTTAGATTATCTTTCATGAACTCCATTATTTTACATATCATCCTACTGATAATACTTCTTTATTTTACACTCATAGGTGGATCGTCATATCGGAATTAGAAATCATATGTGGGCCGCAAGATATCATTGGTGAGCCCACCAACCTCTTTGAACAGCAAACCCAACAAGTACAAGCCATGCCTATAAGCCTTGATAACAATGTTATAGTACCGCAACCACCTCTCCTGACAAAATATTCCTTGACTAAGGATGCAATCAAGCTGATGAATAATGGTAACCTAAACTTGCAACCCCATCTACAAGCATTAGAAATTGTACCATTTGGCCATGCACTCAAATTGGTTGATCGATATAGAGTGGATCTCTCCGATGGGGTACATAAGCAGAAGGCAACACTTCCAACAAAGTACAACCAATGCATAACTTCTAAAGAACTCCAGAAAGGATCTATACTGAAATTGATAGGATACAGTTGCCCTCTTCTTTGCAATTCAAGGTGAGCCACGCTATTTGCATGCATATCTACAAAATTCACAACTACCAATTTGTAGCCTAGCATTATTATCAGCTGTACCACATTTAATTGTACTCAAAATACTGACTCGTTTATTCTTTATAGGTGGATAGTCATCTCCAAATTAGAAATCACATGTTTGCAACATGACATCATTGGTCAACCTACCTACCTGTTTGAAGAGCAAGTCCAGAAAGTAACTTCTACAAACTCAACTACTCCATCTACAAGCATGAGTAACATTCCTATGGTGACAAAGCCACCTACTCAAAGGGCACTATTTGGGTTAGCCTCTTCCCTACAAAAGAAAGACTCCCCATCCAATATTACGCCCATTAGAAATTTGAATCCATTTCAGACAAGGTGGCTTATAAAGGGTCGTGTTACCATGAAAAAATAGATGCACCACTTCAACACACATAAGGGACAAGGGCAGGTCTTCTCTTTTGATATTGTTGATTGTGAGTGCACTGAAATACGAATAACATGCTTTAATGAAGTTGCAAACCTTCATTACATGAATGTACATTTTGGAGAAGTATATACAATATCTGGTGGGACTATTAAGTCAGCTAATAGGTTATACAACAAACTGAATAGCCAGCTTGAAATTCTTTTAGTTGAGGAATCCAAAATTTCTTACTCTGAAGATGACCTTGCAATTCCCAAACATAAGTTCTCCTTCACACCCTTTAAGGACATTTTAGAATTGAACAATAATATCCTTGTTGATGTTATTGGAATAGTCATATGTGTGGACCCAAGCTCAACCATAAGGAGGAGGGATGGGACTGAAGTTCTTCGAAGGAGCATCAAATTGATAGATACCTCTTCATCTACCATTAATATTACTTTATGGGGTCCAACAACTGAAAAGGAAGGAAAGCAACTGCAGGAGAGCTATAACTTAAAACATGTGTCTGTACTTGCAATAAAAAATGGCCGTGTCACTGAGTATAATGGCAAGGTCATAAGCACGTTGGCAAGTACCCACCTATTTGTAAACCCAAGAATAGAGGAGGCTGAACAACTCAAATCATGGTTTGAACAGAATGGGGCTAATGTCACTCCATTGAATACACAACCATTGGATGCACCTCTCGTGCTTATGAGGAAATCAATTGTTGATATTGAAGAGCAAACTACCAGTGTGAAAAAAACTTTCCAATGCACTCTAAAAGCATCAGTGCAATACATAAAAACAAATTCATTATGCTATCCATCTTGCCCCCTTGACTTAGATGGAAGACAATGTAAAAAGAAAGTTGTCCAGAATGATGATCAAACATGGTATTGTTCCAAGTGCAAAGCCACTACTCCTAAATGTACCTATAGATACATACTCCAGCTAAAGGTCGCAGATCATACAGGAATATTATGGGCTGTTGCTTTTGAAGAACCAGCTACCAAACTCCTTGGAATGTCTACAGATAATTTATACATGCTACAATTCAATTCTGGAACAGAAATTGAAGCTGAAACCATAGTGAAAGGAGTGTTATTCAAGCAATTTATCTTCACAATCACAAATTCCTATGATTCAAGTGTTGCTCAAGGATGGGTCAAATCAACAATCACAAAGGTTGACAAGCTAGATTTTGTTGCAGAGAATTCACTCATGTTGAGTGAAATCGCTACTATGTCTCATATTGCTAGTGTTTAGATGTACCTCAAGCACTCATATAATGTATATGAAATTTTGTAACACCTTATATAGTATACTTTCTAGAATTTTCATTCCATACATGGAATTTCAAAATCACATGTATATTGAATATATTGATGTTATAAAAAATATGAAAATACCGTGATATGTCTCTTCTACCAAATTACTCATGTATATAGCATACCAATTGTATCTCAACAACTTTTCACAGAATATAGTGATCGAAGAACTCATCAAAATTAATGTTTACCTTCTTCAATTTTGTATGTATTTGTAATTGTTCATTTGATAATTATACTTCATATTTCCTTTACAGATGGCGACCTCTACCGCTAAAAGCATACAATCCCGTAAAAGATCTCATAACTACTACATGCAACATAAAGAAGAAATCAACATTCGCCATCATTTCAAACGCATAGGAAAACAAGCAATAGAAGCCAATACACCACCTTCCTTTCAATCAAACCAACACAACATTGACCCATACGAATGTGTATCCCAAAATGAACACACTTTCAACATAGGTTTGTCGGCATGCACACATGAAACAATCCACACACGGCAAAATCAATCCACAAGCTTACCGCATTCTGAACAAAACTTTATAGACGCTTCAAAAAGATTTCGTTCAAAACTAGATAAACTATCCAACTTACCAACTTGCACAATTTGCCATGAATGCTACCCAGGAATCCGTACCAACACAACACAAACCGGTCCAGTTTGTTTTAGATGCTTCCGTGAGACAGGTAGACATCGTTTCTCAGCAACTAATTTAATGGACCCAGGAGTACAGCCGTACGAGCTACGAACACTAACACAAGTCGAAGAAATGTTAATAGCACGAGTCAATCCAATAATACAAGTAACACATGCTCGTGGAGGCCAATACAAATATAGTGGCCACACAATTTGTTTCCCACAGGACATCAACACCATAGCAAAATACTTGCCACATAAAATAGAAAACTTGGATGTGTTGGTGGTTCGAAGAACCAATACAAGAGGTGACCATTATGACTGCTATGTAAGTAGGCATCGTGTGTGGGCTGCACTGAAATATAAAATCACAAATGACCCATATTACAAAGATGTCGAGGTGGATTTTGCATCCCTTCAGGAGCTCCCTGATACAAATACAGACATTTCCACTATGCTTCATAACATTAATGCTGACGATCACAATATTGTTGCTCCAATTAGTGCTTCCAAATTTAACGTAGACTCACCTGACACTGAATTCACTTGCTCCTCATCCTTCATGGCTAGGCTACCAAATAAACGTCGTGAACTAGAAATCATAAAAGAACATTGCAAGTTAGAGATCACAATCACACCATTATAGATTGGCCAACACTTGAGTCATCACTAGTTAATGAATACAATACTGAAGGACTTCTAGACATGGCTTTTCCTTCTTTGTTTCCCAATGGCAATGCATTACATTTACAACCTCGCTATAGACAAATTGAAATGCATGAATATGTGTTGCACCTAATGAGGTTCCATGATAATAGATTTGGAAGGCACCCAAGGTTTAGATATTTTGTCTTGAATCTATTGATGCGTCACCGAAGCCAAGGTGTTGCCTCCATTTTTGTCAAGAAAAATGCTGAGGACTGCATACCAACTACCATAGACAGCCTTCGCCTCCATATACAAACATTGCCTGACACTAAACTAGCCGAACAACTGATGCATTACGGATCATCCCTTAGAGGGACACGAGCATATTGGAATAAGTCTCGTGGTGAATTGTCAAACATGATCAACCAAATAGGCTCCCCAACACTATTCTTCACCTTAAGTGCTGTAGACACCAAATGGCCTGATTTACATCAACTATTTACAAAGGGGGCAACCCAAACATCACTAAACAATAAAGATCGCATAGATAACATTGTTATGAACCCACATACCACATCCTTATACTTGCATCAAAGATTCACAGCGTTTCGTGAAGAAGTCTTAGAGAAACTATATTGCGCAACAAACTACTGGTATAGATATGAGTGGCAACATCGAGGGTCTGCACATGTACATGGCTTCCTTTGGATTGAGGGTGCACCAAACATGGACACTCTTAACTGGAGCAATCATACAGATGTAGACATAGCAAAATCATTCTTTGATAGATATGTCAGTG
Source organism: Sequoia sempervirens (assembly GCA_007258455.2). NCBI lineage: Eukaryota > Viridiplantae > Streptophyta > Pinopsida > Cupressales > Cupressaceae > Sequoia > Sequoia sempervirens. The sequence goes on from VDFB02000008.1 coordinate 77,037,456, forward strand.
CTTGGAATCCTCGAAATCTGGGAGATAGAAGCAACACATTCCATCGATCCTCGCAAGACGATCCATGCTTACTAACAACACCTGAAATATTTGATACAAACACACTTACTGACTATGAAGAGTTACTTAATCATGTCCAAAGACATACCAAGTGTTTTGAATCAACCTGCCTTCGCAAGAAAGGGAACAACATGGAATGTCGCCATAGTGCACCCTGGCCTGAATGTACCAACTCTTCATTGTGCAGTGACGAAGCTGGGAAAAAAACCTATTGCCCTGCACGTAATGATGATAGATTGAATATACATAGTCCAGCAATGCTTTCCATATGGAGGGCCAATATGGATTGTCAGCCCGTGCTTTCAAAAACACTAGTTCTAAAGTACATTGCAAAATATGCCGCGAAGGCAGAAAGAAAATCTGAGAGCTGCCTTGATATGTTGACACGCATATGTCAAAAGCAAGCACCCCAAGACAAGGCACTTGCAGCATACCGAAAATTCATGTCCGAAATTATTGCTGATCGTGATATAGGTGCACAAGAAACGTGCCATATGTTACAAAAGTTGCCCCTTGTTGTTTGTAATCGTGATTTTATGGTGCTTAATGTTGGTAGAAAAGTTTTCAACCGAATCCAAACAAACCGAAATGAAAATGCATTGGAGCTAACCTACATCCATAAATATACACAACGTCCTCTTGAAATGGATAAAGTAACACTACTTGAATCTGCACGAACATTCTCATTCTCATCAAGTCGCAAAGAGTACAAGTGGAAAGAAAGGAAACATAAGGCAATTATCAGTGTCTTCCCTCGATTTACTACTATTCCAAAGGAGGATTCAGAACATTTCGAAACATTTTGCTAGAGTGAACTACTTCTTTACAAGCACTTTCGCAACATTGAAGCAGACATTGGTATCGAGAAAGAGAAAATTGTTGCAAATTGGAAGGAGATGAATTTACGTAAATATTGTGTGTGGCATGTTGACCGTATAGTTGATGAAGAAGTAAGTCAAGAAGAGGAAGAGGAGCCAGAAGATCAAAACAATATAGGCAATACAATTCAATTGAATGAATGGGAGTTCTTATCGCAATTGGGTCTTGGTACTAGCGGAAATTTTAATTCCCTCGATATGCTTGGAAGACGTGACTTTGACACTTGCCACAACTGGAATGCCTGTACAATACCGCAACCGTTACATGAAACTGCAGAGCATTTCATATGCACAAACAAGGTGGACCAACATGATAGCCCAACATCCTTTGAGTTTAGCAACCTCCCATATCCACTCTCTCCCAAACAACAACTCGCTTTGACACTTGTTATGGACCACTACAATTCTTATGACATAGAAAAACCATTGTACATGATCATACAAGGCACAGCAGGAACAGGAAAATCCTATCTTATTCATTGCATTAAACACTCCCTTTCCAATTTAGTGCCACAACATAGCCCTCTCCTTGTTGTTGCTCCTACAGGAATCGCAACATTCAACATACATGCTTCAACTATACATTCTGCCTTGAAGATTCCAATCAAAGAAATGCATCCATTGAAGGGTCAGTCGCTTGCAATGTTCCAACATAGCATGAGACACATAAAATACCTCCTAGTTGATGAGCTAAGCTTTCTAGGCCCAAAATTATTCTTAAAAATCGATACTAGGCTATGCGAGGCTTTCCCCCACCAACAACACTTATGCTTTGGTGGAAGATCTATCATTCTTGTAGGTGACTTTGCACAACTACCTCCTGTAATGGACAAACCTATATATGTTGCCCACACAGATGCGAAAGCCCTTTGGGAACAATTCACTATTGTTATCACACTAGAAAAAATATTTCGACAACATGGAGACACACAAGCTCAAATTGACTTTCGAAGAACTCTACAAAACATCCATAATGCAGAACCAACTGAACAAGATTGGGAGCTACTAATGCGTCGCACAAACAAAGAGTTATCACACAAAGAAAACAAGTCTTTCGACCTAGCAATGCACCTATTCCCGACCAATGACTTGGTTGGAACACACAACAAAAGAATGATACAACTATTACATCTTCCTATTGCACTTAGTATTGCAATAAAAACAACCCTACCATCAAAGATCGACAATGATGCTGACAAGCTTCCCCATGAACTCCTACTCTGTAAAGGCCAACGCATCATGCTAACTACAAACCTATGGACTCAAGCAGGCCTTGTAAATGGTTCTCTTGGACAAGTTGTAGATATTGTATACATGGAAAGCTCCAAACCACCAGATTTACCATTATATGTGGTAGTAAAATTTGATACTTACAATGGCCCTCCTTGGAGCATCCATGCCCCAAAAACTATTCCTATATCACCCATATCACTAGGTGCTCAGAGGCAATTACCACTTTGCAGTGCATGGGCAATTACAATACATAAATCCCAAGGAATGACAATCGAAAGAGCAACAATCGATATAGGAAAAAAAGAAAGACAAGGATTAACTTTTACAGCTATATCTAGAGTTAAATCAATACACGGACTTAGGATCGACCCACCATTTACCTTTGATCGATACTCAAGAATGAAGAATAATCCCTTCACAATTATCAGGAAAAAAGAAGAGCTTCTACTACGTCTTCTCTCTTTATGATGAGTACAGGTACACATACATTAACACCCCAGTCCCTCAAGAAAGCTATATTTGTTTTTCTTTTATCTTCACCTTACCATATTGATATACATAGAAACTATTATTTCTATACTTACCAAGCATTTGCAATCACCTGCAGGTGGATGTTCTAGCTTCGTATACTCCTACAAATGGTTGCTCCAAGCTGACGCATTTGCAATCACATGCAAGTGGATGTTCCAACTTTGTATACTCCTACAGCTAGTTGCTCCAAGCTGGCGAATCCTCCTAAAGTATTGGTCATTTTTAAGGCATACAAAGACTATATCACATTCAATACAATATTGAGCCACTTCCCATCCCTCCATGAAAATACAACAAACCCCTTTGCATACAATCCATACTACCAAATTGATCCATATCAAGAACATGAACCAAAGCATATTTCAAGCAATACCACGCAAAATCAACCATCAAGAATCCAAACATCCAATAAACCATATACATATACCACCTACTGTTCCATCCACCCATGAGATGCTCACTTCTAAATATACATGTAGCTGTTCCACAAAAAAAAAAGAGTCAACATTTGGGAGACTGTAGAGTCCTTATGATCAAGCTGCTATCAATGCTACCACAGTTCATACCTTCAACCATGATTCACACATCATCCCATCCACCAAAAAAAAATAAAGGGACAAATAAATTCAAAAAATTCAACAAATAATATGCAGATGGATACCATAAAATACAGCACAAAAACATCCCTACTAATCTCCATCAGTAAAAAGAAACTATGGGGAAAAAATCAAAAAGGGAAGCTCTTCCATCAAATAAAGTCCAATAGTGCACAACAAAGCTTTAGTAAAAGAAACTATGGGGAAAAAATCAAGAATGGAAGCACTTCCATCAAATAAAGTCCAATGGTGCACAAAAAAGCTTCAATAGCAACCAAAAAAGACATATGCACACATTTTGGCCCAAACAAATCACCAAATCCACCTACCATTGCTTGCCTCCCAAGTTTGGAAAAAGAAAATCCAAACCATCAACTGTTAATGTACACCATCATAAGTTGGGACATCCATGATATCCAAATCTTAGAATAACCATGCGTTGACAACAACACTTTATCATAAGGACTCTTATGGCTCCCTAATCGAGATGTCTACATCTCAATGAGATTGCAAAAAAACAACAACAGCTACATGTGGCAAAAGAGGTACACGCATCTTAGTCCATCCACAATAGATCCAACACTCCATCCACCTTATCCAAATTAAATCAATTCATCCGTGTACCACCTACCAAATCCATGTTTACCCATCACCCCCCACATTCTGAATCCTCCTAATCTTGATTGACATTCGATCTACACCTTACACCTGCTTGTGGTAAATTTCTTGATATGGATCATAATCATTCACTGCACCACCATTATACAAGTATTCTCTAGATACCCACACGCACTCCAAATAACACCCCCAACCATCCTTTCCATACCTTGCATTTCCATTGACCAATCCGTTTATTCCATGCACCCAACACTACATTCCATGTACAGTCCTACAACAACAACAGTATTGAAGCAAACATCATGCAATATATCCATCTATTCCAAAAAAAATGTAATGATTCATGTTCTCAATCTATTATTGAGATTCAAACATTGTATAATCACATTGTATATTTACCTACTACTATCTTCTAATGTCAAACATTGTTACCTTTGCTAATGATAATTTGCATGTCTCTCCCCTTCTTACTTCTCTATATTTTTCTATCGGCGTAACCCTTGCACCCCCTCCGGTGCAAGTGCTAGTTACTAGGAGATAAGTGATGTCATGTCCCCTTCTTTAAAGGGTGAAACACTTTCCACTTTTGGTGGCATCCTCCACTTTCTATGGTTGATTCCTATTGGTTGGATTTGCCACCTCCATCATCTCTTTAGTTCTATATAAACTCACTACCTAGCTTGTATTTTTCATCTTTGCATCCATCTTTTGCATACTCTTGCATCTTGGAAACTCTTAATGCAATTTTGTCACATCGACATTGCATAATCTCTCAAAGTCCCAGTTTCCATTCTTCATGTTTTTCCAATTTATGTAACTTTAATTTTCTCTTAAAAAGTTTCTTGGGTTATTCAATTTATTTCAGATTTCTAACAGGGGTTAGGTACATTTTGGATCACTTATCTTAAGTTCTAAGTAAGTTTTAACCCCTTCTAAATGGCCTTGAGTAAATATGACAAAATTTTGGATTTGAGAGGTGGAACGAGTGATGTGTCATCATCCCATTCCATCCTACAAGTTCTTGTTAGGGTTTGTTATTCTTCTGTAACTCGCTCATAGGTGAGAACACATGGAATCTCCTCATGAGGAATAATCTTTCATCTAAGAACACTTGGAAGCTCCTCATGAGGAGTGTCCAAGGAGTTGGCTCCAACATGTATGAGCAAGAGGATAGGGTTGCTTATGGAGATTAAATATGATGGTGACATGTATCATATTCACATTAAAGGATTTAGAGATTAAGTTTTTTATTTATTCTATTTTTGTGTGTGGTGGAAGGACTTTTGGTCATTATTGAATCTTTCTTAATTGAGAGAGATAGAGATGAATTGAGGAGCTTGGCTTGAGGAGAAAAGTCTTAGAGGGAGTTCGTCTTTTTTTCTTCATCAAAATTCTTGTGAGCATTGTAAGGCAGGTTTCTATACTTCTAGACGTAACTTCATTTTAATGTTTGAATAGATGAACGCTCATATAAATTTTGTGTCTGAACGTTTATGTTATTTTCTCTAAATATCAATCTATTAATTGGCCAGGTTTCTTTTCTAACAGTACTAGTGAAAAAGATTCCCACATATTCTTCAGAATATCAGTAGTATCTGTATCACTTTTTCCCATAAGAATATGAATGGCTAATAGTGTGGAAAATGGGGGAAAGCATTGTATCTTAAGGGATCTACGTATGAGCCTTTGACTTAAACCATAAAAATCAAAATACCAACAAAAAAAAGTATTGGAGGAATAAAAATAGATATATTTCTTAGTTCCCCAAGCTATTATATATTCCATGCAGACTCTGACTCAAATCCTAGGCAGCCACATGGTAGACTCATAATATAATTTCTTAAGATGAATTGTTGCGCTAGTCAGTCACAAGTAAATGAATTACTGATGAGGCCACTGGATTGCTGTCAAGAGTATGCACTAGATTTCTTCTCTAGCAATACAAATGAAAGTTACTCTGTCAAATATACCTGACTATCAAACCATTAATTGGTCAGAGTTCTTTTCTAACAGTCCTAATGAAAGAGACTCACATGTTATTCTAAATATAAATATCATCTATATGTCACTTTTGCCCAAATATGAATAAATGGCTAATGATACATCAGATGGGGGAAAGCATAGAGGATAAACTATCGCTGAGTAGCAACTATGTCACATATTCTTCTAACAGTCCTAAGGAAACAAGAATACCTCTAATATGAAAATATTAATTGGTCAGGTTTCCTTTCTAACAGTCCTGAGGAAACAACAGATTCTCACATATTCTTCTGAATATCAATATTGTCTGGATGTCACTTTAGCCAAATAAGAAATACAAATGGCTAATGGTACATAAAATGGGGGAAAACATTAAAGATACACTCTCTCACCGAGTACCAATTATAAAAACAATGCCTAAAAGGGTAACACGCCTCTGTCTTCATTTCTTTCAAGGGTACTATGTGAACTTCCTCTGATTTCATAACACTCAGCATGATTGAAAACAAAATGCTCCATCTCGATCTTTAAAGACAGTCTATGGATTTCATTCATTTCTCTGATTCAAGAGACCTTGATAAGGACAATGGTATAAATATGAAGCAGCATTTGCATGTTTCACTCTACATGAGTCCCTTGAAACAGGGGGATGTGCTTTGAAGATGCTGCTTATCAAATCACAAGGAACAACAGGAAATTTATAGACAAATATTCCTTCCACAAAAGCTAATAATTATGTAAAATCATTGCACAACGACATTCTGTAGGAGAAAATTATAATTGACAGAGAAGAGAAGAATTGTTTGAAACTTTGAATCATTAACACCTTGGTTGAATGCACAGAAAGGATTGAAGATTTCATATGGCATTGAAATAATACTGTTCATTACAACAGCAAAGAATGAAATCTAATTATACAAACCTAAGATTGAACGATATATTATTAATTTATAGTGCCATTTGTTTTGTTACAAACACGCTTCCCAAATCGTCTATGTCGATGTTGAAAAGAGCGTAAAGCTTCAGCATATTGAGCTTCTCCAAATTCAGGCCAGAAAGAATCATCAAAATAGAGTTCAGTATATGCCAATTGCCATAGTAAGAAATTACTGAGCCTCTGCTCACCACTTGTACGGATTAGCAAATCAGGACTCCCAAAATCTCCCGCACAGCTTGTTTCCAATTCTTTCTCAAACAGTGATTCTGTAATATCAGTGGACTTGAGATTGCTATCCTCTACTTGTCCCGCTAGTCGCTGACAGGCTTGTAATATGTCATTTCGACCACTGTAACTTAGAGCAATAATAAGAGTTAGACGAGAATTATGCTTTGTCATCTCTTCTGCTTCTCTAATTGATGTCTGTAAGGACTTTGTTAGAACAGCCAAGTCTCCAATCACACACAACCGAATGTTTTCTCTGCAAAAAGGAATGGACAGTCAGTGTATAGCATGTTTATGCACAAAGAACACAAGGTTGGTCTAGATTCTAGACTGACCAGTTTGACATTGAACATCAGAAATTTTATAGAATTAATGAATAATACAATTTATGTACACTTGAAAATTGAATACCCACTGTTGGACGTATATTCAGCAGATAATGCTAGATAAATCATATTCTCACTTTCAGACAACCATGTTTACCTTTTCTCTATCATGTAAAAACCAAGGTTGTAAACTTGCATGGATGTGCATAGTCCAGGCAAACAACACCAGGTGGAAACCCTAAAACTCAAGGACACAGGTGCAAGGGTGCAGTACACAGGTGTGAGGGAGCAGGGAATATGCAATGTGGGCGCACACAGTACAGACCCTCAAAATGTGGGTATACTATAACAACTGAAAACAACAGACTTGAAAGTTGGAATTTGAAACTTATGATCATCATGAAACATCAAAAACTTAAAATCAAATATTCATACCACAATTTATATTATAAAAAAATTATGCATCAAAAACCTCATGAGCCAAATTACAAACTTAACATAATTTGAAAATACTCAAAATGTTCAAGAACTGTTTGTAATTACATGTAAATCAAAATTACAGATCATGTAGCCATCATATGACATCATGCTTCAACAAAAAGTAGTATAAGATTCATGACTCTAAGTTAATCTCTTTGCTAGCTGATAATCTTTGTTGGCTGGAACTCAAAATGCAATCAATCTTAGTTTGTTTGCTGTTCACTGAAAAACATTGTTTGCAGTGAGTGCTATGTAGAGACAAATGGTAATTGAGCATAATCGTTAAGTTTAATAAATAGAATGATAATAGATACTAGATGAAATCAGGTTTGTCATATGACCCTTTTTCTTTATGATTTGCATTTTAGTTTTAGTTTTTTCTATTTCACTTTTTTTTAGATTTAACATCTTTTAATTTTTGTAGCTTTTTGATTGAAAAGAGATTTGCAGCAATAATATATATTTCCGCATAACCTTTATGAGAGAAAAATATCCAAAACAAGTATTCATAATCCACAATGTAAGAGAATAACAAATATATCACACGATGACACCAAATGAACCCTGAGAAAAACCCGGCTTCCAAAAGTGCCCTCACAACTCAATGTATTATATAAGAACAAGATTACAATACACTTGCAGAGTTTCCACGCAAGGCTTCCAAAGCATCAAGCACCCCAGTTTCATTCCTCCATGTGAACAAGCAAATAAAAATCATGTAGCCACGCATTCTAATCCATGCATCCTCTATTCATATATGCATCCTACAAGAGATGTTCAATCTAACCTTAGCCAACAAGTCAAAGGTTACACAAGCTAACGTCAACAACTACTCATGTGCTTGCTTTCTGCACAAAACCACTAAATGGTATTACATAAACCATGACCCTACATTATCTTTTTGGTACTAAGTTTCCCCAATTGATACTAAGCAATATTAAATGTTTTCCCAATGTGACACCTAGAATATTTATCCCAATGCTATGTATAACATACAACTGGCCCCAAGAACGTCTAACCTATTGTGATGTCCACATCTTTAAGATGCACCACAATTAAATATTTACTTTTTAAATTATAAGCATTATTATTTTTTGTTATGCAAGGTGTACAACACACCTTTCCCAACACTAATTCGGGTAAAGCACTTGCTGCATTTGGCTGCATCCCATATGTCTAGGATGTGGAAATGGGTTCATTTCACACCCACACCCATCTCAGGTATGAACAAATTTTGGCGCAGTACACCCCTCTAGACAACCTTGATAAAAAACCTTTAATATGTATGATGGACAATTTATCCTTTGGGAACTTGGAAGTGAAGAGTAAAGCACAGAAAATATATCTTGAAATCCTGTGAAAACATGCAGTAGAGAGAATTTATAAACTTGCAGCAGTCTCAAGAACTACATAAAAATATAATTTTAAGTTTTAACGTTTTAAGTAGGAAAAGGGTTTTTACATAAGAATGTAAATAACGTCCACAGCTTCAGATTCAATTCAGATTCAAAAAAATAATCCATCCTAGATACATTCAGAATTTTGGAATATGAAAAAAATAGCACAGAAAACAGAAATGGTTGTTAAATGTAACAAACCTATAACTTATCAACCACTTTTCAAACTGATATGAGGAGATTTAAAGTCAATGAGGAACAAGAACCCATCAATGACTTTTCAATAGGATATCATAACTCCTCAGCATGACATCAAATCATCAAAAGGATATAAATCTGAAAACAAAAACTTTGTAAAGCTAAAATCCCAAAATGAAATCAAGAATTAAAGTTATTGTATGTGGAATTAGGCCATACAAGCTTTATGAGGATTTATAACTTGCTTATACTTGGTGAAAACCCAAAATGTTAGAAAATGACTGTAAATTTTTAATTAATTTCTCTACTGATGGCAGACGACTTGTCAGCAATGACAACTATAATTTAGCTCAGTTGGTAGAGCACTCCAGCAGCAAATAGAAAGTCCTAGGTTCAAGTCCTAACTGGTCGATATAAGTTGTGGCTCAACATGTGGTATCAAAACCAGGCTAGGAGACCCAAGCATCTGCAGTGTGCCTTAAGTGGGGGTGTTGGAAATAAGCCACACCTGGATTGATGATAGGCTGGCCGAAGACTGGCCAGTAGCTCAGTTGGTAGAGCACTCCAACAACAAATAGGAAGTCTTAGGTTCGAGTCCTAGCTGGTACATATGAGCTGTAACTCAACAAATACAAGTCAAAACATTTCATTTTTTATGATAAATCAAGGAATTAATAAATGGAAGTCAGTGAAGTAGACTTTGATTGCAGTGTGGATCACCTACAGATGTGAAACTGCTAACATTAGTCCATTACAACATGAAAGCATTGTCATTCTATACTTCCATGCCACTCTGACTGCTGGCATGAGTGCCATTCTATACTTCTGCATGATTCTTCCTGTTGAAATCAGTTAAGGGACATTTGACATTGGCTATGGAATTAATCAAACTAAAATCCGGAAATTCTGAGAATGAATGTCTGAAAATATGCAACACAAATTCTACATACAAGATTGTCAGAAATTTCTTGAAAATAATTTTTGGGATTATCAAAAACTGTTCTACTCGTAGTTCCACAGAGTTTCCTGACGAGGGGACGTGAGGATGGGTTTGGGGGACGGGGGACCAAGGGCCTAAGTTTGGGGACGGTGGCGGGGTGGTGGCAAGGCAGCAATACTGAAATACACATAGTACTTGAAAAAATAGTTATAAAAATATGTATAAGTATAAGAATTACAAATGAAACTTTGGGAAACTAGTTTTAAGCATTTGACTTTTGAAGTGAACCTTAACTTGACATCACTCCACTTCTTGCTCTTCATTCTCACTCTTTTACCTTACACTTGCAGCTTTCACTCTCACATTCACACTATTAGCTTCTTGTTGATCTGTTTTTTGTGAATTGAAATGAGGATAGTAGGCAATTTTATAGAGTTTGTAAGGTTTGGGTGGGGCCCATAGGCCATTAGGGTTTGGCCTTGGGCACAAAAAAAATTGATTTTTTTAAAAAGATTTTTTTTTGGTCATTTGGTTGCAAGAGACACTTGGGCATTTTCGAGACAGTCTGGAGACAACTAGGAGTCCCCTAGACGTCCTCGAAGTCCTAGTGGTGTCTTGGAGGCGGCGGCGGTGGTGGTGGGATGGTGGCGCTAGTGGTGGGTTGGTAGGGGGACGTCCCCCCCAAATCCCCAAGTCTTCGAGATGGGGACATCTAGGAAATGTGGGTTTTTTTTTTCGGGGGGGGAAGAGGGGAGAGGGGAGCGGGGAGGGGTGGGAAGGGGGCTGATGCGTCCCCATGGAACACTGGTTCTACTACAACTATAACATAGAACAGCCAAAGCTTCCAAGTGATCCACTGCCAATTATGAAGAAAGACCAATATTCAAAGCATTAAATGCTTGTCCAGCTAGGTCATACAATTTCTATAAGGGGGAACCAGCTAGTTACAATAATTCTTTCCTTGCTTATAGACAAGGAAATGTTGTTTTAAGATGGAGATGCAGGACATGGGCACATGTTGAATGTGTACGCATCCATATTTATTAACGAGGGAGAAAGTTCAGTTTCCAAGTTAGTTGGCTTATACATATCAAGTTTTATTCATCTTTATAATTAATATCTTGAAACACATACTTAACAGCATCGTTGAGAACATGAACATCAACTCTACCTCTACAATGTGAGACAAACCATCTCCTAAAAATACCAATTTAGAATCAATATTATCTTTGATATAAATGTACATATCGATCCTTAAAGTAAATGAAAAGTCATGATGCACCTAAATCAAATTACTAGCACTAGATAGTTTTTTTGTCATCTTGGCAAAACAACAAAATAATTTTCTTCTCCAAGACCCCACCACCCTAGAATAGCGGCAACATTTGCTTGCTTGGTTGTAGCAATCCTTGACATAGCCAAACTTATGGCAGTACAAACACTTCACTTTAATTTTTATTATACCTTTGCAAACTATTTTCTAAAATGTGTTTTGCCTTTGCCTTTGTGTTATGCCACAGAAATAATTTTTGTACATCTAAAAGTAGACTCCCCAAATTGTATTTGTCATCTTCCCCTCTACAAGAGAAACATATTGACTTACTCAAAGTTTGATTTTTGACTTTCAGAAAATAGATCTAAAGGCTCAATAAATGTCTTAACAGAAGGGGCAAACTGTTCAACACTAGGGCAACCATATATTCATCATCTACTAGTCCATTTATGTGACATAACTGATCAGTTAGATCTTTCAACCTAAGCAAGTGTTTATACAAAGAGACCACTTCTACCAACTTTGTGTTGAAGATTTTTTTTAGATACAATGCACGACCTTTATCTAACCTTTGACACCAATTTTAACCCACCCTTATTTTTTTCAAATTTGCACCTGCTAGCGTTAGCCAAATAATAATGAGTATCAAATGAATAAGCAACTTTTCACTTTCTAATCACCTAGATACCAATGAGGGCAAGGTGAGAGCATATGATGAGAAGGGGATCTTTTGCATAAACTGGAAATCAAGCTAACTGAAAAGTAAACACCTTCCACTTTTTGATCACCTAGATCCTAATGTGGGCAAGGTGAGAGCATACAATGGTAAGGCTTAAAATTACTGAATTTCTAGCTAACCACTTCTTCAGTGGGGTGAGTAAGTAAACCAAGTGCGTGAAAGGAAATCATCCGCTTATTCATCGGGAATTACAACAAGTAACACTTGGCGGCAAGCCGGCCAACCAAACAAGTCATCCACTTGTTCAGCGAGCATAACATGAAAGCAATGAAAAACTCAACCACTTATTCAGCGGGAGTAGCATGTAACAATAAAGAAGCTCAACCACTTATTCAACATTGCACCACTTGTTCAATGGGGTGAGTAACAATCACAATTACAAGAGCAATCACCAATGGTACTACCAATGGTGTTACAATCAACTCATTAAGAAAATGCTTCAGAATTACATATGGTGCTGTTATGATATAGAAATGACAAACACATGAAGTATAACTCCCCCCAAATATGCTACAATGATAATATGAGAACACCCCCACAAGATATAACAATAATGCCTCAATTACCAGGGGCCCCGGAGGTGGGTAGAAGGTAGAATAAGCTGCTGTTACAGGAAACCATTCAACGAGCACAACTCCACCAATATGCCATAGAATCACTCCCAACAACTTGCAAAGACAAGTACTAGGCTAGGCGTCCAAGGTAAGCTAAATAGTAGCCCCCCACAAGTCTGAACAGCAGCAACACTCACCAAAACTTCCTCTAACAAGGTTGTACGACCTTCCTAGAGGGGCGACCAACAAGATAAAATCAATCTCTCCATCCTAAATTCCCAAAATTTGAGCAAAGGGGTGCCCAAGATGGAGAATGCCAATGAACCAACACCCACAAAAAGTTATCAAGTCCTCCAATCAGCGTGAGTGAAAAGGTAGGTTAGTTGGGCTATAGAAGAATGTCATGTCCCCGAAATTAGAACACTTTGAGATACAAATAAGTGAAAATGAATAACACAATACAATTTAAAATTATAAAAGAAAATATTATCGTTTTAATATATTTATAATTACAATCATCATAAGATAATATTGTAATTATAAATATATATCGACGATACACAATAAAATACATTAATATAAATACTATCATAATTATCAAATAATTATTAAGAGATAGTATTATAAATATTAAAATATACATATTTAAATAAATATAAATAATATTACAAATAAATTAAAAATAAAATAGTAAAATATAATACACATCAAAACAAAATAATAAAATGAATATAATTTGAGATATCATTAAGGAATGTTTAACTAAAGGTCATGTCCATTTGTGGGGTTATCTCTATTCAAAGAGATGCCTCTCTTCATGGAGGTATAAGGATATAAAATAAGTTTGTTGGATGTGGGGAAGAAAAAGGGAAAAAAAAAGATATATTAAATACACATCAGATTTTAAGAAGAAGATAGAAGAGTAAAGGAATGAAGATATAGAAAGGAGATCTATCAATAGTGTGTAGAGAACAATAAAAATAGAAATTAGAAAGGTTTGGAATTAGTTTTCAAAAGGCAGCAATCATTTCAAAAGGTTGCGTCTCTTCTAATGAATGTCTCTTTTCAAAAAGATACATTTTCTCATACGAATGTGAAGATATAAAAAGAGAAAGAATGAGATAAGTATAGGAAGGAAGAAGGAAATGGAGAATAGAATGGGAAACAAGAGATAAAATATAGAATGCAGATCACCTGAAATCTATAAAGACAAGCAGATGGGAAGTGTATAAAGAGCAGATATAAAAGGGAATAAAAGATCATAGAATGAAGAAGATTGAAAATATTATTCAAAATCTTGAGAAGAGCAAATATAATGTGTGTGCAAGATAAATGACTATATCACAAATATACCAGCAAATTATGAAGACTTGATTTGCAGATTTTATGAAAGAATTGTGGAGGAAGAATGAGTAATGAAAGGAATAAAATGGAATGTGAATAAAGGAAGGAACATAATATGATTTGAAAGGCAGATTAAGGATAAGAAAATAAGGATCAACAACTAAAAGAGGTATTTAGGTGATAAGTTACAGCCCCAACTACATTAAGCTTGTGATTCTAGGACAAGATTCAAGATTATCCCAAAGGGGGACATTACAGTGGTATCAAAGCATCTTTCCTGCCATCCTGTGCATGCTTGAGCTAGTTGCTTGCTTGCTTGAGCTACTTGCTTACATGCTTGAGTTGGTTGCCTACTTGCTTGAGCTGGTTGCCTACTTGCTTGAGCTACTTGCTTGCTTGCTTGAGCTACTTGCTTACATGCTTAAGCTGGTTGCCTATTTGCTTGAGCTGGTTGCTTGTATGCTTGAGCTACTTGCTTGTCTACTTAAGCTATTTGCCTACTTGCTTGAGTTGGTTGCTTGCGTTCTTGAGCTGCCTACCTGTCTACTTGAGTTAGTTGCATACTTGTTGGAGCTACTTGCTTGCATGCTTGAGCTGCTTGTTTGTCTACTTGAGCTATTTGCCTATGCGCTTGAGTTGCTTGAGCTACTTGCTTGTGTGCTTGAGCTACCTGAGTTACCTCCTCTAGACAATGAAGGACAACTTAACTTAAAAGCCAGAATTTATCCTAGACACCAAAGAAAGGAAATTGAGGAGCAAGATCATTACCGAGTCTCTAATCAAATGGAAGGGACTCCCTGAAGAAGATGCCACATGGGAAAAGGAAGAAACTATTAAGGCAATTAAAGATAAACAAAATTCAAGAAGGGAAAACCATAAAGGCCCTTGACTAGAACAAGAAATAGAATTTTCAATATAAGACATATTACATTACAGCGATGAATGTATCTAAGAATTAAGGCAGATACACCAAAATGTAGGGTATCCATAAGGCCTGAGAAGTGAAAGGCTCACTTCTAGGATTATAAGGTTGGATACACTTGAGAAATCAGATATCCAGAAGGCCTAGAAAGGATGTTACAATCTTTTTCAGGATTCTAAAATTGGGTACACTTAAGAGTAAGGTATCCAAAAGGCCTGGAAGAGGTGTCACAATCTTTTCCAAGATTACAAGGCTAGGTACACTTAGAAATAAGGTACCCAGATGGCCTGGGAAGAGATGTTCCAAATCTTTTCACAGGAGAGTTGGATACACTCCATAGTGAGATATCCAGAGGGCCTAGGAAAAGGTGTTACAACCCCTTTTCCTAGGATTCCAAGGCTCGATACCCTTAAATAAGGTATCTAAACGGCCTGGGAAGAGATGTTTCAAATCTTTTTTTGTAATGTCCCTGTGTGCGGTTGGGTGCGTCCCGGCGGCCATGTGTCTGGCGGGCTTGCGTAAGACTCCAAATTCTCTGGTGGTGGCTTTGGTGGTGAAAAATTCCTCCCTAGTTGCCACCCTTAACACCCTGGGTAGCCACCCTCATTATCAGGCCGGTCTTTTGGTGTAGTGGTTGGGCCTTAGTGGTATCAAAGCCGAGGTCTCGGGGTCGAGACCCGCAAAGCGTGGCGGGCTGTAATGTCCCTGTGCGCGGTTGGGGGCGTCCCGGCAGCCACGTGTCTGGCGGGCTTGCGTAAGACTCCAGATTCTCTGGTGGTGGCTTTGGTGGTGAAAGATTCCTCCCTAATTACCACCCTTAACACCCTGGGCAGCCGCCCTCATTATCAGGCCGGTCTTTTGGTGTAGTGGTTGGGCCTTAGTCTGAAATATGCTAACCAAATTTTTTTCAATGTTTTCACAAACATACTAGTATCAAACCACTAATTAGCGTTAGCTCCAAATGCAAAACAGCATGGAAAGTAACTCTAACCAAGAATGTGCCCTAAAACCCCTTAAGGAAGAGGGGCGGGCATATGGTCAGAGGATCCCTAGGATCTAAACTCAGAACTGAAATTGAATACAACTGGAAATGGAAAATATAACTCAATGCCAAGAATGTGCACTCAAGATCCCTTTGAAGGCGAGGTGCTAACATATGGCAGAGTACTTATTATAAAATTGAAAGAACTTAGGCGGATAACCAGCCATGAGAGTTTCCACACTACCACTTGAACAGTGGGGGGAAAAACATTACAATGCAAAACTAATTCATCCGCTGCGGCGGGCATCCACTCGTAAGTGGGGATTCACCACTTTCCAGTGGGTACAAATGAGAGATTAATAAGTTCTTTTTCCACACTGGCGGTAAACCATCCAGGGGTAATTAATGTTTGCTTTAGAATCATAAAGTAAATGCAGCAATATTATTGACTGGATTAGTACTACTAATTCTCAGCCTTACAATGCAAATTATCTGCAATTTACCAAGTGCTACAATTGAATAATCAATGCAAATGAAGAAAGATGATTTTCCCAACTTCTAAACTTCCCAACTACAAAATTACAAGTCAAAATCTGTACTACTGATAAGCTGATATGATAAACAGAAAACTGAAATAGCATTACCAGCAACTATAAAACTCATAACCAGCAAGATGTCACATAAACCAACAATGGAGAAGATCAACCAATGTCATATCTTCATCAAAACAGCTCCAAACTTTATCAAACAAAGTGCCAAATAGCAATGGAGGTTAGGCGTCCAAAGGCAAGTGACAAATCCCCTCCAAGAAACATACAACTTCATGGCACGATTCCCAATGCAAGATAGCAGCAAGGAGGCGGCTTCTAAAGGAGGTCGACCTGCTCTAACAATTTCAAACCAGCACTAAAAAATATGGAAACTTGAGAAATGAGGCACCTAGTGCTAGGAATTGCATTGATCAAATACCCAGAAAGATTTTAAATTCATACAAAGAGCTGTAAATGAAAATCTCCTACAGCGATAACCAAACCAGAAAATACAAAACTGGAAATTTTTACCAAAATCTTCAACATTGATGCTCAATATGCACTTTTGAATGAAGCACACTCTCAATAGACCATCTAGGGAACCATAGTTTCAGGCCCGAAGAATGGAGTAAACTTGCAAAGCTTCCCCTTAGCCAGGTTCTGGATTCAGTCTAGTAGCATAACTTTGCTTTTCAAAAAATAACATAATCAGCTCTTCAAACAGCAGCAATATATAGGCTTCAGTTGGCAAATGAAGCAACAAGAACTCTTCAAATTCCAAGAAGTTGAATCACTTCAACTTCCATAAGGGACGCCACCTTTTTGCATTTTACTTTTTGAAATAATAAAATATTACTCAACCTCCTTTAGGCGTCCAACTTCACTTTGCAACAATAAAGCATTTAATAAATCATTAAATGCACAATTGACTCCCTTAATGGCCCCTCTTTTAAAACAACATGAAGTTATTACTCCTAGGCGTGGGGTACAACCGAGAAACATGAAATTTGACTAAGTATAAAACTTAGTCCATGGAGATAACCAAAACCAATGCCAATACTGAAATTGATGGATAGCAAGATGACTTGAGTTGAACTGCTAATGATGCCACTGCCAAAATTAGACTTACTAAAAATAGCCACTGCCAAAAATAGTAAGTTCACCTCAAAACTAGTAGAAAGTTGAACTGAGTTGGAAGCAAGACTTACTGAAAGTGGAAAACCTAAATTTGCACATCTGAGTAGCCTATGGATTTCTGGAAATAGGCTAAAACCAAATGAAGCGCGAATGGCCAAAATGGGGACATTATAGTCCACCCTTCCCAAAATTGCTTGTCCTCAAGCAATGTCACAACACTCCAAACTGATCCCACCAAACATATAGGATCCCAGGGTCCCAAGTCCATCTCTGAAAAGTCCCACCATGCTGATGCTGCTCCACTCTGATCATAAAAATGAAATCATTGCACCATAACTGCACAAACCATCCCTGCAACCTCAAAGTGATAACATGCCTAAAATTCAAGCTGAACAACATGGAAAATAATTCCACAAGGCCAACATTAGCTTCTTCATCATCAGCTATTGAATCACAAACCCAGGTGATTCCTGGATTCCAAATCATCCTCAGGAATACTGTTCCTCTAATCTGTTGCACTACTATGATTAAAACAACTGAATACCCAAGGTGGAGCAACATATCATGGTCCCAAAAAAACAATACACCAAACATGTTAGTGCCCGGGTCCCATATCAGTCTGTAGAACCTCCAAACCTTGCTGTCATAATTCTGGTCAGCAACAAAAATAATTTCAAACATGCTTCTAAACCAATGCCAAACCAAGAGCAATGCTCCACACTCCATCCCTATCCAAGCGGATGCATAATGCTTCTTTTGAAGCAAACTGATTTCATTGAAAGAACTCCAAGAAATATTCACATGTCTCACAACAAGAGTCTCAATTTGACAAATCAAATCAGCTAATAACTCGATGTCCCAAAAAGTAATGTACGAGTTGGTACCACAAAATTCACTGTCAACCATCAATGAACAACCCATACCTGAACTTTGACCATACCGAATCATTCCCTTGCTCTTTTGTGGCAGAAATTCAATCCAAATAGGAGGTGGAGAGGCCTGGAAATGAAGTAACCAGCTTCCTAAGAGGCCTAAAATAACCATCTTGAGATCTAATTTTTGACAAATCAGCATCTAAGAAGACAAGCAGCAGCTGCAACATAAGAATCTTTCATCAAAATGAGCATAACTGCTCATGAACCAAGTTGGTGGCACCTTTAGCAAGAGACCTCATGCCACCACAAACCAACTTCTGATCATATTTCCTTCCCAGATCACCAATTTATGATCAGAAATAAAGAACCTATGACATAGAAAGAAGGAAGTAGCAAACATAAAACTGAAATTTTGACACTTATCTCTCCATCCAACCTTCTTTTTATACATTTCATTCTTCATAGGAATATACTTGAGATCCCAAATACTGATTTTTAATTGAAGACATTTCCCAACACATAAGCAAATGGTCACAACTACATTCTGAATATTATATGCTGGTTTATCCCCCATAAAATTTATAGTATTACCTTCTTGCCAAGTAATGCCAGGATCCCAAACTAACAACCATGAAGAACCACTTCTCAAACGAAGAACTGCTCTAACACGAATCCTTTGATTTGTTCGTTCCATCTGAATTGCCACTTCTTGAAACTCCAAGAAGTATTCAACCAACTTTTGTTCGTTGAAGAGTTCAAATCCAGAATCTTGTGATATGACTTGCCGAAAAGATTCCATGAATCCTTCATCAAATACAATTCTGAAATCTATCACTCTAAGAGAAGATAGTGATGAACTAAAATCTGGCAAGAGCCTCACAATCATCCTCATCAAATAATGAATTAAACCTTCATCAACATGCCAATCATCTCTCTGTTGATGAACGATAAGAAAGTCTTCATTTCTTTGTGATCCAAGAGTTACCAATTCTTGCTGAATGGTTGCACTAGGAGCAGCAATAGATTCAACTTCGTGCAACTCACGTATTAACTCTCCAATGCTAGAAGACAAACTCAAATCCTCTTCTTCAGTAATCTCTGAAGCAATTTCTTCATCATTTTCAAAAAGAGGATTTACATAAACCTTACTAGCACCTTCTTCATACAAGAGATTGTCAAAAGCTTGAAAAACTTGAGAATTTGAATGCTTTGGTCTCTCAGGACAGCATTCCAAATCATACACTTCTTGTATGAGATCAAGCTCATCAAGAATTTCTTGAAGCTCCTCTGCTCTTCTTTTGTTTTCTTGCTCCCATGAATATTGAACAACAAAAATCTGATTCTCTGCTTCAATTAGAGTCTCATGCATTTCTTGCAACTTTGCTTTGGTAAGCTAATTCCACTCCAATGCCTTGTCAGCAATATTGGCCACTATGTCTTTGTCACGAATGATGTGCAAAATACTAGATTTGATTCCCTCCAAGGAAAATTTAATGGACTTCATGTCATCAATAGAAATACAACATACAACTTCTCCCCTAGGCACATCATGAATCAAATGTTCTACTTGCTTATGAATTCTATCAAGCTTTGAAAAAACTTGAATACCATTATCAGCAATGTGTGAACTTGAGCTGCAATCTTCATATGCTGACTGAGATGATGTAGAACCACTTTGATGGATAAAGATTCAGAAATGGTTTGAGTTGTACTCCTCAACTTGTCTCGCATGTGATAAGCACTCTTCATCATTCCATCCATAGTGCCTTCCAATTCCTTAGCATTTTGCCTTAGCTTGATTTCAGGTGAAGAGAAATCTGCCTTATAACTACTAGAAGCTTCACCTTCCATGTTGTCTTCTACACATGATTCAAAAGAATTGATCAAATCAGCTTTGAAATAGGAAGAGACTTCAGCTTTCTCTTTCTTCTTCTCCTCCTTGACTTGACTTTCAAACAAGCATTCTCTGGAATTGTGAAGAAGCAAATTGCTGATTGAACACATATCTTCAACTATCTGAACTTCTTCATTTGGATCAGCACTTATGGCCTCTTTATGTATCTCTGTTTCAACTTTTGTTTCCAAAAGTTCTTTCTTTGAATCTTCAACCTGAGGCTTCTTAACACAAGCCAACTCACTGTTCTCCTCTGTAGAAAACAAGAGTACTTCACTAGTCTTCAAGGC
Source organism: Sequoia sempervirens (assembly GCA_007258455.2). NCBI lineage: Eukaryota > Viridiplantae > Streptophyta > Pinopsida > Cupressales > Cupressaceae > Sequoia > Sequoia sempervirens. The sequence goes on from VDFB02000008.1 coordinate 77,058,395, forward strand.
TTCCACTTACATATTATATTCTTCTATAGAATGCTTGGATAAGTGCAAATTTGTGGATACCCCTTGAACTTTTGCAATGTCTTCAAAGGGATTCCAACTTTCATCCTCTTCAACTTCAGATATCTCTTCTCTATTTTCAACAGTCTTCTTCAAAAGTGGTTTCAACTTATCTTCACATTGACTGAAATTTTTTGTAACTAACAAATCAGCAGTGGGAGAAATCTGCTCTTCACGTTTGTAAGCATCCAAGATAAGAGTTTGGACACTTTCAAGAAGACTATCAGCTTCTTTAATTGTAGAGATTAGAATACTCATGACAGCTGCAAGCATACTCTCTTCTTGTTCACTCCAGGTCGAGGTGAAGAGATAATTAAACAAGTGATAAATTTGATTCTCCATCTCCAATTCTATCAATAAGGCGCAAGCACTAACTTCAAAAAATGTCTTTAAAACAGCTGCTCTTCTTGGAAACAAGCTACTACCAGTTTCATCCAAATCTTGAAAGCTTTCCACTATCATATTCAATATGATCTTCATAGTTTCGTCATCATAGGGCAATTGGGGAATTACAATTCTTATTATCTCCATGAAACAAGAAGAAATCAGCAGCTTGGTTTCTTCATCAGGATGCCCCAACCAATAGGACTGATTCAAAGAATTCACTGCAGGAGCTAGTGCCAACTCCATTTTCTCTGAAGGTGATGGATTCACTCATCTCAAACATTGTTCTAACAAATGAGGAATGTTCTCTTCATTTTCTCTTGTTTGAAATTCTTTACCAAGTCTCTTTCCAACCATAAAAAGAGTCTCTGCCAACTTCATCTCTTCTTCATTAGCCATGCCTAACTGCCAACTTCTAGATACCCCAAGGAGCTGAACTAGAATCCACTCTAACTTTCAGTGTAGTATCGGAGATCTCTGTCACTCATCTGCCTAAACATGAAGCACTGATCACAAGATGGCAGGATCTTCTGCTCTGATACCACTGAAATATGCTAACCAATTTTTTTTTCAATGTTTTCACAAACATACCAGTATCAAACCACTGATTAGCATTAGCTCCAAATGCAAAACAGCATGGAAAGTAACTCTAACCAAGAATGCACCCTAAAACCACTTAAGGAAGAGGGGCGAGCATATGGTCAGAGGATCCCTAGGATCTAAACTCAGAACTGAAATTGAATACAACCGGAAATGGAAGATATAACTCAACGCCGAGAATGTGCACTCAAGATCCCTTTGAAGGCGAGGTGCTAACATATGGCAGAGTACTTATTATAAAATTGAAAGAACTTAGGCGGATAACCAGCCATGAGAGTTTCCACACTACCACTTGAACAGTGGGGGGAAAAACATTACAATGCAAAACTAATTCATCCGCTGCAGCGAGCATCCACTCGTAAGTGGGGATTCACCACTTTCCAGTGGGTACAAATGAGAGATTAATAAGTTCTTTTTCCACACTGGCGGTAAACCATCCAGGGGTAATTAATGTTTGCTTTAGAATCATAAAGTAAATGCAGCAATATTATTGACTGGATTAGTACTACTAATTCTCAGCCTTACAATGCAAATTATCTGCAATTTACCAAGTGTTACAATTGAATAATCAATGCAAATGAAGAAAGATGATTTTCCCAACTTCTAAACTTCCCAACTACAAAATTACAAGTCAAAATCTGTACTACTGATAAGCTGATATGATAAACAGAAAACTGAAATAGCATTACCAGCAACTATAAAACTCATAACCAGCAAGATGTCACATAAACCAGCAATGGAGAAGATCAACCAATGTCATATCTTCATCAAAACAGCTCCAAACTTTATCAAACAAAGTGCCAAATAGCAATGGAGGTTAGGCGTCCAAAGGCAAGTGACAAATCCCCTCCAAGAAACATACAACTTCATGGCACGATTCCCAATGCAAGATAGCAGCAAGGAGGCGGCTTCTAAAGGAGGTCGACCTGCTCTAACAATTTCAAACCAGCACTAAAAAATATGGAAACTTGAGAAATGAGGCACCTAGTGCTAGGAATTGCATTGATCAAATACCCAGAAAGATTTTAAATTCATACAAAGAGCTGTAAATGAAAATCTCCTACAGCGATAACCAAACCAGAAAATACAAAACTGGAAATTTTTACCAAAATCTTCAACATTGATGCTCAATATGCACTTTTGAATGAAGCACACTCTCAATAGACCATCTAGGGAACCATAGTTTCAGGCCCGAAGAATGGAGTAAACTTGCAAAGCTTCCCCTTAGCCAGGTTCTGGATTCAGTCTAGTAGCATAACTTTGCTTTTCAAAAAATAACATAATCAGCTCTTCAAACAGCAGCAATATATAGGCTTCAGTTGGCAAATGAAGCAACAAGAACTCTTCAAATTCCAAGAAGTTGAATCACTTCAACTTCCATAAAGGACGCCACCTTTTTGCATTTTACTTTTTGAAATAATAAAATATTACTCAACCTCCTTTAGGCATCCAACTTCACTTTGCAACAATAAAGCATTTAATAAATCATTAAATGCACAATTGACCCCCTTAATGGCCCCTCTTTTAAAACAACATGAAGTTATTACTCCTAGGCGTGGGGTACAACTGAGAAACATGAAATTCGACTAAGTATAAAACTTAGTCAATGGAGATAACCAAAACCAATGCCAATACTGAAATTGATGGATAGCAAGATGTGACTTGAGTTGAACTGCTGATGATGCCACTGCCAAAATTAGACTTACTAAAAATAGCCATTGCCAAAAATAGTAAGTTCACCTCAAAACCAATAGAAAGCTGAACTGAGCTGGAAGCAAGACTTACTGAAAGTGGAAACCCTAAATTTGCACATCTGAGTAGCCTACAGATTTCCGGAAATAGGCTAAAACCAAATGAAGAGTGAATGGCCAAAATGGGGACATTACATATTCCAGGAGGGCTAGATACACTCCATAGTAAGATATCCAGAGGGCCTGGGAAGAGGTGTCACAACCCCTTTTCCCATGATTCCAAGGTTGGGTACCCTTAAATAGGGTATCCAAAGGGCCTAGGAAGAGATATTCTAAATCTTTTCCCAGGAGGGTTGGATACACTCCAAAGTTAGGTATCCAGAGGGCCTGGGAAGAGATATTTCAAATCTTCTCCCAGGAGGGTTGGGTACACTCCCTAGTGAGGTATTCAAAGGGCCTGGAAAAGTGATTAGTTGTAACCAAATGTTACAATCTTTTTCTAGGATGAAGACCACTGTACCGGCAAAGAACGTCAAGAGATCAAGGAAGAAAAGAATTATAAGGATTGCTTGAGGACAAGCAATGTCAAGCGGGGGAGACTTGTGATGTCCCCATCACAAAAGAAAATCTAAGATAAGTATACATTTAATATATTTGCATTCAAATAGAGTAATCATTATTGAACATTTTCATTTAACTCATATATATAAACATGACTAACTTGGGTACTGTTGGTGACAGATTAGAAGAAGAGATCCTAGAAGAAACTAAGATGTTTTTGTTTGAGGACAAGCAAAGTTGGGAGGGAGGACTGTCATGTCCCCGAAATTAGAACACTTTGAGATACAAATAAGTGAATGAATAACACAATACAGTTTAAAATTATAAAAGAAAATATTATCATTTTAATATATTTATAATTACAATCATCATAAGATAATATTGTAATTATAAATATATATCGACAATACACAATAAAATACATTAATATAAATACTATCATAATTATCAAATAATTATTAAGAGATAATATTATAAATATTTAAAATATACATATTTAAATAAATATAAATAATACTAGAAATAAATATAAATAATATTACAAATAAATTAAAAATAAAATAGTAAAATATAATACACATCAAAACAAAATAATAAAATGAATATAATTTGAGATATCATTAAGGAATGTTTAACTAAAGGTCATGTCCATTTGTGGGGTTATCTCTATTCAAAGAGATGCCTCTCTTCATGGAGGTATAAGGATATAAAATAAGTTTGTGGGATGTGGGGAAGAAAAAGGGAAAAAAAGATATATTAAATACACATCAGATTTTAAGAAGAAGATAGAAGAGTAAAGGAATGAAAATATAAAAAGGAGATCTATCAATAGTGTGTAGAGAACAATAAAAATAGAAATTAGAAAGGTTTGGAATTAGTTTTCAAAAGGCAGCAATCATTTCAAAAGGTTGTGTCTCTTCTAATGAATGTCTCTTTTCAAAAAGATACATTTCTCATTTGAATGTGAAGATATAAAAAGAGAAAGAATGAGATAAGTATAGGGAGGAAGAAGGAAATAGAGAATAGAATGGGAAACAAGAGATAAAATATAGAATGTAGATCATCTGAAATCTATAAAGACAGGCAGATGGGAAGTGTATAAAGAGCAGATATAAAAGGGAATAAAAGATCATAGAATGAAGAAGAAGATTGAAAATATTATTCAAAATCTTGAGAAGAGCAAATCTAATGTGTGTGCAAGATAAATGATTAAATCACAAATATACCAGCAGATGAAGAGCAGATTATGAAGACTTGATTTGCAGATTTTATGAAAGAATTGTGGAGGAAGAATGAGTAGTGAAAGGAATAAAATGGAATGTGAATAAAGGAAGGAACATAATATGATTTGAAAGGCAGATTAAGGATAAGAAAATAAGGATCAACAACTAAAAGAGGTATTTAAGTGATAACTTACAACACAAACTACATTAAGCTTGTGATTCTAGGACAAGATTCAAGATTATCCCAAAGGGGGGCATTACAAAGAACATGCTAGCAACTCCAAAATCTGAAAACAACACTCCAAACCTCTGCACAAATAGTTATCGCATCAAAGCATAGCTAGAAATCATCACGAGTGACCAAAACTGAAAACAAACCATCACCGATAAGCTCCAATGGTGATTACTAAATGCAATCACACTCCATCGGCTAGGGATTATCTTTGAAATCTGAAACTAGCAACCTAAAGAGGGTTTTCATCCTCCAAAGATTCAGGAAAGAACACTCTGGTTCCAATCTGGCAGCATAACTTTATCTCCAAATTGCATCCAAAAGAGAGCAAATGAGGAGTATATATAAGACTTAAGACCCAGAAGTTTGAATATCTTTTCCCTCTAAAAGGGACGCCACACTTTGGGGAAATAAAATACTTTAATTTAAAATTCACTTCAAACACCTTCTGATGCGTCCACTTTAGTCATGCTTCATTTGCTTTTTAAAAGCAACTTAAGTTGTCAAATGCTAGGTGTGGGATTCCAAGGGGCCTTTTTCGACTTTATAAAATTTATAACTTAAGTTGCAATATTTCCATTTTTGAACTCCAAGACTGTTGGAAGCACAAAATGCCAAAAGCAACAAGATACCAACAACTAAAATTGCCACCATTGCCAGAAATAGAAACCTGACACTAAACTGCTACCTGGACTATTGCCAAAAATAGCACTTACTAAACATAGCATACTGCTAAAAATAGTGTCCAAACTCAAAATAAGCCCATTCTGAGATGCAACTATGACTTACTAAAAATAGTAAGTGCTAAAAATAGCAGTGATTGCCCACCAAAGATCTTAGAAAACCTAGAAAACCCTCTGGCAATCCTCTACAATCACCCCTTGAAATCTTGGCAAGAACCCTCCAAGAATCTTGGAATCCCCTAAAATGCCTTCGAATAGCCTATGGGACTCCGGAAATAGGCTAACGGTCACTGAAAAGCTTAGGGCGAAAAGGGGGACATTACATTTTCAGACTTGTCTGCAAGACAACAACAAAAGAGGCATTTCAGACTTGAATTATGACTTTATGCTTTGTCCACAAATTTATAACTTGTACCCACATTATTTCAACAATCTGCACCTATGGGTGACTTCAACTTGCAGCAATCTAAAATGTACTTATGAGTTTGCAAAGATTCTCTAGAGTTATTTTCTTGTAAAGCTTTGCTAACAAATGTTCTAAGGAGAAGATGGGAGAAATGGATCTTGTTGGAATGTAAGTGCAAACTTATTTATCGCTGAGGGGAAAAGTTAAACTAAGTTATATAAAAGTCATTACAACACAACAAACATTAATATCCTATGTCACACATTAATTACTTGTGTCTAAATATTATGTACAATAAGCATTCTCCAATAAAGAGACACTCCTAAAAATAGACATGTACAAAAAGAAAAAGAAAAATTAGTCATTTCTTTATACAAATAAAGCAATCTTTATGCATGGATTTCTTCAATTTATTTTTCTAAGACCATCTTTAGCATTCACATACTTTGTGTTTCCCCTATTTTACTAGAATATACATTTGATTTATTGTCTTCCTGGTTTTCTAAAATATATTTGTTGTATTCCTATCCTCTCTCCTTGCAAAAATCTTGTTCTATGTTCACATTAAATAGTTCCTTATTTCAAATGTCCTCCAAAAGAAACCTCACAGGCTCATTACAAGTTTGCCCCTCTTAAATTGATCAGTACCCAATCAATGTAAAAAATGTAGGACACTAGAGTATGCCATGTCCCTCCCAAGTGGCATCTTTTGTAGGTGGATCTTTCCATTGAACTTGCTATTCTATAAGAACCTTGTTTCTTAGGCATTCATCTCTAACAATCAAGATGCATTCAAGTATCAAAATCAATTTTCCTTCCTCATCAAGGGAACAAGCATCAAACTGATGAAACACATAGTTACACTGAGAGGGGGGAGGAGGGAAGTGAGTCAGTATAACAATCTTTTCCTTTTCACAACTTAATCAACCACAATAGTAATACTTTAAGACTTCATCATCCACACCAATAACACATATGCAAGATCTAGCAATTAAGAACACAAGAACACACGATTTACGTGGAAACCCTTGCGGGAAAAAACCACGGCAAAATATTGCTTATATATATAGATCTTCTTCGTAGGATCCAACCTACTTCTCTTACAAACTTTTTTGTAGACACCAAACCAATGGAGACTCCAATCCCCACAACTAAGCACCAACTCAGCAAGAGACTCCAATCTCTTCAATAAGACTCTCCAACCTCACGATCTCCTCAAGTAGGAGGCTCCAACCTCCACAAGAACAATATGATAATTGTAACTGGCAACTTCTCAGATCTGCTCTAACACCTTCTCACAGATCTTCCAAACTTCCTCTCATAGATCTGCAATATAGTCCTCACAAACTTGGCGATAATGTCTTCACAAAATGTGCAATAATATCCTCATAAAATCTATAATAATGTCTTCTTGAAATGTGCAATGATATCCTCATAAAATCTGCAATAATGTCTTCATTAAATCTGCTCATAAACTGCCATGATATTGCTTGCTCTTCTTTTTCTCCTCACAAAATCACCGCTTTAAAACTGCTCACATATGTCTCATATACAAAATATTCCTTGAAAATTGATTTATTTGAAACCTCCTCACAACCTCCTTTTATATCTCCTACATGCCTCTGCATACAAGAGAGGTGACTCTCCAAGGGGGGTCGGCCCACTTAGCATCATTTAATTTTTATTTCTTTTCTTTTCTTTGCCCAAAGGTGGGCGCACCATTCTAGGAGGTCATCCCACTTTGGGAGCCCCACAAAATAAAAATAAATTTAATTTATTTATTTTTAATTTAATCATCACCATCGTCCCAATTTCTTTAATTTTATTTTGCATTTTTAAACTCCTCCAAAGGGGTTGGACGTGGGTCGGCCCATGTAGAAAATAAACCATCATTTTTCCAATTAATTATCTCCTTCTTGCTCAATGATATCTCGATAATGGTGTCATAAATTTGGCACAATCAAACCTCTAATAATTTAGCCACTGACAACCATTTGACATCAATGACAGTAATTCAACAATCGTCTATACACCTTTGACACCAATGACAATATTTCCAACAATCTCCCCCTTTTTCATTGATGGCAACATAATTTTTTTTCTTTCTCTAACTCTTCCCTTTCTGTATCTCTCCCCCTTTAACATCAATGGCAAAGGAATGTAACACACTTTTCTCCTTCACAATGAAATACTTTTTTGTGATGCTCCTCCTGACTGTAAAGCTCCTCATAACAATGACTCTCTTATTGTAGCATTTCCTTTTGACATTAATGGCATCATTCTTCCTTTCCTATAACTCTTCCTTGTTGTAAATCTCCCCCTTTTTTGCAACTTTCCTTCTTTGACATCACTAGCAACGAGAGGTTTTGTTACCTTCATATAGAATATGCATTAGCTGATCTATCTTTGAATTGTCTTCTCTATGGAGCTGAAGGTTATTTGCATTAATTCCGCCCCCCCCCCCCTTTCTCTACTTCTCTCACTTTGAAAACAATGGCAAAAAGGACCTTTCTTCTTTATGGGGCTGAAAGATGATGCAATAGTAAGCTCCCCTTGAAATCATGCTTCTCCCTACACATAGTGATGTTTCTTGTGCATGGAGCACAAACACATATTTTTTGTCTCTTGCTCTTGTTTCCTCTTCCAAATTGTTGTAGGTTCTCCCTTTTCTTCGACTATGGTATCCTCTTTTTTGTTCAGTTTCACAAAACCACTTCTACAAAAACGTGCTATCTAACCATAATTATTGCACTTGTAACATATAACATTGTAATCCACTGAAGGAACACATGAGTTGTAGTCCCTACTTGTGAACCCAAAATCATTCCTTGAACATACTCTACAATCCACTACTTTATGACCAATGCTTGCATGAATAAGCAATACCCATAGAAAGAGTGATTGAACCTAATCATTGGCACTTGCCTTGAAGGGAATGATCCTCTGAATCTTTCATGGTTGTCTCTGTGAGGAATGTTGTTCTTCTGTGGGATATTCCTCCCCTCCTTGGTGCTACTATTTATGGAGTCCTTGAGCGCATCAACATATCCTTTAGGCTTTTCTTCATTTGTTTTCTTTGGTAACCCTGTAGCCTTAGAACTTGACTCTTCGTTGGTGGTCTTTTGATTTTCCTCATAGCCAAGACCTATCTTGATAAAAAGCGAACTTTGGGATTTTATATTATCTTCCAGAATTTTGGAGCTCTTTTCAAACTTCATGCTTTGATTTGATTTTTCCAACTCCTTCCTTGGGGAAACAACTTCAAGCTCCAACTTCTCACACTCCAATTCCTTTGCCTTCAGCTAATCTCTTACCAGTTCTTCAATTCATTTTGCTTCTTCAATTTGAACCTTCAAATTTATGATCATCTTTTTCGATTCTTCAATGCTTTGGAATGATTTCATTTTAGTTCCGCTATCTTCTTGAAGTTGTGACCTTAGTCTTGAATTCCTTTTCTTAAGCTTCTCAATCTTGTTATAGGTGAATTCAAGTTCTTTCTCAAGATCATCTTCATTATCTTCGGCGTGTTCTTCTTTTGAATCTCTTTCTCCTTTTCTTTTATCTTCATCCTTCTTTACCTCATCTCCATAAAGAGTATCTCTTCTCTATCCCAATCGGAGAGGCTTCCACTGCTTTCATTAGATGAGCTACTTTCTTCTTGGATGTAGAGATTCTTTTTATGCCGTCGAAAGTTCTTCCTTTCTTGCTTCCCTCGTGTGTTCTTATTCTTGTTATGATGATATTTCCTCTTTCCTTTTGTAGTATTCTTCTTCCTCTTCACTACTTTCACTTTCAGCCTGTGGACATTTGGAAACAAAATGACCTATCCTACCACAATTAAAACATTTAAGAGTAGACTTGCCTTGATGTTTGCCAGATCCTTTCTTGTACTTCCTTACAAGGTGTGCTTCTTCATCACTTGAACTTTCACTTGATGAATATCCTTTGTTCTTCATCTTCTTGGATGCTTTAAAATCAGCTTCTCATTTCGATGGCTTCTCCTTTTTCGTCCTCATTTCGTATATCGTAAGGATCCCATGCAGCTTGTCCATCCTCAAGGTGTCTAGATCCTTCATCTCCCCGATGGTGGAAACTTTTGCATCAAATCTCATTAGGAGAGATCTCAAAACCTTTGGCACAATTGTTGCCTCCTCAACCTTTTCTCCAAGTCCACGAATAGTGTTGACGATTGCATCCACATGAAGCAGGTAGGTGGTGATATCCTCTTCATCCTTCATCTTCAAACTTTCAAATTGTCCCCTATGGGTTTGAAGCTTGGACTTCTTCACATTGTCGTCTCCTTCATATATGTGTTTCAACTCCCACATATCTTTAGCCGATTTGCAATGCATGACCTTTGCAAACTCCAATTTGGCTAATCCACACAAAATTGCATTTTTAGTTTTGGCATTATTCTCACTTGCTTTCTTTTCAACTTGATCCATTAATGAGGTTGTACGGGGAGTATAGCCAACTTCGACAGATCATCAAATATCGTATCCTAGGGCATTCAAGTAAGTCTCCATCCTTATGCTCCAAAAGGCATAGTATGATCCATCAAATAGTGGTGCCCTATTTGAGGAGAATCCAAACCCTTCAGCCATGTGCTTCCAAGATCTACCTTCAAGCAGTTAGGCCAACTTTGAAGGAACCCACTCTAATACCAATTGATGAAACACAGTTATACTGACAGGGGAGGTGAATCAATATAACAACAATCTTTTACATTTCACAACTTAATCAACCTCAGCAATAATAACACTTAATCATCCACACCAATAACACATATGCAAGATCTAGCAATTAAGAACACAGGAAGAGCACACAATTTACGTGGAAAACCTTAAGGGAGAAAACCACGGCAAAATATTGCTTATATATATAGATCTTCTTCACAGGCTCCAACCTACTTCTCTTACAAACTTCTTTTGTAGGCACCAACCCACTAGAGACACCAATCCCCACTTATAGAATTTGTAAGCACCAACCCACTAGAGACTCCAATCCCCACAACTGAGCACCAACTCGGCAAGAGACTCCAATCTCTTCAACAAGACACTCCAACCTCACAATCTACTCAAGTAGGAGGCTCCAACCTCCACAAGAACAATATGATAATTTTAACTTGCAACTTCTCAGATCTGCTCTAACACCTTCTCACAAATCTGCCAAACTTCCTCCCATAGACCTGCAATATAGTCGTCACAAACTCGGCAATAATGTCTTCACAAAATGTGCAATAATATACTCATAAAATCTGTATAATGTCTTCATGAAATGTACAATAATATCCTAATAAAATCTGCAATAATGCCTTCATGAGATCTGCTCATAAACTGCCATGATATTGCTTGTGTCTCTTCTTTTTCTCCTCACAAAATCGCTACTATAAATCTGCTCACATATGTCTCATAAATATGTTGAATAGTTTTTTATTTCTGCTCTTTATATACAAAATATTCCTTGAAAATTGATTTATTTGAAACCTCCTCACAACCTCTTTTTATATCTTCCACATGCCTCTTCATTCAAGAGAGGTGACTCTCCAAGGGGGGTCGGCCCACTTAGCATCATTTAATTTTTATTTATTTTATTTTCTTTGCCCAAAGGTGGGCACACCATTCTAAGGAGGTCATCCCCCTTTGAGAACCCCATAAAATAAAAATAAATTTTATTTATTTATTTTTAATTTAATCATCACCATCGTCCCAATTTCTTTAATTTTATTTTGCATTTTTAAACTCTTGCAAAGAGGTTGGACATGGGTTGGCCCATGTAGAAAACAAACCATCATTTTGCCAATTAATTATCTCCTTCTTGCTCAATGATATCTCGATAATTATGCCATAAATTTGGCACAATCAAACCACTAATAATTTAGCCATTGACAGCCTTTTGACATCAATGACAATTATTCAACAATCTTCTATACACCTTTGACATCACTAACAATATTTCCAACAAAAACAATCAAGTTTTGACTGATAGCCTTCTTTCAATTATAAGGCTAAAGGTGTTATGAATGCAAGTAATTAGAGTGTATACTACCTATCCAATTCGTCAAAGAATACCAAAGACATCACCATACTTAGGAGATGTTTTCTTGACACCTTGAGAGTGGTAGGTTCATACGATTGTATTTGTTCTTGGAAGCTCAATTTCAGATAATATATCATTACTTCCTCAATTTTGGGAAGAAAATCTTGTTAAGATTACTTCTTGTACACCTTGCAAATCCGAGTAATATTGTATTTATTTAATATTTGTAATATGTTGTAAAGATGACACTTGGCATTTGTATCATGACGTGTGTAAGAGCATCTATGATATCATAAGATGCATAAGAGAATCTGATAGGTGTGTGAGTATCTATCTCATCGTAAGATATGTAAAAGCATCTATGATATTGTAAGATGCATAATAAATTCTCAGACACATGTAGGAGCATCTATGACTTTGTGGGATGCCTAACAAAAGAACATGTAAGAGAGGGATTACATAGGGGACTAGGTGAAGCATCTTTAACTGAATAATTATGGCATGAATAAGAGCATTTTGTAAGAGGTTTGAATGGTCCAAATGAGAGTGTACAAGTTTGGTGAATGCAATATTTGACCTTGGGGGTTATCATACTATCCTCAGAAGTTGGAGTCATTGTGAGGAGGCATTGGAATTGAGGAGACTAATTTGGGCACCCAAGGTATTGAGAATTACTAGTGGTTTCTTAGATTGTCCTTGCCCTATTTATTGGATGCATTTGTAGATTTGTAGGGGTTATGCTGTTGGATTTCTCCAAACAAGAGTTGAAAATATCTACTAAAGCTACCCTGTCAATGTATTGTAACCAACTATTGAATATTAATACATTAAGTGTGTTTTGGAGGTTGATTTTTTATCCCGAAAGGGTTTTCCCAAGGTATAAGTTGTATTAAAAACCATTGGTGGTATCCAAGATTGTCCTTGGCCTATATATTGGATGCTTGGGATGGAGTTTATATAGTGGTGTTCAAAGCATGGTGATGCTGCCAAAGTGACTCCAGAAACTAGTGTTGAAGATCTTGTGTATTTCCTATTGAGAGCACTGCTACTCTATGATTGTATTGTAATCTTTTGTCGAAATCAATACATTGAATGTATTTATGTGGTCATGGCTTGTCCTTTCTCATTCTATCCACAGCAGCATTTAAGCAACAAAAAAAGGCGCCTAGGAGCGGATATTAAGCAGTTCAATGAAATATTCCCCCTAATTTTTTTTCCAAAATTAGACACACAAACCAGCATCAAACCACTAATTAGCGTTAGCTCCAAATGCAAATCAGCATGGAAAGGAACTCTAACCAAGAATGTTCACCACGATCCCAATGTGGGCGAGGTGATAGCATATGGTCAGAGGATCATTAGGAATAAACTGAACTGAAATTACAATTCATCTGCTGATGTAGGCATCCACAAGCAGTGGGAATATTCCACTTATTCAGTGGGTGAGATTATTACATTATTAAGGCGGCAAAAGAGCCATTTAATCCTCTCTTCCACTTATTTTCGTGGGGGGAAAAATAGTCCACACAACCACTTATTTTGTGGGGGAAAACTTACAAACAAGAAAGATGTATATTCTAAACTCAACCACTCAATTGTGGGAATGTAATCAAATATAAATTGCAGCAAATAAATAAAATAGTTGTTAGTACTACTAACTAGCTTTACAATGAATAAAAATAGCTGCAAATAAGAAAGATAAGCTTCCAGAAACACTTAATGGTTAGAGTAACACTTCCTCTAACATTTACAATGATATAAGATGTAGAAATGTAGCTCAACCAGCAAATTACAATTATTTAATAAGTCTGATTTAGAAACAGAATAAATAGAAAATCAGACCAGCAATATCAAACCTCATAGAAATGGACATAACTTCTCCAAATCAACTCGGAATGCCTCCAAACCACAATCGAACAACAGCTAGAAGCATGGCGCCCAAACTCCAATGAAGAAACGAGCCAAAATCAGAGAGAAACAGTTGGCACGTTTTCCAATGCAGCCACAGGTATGACCTCCTTGAAAAAGTCGACCTTCTCTAAAAAAATCAATACTCAGAAATAAAATCCCAAAATTTGCAGGAAGGGTCGCCCCTCACAGAGATACAGCTCGGACGAATACCCAGAATGAATTAAAAATCTGTGATGAAGCTATGATCAGAAAATAGCTTCAGCCATGTTGTCATGAGCCCAACTGGCTCCTCTTCAAGCCCCTGTTGTTTTAATTATCTTTTTGTGTTCTTTTGAGTTTTTTAAGAAAGTTTATAGAGAGAAATAGAACGGACGCAGCATATAATTGCTCATAGAACTCAAATTTGAACTAGAATTGACAAAATGAAATTGCAAAAGGTATTAAATAACCATAACAATGAGATTGCATGTTTCAGACATACCCGAAATGCTCCAGATTATTTAATTAAGAAAAATAGTCCAATTGCCAGTCATGAATGGTGAAAACTGACAAATATATACGTCTGGGCTCCAGATCTGACTTCTCCCACTCTGAAACAAGATACAAAGAGCTAAGAGGAGTAGTCGCCAAGAATGAAACACATTCAGAAGCCAGAAAGAAGGCGTTTCCACTACAAGCTTCACACACCTAACCTCCAGAAGGCACGCCTTTCAAGGCAAAAAGGTACGGCCCATGAAAGAAAGTGAAGAATATTCGTTGGAAGCTGCAGATTTGCTGAAGATGACGTCTCTGGTGAAGAACCCCTCTTCTTTATTGCAAACAAGTAAAGACTGAACAGGAAAACTCTGATTTAAAGTAGTAGAACCTCTGAATGAAGCCCTCACAGATGCACTAATTCGACTGGTCTCTCACAGTCTCAAAAATGCTCAACACTGAAGAAGATCTCGCTCTCCAATGGAAGAAATGCTCAAACCCTTGTCTCAGAGAATAGCACAGGAGAAAACCAAATTGGCAAAGTCAAATAATCATGAATGAGTTTTATTTGCCAAAATTGCCTTATATCCCATAAAGGCACGACTTTCAAGAAAGTGACGCCACTTTGAAGTGATTTAAATATTTTAAATTATATTTAAATCACCTCTTCAATAGTTTTCAGTTTAATACTTGGGCGCCCACCTTTATGCTTAAGTAATTTAATTTTAAATCACTTTCATGAAATATTTAAGTGATATAATATTTATAAAGTCAATTTGACTTTATAATAAAGCGTTAAGTTAAATAATTAACTCAAATCACTTAAAAATCCATAACTCCCTCTAAACTCCATATATTTCCGTGTCGTCAGAAGTTGTCAACCCCTGAACTGCCAAGGCCTGCTGTGAGCCAATCACTAAACTCAGAAAATCAGAACGACAAAACTCCTCCAGAAAATGCCACTGACCCTCTAACCAATCTAGTTAGCCCACAAGGGTCCAAGAAATAGGCTAACACACTGTTCCCGAGAACTGACTAGAGCGGGGACATCATAGTCCGCCCTCCCCGAATTTGCTTGTCCACAAGCAAACTCAAAGCCAGATGCTGAAGAATACTGTCACTCTCCCAAGTAGCATCCTCTGCCGGCAGACCTTTCCACTTCAGATATTCCCTGATAACCCGCCTCCGAAGATGATGCTCTCTGGAATCCAGAATGGCCTCAGGTATCAAAATCAACTTCCCCTCATCATCCAAGGGTGGTAAATCTGAAGGAGTCACCTGCTGTCCCAACGCCTTTTTGAGGTGCAACACATGGAACACATTGAGAACCTTACTATCCACTAGTAGATCTAACTCATAAGCCACTTCACCGACACGTCTGACAACCCTGAATGGTCCATAGTATCGTGGCTTGAGTTTCTCGACGCCCTTCCTACGAAGGATAGACTGCCTATAAGGCTGTAGCATCAGATACACCAAATCATCAATCTCGAAAGATCGCTCCACTCGCCGCTGATCAACATATTGCTTTTGCTGATTTTGAGCCTTCTGAATGTTCTCTCTGAGTGCTCTCATAATGTCTCGGTTCTCCTGTAATAGATCCCCAGCACTAGGTACTCTACTGTCACTTAGCAACAAATCTAGAAAACTCGGAGCATCATATCCATACAACGCTCGGTAAGGTGTCATCTGAATACTCATGTGATGAGTGGTATTGTAGCAATACTCACAAAGGTGTAACCACTTCACCCATGCCTTCTGCTGCCCTGAACTGTAATTCCTCAAGTATCCCTCCACCCATTTGTTGACTATCTCAGTCTGTCCATCTGTCTGTGGGTGGTAACTGGTGCTCGGAGTGAGTTTTGTCCCGCAAAGTTTGAATAACTCCTTGCCAGAAGTTACTCATAAACCTGCTATCTCTATCACTGACTATGCTCTGAGGCAAACCGTGCAACCTGAATACCTCTCGGAAAAACAAGTCTGCCACCTGTGTAGTTGTGTGAGTAGTAGTGATTGGGAAGAAATGAGCATACTTTGTCAGTCTATCTACTACCACAAAAATGTTGTCCTTCCCTTGAGCTTTCGGCAAGCCCATAATGAAGTCCATCGACAAGCATTCCCACTTCCTCTCAAGAATAGGAAGCGGCTGAAGTAATCCTGCAGGGTATGTATGTTCTTGCTTTTTCTGCTGACAAACAAGGCATTCCCTAACATACTGAAGAACAAATGACTTGAGACCTTTCCAAGAGAATCTCTCCCGTACCTGCCTATAGGTCGTAAAGTAAACGGGATGTCCTGCCATAGGTGAATCGTGAAATGATCTCAATACCCTGTCCCTCATCTCAAAACCTGGGACTAGAAATATCCTCCCTTTGTAAATGATAAGATCATCTACAAGTGAGTATCTGCCATCCTGTACTGTCCCATCCACTATGCTAGAAGTCCACAGGTTCTTAGCATACTCCGCAACTATCATGTGTCTCCAGTCCTCCGCAATCTCTGTAATGGAGCTCAAGTGTGGGCGGCGAGATAATGCATCAGCAACCACATTCTGTGTACCCTTGACATAGGAGATGTCAAAATCATAGGACTGAAGTTTGTTGACCCATTTCTATTGTCTTTCATTCAAATCTCGTTGTCCTAGGAAATGTTTCAGACTATTGTGATCGGTTTTAACACAGAATTTACTACCAACCAAATACTGCCTAAACTTGGCCATGGCATGCATGATGGCCAACATTTCCTTAGCGTAAATGCTAAAGCTCCTCTCAGGACCTCTCAGCTTCCTGCTCTCGAAAGCTATAGGATGTCGGTCCTGCATGATGACTGCCCCAATACCCTCACCGCTAGCATCACAATGTAGCTCAAACGGCTTGGTGAAATCTGGTAATGCCAAAACCGGACATGTAGTCCTGAGAAGTTTAAACTTCTCAAAGCACGCCTGTGCTAAAGGTGTCCACACAAAGGCTCCCTTCTTAGTCAAATCGGTCAGTGGTGCTGCATGACGCGAGAATCCACTAACGAATCGACGATAGAAGGCGCATAGACCTACAAACCCCCTAAGCTGTGTCAATGTCTCAGGTGTAGGCCAATCAATGATAGCACGAACTTTCTTTGGATCGATACTGACTCCCTCACTGCTGATGATGTGACCCAGATATAAAAGTTCTCCCAATCCCAGTGCACACTTGGATTCCTTGACGTACAAGGACTCCCTATCCAATATGCTCAAT
Source organism: Sequoia sempervirens (assembly GCA_007258455.2). NCBI lineage: Eukaryota > Viridiplantae > Streptophyta > Pinopsida > Cupressales > Cupressaceae > Sequoia > Sequoia sempervirens. Next base: position 77,075,889 of record VDFB02000008.1, read on the forward strand.
ACTGCATCCAAGTGAACTATGTGTTCCTCCCAAGACTTGTTGTAAACCAGTATGTCGTCGAAGAACACCAAAACAAATTTCCTCAAGTGAGGATGGAAAACCCTGTTCATTGTGGACTGAAATGTGGCTGGAGCGTTGGTTAAACCGAATGGCATAACCAAGAAGTCATAATGTCCACAGTGGCATCGGAATGCGGTTTTCTCTATATCCTTCTCTCGGACTCTAATCTGATGGTACCCAGTCCTCAAATCAATCTTCGAGAAATAGCAAGCTCCATGTAGCTCATCTATTAACTCATCAATCCGTGGTATGGGATACCTGTTCTTAATAGTCTTCCTGTTGAGCATCCTGTAGTCAATACACATCCTAAGTGTACCATCCTTTTTCTTCACCAAAACAATTGATGAAGCAAAGGGTGACTTACTCGGCCTAATGTGCCCCATAGCTAAAAGTTCCTTAATAGTTTTTTCAATTTCATCTTTTAAACGTTTGGGGTGCCGATAAGGAGTGATCATGATAGGTTTTGTGCCCTTCTCCAATTCTACAATATGCTCAATACCTCTATCAGGAGGTCTACCTGGTGGTATAGCACTGAAAACCTTTGCATGTTTGATTCAGAGTGCCTGAACATCTGGATGATAAGAAGAATCTTGCTGCTCCTTCTGTGAAGGCATTACCTTGCACTCTGCTGCCCAATCCACCATGTCATGCCGAATCAAACGTTCCATTCTCCTGAGTGAAATTTCTTTTACATTGTTGTCCTTGATGGCTTTGAGAACATGATTTGTGCCATCAACTTTAAATTTCATCTCCATGTCATGTAAATTAAGTGTGAACTCTCCTATCGCATGAAGCCACTTCATGTCGAGAACTATATCTGTACCTCCCATGTTCACAACATAAAAATCTGCCTTAAACTCAAAATTGTTGAATTTCATTGGCAAATCCGAAATCATCCTTTCGCAGTTGAGAGTGTACCCATCCGCAACCTTAACTCTAATTCCTTCAAACTGCTGAGTTTGAATGCCTCTCTTCTCCACCAACCGAGAATCAATAAAGTTATGGGTTGCACCTGTATCCAAAAGAGAAATGACTCTTTGACCAGCTAGTATGCCACGAAGTCTAAAAGAACCTTCTCTCTGCATACTAGACATATGAGCTTCCTGTAGCTCAATTTCAACCTCTCTATCTGCCTCATTTTCTGATTTTTCCTCATCTGTATCATAAATTGTAGCTTGCTGGTCTGAAAAATCAGTCAACTCTTCTCCCTCAAAGAACCACTCCATATGCCTGTTTTTCCCTTTAGGCTTGAGGGGGCAATCGTGGTTGATGTCATATGGACCTTTGCGGTAGAAACAGAGTTTCTTCCTACATAAATCGTTAAGTGTTTCACGATCTAGAGGTGCTGCAATTTTTTTCTTTTGATTAGCATTTTCAAACTTCTTTTGATCAGATTTAGTGTCATTGTAGGAAGTGGATGGTTTTGAGCCAAACTGTTTCCGAGGTGTTGTAAACTCCATACGACAAGCTTTCCTCATGGCCTCCTGTAAAGCAGGTGGATCGAAAGCTTTGATCCAGCCTTTCATGGGCTCAAATAAACCCTCCATAAACAATATAATCAGCCTCCTCTCTGATATGCCTGTCACCATAACTGACAGTCTCTGAAACTCTCCCATGTATGACTCCAAACTACCCAACTGTTTCAACTGTGCAAGATCTCTGAAGTATAGTTCAGAGTCACGTTTGTCAAACCTCTCTACCAATCAATTTGTAAACTCCTGGTAAGAAGTAATCCTGTCATGGTGGAGTGTTATCATGCCATGGTGCCACCAATCGTGGGCCACGCCATCCAGGTAGAGAGCTCCAAATCTAATAGCATCCTCTGTCATTGGACACAATGTAAGGAGGGTGTCCAATTTGCTTACCCAGGCACGTGCTGTAACTCTACCACTGCCATCAAAATTAGTTAACATAATTTTATTGGTAGCCTGCTTGAGATCATTATTCCATTGTTTAGGCCTCCTATCAAACCTATTTCTGGTATGTTCCCTCTTCTGGCTCATGAATCGATCAAAGTTAAGGTGATCCTTAACTCTCGGAGGTAATGCATCCCATTCATCATGCAGTCATGATGTTGTCTGCAAAGTTCACGTCTCCACCCTCTTCATCCACTTCCTCATCATTGGTATCATTCCTAGTGAAAGTAGGGCGTAGGGCGTGTGGGTCTTTCATAGGTGCGTGCTAGAGTAATATTCCTATGAGCTTCTCCATGAACACTTCCCTCCTGATCTTGATCCTGATTTTGCCTTCTCTGAACTGTCAAGTTCTGAACATTTGTACTAAGCTATTGGAGGATGTTCGCCACCTACTCTTGGCCTACTACCATCCCTCTCAATACATCTCTGGCATCTCTTTCTTCATTATCAAGACGATTATTGGAAGGACCTTCCTCATCCCTGTTTGCCATATTATCAAGGTCAAAATCTTCCTCCTGTTCGTCAAACGAAAATGCTGAAAACGGTTCAAAAGTACTTCTCTAATAACCAGGACCCCTGCGTGAGTAGTACCTGTCAAACCTGTTCTGATGTGACCGCATAGAAACTACTAACCCTACAGGCTGGCAGGATCAGAGCTCTGATACCACTGTGATGAGCCCAACTAACTCCTCTTCAAACCCCTGTTGTTTTAATTATCTTTTTGTGTTCTTTTGAGTTTTTTAAGAAAGTTTATAGAGAGAAATAGAAGGGGCGCAGCATATAATTGCTCATAGAACTCAAATCTGAACTAGAATTGACAAAATGAAATTGCAGAAGGTATTAAATAACCATAACCATGAGATTGCATGTTTTAGACATACCCAAAATGCTCCAGATTATTTAATTAAGAAAAATAGTCGAATTGCTAGTCATGAATGGTGAAAATTGACAAATATGTACGCCTGGGCTCCAGATCTGACTTCTCCCACTCTGAAACAAGATACAAAGAGCTGAGAGGAGTAGTCGCCAAGAATTAAACACATTCAGAAGCCAGAAAGAAGGCGTTTCCACTACAAGCTTCACACGCCTAACCTCCAGAAGGCACGCCTTTCAAGGCAAAAAGGTACGACCCATGAAAGAAAGTGAAGAATATTCGTTGGAAGCTGCAGATTTGCTGAAGATGACGTCTCTGGTGAAGAACCCCTCTTCTTTATTGCAAACAAGTAAAGACTGAACAGGAAAACTCTAATTTAAAGCAATAGAACCTCTTAATGAAGCCCTCACAGATGCACTAATTCGACTGGTCTCTCACAGTCTCAAAAATGCTCAACACTGAAGAAGATCTCGCTCTCCAATGGAAGAAATGCTCAAACCCTTGTCTCAAAGAATAGCACAGGAGAAAACCAAATTGGCAAAGTCAAATAATCATGAATGAGTTTTATTTGCCAAAATTGCCTTATATCCCAAAAAGGCACGACTTTCAAGAAAGTGACGCCACTTTGAAGTGATTTAAATATTTTAAATTATATTTAAATCACCTCTTCAATAGTTTTCAGTTTAATACTTGGGCGCCCACCTTTATGCTTAAGTGATTTAATTTTAAATCACTTTCATGAAATATTTAAGTGATATAATATTTATAAAGTCAATTTGACTTTATAATAAAGCGTTAAGTTAAATAATTAACTCAAATCACTTAAAAATCCATAACTCCCTCCAAACTCCATATATTTCCGTGCCGTCAGAAGCTGTCAACCCCTGAACTGCCAAGGCCTGCTATGAGCCAATCACTATTCTTAGAAAATCAGAACGACTAAACTCCTCCAAAAAATGCCACTGACCCTCTAACCAATCTAGTTAGCCCAAAAGGGTCCAAGAAATAGGCTAACACACTGTTTCCGAGAACTGACTAGAGCGGGGACATCACACATGTCAAAACCAGCAACTTAGAAACAAGCTAAACATCATGAACCTGTTAGAAATATCAAAAAATGAAGCTCTTTCTACACCTTTGAATGAAATACAGTCCCATATCTCCACCTAGGAAGCCATAGTTTCAGGCCTAAAGGATGGATTGAATTTGCTAAGCTTCCCCTTAGCCAAGTTCTAGATTCAATCCAGTAGCATAACTTTTCTTTCCAAAACATAACATAATCAACTCTTCACAAAACAGCAATATATAAGTTTCAATTGGCAAATGAAACACTTCAAATTCCAAGAAGTTGAATCACTTCAACTTCCAAAAGGGACGCCACCTTAAAGCATTTACTTTTTTTGAAATAATAAAACATTATTCATCCTCCTTTAAGCGTCCAATTTCACTTTGCAATAATAAAAACATTTAATAAATCATTAAATGCTCACTTGACCCCTTAATGTCCCCTCTTTAAAAACAACATGAAGTTATCACTCCTAGGCGTGGGGTACAACTGAAAAACATGAAATTGACTAAGTATAAAACTCAGTCCATGGAGATAACCAAAACCAAAGCCAAAACTGAAACTGATGGATAGCAAGATGACTTGAGCTGAACTGTTGATAATGCCACTACCAAATTTAGACTTACTATAAATAGCCAACTGCTATAAATAGTAAATTCACATCAAAACCAATAGAAAGCCAAACTGAACAACTGAACTACAAAGGATTGAACTGCTGCTAGACAGATACTGCTAAAAGATAGACTTGCTAAAAATAGCAAACTGTTATAAATAGTAAGTTTGCACAACATCCTCTGACGTCAACTGAGCAATAATCAAGACTTACTAAAAATAGTAAGTGTTTCCAAATATCATTTGAGCACAAACCGAGCAGCCATCATGACTTACTATAAATAGTAAGTGCCCAGAAGGATGACAAATTCAGATGCATGTCACACCACCCCGAAGGTCTCTAAAAACCCAGAAACCTTTCCTGCATGCAAGGTATCGATCAAAATTGCATGTTACCTCATCCTGAAGCTCTCCAAAAACCCAGAAAGCTCCACTAGACATGCGTCAGAAAAACACACATGCAAGCCTTCAAAATTGCATCTGAAAGTGGAAACCCTAATTTCCAATTTTGTTTAGCCTACGAGTTTCCGGAAATAGGCTAAATCCTCAAGAAGAACGCAGGGCTAAAATGGGGACATTACATTCAAGTACCAAAGCAAAAACTTAAGTAACAAATAAGGTGAAGTCACACAACTCAATGCATAATGGCAGCCACTATCATAAAAATCGCATGATTGGTCATATAAAGGTGGCAATAACAACAAAATTGCATGATCAACATGTCTTAATCATCATAAGAACATGAAACCGCACCCTTGCAACATAAGGCCAGCCACCAAGGAAATCATGTGTTTGGGCCTCACTAGTCAACAACAAATATAAAATCACACCCGTTTATCATACATGTCAGCCAAGAACATGGTATCACGCCTATAATATAATGCTGACCTATTTGAAATTATTCAAGTGGCAGATATAGCATGAAAAGCACCTGGAAGACAATTAAAAGAGTTTCAAATGAAGGAAGATTTCAAATAGGTGCCTAAAACACAGTTTGTATCAACTGTATAGGTTTCCTGAAATTGTAGGGTTGCAAGCCACAAAAGGTGCCACTAATAGTGAGTTTAAGGTTGCTTTTAGGAGTCCTTTTAGCAGCAGAACATTGGCACTTTGTGCACTCTCTCCATAGCCCAATTCACAAGCTTTTAGCAGTGATGGGACAATCAGAAAAACAGAGAATGGAGAGTGTCACCTTGTTGTCATTGTAACTTTGATTTATGTGTTCTCCATACCATGTAACATACTTGTCTCAGCCACCTAGGGTTTTGAATGTCTTAAATATGAAATCCTAGGGTCGTAGACCATATTTTAGCAAGCAATGAAAGAAATTTCAAACTTGATTTCAGTCGCAAGGGTTATGTCGGTGTTTTAATTTGTTCTTTCATTACAACACAAAACAACATAGTGGATGAGGAAATCCTCTCTTCAAATTCACAGGGGAAGCTCCCTAATTTAATCTACTCTAAAATCTAAAATAAAAACAAGCCTACTAACATGACCACTGTAAAATCTATTCTTGGGATTTTGTAAAAGAATGAAATAAATAAGCAGACTTCACCAATTTGTTTTTTATTTGAGCTAGCACAAGACTTTTAAGAACTCCTATTCTCACCAATGAATTTTATCAGTTTATGGCAGAAAAGCCATAAACAAAAATACTTATCCAAGGATTAATCTTTGGAGTTGCATCGACAATTAAATTGATCTTGAATACAAGATAACACATGGAAATAACACTACCTAGAACAAAAATGGATGAAAACAATTAATTATCACAAAGCACTCAAAGTTGCTTCATTGATTCAAGCATTGATGTCACACAACGTTAACACAATTATTCTTATTAATTAGATTCTTACTTAACCAATTACAACACTTAGGATCAGACTTAATGGAAATCTTGGCAGCATAAGCAAGCTTCAACATAAGATTCATTACAAAAAAGTCACTTAACAATTTAATTGACCTCTGTTAAATTTTAATGAGCAGATTTGAATGCACAGAAATTAATTCAAAAACAACACAATACACAGCAGATACCCTGGGAAAACCCTCCTCTTGAGGGAGAAAAACTCAGCCAATAATATCTCTTATATTATTGAATCAATAAAGAAGTCTCCTTTTACAATTCAGGCCAATATGAGAGCCTAATACATGCACAACAGTCTGATGCAACAGACTGAGACAATCTGATGAAGAGCTCAATCTGCAATAGAATAAACACCTTCTACAATGGTAAACTCGACTGCCTTAAGAGAACTCGCACATACAGAAAATGATATCGAACTTAACTTGATGATCAATGAATGAAACTCAACAAGTATATAGACATGAGTGGAGAATGAGACGTGCCTTTTCAATTATCTTCAAGTGGGCCTTAACAAATAATATAACATTTACTAATTAAGAAGTCAGCCACCAATGAAGTCTCTTCATAGATAATCGCGTCTAGAGGAGTGAGAGGTCGGCCTCATAAAATGTGACTCTTCATTAATAAAAATCGTGCCTTTTGAAGTTTATAAATTAAATAGCCTCATTTGCTATTATTTAATTTATTCAATCAAGAACAATCGATAGGCTGGAAGAATATGACTGAAGTTGTAATATAAACATTAACACTCCCTCTCAGCTAGGGAGGATACTTCCAACTGCACAAGACAAATCACCTCATCGTGATGTCTATCACTATGGCTACAACCATAAGTGAAAAGAAGAATATCACCTCATCGTGATATTAGATATCGCCTCAACACGATATCAACCATAATGGCTACAACCATACTATGGTGTGTACAAGTGTTCATCACTTGCGTGATGTTGTCACCTCAACATGACTTTCACCATGGCTCTCCCAGAGGGTGAAACACAAGTACAAAATATGTCATGGAGTCTCACACATGACATCCACCATGACTCTCTCAGAGGGTGGAAACAAGGGCTCTCACCTCAAATCTCAAAGAGAAATTCATTAACAAGGGATTTCACCTCGAACTTCTCTCACAAGAAGAAATCATTAAACAAGGGATTTCACCTTGAACTTCTCTCGCAAAGAAGAACTCATTAACAGGCTCACTGATACTGAGACTCTTTCTCAGTTAAGGTTGGATTCTCCACCATACCAAGCTTATCTTGAAAGTACACAAACTTGATTCTGGAGAGAGGCTTGGTGAGAATGTCTGTCGTCTTCTCATCAATGCTGATATACCTCAACTATATAGCCTTCCGCAGTACCATATCTCTAATATAGTGGTACTTGATCTCAACATGCTTGGTTCTGTCATGAAACACAGGATTGACAGAAAGCTTCACGCAACTCTAATTATCACAATGAATGATAGTAGGCTCCATTGATTGTCCAAACAATCCTGCAAGGAGCTTACGAAGCCATACTGCTTCCCGAGCTGCCATACAAGCTGCAATATACTCTGCTTCTGCTGTACTCAATGCTACAGATGACTGCTTCCTGTTGCACCAAGATATCATAGCAGAACCCAAACTGAAGCAACAACCAGAGGTGCTCTTCTGATCTGTGACACACCCAGCCCAATCAGAATTAGTATAACCATGTAGCTCCAAGTCTACATCTGAAGAATACCTCAACCCATATCCAACTATGACACACAAGTATCTCAGGATATGTTTAGCTACAACAAGATGTATCTGTCTCGGCTCACACATGAACTGACTAAGTGCACTCACAGCATAACAGATATCTGGTCTAGTGTTAACTAGATACATCAAGGACCCAATCAGCTGTCTGTACAATGTTGGATCCACCAAGTCTGAGCTAGCTGCAGCCTCCTTCAATTTATGTAGGTTGGTCTCCATAGGTGTAGACATGGATTTGCAATCCATCATACCAAACCTCTTAACTCTTAAGTATATCAATGGTGTACTTTCCTTGACTTAGAATCATCTCATCTGGTTTCTGCCAGACTTCTAATCCAAGAAAGTAATGCATGAGCCCAAGGTCCTTCATCTCAAATTCAGAAGTCAACTCCTTCTTACACTCGAGAATCAGGTGATCTTCTCCAGTAAGAATCAAGTCATCAACATATAAGACCAAAATTAATGCTTCACCATTGATTACCTTGAAGTAGAGATTGGAGTGAGCATCATTCTTCAAGAAACCCAAACTTGATAGGTAATGATCAATCCTTTCGTACCATGCACGAGGAGCCTGCTTAAGACCATATAGGGCCTCCTTCCAAACATGAGACTCCTTCCCATGAACCTCAAATCCATCAGGTTGCTCAATATAAACTTCTTCCTCAATCACACCATTCAGAAACACTATCTTCACATCCATCTGATGAATCTTCCATCCTCTAGATGCAACAATGGCAATGATGGTTCTAACAAAAGTATAGCGAGCAACAGGAGCAAATGTTTCTTCATAATCAACTCCCTCTTTCTGAGAAAACCCACGAGCCATAAATCTTGCCTTGTACTTCTCAATGCTCCCATCTGCAACATGCTTGATCTTGAAGAGCCATTTTGAAGATACCACAGACTTGCCCTCAGGTCTAGGAACAATGTCCCAAACATCATTCTTGAGAATTGATTGGTACTCCTCTGCCATAGCATCTCTCCAAGCCTATTGACTAGATGCTTCCTCAACACAAGTAGGCTCGGATTCAATAATCTGACTCATTAAGGCAACATAACTGAAGAACTTATGTGGCCTTTTACTTTCTCTGAATGTGCCTCTAGGAGCTGCAAAACTTTCAGCCTCTTGCATAGTACGCCTGGCCCATAGAGGTCTCTTTCTCCCAATAACAATGTCAGTAGGCCCATCAATAGGTTCCAAGGGTTCAACAGGATCAATATCTTCTTTTGGTTCTGAAGTCTCCCTTTGAATCTCAGGAGTATGGTCAACTTCCATATCCTGAGGAAACTCTTCATTATCGATCTCATATGAATGCCCCTAGATCTCCTGAATGCAACATCTTCCTCGAATGTGACATCCCTACTGATCTCGATCAACTTCTGGCCTAGAATGTATATCCTGTAGGCTTTTGATGTCTCGCTGTAGCCAACAAATATTCCCTTCTTGCCGGAAGTCTCCAACTTTGTTCTCTTTTCCTTTGGAACATGAACATAGACAGGACATCCAAAGATCCTCAAATGACTGACTTCAGGCTTCTTTCCTGTAAAGGCTTCTTCCGGAGTCATATTCTCCAAGACCTTGTGAGGACTTTTGTTCTTAACATATATAGCCAACCTAGAAGCTTCTGCCCATAAGAAGGTCTGCAAATCTTGGTCATGGATCATGGCCTTTGCTGCTTCCACGATCGTCCTGTTCTTTCTTTCTACAACACCATTCTGTTGAGGATTATAGGGGATACAAAACTCCCTCTTAATCCCTGCATCAATACAAAAATCCCTAAAGCTGCCAAAGGTGTATTCTCCACCATTATCTGATCTGAGAACCTTGATTCTTTTACCAGAAAGATTCTCTACCAAAGCTTTGAACTCCTTAAACTTTCCTAACACTTCCTCAGACTCTTTAGTTTTCAAAAACTAAATCCAAATCTTTTTAGAGTGGTCATCAATAAACAAAACATAATACAAGAATCCACTCGAAGACAGAACAGACATAGGTCCACATAAATCAGAATGAATAAGGTCTAAAATGCACTTAGATCTATTTTCTCTACTATGGAAAGGAGCTTTTATATTCTTACCTAATGCACAACCTTTGCAAGTTCCTTCATGCTCCTGATTGAACTTAGGAAGACCCGACACCATCTTCTCCATGATAGGTAAGGCTCGGAAGTGTAGGTGAGCCAATCTCCGATGCCAAAGATCACATAGACTTGAAGAATCATGGACCAACGCTTGTAGAGGACGCGTGCAAAGCCTGTAAAGAATTTCATGTCTAACTCCAATTACTTGAGCATCCTTGAAGCTAGAATTCTCCATCCACACTAGAACTTTGCCTTTAGAGAAGGCAACTTGATATCCTTTATCTTCCAAGGCTGAAATTGAAATGAGATTATGCTTGATTCCTGGAACATAAAGAACATTGCTCAATTGAAGTGTGATGCCGGAATCCAAATGAAGTGTAGAGGTCCCAATCCCTTTCACGGAGTAGCTAGCATCATCTCCAATGATGACTTGTTCGGATGAATCTCTCTCCACCAAGCTTGATAAGTGCTCCTTGAACCCCGTGATGTGTCGTGAAGCACCACTGTCAATTAGCCAAGTGTTGGTGTCAGTAGGTACACTACTTGACAATGCCGAGTAGAATAAGTATTCACATGTATCCTTCTGTGGAGAAGCATCATCAACATCTGCAATGGTGGCTTGTTGCTTAGGTCTAGTTGGACAATGTTTAGCAAAGTGGCCAAACTTATCACACCTAAAGCATTGGATCTTGGACAAATCTCTCTTTTTCTTGGAAGGAGAAGCACCATCATTTCCCTTATCTCGATTCCTCTTGAAGAATCCTTTCTTTCTATCTTTTCCCTTCTTCTTCGAAGCTTGGGAGGCGAGAACATGAATATCTTCATTAGACGAACTTTGACCAACGCCTCTAGCCACCAATCTTGACTCTTCTTGAATGCAATCGGCCCTCAAGCGATCGAACTTCGAAAGTTTGGATCTTGCACTAATTCCTTGAATATAGGACTCCCATGATAATGGAAGACCATTGAGAGCAAGCATCGTTAGATCTTTATCATCAACCACATGACCAATTGTAGAGAGCTGATCTCTCAACTCCGAGATCCTCATGAAGTAGGCAATCACTGTTTCTCCTTTCGCCATCTTCACATGGTGTAGTTGTTGCTTCAGTGCAAGAGCCCGGCTGGTGTTGTTGATTTCGTACATCTCCTCTAATGTCTTGAACATCTCCCTTGCAGTCTTCAACTTGGAGACAATCGGAACAATATGGTCTTTGACAGAATCAACCAACAACTTCTTCCCCTTGATGTCTTTCTTCCTCCATTGCAACTTCTCTTCTTCTTCTTCAGGTTCGAGAACTTTGGTCTCCACAAACTCAGCCAAATCATTCTCTTCTAAGGTGAGCATTATCCTAAACCTCCATGATGTATAGTTGGATGCTCCCTCGAGTCTATCCTCGATCTTCAATCCGTTCACCATCTTGATTCAGGTAGAGATAGACAAAGAATTAAGACGAAGAGAATGGAGTATCGCTGTAGTATCAAATCTGATCACGATCTTCTCAAACCCACTCTGATACCATGTTAAATTTTAATGAACAAATTTGAATGCACAGAAATTAATTTGAAAACAACACAATACACAGCAGATACCCTGGGAAAACCCTCCTCTTGAGGGAGAAAAACCCGGCCAATAATATCTCTTATATTATTGAATCAATAAAGAAGTCTCCGTTTACAATTCAAGCCAATATGAGAGCCTAATACATGCACAACAGTCTGATGCAACAGACTGAGACAATCTGATGAAGAGCTCAGTCTGCAATAGAATAAACACCTTCTTCAATGGTAAACTCGACTGCCTTAAGAGAACTCGCACATACAGAAAATGATATCGAACTTAACTTGATGATCAATGAGTGAAACTCAACAAGTATATATACATGAGTTGAGAATGAGACGTGCCTTTTCAATTATCTTCAAGTCGGCCTTAACAAGTAATATAACATTTACTAATTAAGAAGTCGGCCACCAATGAAGTCTCTTCATAGATAATCACGCCTAGAGGAGTGAGAGGTCGGCCTCATAAAATGTGACTCTTCATTAATAAAAATCGTGCCTTTTGAAGTTTATAAATTAAATAGCCTCATTTGCTATTATTTAATTTATTCAATCAAGAATAACCAACAGGCTGGAAGAATACGACTGAAGCTATAATATAAACATTAACAACCTCAAACTTGAATGGTAATCTCTTCAGCATAATTCTGGCATCAACTCTCCATACAATATGTGTAAATGACACAAGTTTATAGCCTTTAGCCAAAGCTTCTTGAAGCTTCAAAAGAAAAAAACAATTGCTTTAAAAGCAACTTGTTGTGACCTTTTCACACATCACCCCATTTAAAATGGGGACCCCCTAATTTTTGCTCCGCGTCTTTTGGCTTTGGTTCTCTCTCTCTCTCTCTCTCTCTCTCTCTCTCTCTCTCTCTCTCTCTTCTGTTGTCTGCCTTTTCCGGGTATGTCCCCGTCTATGAGCTTGAACGTGAAATTTTGGCCAAGTCCATTGAATTAGGGTTTGTATTTCTCTGCTCAAGCTGGAGTTAAATGAAGTGAATCAATTGAAATCTGGGACTAACATTGATGTCAGTGTGCTTCCAGCAAGCTCCCAGTTGAAGTTTCATCAGATTCCGGCGACTTACTATTTTTAGTAAGAGCCTAATTTGGGATGTTTTCTCAAAACTACTGAAGTTCTCTCAATCACACTGCATCCAGGACATGTCAGGTTGCTCGTCTGCAAGTTTTGAGCTGAAACAGACAACTTTTTATTTTTAGCAAGTTCAGCTTTGGGAGCAGATTTTAGGGTTTATATGGTGGACTTTCAGATGCATGTCCAGAGATTCTTTGTGGGTTTTTCAGGACCTTCGCAGTGATATGACATGCAAAATGAGACAATGACTTTCAGTATTCAGCCTTCTTAGGCTATTTTTAGGGTTTGCATGTCAGGGTTTTCAGCGCATGTCAGCGTTATCTTTCTGATTTTCCAAGAGCTTCGCAACGGTGTAACATGCGAACCAAGTTGGTCACTTTTCCGGAACTTACTATTTTTAGCCAATGCTTGCATGTTGATGATTTTTCTAGGTTTTTCTGGGTTTTTCAAGATCTCTCGGGCAATGTGACATGCAAAATCATCCGACAACTGGTTGGCCACTTTCACAGCTACTTACTATTTTTAGTAGGTGCACTTCAGTAGCTTCCTGGCGCTTCAAAATCACGAACACAGTGACATGCAACAGAAACGGAGTTGAACGGAGCTCATTTGAGGCACATGCAAGATGAATTAGGGTTTCAAGCTTCGAGACCCAAAATGAGCGGTCAAACACCAGAATTTCCGAAAACAGAAGTATCCCATCATGATCAGCATCTTCCAAGGAGTCCGCTGGTAAAATTTGAAGGCAAATGGAGCACTTACTATTTATAGTAAGTCGCTTCAGAAACAGGCTATAAATAGAAAGTCAGCCTCAGGCGCCAGTGTGAACAGGCAAGTTTACCAATAAGAAGCACGACATTCGAATTTCAAGTCAAACGGAGCTGTGGAAGTCTCGAAATCAGGCAACTGCTATAAATAGTAAAACACCTCCAAAAACATGTCAAAAATAGCAGGTCAGCACGAGGCATCGGTATGAACAGGTCAAATAAGTGATGAGGACCCCATGGCTCGAATTTCAGACCAAACGGAGCTGCAAAGATTCGAAAATCAAACACTTACTATTTTTAGCAGGCCTGTGCAGAAGAATTAGGGTTTCCTAAAATCAAGGGCGGAACACGACAATCATGCAGAAGCAGCATCCAACCACAATCAACACCCTTCAGGCAATCAGCATGCAAAGTTTGAGCACATTCTGAGCAGTTACTATTTTTAGTAAGTTGCTAAAAATAGCAGGTGCATGCAAGCATCAGGCGCCAATAACTCAGTCACGTCACGATGATCGAAGCAAAGCAAAAATCAAGCCTTCCGGAGCCAGAACTCAGCTTGAAACACGAAGAATGCAAAACTTTCTAAAAATAGAAAACTAGGGCAAGCTGGAGACATCATGAGCAGTCAAAAAAACACCTCCCTAAATCCGCCTTAACAAGCTGAAGTGAGTTGAAAATCTATCTAAGTCTGGCAAAATGGAAGCTCGACCTGCCAAATGCACCTTGAGAAGCTGAGATGGATGAAAATTCTACTAAGGCATGAAAAATGGAAGCTCACAGGACTAAATGCGCCCAAGCTTGAAGAGATATGCCTTGAAATTTGTTTAAGTCTGCTAAATTGGAAGTAGAAGACCACAGATGCGCCTTAGTAGAAGAGGGAAGCTAGAAATGTGACTAAGTGTTGAAAATTTGAAGCTCAAGCCTCCATATGCGCCCTAGCCTTGACTGGAGGGTAAAAATTTACTAAGTACTTGAAACTGAAAGTGCACCCTCTGAAATGCACCCTAGCAAGCTTAAGGTGAGTTGGAAAATTTCTAAGTGTTGAAAATTTGAAGCTCTTGCCCTCATATGCGCCTAGGCTTGGAGCTAACTTGAAAGTTGACTAAGTCATGAAAATTGAAAGAAGGGACCTTTATATGCGCCTTGATTTTGAGGAGTTGTTAGTAAAAATCTCTTAAGTATTGAAAATTTGAAGCTCCACCCCTCATATGCGCCTTTGCCTAGGAGGAAGCTTGGAAAAAAGTTTAAGTATGGAAAACTTTGGAGTAGGGACCCTTGAATGCGCCCTTGGAGGAAGATGCCATAGAGAAAATATTCTAAGTCCTTCAAACTTGAAGCTTGGCCCCCTAATTGCGCCCTAGGTAAAGAAAGGCACTTGAAAAATTTTCTAAGTGTAAAAAAATTGAAAGCTTGAGGGGTCATTTGCGCCCAAGGAGAGAAGAAGATGGCTGAAAGTTTCTAAGGCATAAAGATTGGAAGTGCACCCCATGGATTTGCGCCTTGATTTTGAGGATGAGTTGAAGATTTTTCTAAGTGTGAGAAAATAGAGGCTCCCCCTATGAAATGCGCCCAAGATTGGGAAGGTGGCCTGAGAATATTCTAAGTGTTTCAAGGTGGAAGCTTGCCCAAGTAAATGCGCCCAGCAAGGAGATGACTTAGAAAATTTTCTAAATGTTGGAGAAATGAAAGTAGAAGCTCCCAAATGCACCCAAACTTGAAAGAGGACTTAAAATTTTCTAAGGCAAGTGAAATTGAAAGCTTCAGGGGTCAAATGCGCCCAAGGTGGGGGTGAAATTTTCTAAGGAATTGAAACTTGAAGTCCACCATGTTGAATGCGCCTGGCTTGAAAGAGGTAATATCAAAAGTTTAAAATTTTTCTAAGTGTGGAAACTTGAAGTAAGCCATGTGAAATGCGCCCATATTGATAATAAAATGTCAAGATTTTTCTAAGTGTTAGAATTTCGTCTCTAGAGAAAATACGCCCAAGGTTGTAAGGTGATAGAATTTTCTGAGGCAAGAATGAATTGGCTGTGAAATATGTCAGAAGGTGCTAGCTTCATGAAGTTGTTAAAATTTTCAACGCCAAGCAGGAAAATACACCCAGAAGTGATGAAAGAGAATAAATTTGATGAGAAATATTTTTTCTAAGGTTGAAAATCAAAAAATTAAATGACCCCCTTCGTTCATGGACATATGAATTTGATGCTTTCTAAAGGGAATTTTCTTCTGGGTATTGGACATCTGTGATGAGGAATGAATTCTAAAGTCTTCCACAGTTTGTTGAAGCCTTCGGGGTGAGGATTTTTTATGGGCACCAGGTTGGTAAAAATTTCTAAGGCAGGGAATAAAATGTGTTGTTGACATAAAAATGCCTTGGCGGATGAATTTGAAGTTGGATGCCTAGATAATTTTTGATCAAGTTCCGGATGAAAACATTTTGCTCGAGCCAAAGTTGGATGAAATGTCAGAGTGAACGCCTCAGCCGAGAAAGTGAAGAAGATGCAGTTGGAGCTAACACTTTTAAAAAGATGATTTTTTTTTAAATTTGTCTAAGGCATTGAAATATGATGCACGGGTGCTAAATGCCCCAACCTACAGATGTTAAAAAATCGTGAAGAAGGCAAAAGTTGTGCTGGAAGAAAATGATGGACCCTATCAGATGAAGAGATCACTCAAACCTCAAAGATCGGAGCATGAAAATCAGGTAAGTAAAGTGAATTTATATTATGAAGTGTTATGATGCTCTTCTCCTTGCTTGTTTTGCAGGATGAACGTCAAGGCCAAAGCATGAGGACTTGAAGCGATGAAACAAGTGCTCCAAGATTACATTCCAACCTCGAAGGAAGAAAAATTGCAAGAAATGGCTAAGTGTTGAGACTTAGTATGCGCCCAGCTCAAGTGACAAAGAAGAAATGTTTTCAAAGCTCAGGATGGAGAGAGGAAGGTCGTCCTCAAGCACTTTGGAGTTGAAAAACGACAAGGGAAAATCATCATCAAGCAGAGGAATAAGTTGCAGACTTGAAGTTAGATCAAGAACGTGCCTACCATACCGGTCCAAGAAATTGAAGCAGTGTTGACCAGACTTATCCAGTTTGAAGTCAGAACAAGAACAGTGTGAACGCGTTTCCAGAGAGGAATCTTCTGGAGGATGATGGACATTAATGGCTCATTTATTACCCCACTCCTCTTGGTGGCGGTTATTAGGGTGAATCTTGTTTAGGGCTGAGGTGGCACAATCTGGGCCATCTAGCCGATTGTAATCTGAGCCGTCCATTGGACTTGGGCAGCTATATAAAGGGGCATCCCCCCTCATTTGTACTTTAGTAGAGCTTAGAGATCAGACTAGAGAGTAGAGCAGAGAGACTTTACTTGTAATAGCTTAGCATAGCATAGTTTGAAGGAAAAAGAAAGTTTTCCCTCGAAAACTTTGCAAGAGATTGTTGTGAAAACTATTATAATAAAAGATCTTTCATTGAATGGTGAATTCATCTTTGTTATAAGCAGCTAGCAAGGTTTCTTCATCCCTTCTACTTCAAGTAGCGTAAAGTAGCGTAATTTCATTTTCATACAAGTAGATGTTAGCTATGGATTTGTGGTGTTAATCAAGGCAACTTCGTTTTAGTCCATACCACTAGCGGCTTACTGACGGCAAGTTTGCCTTGTGTGGTCAACTGGAAAACATTACAAACTTAACTTCGATTGTGATTCATGTGTTTGTATGTGTCATTCTGATGGTACTTACATGTTGAGTTGTAATTTAAAAACCTCTCGTCACTCCCTTGAAGATTGCACCGACTCTGTGTAAGTTGTCCAACGTGAGGTGGAGCAGAGTCTAGTTGAAGTCTGTCGAGATTGATCCCACGTCCCATTTTAGAGTAGAATTTAGAACCTTCTTATCCCTACACTCATTTCAATTCAGTTCATTTCTGGTTAGCATTAGGAAATTTGCACTCCCCTGCCAAATCATCCAAATTACATGAGAGCCCTTAATCCGCTGTCTGCTGTCAACTACCGAACAATTGTGTAAGTCCCCTTGAAATACCAACAAAAACACATCAAGCCAACTGGGGGTATTCTATTGCATTATCGGAACCTTGGAGTTGAAAGCGTGAGCTCTCTCGCAATCTTAGCACGCTGAATACTTTGTTCAAGAGAGGATAGAGTATCCGTTGGGAAACTTTATTCTGTGTTGGTGCGGTCACGAAAATCACATCAACACAACTCTCATTAATATCTGAAAATAATATAAAATATTACTTTCTTACTATTTTTGCTTCTCATCTTGAGCGTCCATCTAAATCAAGGGCTTTGATCTTCTAATTTTGTCTTTAATTTGCTTAACTAATCCTCAATCTTGGCTTGGGTGTCACTTTGAATAAAGGGCTCAAATTTATTTATTTTCTTCTTTATTTTGCTTTATTGTCCTTCCAATCTTCACTTGGGCCCATATACTAACTCGCATTTTACCTTTGCTTTGTTTCCCACTTTGGTTCATTAACACCAACTTTTGAATGACTAACTTACAACTTTGAATTTTTTTTAAAATTTATTCCATTTTTTTCATTTTCAAATACTAAACTTTATAAAAATTCCATTTCTCAAAGCCTTTCATCTTTCAGAGTGTCATTTTCACATGACAAAGCTTGAAATTTGTTGTACCCAAAATAAATTTTTTTGGCATTCTGTATAAATTGAGCTAAATCTTGTTAAAATGCCGTGTAAAGTCTGTTTTAGGTCAAACCAATCATAGGATCTTGGTGGGTTACTGTCAAGGAACACGTGCAAAATTCTGAAAATTTGAAAATCAGGGTTTTACGCCCCTATTTTCAGGGAAACTCCCGAAAATAGGACCTTCCCAGAAATGATCGAAAATGATTTTGATAGGATTAAAAGGCTTCACGATCACATTGGTCAAGCAGAATCATCAAAAGACATGTTTTACTCTGGTGGGTCTATTTCTATTTTTCAGGAACAAAGTTAGGAGCTCCACAGCCATTAATGGCAAATTGGCCAGTACTAGGTGCTGAAAGCTAAGCTTCAAAAGCTTCAACGACCCAACCATGGCGGAAAAGGTCTAAAATGATGTTTGATGAAGGAGATTCTTGAAACCCAAAAAGGTCAAATTTTGACTAACTCTGGAAACGTTACGAAGGAGAGACAAGTTCACATGCTAAAAAGAGCCTTTTTCAAGCAGGGGCGCCCATGATCTTTAAAAGTCAAATGCAGTTTGTTGGATCATCCAAGGCAGTCATCCTCGGCGTTTGCTTGCTGGCTCGACAACGAAACAAACAGCTAAATCATCTGATGAGTTGATCATAAGTAGTTGTTGACGAAGCGAAAAGAGGCAGTTGAAGAAATATCAGGAAATGACTGTCAAAGGTGAAGATCAAAGAAAAAAGAGCCTTTTCAAAAGAAAGGCGCCCTTCCTTTTGGACCTCTGGATGCTGACAAAAGACCAAAGGCCTCCCAGGACAATCTTCTCAGCCTAGGTAGATCTCAGCAACGCAACTGCAAGCACAAGCATCTAATGAGGCAGTCAACAAATAATCAGGATCAAACTAGGCAACTTTTCAAATGAAGATAACCATGCTAAAGGACAAAAGCGCCCTTTTCAATGAGGGGCGCCCTTGAATAAAGGAACCCTAAAATGACTCCTGGATTTTCCAGCTCCAGTCATCTTTGGCGAAACGAAGCTGGCTACCTGACAAGATATCAAACAAGATCATCTGATTCTCCGATCAACGAGAAATTCAGATCAAAGCACGAGAGGTCATTTCAAAAAGCTGAAGAATGAAGATTGAAAATTTACCAAGGCACAAGCAAAAGCGCCCTTTCTTGGAAAAGGTGCCCTTTTTTTTGAAGCCTTGAACTCAGCTTTTTACCATCATGTCTCCCAGGCACTTCTCTTCAGGATAGATCCAGCTCAACAGTGAATGTGTCAACAGCAGCTCAGGATCAACAGATCAAGCCAGATTCAGGATCAAACTGAGGTCATTCAAGAGAGAAAATAATAAAAAACTTCCAAAACTCAAAAGGGACGCCTAAAAGAAGTCAAAGATCAAGTTGTTCACTAAAGTCAAGATATTTTGAGTTAAACTTGGCTAAAACACTCCACGATCAGTGGAAATCACCTTTTTGAACTTCAGATCAAGCCAAAATCACTTTTGATCATGAGTTAGGTCCCCAAACTTGTGGATCTACGGCTTGAGTCTATATAATCTAAGTATAGGCGTCCTACTTCATTATTTCATTGCAGGTTAAGGATCAAGAACAGCCATAAGCTCTCAAGGACGCCATTTACAGATCTGGACAAGGTTTTCATCCGTTCTTCAATATTTCTTGCAGATCTGAAGCAGGAGAAGATTGCTAATCTGAGGTTGGATTCAGAGACGGATTTTCTCAAGGATTCAGATAAAAAACTTCCAATCTATCTTCTGTCTACTTCCTCTCTTCTTGTCTTAGGTTTTCTTGCATATTACAAAAAGGCAACAGGCTACATCAGATCAAATCAACTGGGTAGATTCAGCATAATTTTCCAGAGAAACCCATCTCGTCAGATTTTCTAGAATCAACAAACTTGTTGCCCCTATTTTTGGGGGTTTTTCCGAAAAAGTTTCAAAATCAAAATTCTGACGAACTGGGCTTGTTCAGCATTGAAGCACGAACAAAACCCATGTGCCAAATTTTTTCCAAAAAAATAATTCTCGGCAGGGCGCTATTTTCAGGGATTTTCGAAAGTTATCAGAACAAGGTCAAGTTTACAGTCAATCTTTGAGTTTCTCAAGATGCAATACTCTCAGGTACAATACAGGACCAAGACGGCCCTATTCCATGATTACTTGAAAAAAATTGACACAAACTTACATCAGGTAAATCTAGTGGTTGATCTGGAGCAACTAGAAGGCATGAATCAGATCACATTGCAGAATATTGAAGAATCCGGGTTGCTACAGGCCGCATCCATTCCCATCACGTTACAAAGCGTGGAGCTTGTAATCGCTTGTGTCAAGCATTACAATCCTACCACTCGAGAAATAAAAGCAGCAGATGGGAGAATTGTTTGCAGTCTAAAGCCTCGGGATATTGAAAAGTGCTTTGATATTCCATCATGTCCTAACAGCAAAGTCATATCAGTGACAAAATGCAAGAAGGCATTTGAGACAGCCAAGGACAAATGTCAAAAGATAATAGCTGAAAAATGGCTAAAAGTGACAAAGGCAAGCTTGCCTAAGTCGGTGGGATGAGGAGAATGTAAAGATGAGTACGCAGTGATAATCACTCTACTCAATAGAATCACTGGAGAAGAGGATGGTCATCAATTCCAGTCATGGATGTACTATGTCATTGCGAAAATCATTGGCAGAAGGGAATATTATGACTGGGCCACTCTGATTAGTGACACACTCCACCAACAAATCATTGGGTATCTGGAAGCTCATAGGTTCCACATGTGCTCTTACCTAGTGTACCTGATTGCCTTCCAAGGTGATTTCAGGATATTGAACAATGTGGGAACCTTAGGTGTGCAGAAGGTTCATGAGCATTTTACACGTCTTGAGTTTACTCAAGCGGAGCGACACTTCAAAAGAACGAGTGATCACTTCATTATGCACACCGTACGTGAGCTAGACCATGAGATGCACGTGCGTATTTCACAAGCCGCTAGGGAGGCAATGGCAGATTGGGCGGATTGGTTCATCCAATTCCCTACGTTCTCCTACATACGCGTGTATGGCTACATTGGTCACCCCGCCATGCTACCAAGATACCCCTCAAATAGGGTAGTCTTCATGGAATTCCTGAGATAGTTGTCTGAAGTTCACATCTACTTGCGCTTGAAGAAGAAGACAGTTGTTAACTTTCCCGTTGGAATGGGACTCTATAGATGCAGATTCGCGGCAGATGCTAAGATGATGAGTCAGGAAACGGTGAGGCTTAATCTCAAGTACCTCATTGAGAGAAGGTCCTATGACCCCAGAGGGCTCTATGCAGTGCATCTCGAGCAACACTCGTCACATAAATCTTCTATGGAAGATTATTGGGTAAATTGTCAAGACGAGTATGAAGTGCGAAGAAGGAACTACAGCAAGTTCAGACTCCCACAAATTGCTGATTTCATGTCAGCAGACATCGAGGGTCTATCCGACGATGAAGGGGAAGTTATTCTCCCCTCATTCTTTGCAGATTCAGTTGACTCCCAACCACTCCCAAGAGTGGATTGGTATGCCAAGGAAAACACGTCTATAGAGGAAAGAATGAGTAGAGTGGTTAGAAATAGCCAATTCTATCTCGACAGCAAGAAATCAAGGAAGGTGTTACCTCACATACCAGAGCCGCCACAGGTTCAGTCTCCACCACCTTCCACTTCAAAAAGGAAACCTAGGCAGAAGCAATGGTGCAATCCTCCCCAAGGGATGAGGATGTCAAAGCCTACAAAGCCCAGAACACAGAGGACACCTGTGGAGAAAGCCACACATAGTCTTGAGATAATCATGAACGTTGCTGCCCCAGAGCAAGGAATAGAGACTGCTACTCCTGAACCAGAAGAAGCTGTTGCTGAGGAGCCAGCAGCAATAGTTGTCGAAGAGCCAGTAGCAGAACCAGCAGTAATAGTTGTTGAAGAGCCAATAGCAGAATCAACAACAGCAGAAGCAACAGCGGAAACGGTGCCTGTTATGGAAACAGAGCCGCCAATATCACCACCATCGCCGCAGTCACAAGTCCTCATTGACTTGGATTCGCCACCAAGACACATTGCTCCAGCACAATCTCACACATCGGGAATTCAAGGGCCTCATATTCCTCCTAGTGAAGATCGCCGAGATTCCATTTGGCTTGAAGGCTTCCTAGGAAGAAAGAGGGAAAAACCCTCCTATGAACTTGACTTCACCGAATTCGACCACATTCCACAAGACATGCCGGCGAAGAAGTTGAAGAGGCAAGTTCACATAGAGAGGAATGCAGAGTGTGAAATTATCATAGAGACTGTTGCCCCACCAATAGAGAAAAGCATACACGAGGTACAAGTAGAAGACTACACGACAAGTGGAGGCAGACCTTCTCAGAATAGCTTCGGTGAGCGCACAAGAAAGAATGGCTAAGGATGGAAAAGAAAAAGCAGCCTTAAAGGCTGAAAATCAGCAACTGAGGTCATACATAACCAGCTTGATGCATGGCACCCCAAACGTCTCAGCCCTACCAGCAGGATTGTTAGATCTCCCCATAGAACAAAATCATCAACAATTGATAACATACGGCAAACACTTGAGAGATCAAGTGGAAGAGTTTGTTCTCAAGGGTAGATGTATACTGGCAAATCTATACCAGTTACGGGATAGAGCACATGGACTTCGTGCAAAGATCCAGCAATTAGAACAAAGAATTGCAGAGAAGAGGCTAGAAGACGAGAGCACAATTGCAAACTTGCAATTGGCGTATCAATCAGCCTACTCCAAGGAAAACAAGCAACATCTCTTTGCTTGGAAGGAACAGTTGGCGTACAAGGTGAAAGGCTATGACGCCCATTCAGTAGAGTTGATTGATTACAAACGGGTGGTCGCCACTATTATCAACTTCGCAAGAATATTGGTAATATCCTTCCCTCGCATGGAATATCAGCGTGAGGGAGGAGAATACGTCGAGATGGTCACTGTACAAAATCAGTTCAGAGACGTCATCAGCAGTGCCTTTCTTGATGATCCAGATGGTTGCAAGCTGGCTAAGGTGGCAGCTTTATCAACCAAGTTCGAAGAGGCAGCATCTCAGTGTATAGACTTCGGGAATCAACTCACAACAAGTGAGGTAATGCTGCGACGCCACGTCATCATTCTACAGAGCATTAACTCCCTAGAGGCTGATGAAGTCAATGAATAGATAGAGACACTATTGATTAATGGTGAGAAATAAAGGCACCAAAGAAGGACGTCCTACACCCTCCAAGTGGCATTTATGATACTTGAGTTTGACTTGATGCTTCTTTCCAAGTCAACTCAAGATGACATTAAATGTAATTGGAGTTAACTTGATGCCCCTTTCCAAGTTAACTTCATATCCCTTAAATCATGCATTGTCAGATCCCACTGATTAAGGATGTCTAATCGGCTTCCATGATTTGTGGATCTTAGATCTCCACTAAATGTGGATGTCTATTTTGGAGGGATACTTTCATTAAAGTTCACCTTTAGTTTACTTTCAGTCAACTGAAGTAGTTTCCAGTTGACTCTTTGTTTACTTTCAGTTAACTGAAGTAGTTTTCCAGTTAACTGCTTGTTCCCCCTTTTTAGGAATAAATCTTGCTAATTGATTGGCAAGAACTCATTGTTAACTCAAGGAGATTTTGGGGTTGCCCACTCCTTTGAGTTCTATAAATAAGAGCCTTGGGCTCATTGTTTGTTTAACTTTTACTTGCTATGCAAAATTGCTGCGCCATTGTTGCCAACAGCTTTGAAAGCGGATATTTGTTCACTCTTGGATGAGAGTTCGTTGGTCGATTGTAATTGTGCATGATTTCGTGCCTTTGCTATCCCAACCTTTGTAATTCGTTGATGAAGCTTGAAGAAGAATATCAGAAGGCGCTTGCATTTTGATCTACCTATTTGAGTTATTTCCACGTCTTGTATCTAATAGCTTGTTTCATTTCCCTCCTCGAATAGGGGTTCCTCCTCCTTGGATATTTGTCATTGACAGTTATCGTTTGTTGTTGTTTAATGTATTGTCCTTCAATCTATACTTCGGATATGGGTTCCTCCTCCTTAGCAAGCTTGTTGGCCAAGACATCGTTTATCTGTTGTTTCTTGTAAACCATTTCCTAGCCCATACCTCGGATAGGGGTTCCTCCTCCTTGGCAGGTCTCAGATCTAGTTTACCGTAAAGAGTGTTTGCTTGTACCAACCTTATCCGGGTATATATCCGAGAGTTCAGAGCCTCGGCCATATTCTTAGGAGACGGTGAATTCAGGTGATCCAACCCCTTCATTCCCGCTCCTTTACCCTCATGCTTTGTTTACCTTGAAGGTATTGGATAGATTAAAAGCTAGAATAGTTGTAGTTAAGATCTGCAGAAACCAGAGAAAAGCTTAGCTACGGCGCATTGTGTTTGTGCACCCTTGTGTCCTACCGCTGAAGTACAAAAAGATAGGAACCTTAGTTTACCATTCCCTTCCTTACGCATTGCTTTCAGCAGAGAGGGACTTCTCCTCTTTAAATAATGAAGAAGTGTTGCAAAACATTTGAAATAGCTGAACGTTTACAATCAGCACTCCAGAGGTGCTAATTTAAACGCCAACAAAACTACTATAGTAACTTTTTGCGTCAACCATCCACTATTATTTGCTGAAAAAGCAGAAAAAGTAAAAAGGAACTTTCCATTTTTTTTAAAGTTGTGATTTTCATGCTTATCTCCTCAATTTGGGTCATAGCAAAAAAGCAAAAGGCACTTTTTTAAAAAATATAAAGTTTGATCTCTTAACTCCTTGAATATTGGACCTTCCAAAGTGATAACTTTATTCTTGGAAGATTATTCTTCTATATGATTTTGTCTCAATGCGTTGGAGAGGATTTGCCTTAGCCTAAATCCTTCTTTCCTATGCTTGGTATCTACCATCATAATCTTTCTTCGAACTTCACCCTTTCTTTTCTCTGCCTATGCTTGTGTTGAAGCCTCCTTCAAGGTTTATAGCTTGAACATCTTTGTGATGAGCCACCTACACGCATCATTAGTAGGCCAAGAGACATCAACACCTAAGGATTTAATTGCTTTGACAAAAAAGAGAACATAGTTGACACTGATGTGACAAGAATGGCTTGACATTTGGCTACAAATATGATTAAACACGGGTTCTAAATTGGACAATTTCCATATCTTCATTTAAAGAATTAACCATAGTTTTGAACCTTGAAAAAGCTTGATACAATGGTAATTATAGTTTGTTGATCTAAACAAACTAATTTTTCTAGAATTTCTTGGCGTCTAACTTTTTTCTCACAGTGGATCAATAATTGGCAAACAAAAGTTTGGGGTTTAGAACATCAAGTTTGTTTGTTTCAAGACAATTGACATGTGTCAAGTCACTAAATGGTTGGTGAATTTTCATGGTAGTTAATGTTTTAGTGATCAATAGAAGATCTAATAAGTTGCAGAGCAAGTAGAAGCATTAAATCTCATAAAGTGATGGTGCACTAAATTGCTACTTTTAGCAATGGCTATTTGTGGCAATTGCCATTCGTAAAGAATCTTTTTTCCAGATGTAAAGATATGGACCTATTTTTAGGTCTCTTTCGTTAGTTTTATTTTATTGTTTCTTTAAGATAATTTTTCTTTAAAGTACTTTCTTTCTTGTTTTTATATAGCTTTTAGGAGTTTTTTTAAAACTATGACTTTTAGGAGAGACAATTATTATTTTTAATCCTTAAAATTAGGTAATCTTTGTAACTTATAAATAAGTGATTTGGGCACAATAGATAATGAATGATAGTTGAAGTTATGCTTATGACACAAAAATTGTCATTAAGTGTTAATACCTAAGTTTTGTGTGATTAGCGTCTTTAGATTGCATAAATTGAATTAAAAGTGAAGAAAATCATTAGGCTTAGTATTAATGTTGTTGATGTTAATGACAGCGTCGGTCATATTCTTCCAACGATCTCCTTTGTTTCATGTTAATAAATTAAATCATAGCGTAGAGCTATTTAATTTATTGAGACATTGATTCACTCAAGAGGCACAATTTATTGTTGAGTTGCAATTGTTTGTTAAGGCCGACATGTTGATTAATGAAGAGGCACATTCAATAAAGAAATTCATTTGTTATCAAGCCGACCTTGAAATGGCACGATTCCTTATGTAGCCGACTTCTTGCTCATTGGATACGACTTAATGAAGGGGTGCCTTCCTCTATGATGGCCGACTTGAGTTGAAGAGTGATGACCTTTCCATATTGTATATATATTCAATGTTTCTCTCTTTGTTCATCATTTACATTACATTCAAGCATATTCGTCAAAAGTTGAAATCTTCAAGTGCGAGTTTATTCACAAGTGCAGATCCTAGTTGAAGGCTGAGTTTCTCTATCAGCGAATTGTCTCTTTGTAATTCTGTGTTGCATCATATCTGGTGCTTATATTCTGGTCTGCAAATTGACTTCTTGTAAGGAGATCATTGTTATTGAAATTCAATATATAAGTGATATATTGTTGCTGGGTTTTTCTCCCTCAAGAGGAGGGTTTTCCCAGGGTATCTGCTGTGTCTTTGTGTCTGATTTTGAATTAAATTTTGTACAATAATCTGATCATTAAATTTAACATGCTATCAGAGCGGGTTTGAGAAAATCGTGATCAGATTTTCCCTTACAGCGATACTCTATTCTCTTCTTGATATTTATTTGTCTATCTCTACCTTAGTCAAGATGGTGAACGGTTTGAAGATTCAGGATAGACTTGAGGGAGCATCCAACTATACATCATGGAGGTTTAGAATCATGCTCACTTTGGAAGAGAATGATTTGGCTGAGTTTGTGGAGACCAAAGTCCCTGTACCAAAAGAGGAAGAAGAGAAGTTGCAATGGAGGACAAAAGACATCAAGGCGAAGAAGTTGTTGGTTGATTCCGTCAAAGACCATATTGTTCTGATTGTCTCCAAGTTGAAGACGGCAAGGGATATGTTCAAAACATTGGAGGAGATGTACGAAATCAACAACACAAGTTGGGCACTTGCACTAAAGCAACAACTACACCATGTGAAGATGGCGAAAGGAGAAACAGTGATTGCCTATTTCATGAGGATTTCAGAATTGAGAGATCAGCTCTCTACAATTGGTCATGTGGTTGATGATAAAGATTTGGCGATGCTTGCTCTCAATGGTCTTCCACTATCATGGGAGTCCTATATTCAAGGAATTAGTGCAAGATCCAAACTTCCTAAGTTTCATCGCTTGAGAGCCGATTGCATTCAAGAGGAGTCAAGATTGGTGGCCAGAGGCGTTGGTCAAAGTTCATCTAATGAAGATATTCATGTTCTCGCCTCTCAAGCTTCGAAGAAGAAAGTAAAAGATGAAAAGAAAGGATCCTTCAAGAGGAATCGAGATAAGGGAAATGATGGTGTGCCCCCCTCCAAGAAAAAGAGAGACTTGTCCAAGATCCAATGCTTTAGGTGTGATAAGTTTGGCCACTTTGCTAAGCATTGTCCAACTAGACCAAAGCAACAAGCCACCATTGCAAATGTTGATGATGCTTCTCCACAGAAGGATACATGTGAATATTTGTTCTACTCAGCATTGTCAAGCAATGTACCTATAGACACCAACACTTGGCTGATCGATAGTGGTGCTTCTCGACACATCACGGGTTTTAAGGAGCACTTATCAAGCTTGGTGGAGAAAGAGTCTTCCAAACAAGTCATTATCGGAGATGATGCTAGCTACTCCGTGAAAGGGATTGGAACCTCTACTCTTCATTTGGATTCCGGCATCACACTTCAGCTGAGCAATATTCTCTATGTTCCAGGGATCAAGCGCAATCTCATTTCAATTACAGCCCTAGAAGATAAAGGATATCAAGTTGCCCTCTCCAAAGGCAAAGTTCTTGTGTGGATGGAGAATTCCAGTTTCAAGGATGCTCAAGTAATTGGAGTTAAACATGAAAGTCTCTACAGGCTTTGTACGCGTCCACTACAAGCATTAGTTCATGATTCTTCAAGCTTATGTGATCTTTGGCATCGAAGATTGGCTCAACTGCACTTCCGAGCCTTACCTATCATGGAGAAGATGGTTACGAGTCTTCCTAAGTTCAATCAGGAACATGAAGGAACTTGCAAAAGTTGTGCTTTGGGTAAGAATACAAAAGCTCCTTTCCATAGTAGAGAAAATAGATCTAAGTGTATTTTAGACCTTATTCATTCTGATTTATGTGGACCTATGTCTGTTCCGTCTTCGAGTGGATTCTTGTATTATGTTTTGTTTATTGATGATCACTCTAGAAAGAATTGGATTTATTTTTTGAAATCTAAAGAGTTTGAGGAAGTGTTAGGAAGGTTTAAGGAGTTCAAAGCCTTGGTAGAGAATCTTTCTGGTAAAAGAATCAAAGTTCTCAGATCTGATAATGGTGGAGAATACACCTCTGGCAGCTTTAGGGACTTTTGTGTTGATGCAGGGATTAAGAGGGAGTTTTGTGTCCCCTATAATCCTCAACAGAATGGTATTGCAGAAAGAAAGAACGGGACGATCGTGGAAGCAGCAAAAGCCATGATCCATGACCAAGATCTGCAAACCTTCTTATGGGAAGAAGCTTCTAGGACTGTTGTATATGTACAGAACAGAAGTCCTCACAAGATCCTGGAGAATATGACTCTGAAAAAAGACTTAACAGGAAAGAAGCCTGAGGTTAGTCATTTAAGGATCTTTGGATGCCCTATCTATATTCATGTTCCAAAGGAAAAGAGAACAAAGTTGGAGCCTTCTGACAAGAAGGGAATTTTTGTGGGCTACAACGAGACATCAAAAGCCTACAGAATATACATTCCAGGACAGAAGTTGATCGAGATCAGTAGGGATGTCACATTTGAGGAAGATGTTGCATTCAAGAGATCCAGGGGCACTCATATGGAGTTTGATAATAAATAGTCTCCTCGGGATATGGAAGTTGACCATACTCCTGAGATTCAGAGGGAGACTTCAAAAGCAAAAGAAGATATTGATCCTGTTGAACCCTTAGAACCTACTGATGGGCCTACCGACATTGTAATTGGAAGAAAAAGACCTCTATGGGCCAGGCGTACTACGCAAGAGGCTGAAAGTTTTGCAGCTCCTAGAGGCACATTCAGAGAGAGTAAAAGACCACATAAGTTCTCCAGTTATGTTGCCTTGATGAGTTAGATTATTGAGTCTGAGCCTTCTAGTGTGGAGGAAGCTTCCAGTCATCAAGTTTGGAGAGATGCTATAACCGAGGAGTACCAATCAATTCTCAAGAATGATGTTTGGGACATTGTTCCTAGACGCAAGGGAAAATTTGTGGTATCTTCGAAATGGCTCTTCAAAATCAAGCATGCTACAGATGGGAGCATTGAGAAGTACAAGGCAAGATTTGTGGCTCGTGGATTTTCACAAAAAGAGGGAGTTGATTACGAAGAAACATTTGCTCTTGTTGCTCGCTATACTTCTCTTAGAACCATCATTGCTATTGCTGCATCTAGAGGATGGAAGATTCACCCGATGGATGTGAAGACAACGTTTTTGAATGGTGTGATTGAGGAAGAAGTCTATATCCAGCAACCTGATGGATTTGAGATTCATGGGAAGGAGTCTCATGTTTGCAAGCTGAAGAAGGCCCTGTATGGTCTTAAGCAGGCTCCTCGTGCATGGTACGAAAGGATTGATCGTTACCTGTCAAGTTTGGGCTTCTTGAAGAATGATGCTGACTCTAATTTGTACTTCAAGGTAATTAATGGTGAAGCATTAATTTTGGTCTTATATGTTGATGATTTGATTCTTACTGGAGAAGATCACCTGATTCTCGAGTGTAAGAAGGAGTTGGCTTCTGAATTTGAGATGAAAGACCTTGGGCTCATGCATTACTTCCTTGGCTTAGAAGTCTGCAGAAACCAGATGAGATGATTCTAAGTCAAGGGAAGTACACCATTGATATACTTAAGAGATTTGGTATGATGGATTGCAAATCCATGTCTACACCCATGGAGACCAACCTACATAAATTGAAGGAGGCTGCAGCTATTTCAGACTTGGTGGATCCTACTATGTACATACGGATCGGATCCTTGATGTATCTAGTTAACACTAGACCGATATTTGTTATGCCGCGAGTGCACTTAGTCAGTTCATGTGTGAACCGAGACAGATACATCTTGTTGCAGCTAAACATATCCTGAGATACTTGGCGTGGCACAGTTGGATATGGGTTGAGATATTCTTCAGATGCTGACTTGGAGTTGCGTGGTTATACTGATTCTGATTGGGCAAGGATGTGTCACAGATCGGAAGAGTACCTCTGATGTTGCTTCAGTTTGGGATCGGCTATGATTTCCTAGTGCAGCAGAAAGCAGTCTCTGTAGCATTGAGTACAGCACAGGCAGAGTATATTGCAGCTTGTATGGCAGCTCTTGAAGCAGTGTGGCTTCGTAAGCTCCTTGCAGGATTGTTTGAACAATCAATGGAGCCTACTATCATTCATTGTGATAACCAGAGTTGCATGAAGCTTTCTGTCAATCCTGTGTTTCATGACAGAACCAAGCATGTTGAGATCAAGTATCACTATATTAGAGATATGGTACTGCGGAAGGCTATACAGTTAAGGTATATCAGCACTGATGAGCAGATGGCAGACATTCTCACCAAGCCTCTCTCCAGAATCAAGTTCGTGTACTTTCGAGATAAGCTTGGTATGGTGGAGAATCCAGCCTTAACTGAGAAAGAGTCTCAGCATCAGAGCCTTGTTTAATGAGTTCTTCTCTGTGAGAGAAGTTTGAGGTGAAATCCCTTGTTTAATGAGTTCTCTGTGAAAGAAGTTCGAGGTGAAATCCCATGTTTAATGAGTTCTTCTCTGTGAGAGAAGTTCGAGGTGAAATCCCTTGTTAATGCATCTCTTTGAGATTTGAGGTGAAAGCCCTTATTTCCACCCTCTGAGAGAGTCATGGTGGATGTCATTTGTGTGACTCCATGACAGCATCACGTGAGAGATTCCGTGATGATCTTTTGTACTTGTGTTTCACCCTTTGGGAGAGCCATGGTGAAAGTCATGTTGAGGTGACAACATCATGCAAGTGATGAACACTTGTACATACCATACATGGTTGTAGCCATTATGGTTAATATCATGTTGAGGTGATATCTAATATCACGATGAGGTGATATTCTTCTTTTTCACTTATGGTTGTAGCCATAGTGGTAGACATCACGTTGAGGTGATTTGTCTTGTGCAGCTGAAAGTATTCTCCCTAGCTGAGAGGGAGTGTTGATGTTAATGACAGCGTCGATCATATTCTTCCAACGATCTCCTTTGTTTCATGTTAATAAATTAAATCATAGCATAGAGCTATTTAATTTATTAAGACATCGCTTCACTCAAGAGGCACGATTTATTGTTGAGTTGCAATTGTTTGTGAAGGCCGACATGTTGATTAATGAAGAGGTGCGTTCAATAAAGAAATTCATTTGTTATCAAGCCGACCTTGAAATGGCACGATTCCTTATGTGGCCGACTTCTTGCTCATTGGATATGACTTAATGAAGGGGTGCCTTCCTCTATGATGGCCGACTTGAGTTGAAGAGTGACGACCTTTCCATATTGTATATATATTCAATGTTTCTCTCTTTGTTCATCATATACATTCCATTCAAGCATATTCGTCACAAATTGAAATCTTCAAGTGCGAGTTTATTCACAAGTGCAGATCCTAGTTGAAGGCTGAGTTTCTCTATCAACGAATTGTCTCTTTGTAATTCTGTGTTGCATCATATCCGGTGCTTATATTCTGGTCTGCAAATTGACCTCTTGTAAGGAGATCATTGTTGTTGAAATTCAATATGGAAGTAATATATTGTTGTTGGGTTTTTCTCTCTCAAGAGGAGGGTTTTCCCAAGGTATTTGATGTGTCTTTGTGTCTGATTTTGAATTAAATTTTGTACATTAATCTGATCATTTGTGATGTCCCCGCTCTAGTCAGTTCTCGGGAAACAGTGTGTTAGCCTATTTCTTGGACCCTTGTGGGCTAACTGGATTGGTTAGAGGGTCAATGGTATTTTCTAGAGGAGTTGGTCGTTCTCATTTTCAGAGTTCAGTGATTGGCTCACTGCAGGCCTTGGCAGTTCAGGAGTTGACAGCTTTTGACGGCACAGACATATATGGAGTTTTGATGAAGTTATGATTATTTAAGTGATTTAAGTTATATTAATTTAATACTTTATTATAAAGTCAAATTGACTTTATTCTTTTAATATCACTTAAATATTCATAAAAGGGTGATTTAAAATTAAATCACTTATGCATAGAAGTGGGCGCCCAAGTATTTAATTTAGAACTATTGAAAAGTGAATTAAATATGATTTAAAATATTTAATGATTGCAAGTGGCGTCACTTTCTTGAAAGTCGTGCCTTTTTGGATATAAGGCATTTTGGCAATGAGAAACTCACTTATTGATTATTTCGACTTTGCCTTTGGGTTTTCTTCTGTGCTATCCTCTGTGATCAGGGTTTGAGCAAATCTTCCATTGGAGAACGGAATCTCTTCAGTGTTGAGCATTTCTGAGACTATGAAAGACCAGTCGAATTAGTGCATTGGTGAGAGCTTCATTCAAAAGTTCTATTGAGCTTAATTTGTGTTTCTATTGAGTTTCCTTATCAGTTTCAGGAGGGTTTGAGAGATGGCGTCTTCCTTTCATCTGGCAGACACTCTACTTCATGGTCGTACCTTTTGAGTTGAGGATTCTGGCTTTTTGCTTGAAGTGCGTGGCTCTTTGTGCAAGGGTGTTTAGATTTTCTAGGAGAAACGCCTTTCCTTTTGAGGGTTTCTCTTCAGCTTCTTTGGCGTCTGGCTTATACCTATCATCTGCCTCAGTTTCTAGGCTGGACATTGCATTTTGTAGCTTCCTACACTGGATTTTGTCAGTTTTCACCATCTTGGCTGGCAAACTGGACTTATTTTCTTAAATAAATAATCTGGAAGCTTTCGGGTATGTTTATCATTTGTGATCTATTGGTTTCAGTTAAATAATATCTTCTGCACTTTCATTCTGTAGAAAATAGCTCAGATCTACATTTTATGAGCATTTTATATGATGCGCCCCTTCTCTTTTGTCTACAAACTTTCTTTAAAAAACTAAAAAAACACAAATAAGATAAGAAAATACAGGGGTTTGAGTTGTGAGCCAGCAAGGTTCATCACAGTGGTATCAGAGCACTGATCCTGCCAGCCTGAAGGGTTAGCAGTTTCTATGCGGTCTCATCAAAACAGGTTTGACAGGTACTACTCACGCAGGGGTTTGAATTGTGAGCCAGCAGGGCTCATCATAGTGGTATCAGAGCCAGGTTCCTGCCAACCTGGAGGGTTAGCAGCTTCTATGTGGTCACACCAGAATAGGTTTGATAGGTACTACTCACACAGGGATCCTGGTTTTCAGAGAAGTACTTTTGAACCATTTCCAGCGTTTCCGTTTGACGAACAGGAAGAAGAATTAGACTTTGATAACATGGCTAACAGGGAAGCTGAAGGTTCTCACAGGAATCCTCTCAATGAAGAGGACAGAGAAGCTAGAGATGTACTTAGAGGCATGGTGGCAGGCCAAGAACAGGTGGCGAATATCCTCCAGCAGCTAAGCACAAATGTTCAAAATTTGACACTTCATAGAGGTCAGAATCAGGGTCGAGATCAGGAAGGTAGTATTCATGGAGAACCACACAGAATTATTGCTCCAGCACGCCCCTTTGAGAGAGCTACTTGTCCTACTTTTATCAGAAATGAAGTTGATGAAGAGGAAGAGTTTGAACAGGGTGGTGAAGTGAACTTTGCAGATAACATCATGACTATGCATGATGAATGGGATGCATTGCCTCCGAGAGTTAAGGAGCACCTTAACTTCGATCGATTCATGAGCCAGAAGAGAGAGTATAACCGTAACAGGAATGATAGGAGGCCTAGAAACAAACAAAATGATCTCAGACAGGCTACCAACAAACTGACCTTAGTTCACTATGATGGCAGTGGTAGAGTTACAGCACGTGCCTGGGTGAGTAAGTTGGATACATTCCTGACACTACGTCCTATGCCAGAGGAAGATGCTATATGATTTGCAGCTCTCCACCTTGATGGCGTAGCACATGACTGGTGGATACATGGCATGGCAACACTACACCATGATAGGATTACCTCGTACCAGGAGTTTACTGATAGACTGGTAGAGAGGTTTGATAGACGTGATCCCAAACTATTCTTTAGGGATCTTGCGCAATTAAAACAGTTAGGTAGCTTGGAATCGTACATTGGAGAGTTCCAGAGACTATCCGTGATGGTGACAGGCATCTCAGAGAGAAGGCTGATCATATTGTTTATTGAGGGTCTTTTCGAGCCCATGAAAGGTTGGATCAAGGCATTCGATCCACCTACTTTACAGGAGGTCATGAGGAAAGCTCGCAGTATGGAGCTCACTACACCTCGTAAACAATTTGGCTCGAAACCATCTACTTCATACAATGATAACAAATCTGATCCAAAGAAGGCTGATAATGCTGATCAAAAGAAAAAATTTGCAGCACCACAGTTAGCCCACAAGGGTCCAAGAAATAGGCTAACACACTGTTTCCCGAGAACTGACTAGAGCGGGGACATCACAGTGGTATCAGAGCACTGATCCTACCAGCCTGAAGGGTTAGCAGTTTCTATGCGGTCTCATCAGAACAGGTTTGACAGGTACTACTCACGCAGGGGTTTGAGTTGTGAGCCAGCAGGGCTCATCACATCATTAAATTTAACAAATGTTGTGATTCATCTTATCAATAACTTAGTGTGCATTTATGTTATTTAGTTTATGAAATCTTACATTGTTGATGTGTGTCAAAAATAGTTCATTTATCCTATTCTCATGTATGCCGACCTACTTGTCCCTAATTTCAAGCAACAAGAAAGCAATTATTGTTTCCTGTTTAGTTGTTTCACCCAGTTGCAACTATTTTAAAATGAAAAACCTCATTTGTGAGAGAAGAATCATTTCAGGTCTTGTACTCATTCTCAAGACTAAAAAGATAGGGCAGAATTTAATTCAGTTATTTCATTTATGCAAATCCCTCCTTAGAGAATATCATAAAGTATGCATAAATTTGTATTTTGTTCATGGCTTAGAGTCTAAGGTCAATTTTTTTTTCAAAGAAGCTTCCCCTTAAAATTTGAAGAAAGTTTCATCCTTGCATATCGTTCCTTTTTATGTTGTCTTGAAAGAAATAAATTAAAATACTAACAATATTAAAGCCTAATATTGGCTTAGTCAAACGTTTAACTTGTCTCTTGCAAGACAACACAAAATGAAATAGTGTGAATAGTAGAATTGTTCCTTGAATTGTGAGGGGAAGCTTCTTGAGATCTAATTAAACGTAAAACGAACCCTAGATTAAAAATTTCAACAAGATTTACAAATATGCACACTAGGCAATATTTTACTGAGGGGATTTGCATAATGGAAATGATTATGAGCCTATGTTTTTTTCCTCGAATGCATGCATCAAACTATCACTAGTCAAAACCTTGAAAACAAAATTTTTCGATTTTAAAGAAAACAAACTATCAAAGCATGAAAAAAAACACAACTTCCTAGTGGCTAAAGCAAAGACTGATATTCCACTACAAAACAAGGATTTGAAAGGAATAATAGACTAAACAATACATGATTCTAAGAATTGAAAGGCTATGTCACATGCAAAGACAACCTAAATAGACATATACCATCAATACAAAGCTTGACTTAATAATATCCACTTTCAATTCAATTCACAAAATTACAAGCATAGCAGTCCAAACACAAAGATAACACACAAAACAATATTTCAACAGCATAAGCTCAAATTCAGTTATCATTAATAATGTATTGTGCCCAAAGCACTTATTTATAGCCTTTAGGTATTTAAGAATAATAATTAACTGTCCCAAAAAGCATTGATTTAAAGCAAACCTATCCACAAGTTGCAAAAATAGTGGAAAGACAGCAACTTTAAGCAAACTAATAAAATTAAAAAATCCTTAAAATAAGTTTTCATCTATCACCCAAAAATATAACACCAGAAATAGCCATTGTTCAATATAATAACTGCTAAAAATAGCAATTCACACAAAGTAACCTTTTGAGAGTTTGAAATAATTTCTACACTGAAATAGGTGAATTTTTGGATCTTCTAAAGTATGTTGAAACCTTAAACCTCTAACAATCACCTTGATGCCTTGAGTCAAAAAGATCTCCATTCAACTGACATCAATTTGATCTAAGCAAACAATTGGATTTTTTAGTATCAATGCCATTAGAAGCATCATTTTGCAATTAGAACAAATGAGAACTTTTGTAAGGTGAAACTTCAAACACTTTGACTGAATTTTATATGGTGAAAGTTCAATGTTAGAAAGATGAACTGTTCTTCACTGCCTCAGGGTTTTAGGATGTAGACTCTGATCAACCAATGTGCTGAAAATGAAAGACAGCCACTTGGAAGATAGGAAAATCAATTAAAGACTGTATTACAGCAAGAAAAGACAAGAATGAAGGAGAGTTTGAAGCTATGTCACCCCAAGTTTCTGGGACGGGGACAGCAAGGGACAGGGGGACCCATTTCGGGGACAGGGACGGGATGGAGACCATTTTTAGGGGACGGCATGGGACAGCAATTAAAATATGGAAAATTTCAAATATTCATATGATAAGGCAATCACCTTATACATCATAGAACCTTAACACATAATATTACAGTTCAATTGATATTTTGAATTGTCATTTCATAGAAAGCAACAAACAAATGAAGTTTTAACAAAATTTAATTGCATTCATTGACAATGTGCATGTATATTATATAAAAATTAATCAAATTGCCCAAAGGCTTCAAATTTCAACTACAAAATGACAAAAATGTAGAAATATGCAGCTGTCCCTAATCAGCATCCCACACCCCTTTATTTTTTATTATTTTTTGTGTTTTTCAAAAAAATAATGAATTGGAAAGTTGATGGGCCATAGGGGGTGGCTAGCTGTCCCTGGGACAGTCAAAGGATGTCTAGATGTCCCCTAGCCATCCCCTAGAGTTTCCGCTTTTTTGGGCACCGTACCAGAAACGTTTGCAATTTTTTTGAGAATTTGGGGACAGCGCGGACATTTCCGAGGTGTACCCGCATCCCCAAAACATTTCCTGCCAGGGACACCCCTAATTTGGCCTGGGACGCATCCCCAGATTACATAGGTTTGAAGAGAACTGCTCATAACTCTTGAAACATTGCTACTGTTCTTTGATAAACCTTAAAATGGAATTGAACACCCCTTCAAAGACCTGCAAAAATATGATAAAACAGTCTTGTTTCTGCTGTGAACGGCAAAGATGAATTATTTGAGCTTGAACTAAAAACAGCCTTCATAGATAGGCATTCTGTCTTTAGTTTGCATGCTTTTAACTCTTAACTTTTTCATGCTTTAAAGTTGACTAAGAACTGGGTGGAATTCATTAATGTATTACCATCTTTTAAGTGCATGGACAGAGAAAATTGATGGAAAGGCCTCTAGGAATATCTGCCAATTTTGAGTGTTTGAAATGTCTCCAATGCTGAGTGCAGATTACTAATGGCAACACCATCATGAAAGTGTACCTGTATTTCTATTCATGTTTTAGATGCCCGTTGGTGGAGATCACTAAAAGCACTGCCACCTTTTCTTGATTGTTGGCAGAAAAAATCAGTCATTAAACCCACTTAAATGTCCGCCAACTTTTGAGTGTTTTTAAGTTGTCTAAAGGTAGGCACAAATCACTTATGATAATGCCAAATTTGATATGTTTGTGGAGGGAAAATCTTATGGCTGAACCAAAGAAAAATTGTGCCTGAAACAATGTATTCCATCTTGGTGGAAATCACTTAAAGCTTTGCCACTTTATAACCATCCTTGGCAGAACTTTTTAAGTGGTCAGGCCAGTCAAAATGTGTGTCCAACTTTGCTTTGGTATCACTTTAAAGTGCTGGCAGAAAACACTTATGCTTCTGCCTAGTTTTAATGATATTTGGCATGGCAAAGAGATGTCTAAACCCTCTACAAATCACACCTCAATTCAGCTTGTCATCCTTGGTGGAATTCACTTAACAAATTGCCACTTTTTACTTCACTCTAGTAGAGAAAATAGATGGCATTGCCACCCAAACAGTGCAACTCAGTCATTTTTCTTACTCTTCCTTAGGTGCAAATATCTTACTCCTCCACCATCTTTTCACTGCTGTTTGGCAGAAAACGTTTTGGCTGAGCCATTCAGTATATGTGCCTAGCTTTAGTATACATATTAAAGTAACATTCTTGAACCTTAGGTACACTTCTCTAAGGCATTTGCCAACTTTATTTCACTTGAGAAAAGAAACTAGATGGTTAAGCCATACAAAAAGTGCACCTCCATTAGCAAAGCAGAATTTTGAGTGGAATTCGACAACCACTTAACCCAAAAGCAGAACTTTACGATGGTTTGACTATAGAAAAAGTGTGCCACCTTTGTATTTGAGTGTTAGGTAAAGGTTTGAGTGGAGAAAGCCATTGGCTTTGTCAAGGGAAAAGTATGCCTAGGCTTCATCAATTTCTCTCAAGCCTTCATACCTTAGTCATTTCATACTTCTTCCTTCATCATTGTCATCATCAATCTAAAACCTCGTCATTTCTCATTTTGGAATAGTGCAACCTCAAACATCATACAAGAGTTACTAATCAAAACACAAGACTATGACAAGACAACCTTGTAACCTAACAGTAGAAACACAACTAACATTGAGTAACACACAAATGACAATCAACTACTAACAAATGCGACAAAAGATAAGTACAAACTAAGCATTGTAGGGGAAACAATAGGCTTGAAGGAGGGGACATTCTCCTTGGTTTTTTACTAATCCTTATTTCTAAGATATAGAGAATGCCAAGCATAAAGATGGAGATTGAGGGATTCCATGTTCAAAACTTTGAGCTATGGAAGCTCAAAATAGAGGATTCATTTGTAGATCATGATGAGTGGATTGCAATGGCTAGGAAAAAACCTACTAAGATGAAAGATAAAGACTTGAACAAACTTGACCAACAAGCTAGGTCCACAATCCACCAATGCTTTTCCAATTTAGTGCTCCTAAATGTGTCTATAGAGAACACTACAAAAGATTTGTGGGACAAGATCAAGAACTTGTACCAAATTAAGTCCCTAGTGAACAAATTGTTGCTACAAAAGAGGCATTCCTTTGGGATGTCAAATGTGTAGAAATTATGGATGCACAATAACTCTATGAAGTTGCAGACTTCAAAGGACCTTAACCAAGAAGAATATCACCCACACAAGAAAGTGTTGCAACTTGAGCATGCAAATGAGATTCTATTCATCATATGTATTCTACAATGTACAAATGCCTTGTATAAATAGGCAAGAATGGAATGTAGTATGTAAAATGATGTTGACATGTGCCTTGATCTAACAACATGTGACAACTAACTAACTACGTAGTAGAATGTGAAGTCTAGATAAGGCTTCTCGAAGGAATCTTATTTCCTATTCAAACATGTGAAGGGGAATGGCCCCATTGTAACTAATTGCCTAGTGAATGCAACCTAGGAATAAATTACATGACTAAGTAAACTTATGCAAGTGTAATTAAATATTAATTACACCAACACCCCCCCATAAGTGCAACTTAAGGAGGAAATGATAAAGCAAATGATGATGCAATGATGGGTCCCGGCTACATGGCCATTTTAGGTACCCATGTACAACTAACAATGCAACTAATCTCTTACAAACGGAGCAAAGGGGAAAACCCAATGGGAAGAAAACCCCTCTCCAAAAAAGAGATGAAATGCAGAAAAGATTCAAATGATGGAATAGTGATGTTTGGAGGTCTCAACATCAATACCCCCCAAAAGCTACAACCAACACAAAATACAAAACAAGATAAAAAATGGAGACTATATAGCCCCCCCCCATAATGAAGGGTGGTCCCCTCAAGTAAATCCTCAAGACTTGTGGGGGAATGGAGAGCCAAATCTGCAAGACTTGTCACAAACCCATCTAGATACCACAAATTTGAAGAGCTGAATGCATCCTGTTGTGCTTAAACAAATCTCAACTGTGAAGAAGCAGGAGATGAAGGTCGTGCCATACTAAGAAGAGACAAATCTAACCAGCCACCGCAGCCATGGTGAGAATTACTACCCACTCTAGAATCAGGAGAATCAGGAACATGTGGATTATCATCCTACCAAAGTGGGAGAAGGTATATACCCTTGATTGATGATCAGCCACACCAACAGCAATGAGCTTATCGAATTCATTTCGAATGAGTACTGACTCAGATGTGAACTCGATTGTGTTGCTTCCCTGTGCAATCTGATAGACTGAAAGAAGATTGTGTGCCATCTTAGGAATATATACTACATCATGAACATGCCCTATACCCAAAGTGCCATCACATATACCAACTACATGAACCATAGCAGCATTAGTAGTAAACATCCTATCAAACTCTGGTGCTGTAAGTGACCCTTGAATGATGTGATCAAAAGAGCTAGTAACATGTCATGAGGCTCCTGAATCGATGACCCATTTTGTCCCATCTATTAACAAAAGTAGTGATCAATGCATGTCCTATCCCCCTGTATGTCAGTTGTGTTGTGACCTATTTCACACATCGCCCAATTGCAAATGGGGACCCTAGTAGTTTTTTTTTAGGGTTTTGCCGTTGCGCATCTCGGTTTCATCTGGTCTCTGTTTGGGGGTTTAGAGTTTGAGTTTTTGAATGGTCATCCGTGCCAAGCGAAGAATTTGAGCCTAAATCATTGTGCAAACATCATCACAGTACTTAGAGGGCCCGAGGGACGAAGATCAACTGTTGTTTCAGTCAATTCTGACCTTTTTGGGGTCTCCACCCTAGACCTATTTTTTAGGGACTTCATTTTTGGCATTTTTGGCATTTTTGGCCCATGTTGGACTTCCTATTTTTTAGGGGCTATTTTTGTAAAGTTACTATTTTTGGAAAAGTTTCTATTTTTGGCAGGATTTCCATCTTTAGAAAGTGCCCGGATTTCAAAAAACCAATCAGAACTCCAAAAAAACCAATGGAAAATCACAGAAAATCATTTTAAAAATCTGAAAAAATCCATGAGAAGTTTGAAATTCATGGAAAAATTTGTCTAAGTGTGGAAGATGGCGCTCAAAGCCAAATGGCTTGTCACAAAGTCAAGTCTGCCATATAGAATGTGAAGTGGCTTGGACAATAGCAAAGTCCGCCCCAAGTAGATGGCATAAGTGAGGGTGAAGTCCGCCCCAAGTAAAGGATGAATGGCAAGACTATAAGCAAAGTCCGCCTTGGTAAAATGTGAATGGCTCAACTAATAACAAAGTCCGCCCATGGAAAGAATGGCATGAGATAGGCAAAGTCCGCCCAGCATGAAAGAAAGATGGCAAAAGCACTTGCCAAGTCCGCCCAAGTCCATAAATATATGTCCAAACCACTTGACAAGTCCGCCATACCAAGAGGAAGTGAAAAAATCGAAAATTTTGCCTTTGCCTAAGCTTGGACATTGAAATGTTAAATGATATGCTTGGCACCTTGATAAATTTGCCATACTTGGAGAAAATAAAGAATTTTTTTTCCTAAGTATAGCATTGATATGCCTAGAAAGTAACAAAATTCGCCAAGGACTTAGGGAGTTCTACAAAATTATGGCAAAATAAAATGGAAGAAAAAGATTTGTCTAAGGTAAAGGCAAGAAAAATAACTTAGAAAAAATCAAATTTGCCTTAGATAAAAAATAATAAAAAATGCCATAATAATTAAAATAAAGGGGTTGAAAATGACACATGAAAATAATTATTTTTATTATTTTATTTTTATTTTTCAACACCCAAAGAGATAAAATTTGGATTTTTCTCTAAGACTCAAATTTGGAAAAAGATAAAAAAAGACTTAACTGAACTGGAGCTAAACTTAGAAACTTTCCCTGAAACCAGTACTAAGGATTGAAATTGCCATTCAAACGTTGAGTGCAAGCCCAGTTCGAACTTGATTTAATGGAAACAATTGAATTCTGCTAAATTAATCAAACTTTTCATCTTTAAATGGGTTTTACTTCTCATTTTTCAATCATTCAGTTTTCGAAAGAGAAGTTGTGAGAAGAAATTTTGGCTAAGGCAAGAAAGTTGAGAAGTTTGAAGCAAAGTGAAGGAAGCGAATTCATACCAGCCAGCATTGTGATCTTGTCCATTTTATTTTTTCCATAGCATCAGGCAGACTTACTTTCTTCACTTCATTCTAGCAAAAGAACTTCATTCATTCATTCGTTTCCAGCATAATCTTTCACGAAGTTTGATTTGTCACTTAGCTGGAATATTTTTCGAGTAATTTAATTTTAATTTTAATATTCTCTTTGTATCCTCTTGTAGATTTATTTTCGAGAGAATAAAAATGAAGTTCGCCAGTAAGGGTTCGCAGCTACAATCCAAAATCAAATCCAAATGGGAAAACATTGTGCATACCGACCTCGGCCATGTTGATTTTGATGATTTTAAGAAAAGAATGTACGGAAGTGATGGATTTTTACCTACGCCAATTGCAAGAAGGATGATGCGCAACGGTATTGTTCATGCAGCTAGATTTCCGCTAGCAAAAGAATGTCCAGAGCTCATGGTAGAGTGTGCATTGCATTATAATGCATAAGAAAGACAGATAGAGGCACCTGATGGAAGAATATTGGCATATTTGACTGAGCCAGCTATACAAGAGACATTTGGAATTCCAGCTTACCACCGGACATCTTATTGAACCAAAGATGATGCACGAAAACTTTACGAAGATCAGCAAGATCTCTATGCATCAAATATGAATAAGTCTTGGTTGGTGAAGCCCAGACCTACTGCCAAAAAGATGCCGAAGAAATTGTCCAGAACTGATTTTAAAGAAGAATACGGAGATATTGTCTTGCTGCTGAACAGAATGGTGGGCAATCCTCAAGGTGCACCTTTTGAAACCTAGATGTATTATTTCATTGATGAAATAACTTCCGAGGTTAAAATGTTCAATTGGTCGAGAATGATCAGTGACAATCTCCACGAGTAGTTGGTCAACCTGGAGAGAACCAAAACCTTCCATATGAGTTCTTATGTCATATATCTGCTTGCAAGAACCTACAGATATGCCGGCCTGATTTGCAAAGGCATAGTTGGCAATGGTGAAGGAGAGTTCAAGTCCTACGATTGCTATCCGTAGTTGCGTTGAAGGAGAAGTCACATTTCAGACAGGAACATGATGCCTTTCTTATGTATATCACTCGAATTCTCCAAAGCGGAACACATCAGAGGCTCGCCCGTGAGGCCAAAAGTCTGATTGGCAGATATGGATCCCGATTCATCCAGTTTACCAGATTTACATACATCAGGATTCAAGGATTCACAAGTCGCCCATACAAACTGCCAATCTATCCTACCAACAGAATGGTTTTGCTGGAAGTTCTGAGGCAATTGGAGACATATCAAAATATCCAAAGGCCAAAGCAGAAAGCAGCTATCACTTTTCCACTCTTCATTGGCAATATGGAAGAAT
This sequence comes from Sequoia sempervirens, assembly GCA_007258455.2. Lineage (NCBI taxonomy): Eukaryota > Viridiplantae > Streptophyta > Pinopsida > Cupressales > Cupressaceae > Sequoia > Sequoia sempervirens. The sequence continues at coordinate 77,119,816 of VDFB02000008.1, forward strand.
CATGTCCATCGGCGCAAGCGGCATAGAGTGCTCGATTAGAGATGCAAAGATACCCGTTCATATCCTACAAGCCCAGAGTTGACTTTGATCCACTCCATCACATTGGAACTGTGGACGGAGAGAAATATAAACACAGAATAGACTTAGAGGATTTTTGGGCCAATGCAGCTAATGAATATGATGTAAGAAAAAGACTGTGGTCAAGGCTACCGCTGAATATGATAAGGGCAACGGAACTCTTCGGAGTACCTGATCAGTTGGATGATGATGGAGTATACGTGCAGCCGAGCTTTGATGAAAGGCAGCCGCTTTCTCCTATCTGATGGTCTGAGCCTGAGCTTGGCGACCTGGCAACGTTCATGAGGCCTGTGTTCAAATATTCCCAATGGTGGATGGACCAGCAAGTACAAGTTTTACGGCAAAGGAATGTACAATTCACATATGAATTGATGGGTGATACAGAGTCTTGTTCCTCAAATGCCGGTGCATCTCATGGAGGTGGACCAACTGATGCTGCTAATCTAAAAAAGAGAAAAGAAATTGACGACTCTGCAAAGCAGAACAAGAAGAAAACAGTAGATGAAGGACCCGCTCAAAAGAAACATAAATCCAAACCCCTTCATTCGGCTACATCCAGAAATATAGATGAAATATTGACCATGGAAAAAGAGTCATGGGAGCAAGTCAAAATTCCTTCACCAATTTTGGAAAGAGATATGGAGCCAATGCAATTGGAAGATGATGATCATCCTTCTCCTACAGGCACGGAGATTCTGGAGTCAGACAATGACATGGATATCATGGATGGCAAATTTGAAGAGGGAATGATTTCTGCTCTCAAAGGAATCCAAGAAGACCCATCTGTGCAAGAAATTCAAGATATGCCAAAAGTTCAGGATATGCAAAATGCCCAAGATCATCAGGATGATGGAATTGAACAGTCAACCATCCTGGATTCGCTGAAAGAGAGACTAAAGATAAAGGCGCCAGTAGAAGTACTAGAACAAGATGATACCGCAGACTTTCTAGCGAGGCTAGAATAGACTGCCACAAGAAAGTCTGGCAAGAAATTTTCTGCCATACAAAGAGATGAGGCTGGTAACCGCACAGTGCAGATTGTAGTGCCTTCAGTTGATAAATTCCAAGACGAGATTGCCCCAAATGAATATGCCATCACAACTATTGATATTGGTCTGACAACAAAAGGACAAGAAGTTGAGGACCTAGATAATTCTGTTGCCACCATCAAATCTAGGATGGAGAAAGAAGTGGCGAAGGAGAGGGAATATAAAAGAGATTGAGCGTCTGAAAGAATATATCGAACATTTAACCAAGCCACTCAATCAAGGTGACCAATCAGCCCCTCCACTTCCAAATTCTTCGCAAGAACCGGTCAGAAATTTTGAAGAAGAATTGCCTACAGCCAAAGAAACTAAAGAATGGATGGCAGGAAAGAAAGAGGAAGCAATAACATTCGCAAAAAAGTTGGCATATGCCTATGGGCAAACTTCCTCTCTTCTTTCACGTGTGGCAAACTTGGCGGAAGCATGGGGTGGCCTCCAAGACATCCAGAATAAAATTATCCCATGTCTTAGAGAGATAAAGGACATTCCAAAGCAGAGATTGATCGATGAGAAGATTATTGAAGCTGGAGCTGTATATGATTTCAACGGCTGGTACTACGCACTGATCTCGCGAGGAGAAGTTTTGGAAAGAGTAAAGATAGATGGCGCCAAAGTTGAGGAGCAAGTAAAAGGGATCCAAAGTAAAATTTTCCAAATGGCTGCGGATGTGCTTGATAGAGACATTGTCCGAAGAAAACACTCGCAGTCGGAAAATTTGAAAGATAAAGTTCAAGAGATTTTCTCTGCCGGGCCCATTCTGAAAGAAAAACTAAGGCATACACCTTCCTAACCGTCCGAGACACCACCTTGTTGCAGGAATCGGGATGGGTGATCACCTTTGCAGAATGTGCGGAAAGTTTAGACTTGCTGGAGTACAAGGTTGACACGCTACCAGACATTACCATGGAAGAAGTCAACATGATCGTGTCCAAGTTTGCCGAACATAATGCTTTGCAAGTGGATAAGGATGCAACTCCCAGTGCATGAGTTCTCTGCAGTTAACTGAATGTTGTTTAGGCAACCCTAATTAGGGTTTTGTTATCTTAAATCTGGGTCGTTAATCTCATTTTGATCTTGGCCATTCATTGTAATCTGGAAACTCTATATAAACCCCCCCCTCACTCTCTCATTTTGGATATAGAATATAGAACATAATAAGATAGCATAATATAGAGGATTAGAGGAGATAGAAGAGATTGTAGAGCAATAGAACATAGATAATAAGAGAGAGAGTTTTATGAAATTGTTGCTAAAAGACTATTTTGATAATAAAGTTCATAATGCATGAGATGCTTTGAATCCTTTCATTGTCAAATGGTTGCATGGTTGCATATTTCTCGCCCTCGTAAAGTAGATTCGAATTAGAATTTTATTTAAAATGCATGTTAAGGGAATGATAGATTGATAGTAAAGATTAGTGAAACTTAGCTCATACTTTCTTTGAGTGGATGCTTTTCATTCAATGCGTAAAGTTAGACTGAGCTTTTGATGTGGATGCTTCAACGTTTACTTCGAATAATGTTGTTCTATTGATGGTATTGTTTGTGGTAAAGAAATTTTAAGCACAAATCCCAGAAGATTGCACTTGCTTTGTGTAGATGTCGTTTAGCGTGGCAAAACAAAGTATTGTTTATTTAGTTTCACTCAATCCTTGCCGTCTCTTGATTTCATAGGAATAGGATAGGACTTCTAAACCCTTACTCTTTTTCACTTTTTTATCCAAAGTCAGAAAATTTCAAAATGATACTGCATTCACGCCTTTGCCTTTCTGAGTAACTTACCAAAGTAAATCCCTATTGTGCCCCCGGCAAATCACATCAACCATAGAGCTTATCCACACCTAATTGAAACATTGGAATTGTCGTATGATCCTTCTTGCAGTCTTAGCATACGAGGTAGTTTTTCAAGAGGGGATAGAGCGTCTTTGGACACTTTATTCTAGAATGTTTGTCGTGTCATAAAACACGCATCAACAGGTACGAACTTCATTTGATTGCTGTTTGGTTTCAATTATTTCATTATACGCTCAAATGTGTGTATATATATATTGTTATGATATGGTATTGATATCGGCCACTTTCTCTATGATTGCAATGTTTACATAGGAGTGGCTCGACTTCTTTGGTCAATGCATCGCATAGGCGGTCCCAGCCATCCAAATTTGGGACCATCCTAGACGCCTACAGGCCACAAACAACAAGGCAAGATGCCCAATAATTCGGGCCTGTATTGTGTCTACGAACGGCCTATGAGGAGGGCTAGGTGGAGCTAGTCCAACGCACTGCGGAACTAGTAATGATGACTAGGCAGAGGGATCAGTGAGGTACAAAGCTCCGTTTTGTCCTTCTCTGAGAGAGACCAAGTAGTGACAAGAGTTAAGAGTGCCGAACAGGCACATGATGCTCTTCAGAACTAGGTTAGAGACCTTAGGAGACAATTAGAGGTTGCAAGGATGGCCCCGATTGATCTATAGCATCCCGAGGTGCAGCAACTGAGGGACGAGCTGGCAATGGCGAGATAGAGGGAGCATACAATGACAAAGCATATCACTTCCCTAAGGGAGCAAGTAGGCGAGCTGCTAGGAAAGTTACAAGGACTCCAATCACGGAGTATGTCCATGTCACAGTCGCACCGATCCCACTTGCACGCTTCCATCCAACAACCATCCCCACCATTGCCAGGACCAGAGGGCTCTGGGAGCCATGCCCCTGGTGGCTAGATGTATTTTATTATTGTATAGCATTTCTTTGGTGTATACAAGCACCACATTTTGTTACAAGGGTGTGATACATGTACATGAGATACAGATATATATATATATATATATATATACATGAGATTTTGGATCCGCATTATGTGTCTCATGTGTATGCTTTCTTTTCATGTATGGTTATTCTATGGATGTATGTTTAGATTAGATGCTATCATGATTTAACTAAACACACATTGGATGTATGCTTAATGCAATACAAAGATGATCTAATTGATAAATGGATAAAAGAATTAATCAAACACAATGCACTTATACATAACATAGAAATAAAACACATGTATATATATAATTTCTAATTAAAGAAATTAAATACATACCCATGTTTACATCACTACACAAATTAAAAAGTAATGTGTTAGTGAAGGAATGTCATAACATAATGGACTACGATCCCTAGAAAAGGGATGAGCGTCATGCACATGCCACATAGACCCTATGCATAGTATCTGCGAAGGTGCATTGCATTGACCGGTTCTTTCAGAGTACCATCCATAGAAGATAATCCATATGCACCAGAACCATACACAGAGGTGATTATGTAAGGACCTAACCAATTAGGGCTAAATTTCCCCTTTTGGTCAGGTGACACATTTATATTTCTCTAGATCTCATCGAGGACAAAATAGCCCACTTTAAAAGTGTGAGGAAGAACGCCTTGATTGTAATGCCTAGAAAGACTTTTGATAAGCTTGAAGATGATCGAGGGCCTGTAATCGACGCTCATCGAGCAACTCAAGCTAATTTAGACGTTTAGCGTAATAAGTGTCATCATCAATTAACCCTTTAAGGGAAACTTGCAAAGATGGAATTTCCAACTCTAAAGGCATAATAGCCTCAACACCATACACAAGGTTATACGAGGTTGTGCCAGTAGCCGTACGAACACTCATGCGATAGGCCCATAAGGCATGTCAATTGAGTATGCCAATCTTTAGCATGTTTTCTCACTGTTTTTTGAAGAATTAGCTCAAATTTTATTAGACACTTCGGCTGGCCCGTTATATTGAGGATAGTAAGGCATAGAAAACCAATGTTGAATGTGAAATCTCTCTAAGAATTACTTTACCTCTTTGTTCTTAAGTGAAGTACCATTGTCAGATACAAGGGTAGAAGGCAATCCAAAGTGAGCAATAATGTTATTTAGAAGAAAGCTATAGATTGCTTCAACGTTAGTGGATCGAAGCGGAATAGCTTCAACCCACTTTGTAAAGTAATCAGTAGTTGTAATGATGAAGGCATGTCCTTTAGAAGGAGGAGATATTTTCCCAATAATATCCAACCCTCATTTTGCAAATGGCCAATGAGCGATCTGATTATAAGTTCTTGCACATGAGCTCAAATGAGGTTACTATGTTGTTGACATTGAGGCCATTTCCTGACAAAGGCAAAGGAGTCTTGCTCCATTGTTTTCCAATAATATCCCATACGAATTAGTTTATGTACTAAGGATTTACCACCATAATGTCCACCCCCAGAGCCCGAATGAGCTTCTTGAAGGGCAAGGGGTATTTCAACCTTAGTGAGACATTGAAGAAGAAGACCATTGTAAGATTTCCAATAAAGAACATTAGACAAAACAATGTATTGAGCTGAAAGCTTTAGTATTTGCGCGCGGGTATTCTTACTCGCATTGTTGGGAAAGTTTCCAATTTTTAGGTAATTATAGATATGAGAATACCATTCCCCAGAGTCTATGTGAGCGCATACAAGACTATCAAATTCAAGTTTATCTAAGACAGCAAGAGAGAAGAATCTGAACCACAAAGTGGTACTCATCTACACGATCATCCGAGGGCACAAGGGAAGTTGTGCCTTCCATTGCATCCGCATGACAATTTTCTCTCCTAGGAACACTATTTATAGTAAAAGAAGAGAAACGATCAAGTAAGGATAAAGCCACATCTTGATACTAAGATAGCTTGCTCTACTTAGCTTGATATGTTCTCGTGATTTGATTTAAAACAAGCTCAGAATCACCATGAATGCGAATATGTTTAATATTCAATGCTATTGCAGCATGCAAGCCAACAATAAGGGCTTCGTACTCAGTGATATTATTTGTACAATGAAATTCTAATCGAAAAGATAGAGGAACCGGCCTCCCTTCGAGCGACATTAAAACTACACATGCCCCAAAGCTATTTTGACATCTTGATCCATCGAAATACATTTCCCACATAGGTTCGTGATTGAATGCACATAGATTTTCATTCGGGAATAAGTCCAAGTTAGGAAAGGAATGAAGTGAGGGAGCTTCTGCCAATTGATCAAAGCTAGCTTGTCCTTTAATCACTTTCTGAGGCACAAACTTAATATTGAATTCAAAGAGCAACATCACCCATTTTGCTAATCTTCCAAAAAGATCAGTTCTAGTGATAAATGTTTAAGGAGATCACATTTTACAATCACATGAGTCTCTGCATGGAGAAAATGTTGAACTTCTGGGTTGCGAAAACGAGAGCGAGACATTGTTTTCCATAACAAAGTATTGAGTTTCATAATCAACCAAAATACGACTACTACAGTAGACCGCTCTCTCTTTACCATCATCATCATGTTGAGCCAACAAAGCTGCTAACACATGAGGCGATGCAGAAATATAAAGAAAAAAGGGTCTATCTTGCATAGCCAGCATCAAGATGGGAGGATTAACCAAATAACTCTTGATAGATTCAAAAGCCTTGTGGCATTCATCATCCCACTGAAAACGGACATTTTTCTTCAACAAGTGCATGAATGGAAGAGTGCGATCAGCCAATTGAGATACAAATCTACGGATTGCCTGAATCTTCCCTTGCAAACTACATAGTTGAGAGATGTTCTTGATTCCCGACGTGATCTTGACGAGTTATAGACTTAGCCAAGATGTCATCGACGTAATCTTTAAGATTTTGTGAATGTAATCATGAAAGATAAGAGTCATTGCCAGCTGGTATGTTGCACCAGCATTCTTTAATCCAAACGGCATGACTACATAGCAAAAAGTACCCCAAGGGGTAGTGAAGGTTGTCTTATATTGATCTTTCGAGTTAATACAGATCTGATTATAGCCTAAGAAGCCATCCATGAAAGACAACAAGGCATGGCCTACAATCTGTCTACGATCATATCAATATTAGGCAACGGAAAATCATCCTTAAGAGAAGCCTTATTAAGATCGCGAAAGTCAATATAGACACGAATATGGCCATCAGGTTTACTGATGGCAACAATATTCGATATCTAAGGTGAATAGTCAATAGGACGGATAAAGCCTGCTTTTAAAAGCTTTTCTATCTTAGTCTTGCCTAATAAAGCAACCTTGGGATTCATTTTACAAATCTTTTGTTTAACTGGCTTGGCCTCGGGACATAGGATGATATTATGAACTACCATAAATTCATCAATACTAGGCATGTCCTCATATGACCAAGCAAAGATATCAGGATGAGAGTGCAATAAATCAATGTGTTGTTTAGATTCTTCTAAAGAAAGACATTTTTCGATCTTGATTACCTTTTTAGAAGATTTAGGATCCATATAGATGTCAGAAGTGTCTCCTTTGAGGAGGGTACTACGGTCTTCAAGATGAGGCATAGAAACACTATCATCCATATTAGATAATGAATCCTTCTCATCAAAACTCATAATAGATTCTCCAAAATATGCTTGTCTATTTAAGCAATATGGGAATTGTCGTTTATGATGATAGGAAGGTAGGTTAGAATAGACACCTAAGAATTCTTCTAGAGCTTCATCCGAAGAGAAAACATCTATAGGAACTTTGTTAGAGTCTACCTTGCTTCCAATGTATTCTAGATGAATTAGTTTAAGGGAGTGAGACTCAGTAGAAACCATGTTAACATTCAACCACGGCTTCACTTTAGACATTGTGGGGCAGTATCCAAGCCCAACCTTAGAGTCACATGGATCAGCCTCTAAGTGGACTTTAATACCTTGTTAATTACGCCCACAACCTTTACCTCCGTAACCGAACTTAGAGAAGATATTAAATTCTAGTCCATAATGTGACTGCAACTCTTGAGAGGAAGGGGGATTAGTGTAAAGAGTGTACTCCATACTATAAGTATCACCTTTCTTTACAGAAGCATAATCATCCTTTTTAACAGAGGCAAATGAGATTTTTGGAATGTCTAAGTGAATCGGATCTACTTTGTACTCCCTAATATAAGATTTGGTGAAGTTCAAGGATCCCCAATCATCACCTAGACATGCATTTGGTTTAGGAGAAGTAAAAGGAGTAGATTTAGGACTCTCTTCTTCTGGAGGATCTTCTTTAGGGACATCTGTCTCAAGAGCATCCTTTGTGATAGGTACTACTGGAGTAGATGGCAACGCATTGGACGATAATGAAGGGATAAAATTCTTAAGAGTAGGTGCAATCGAATATTGACTTGCAACTACCATCTCACATAAGTGTACAGAATCAGGGTCAGCCTTGATTGTGATCACCTCATTATTAGCAACAAACTTCATAGAACGGTGTAGAGTAGAAGTAAGCGCTCCCAAAGCATGAATCCATTGCCTTCCCAAGAGAATGTTATATGGTAACTATAATGTCCCCTTCACACTAGCCACTCCTGATAATTATTTAGCCTTATTTATTTTCGAAAGCTAAATGGAGAAATAAGGGAATATTGATTAAATTAATTATTTATAAAGTTATCTCAATATGGCAAAATTATAAGGTAGCTTTATATTTGCTTAATTTAATATAAGTGACTAAAATAAATATTATATCATAAAGTCACTTAAGTGAATAAAATAATATTTTATTCTAAAAGCTTCTTGGAGGTGAATGAGAATTCTTTATAAGGAGCTGAATGCAAGTCACTTGGAGGATGTCTTGACTTATTCTACTATATACCTATTTGGTGAAGACTTGCGTGCTTGCATTGCCTAAGGGTTTGAAGACTCTAAGGTGCCGGTTTCGATTGTGAAATATCAATCCTAGTTGGAGTTGAGAGAAGGAGATATTTCAGTCTTCTTCATTTGTGCAAATTTTGTGGCCAATGGCCAAATTTGGAGGAAATCGATTTGAGGAGATATTGAAGATCATTTTCAGTTTGGAGCTTGCATCGATTCACTCATTTTGAAACAATTTTGGCAATCAGATTTTATTAAGGAAAAATCGTGGCATATCAGCTAGAAGTCACAGCCTATATTCATACATTGGAGGGGACAATTTTGGTATTGGAGGACATAGAAAAATCTGACTTGGCTTGGAGAAGGAACGCATACCACTAAGGAGAAGGGGCGCTGCATTTAGAAGACCAAGTGGGACGATTCTTGAAGCAATCGATTGGTCTTGTCACTGCTGGGTTATCTCCTTCAGCCATCATCATATTCCAGGTTCCCTTATTTTGCATTTCATAACTACATATTAGGCATCAATATATTGTAAAGCCACTACCATACGGTGAGCTGTAGTTGCATATATTTCAGTCATCATAAGTTGCATTATTGAATTGCTATTGTAGTAAAGAGGCGTTCATCCTGTAGTACCATCAAAATATTGTAATCTTCAGTTGTAATGAGATTGGCATCAAATAATACAAGTATTGGAGCTTGTTGATGTGATTTTTGTGACCGCACCAATCAGCAGAACAAAGTTGTCTGAAGGCTACTCCATTCTCTCTTGATCAAAGTATTCCGTGCGCTAAGATTGCGAGAAAGTTCGCACGTTCAACTCCAAGGTTCTGAAATGCTTTGGAATACCCTCAGTTGGTTAGTTGTGAATTGTTGTTTTTACGAGGGAACTTACACAATTGTTCAAAAGGTTTCGCAATTGACAACAGATTGATGATTGGAAGGGATTTATGCAATGCGGATGATTTGGCAATAAGGTACTTTTCCTAAAACTAACCAGAAATGAACGGAAAGTAAATGAGTGCAAGGGTAAGAAGATTCTAAATTCTATTCTAAGGCGGGACATGGGATCAATCTCAACAGCTTTAACCGAACTTTGCTCCACCTCACGCTGGACAGCTTACACAAAGTTGGTGCAATCTTCAAGGGGATAGTAAGAAATTTTCAAGCTACAATCCGACACCAAGATACCGTCAAGATGACGCATACCAAGATATGAATTGCAACTGAAGTTAGGCTTATAAAATTCTCCAGTTGACCACACAAGGCAAACTTGCCGTCAGCAAGCTGCTAGTGGTATGGACTAAAACGAAGTTGCCTCGATTGATGCCACAAATCCACAACTAATGTCTACTTGCATGAAATGAAAATTACTCTACTTTAAGTTACTTTACGCTACTTGGAATCAAAGGGATGAAGAAACCTTGCTAGCTATCCATAACAAAGACGAATTTCACCATCAATGAAAAGATCTTCTATTATGAAAGTTTTACACAACAATCTCTTACAAAAGTTTTCAAAGGAAAACTTTCCTTCTCCTCCAAACTATGCTATGCTAAGCTACAATTATCAATCTCTCTTCTACTCTCTAATGTTTCCTCTAATCTCTAGTTTCTAATTTCTAATGCATTACAAATGAGGGGGACTCCCCCTTTTATAGATGGCCCAGTCCAATGGACGGCTCGGATTACAATCAAAAGAATGGCTCAGAATGAGCCGCCTCAGCCCTAACCCTAAAAACTGCCAGAATGGGGAGTGGTACAATAAATGAATCAAAGATTCCCACTCACTCCCAAAATAGTAAAGGCAATTAATGCCCATAATCAATCTTCTAGAAGATCATCATCCAGAAGTGCATTCCCGTTCTCCTTTTCTCTGGCTGCAAACTCAATGAATCTAGTAAGCACGGCCTAAACCTCCTGAACTGAAATTGGTGGAATGCAATCAAGCTGAAACTCTAACACTGTGACTGATTGCTCGTGCCGTGTGCAAGATTTTCTCCAAGCAACTAAGGCATCCTGCGTACTCTGAATCAAGCTAGAGAAAGTGGAAGTGTTTTCAAAGTCGTCTTGCACAAAGGCCTTCACCTCCGAGAAGAAAGGTGCCAGCCTACTCAAATTATCAGTAGTCACCTCATCGGGATTCAGCTGTCTAGCAAAGATAGCCTCCAAAGTATTCAGGACTCCATCAACAATATTCATCATAGCCTTCCTGACTCTAGCTGAATCCGCCTGTGCTGCGTCAAAGAAACCACGCCCTGTGATTACTGAAGAGTACCATCTAGAAAAGTCATATCTATCATTCTCCTGAATGACTCCTCCATCAATTAGCATCCGCAAAGGAACACGCCTCAATGCCTCTAGACGCTGAATAACTTTGCTCTGATAAACAGAAGCATCACCCCAGGCCTGATCAACTGCCTCCATACGTGTCGTGATTGCTAGAAGCTTGCTGGAAAGCACAAGCAAGGTCTTCCATGAACTTTTTTGTCTCGGCACGAACTCCTGTAACCCATTTATCTACTTCCTGTGCCATCTTTCTCAATTCCAACAAGCCGCTAACTGACTCCCTAGATAACTCAGATGGAAGCTCTATTGCTGGAATCTCCTGCCCACAAGGACGAGACAAGTGCTACATGTATCCTATCAATGTCTTATGTTCTTTCTTCAATTTCTTATACTTTCCTTCCTAAATAGTCTGTCCTTGAGCGCCTGATAGGAGTTATCACATTCTTCGACAATCTGTGCACCTGTGGGACGTCCTAACTCCAAAGTTGTGACCACATAGTTCTCTGGCACTGCTTCGTCTCGATCACAATCAACTCGTGGCACCGCCATATGAAGGGTGCGGGAGCCATCCTCATCAGTTGATATCTTTGAAAATTTTCGTGCTCTCTTCTTTTGTGGAGGCGCGCTGATCCTGTTCAAAAACTCTTCCATCTCTACTGCTGGATCAATCTCCTCACTGGGGCTCCTTCTCATTCTATCTCTGAGCCAGTCAGGTACAACATGCTAAATAACAAATGGCTGCTGCTCTCTTGCCTCCACTTCACGTACTTGTTCAACTTCAATATCATTCTGGCGAGGCTCATCGGCCTCTAGTGGCTGAGTATCTCCTGAAACTATATCATCATCCTCTAAAGCCGCCTCTAACTCATACTGAAACTGAGGGTCGGTAGCAGTCTCCTCATCACCCTGCCGATCATCTCTGGTAGGTGCATTAACACTCTGGCCAACCGACTCTCTCTGTGGTGGCTGATTTTCTTCATGTACCTCCTGCACCTGATTCAATGCATTTCTCTGATCAGCAAATAGAGAAACCTCCTGTATGCTTGGAGAACGTGTCTCCAATGGCGTGGGTGACTCAACTCTCGGAGGTTCCGGCTGAACAGGCTCCTTCCTTCGAGACTCTGGACCTCGAGTAATTTGTTTCTTTCTACTGGTAGTGGGTGTCCTGTGATCTCCCATCAAATTGTAAGTCAACGAAACTGACCTACCCTTTAGTCTATTCACATGCCTGTCAACCCATGCTCTGGTAAATGTCAAGACTGGAATGGAAAGTGTGTCCAAATCTGCAATCTCTGGTTCTGACCAATCTGGAAGTGGAAGTAGAGTATCTCTCACTACCTCATAATCTGGATGGAGAACATTCATGTCCTCGCTCACCTGGTCTGGTATTGGAATGACTTCACACTCCCTGATCATACTCAACGGCAACCTAGAGAACATCCTCTTTCTGACTTCAGCCTCGTCTGATGCACCAGCCCAATAATCTTCAATATTTGCCTTATGTTTGAATTCTTCTGACAGTATCCACCTGATGTTGCTATGTGGATCATAATGTTGTCTGTTGGTGTGATAGGAAAAGTGAAAGAACTGAAGCTCACTCTCAGCTTCTCTAGCTACCTGAAGTGAAGGACACACTTCGTCTGAATTACCCATGACAATCGGGAACTCAACTCCTCCCTTCTTTCTCTTCTGAATCTTATCGTAGGCAACCAGTTGCCTCGATATCTCTAACATTAAAATCCTATTGGTTGGGTACTTAGGCAGCCTATATGGATATGAAGAAAAACCTTGCAACCTGATGTAAGAAAACTTCGGAAATTGTATAAACCAGCACTCATACCTTTCAATCAATTCTTGGGCTTCCTTCGAGATCCTATGATGAATTCTCTCGAATGCAGAAGCATACATTCGTTCAGCTCGTTCTCTTGATTTGTAAATCATCTTCTTGTGTGTTGGAATCCCAAAAGCTTCGCCAATAGTTGCAGGAGTGAGGTTGGCTAACACTTGGCCATCTAGTGACATAATTGATCTGTGGTCAGTCTCATAATAATTGGCACACTCCATCATTAGCTCCAAGCACTGAATTGCTGGCGGAAAACCAGCAGCTGCATAAAGTCCACTTCGAACAATGTTGTGCGAAGTGATTGAAGGTTGGTGACTGCCAATCCCCAGCATCCGATTCTTGAAAGTCTCCAAGTTGAAAGAGCCCAAATTCATGTCAACAAGCTTGGCCAACTTCGAAATAAACTTTGACTCTGGCATGAAAGGCTTGCTCAGCTTCTTGATAACAGCTTGCCTGGATGCACCATTGTTGTCCTTGCCAGTTGTTCTTACCTCAGCCATCCTACAAAACAATAAACAGCCATTAACAAATAACTTAGGAAATAAATAAAATATCATGCAGGGGCTGCCAGTCGATTTTTAAAACTTTGAGAAGTTGCAACACCATATTCATTTGCAAACCTCACTTCTCCTTCAACAAATTTCGAACTGTCAACACTTAGAAAATTTCTAAGCAAGCTTCAGCAACTTCAATTTCACACTCAGCAACTTCAAACCTTGATAAAATCGTCCACTTTACTTCAGCAACTTAGATTCTTTTAAATTCGAACTTCAGCAATCTTCTAATGACTTAGCAAATTTCAGCCTCAGCCACTTACTTCTACTTCGAGTCGTACCTTTTTAGCTTCAGCAACAAACTCAGATTTCAGCCTTCAGCTTCAGCAATCTTCTTCTTCTCAAATCGAATTTCTCACTTGCACTTTCACACTTCAGCTTCAGCAATTTCCTTCAACACCAAGTCGAATACTTTCAGCCTCAGCAACTCATTGCAACACTAAACTCAGAGCAAATTCGAATTTCTTCAACTAGTGAGGAGAAATGAAAAACCTTAAGCTCTTATAGCAAAATCAAATTCTAGAAAGAGGCTAAGTTTAGCCAGTACATTAAATCTCCACTACTTCATTTCAAGAATTTGAATTTCCCTCTCTTGCCAATTTTAACACTTGTCACCCAACGCCTGGAATCTTGGCCTTCTAGAAGTTCAACTTTGACTGGAGCATTTTAATTCACTTTTGAAAATATTTACTTTAAATTCACCTTTTAACAAATTTTACTCACCAGCCGGAGCTCTGTCATTCAACTTTAAATTTCATTCACCTCTGACTCCAGAAAAATTCATCCTGTGAAGAATTCAATCGAAATTATCTAGGCAATTCACTTCAAATTCATCATCTGGAAAATTTTATTTTGAAAACACCTCTTATTCAATTTGCCTTAGAAAATTTTAAATTTTCCCTTTAGGAAAATTCATAATTTGAGCACCGATTAAATTCTTCATCCTGAAGGCCTTGGCGAAGTGTAGAAGACTTGGAAATCAACTTCTCATCAAGGATCTTCAATACCCAGAAGAAAATTTTCTTCAGAATTTGTCGAACTCATGGGTATACAATGAACAGGTTCATTTAATTTTCTTGAATTTTGAACCTTGGAAAAAATAATTTTTTACAAATTTAATCCATTTCTTCACATCTGTGAACATTTCTTGTTGCTCTGACTTGAAAAAATTTATCAACCCTATGCAACTGGCATCATCCGACTTCACCTCCGGCAATTTTGCTCATGTCTTAGTCAACTTCACCAATATTTCAACTTGGGCGTATTTCTCCTAAAAAAAATTTGAATCACTTAGCATTTTTGAAATTTTTTTGCCTTCGAAAATTTTAAATTCATCTTGAAATCATCTTGTCTGCGGTGAGGAAACTTTTTATCAACTCACTTAGAAGATTTTTCTATCAAACGCCTAACATGTTTTATTCACATCACCCCATAGGCTTAATATTCCCAACGCCTTAGCAATATTTATCTCCCCCTTTACCTTACCTTGGCGCACTTTATACATGTAGGAGGATATTTTTAACTTTAACGCCTAGCATTATTCACTTATCAACCTTACCTTGTTGAACGCTTTCACCCCACACTAACTCTTTACATGGCGCATATCACATGTCATGAAGGATGGAATATTCAACGCCACCCTTGACCTTTTCTTCTTCTTGGTGCATTTGAGAGGGTGAGAGGGATTTTAAATTTTCAACGCCAAACATGTGACTCTTGAGCTCCCCTCTTTTGTCTTTACATGCCCTTATTTGGGCGCATTTAAGCATGGGAGGAGGATGGAGTTTCCAATGCCCCTTTGACTTGTTGACTCTTCCTTCTTATGGGCGCATCTCCTATGGTGAGGTGGATGAAGGCTTGTCTTTGTAGCATGGGCGCATATGAGGATAGGAGGAGGATGGGCGCATTTAGGGGTGGCAAGTGGATGAGAGTCTTTAATGCCTTAGCCGTTTTTACCTTGTCTTCTTCAATCATGGGCGCATTTTACCTAGGCTAGAGGATGAACTTGACACTTAGAGATTTTTCAAATCATCTACTTGAAGAGGGCGCAAATGGAGGCATGAGGTGAATGAACTTATGTCTTAGAATATTTTTCTATCAACCATCTTGCATGTGAGGGCGCATTTTACCCCTAGAGGTGGATGAATACTTAGAATATTTTTCAAAAGGTCTCCAGCTGAAGTGGGCGCATTTTTAAGGTGGTGAAGGATAACATTCCAGACTTAGCCATTTTCCTTCCTTCTGCCAGCTTCTTTGTGTCCTGCTATTTATAGTAAGTCTTCTGATTTCCACACTTCTGAAGCTCGGATCAATTTGAAATTTTGAACACGGGACCTTCATGACCCTGTCAACCTGTTCACACTGCCATCTGAGCTAACCTGCTAAAAATAGCATATTTCTGAAGGTGACTTACTATTTATAGTAACCGCTTGTTTCTGAGACCTCCATATCTCCGTTTGACTTGAAATTCGAATGGTGTGCTCCTCATTGGGTGACCTACCCATTAACA
This sequence comes from Sequoia sempervirens, assembly GCA_007258455.2. Lineage (NCBI taxonomy): Eukaryota > Viridiplantae > Streptophyta > Pinopsida > Cupressales > Cupressaceae > Sequoia > Sequoia sempervirens. The sequence goes on from VDFB02000008.1 coordinate 77,135,776, forward strand.
CTGGCGCCTACTGCTGACTTACTATTTTTAGCCAGTTTCCGGAACGCCTTACTATAAATAGTAGGTGCTCTGATTGCCTTCAAATTTTACCGGTGGATAGCTTGAAAGATGTTGATCGCAGTGGGATACACCGGTTTTTGGAAATTCTGACTTTTTACCCCTCTTTTTGGGTCCCGAAGCTGGAAACCCTAATTTGACTTGCATGCATATCAAACAAACTCCGTTTGACCTCATTTTTGTTGCACTGCGCCCTATTTGTGGTTCTGATGCGCTGGGAGAGAGCTGCCAAAGTGCACCTGCTAAAAATAGTAAGTTGCTAGATAAGTGATTATCCCGCTTTGCATGTCACATCACTACGTAGCTCTCGAAAAACCCATAAGGAATATGCAGACATGCAAAGAAAACCTTGACATGCAAACCCTAAAAATAGCCTCTGATGGCTAAACTCTAAAAGTCATTATCTCACTTTGCATGTTATATCGTTGCGAAGGTCTTTGAAAATCCAGAAGGAATCTCCAGACATGCACCGGAAAACTCTGCATATAACCCCTGAAATTTGCTTCGGAAGCCGGACTACTAAAAATAGTAAGTTGTTCGTTTCAGCCCAAATTTTGTAGATGAGTAGCTTGACATGTTCTGAATGCAGTGTGACTGTCGAAACCTCAAAAATGCAAAGGGAACACCCCGAAATGCACACTTACTGAAAATAGTAAGTGGCTGGAATCTGATGAAATTTAGCTGAGAGTCTACTAGAAGCATACTGTCATCAATGTTAATCTCTATTTTCAATTTATTCACTTCGTTTGACCTCGGACTAACCAAAAGATGGAAACCCTAATTCTATGGATTTTGGCCAAATTCTCGTTTAAACTCACAGACGGGCACATCTCCGAAAAGGCAGATATCAGAAAAGAGACAGACACAGAGAGAGGGACAAAAACCAAAGCCCAAAAGACCACAATGAAGCAAAAATTAGGGGTCCCCATTTTGAATGGGGCGATGTGTGAAAAGGTCACAATAGAGCTGCATATCAAATGTTTGATTTAATGCCTTTGGCTGTAGTTGCATTGTTTCAGTTCTGAGTTAGTATGCAAAGTGTTTGTTAATATGTCTCTTAGCTGTAGGTGTCATTTGCATTCATTTTCAGTCATCCATGGTCATTGAAAATCCAAAAAGAAACGCTGCATTGCATTCTCAGATTTATTACAGTCATTAGATCAATTGCTTAGAAGCCTTTAACATCTATGCAATCATCTCATATATTGGAAAACACAAAGGGAATTCATATACAGCAGTTTAGTAGTTTGCAAGCAAACTATTTGACAAAATTCCAGTCAACAAAAATCATACATTTAAGGGCAGATTTAGCAAGGCTTCTTACAGTGGTATCAGAGCTATTGTTCCTGCCAGCCTGTAGGGGTACATGAGTGATAGAGAAAAGAGGTACGCAGCAAGAGAAGAAAAGAAGAAAAAGCAGTACTACGATAAAAAAGTCAATAAGCATTGGCAGCACCACAAGTTCCGGAAGGGAAAACAGTTTCAGACATATTGGGAATACATTCAGAGATTGAAATAGAATCAGCTAGAGCAATGGGTGATATAGGGGGAAGCAGCCCTAAACAGGGAGAACAAAGAAGAGAAGAGCTATCAGGTGATGCACTCATGAGGGCACATTTGGAAGAGCAAAGAAATACAAATCAGCAACTCACACAAATGATGAATCTTTTGATAAGAAACACAATAAATAATAATCACATAAATGGGGGAAACAATGGAAACAATGGTCAAGGAGATCATTCAGTCAACAACAGGACTCCTAACCATAGGACTATACAAATAGGGTCAAGACCCATGATGCCAGTCTTTCCAGCTAGAGGAAGAACCATGAGTGGATGATGAAATTACATTGTTGAAGCTGCAAGAGCAATTTAGAGAGGATTGGCTTGATGCTGGTCCAGATTTTCAGCATGATATGTCTCTTCAAGACTACATAGATTTGAGAATGAGACACAAACCCAGCAGAGGTAACAAGGAGCAGCAGAATGATCTCAAGAGAAAAGTTGACAAGTTGAGTTTGCCATACTATGATGGATCAGGAAACACATCAGCACGAGTGTGGGTGCAAAAAGTTGATACCTGCTTTAAGCCCAATCCTATGCCCGAGGATGAAGCAATCAAATATGCTACTATACACTTGGATGGAGTTGCACATGAGTGGTGGCATCACGGATTAGTCACAATGGGCCATGATCAAATCACCTCCTATGCTGAATTCACTGAGAGGCTGATTGAGAGATTTGATTTTAAGGATCCTGAACTCCATTTCAAGGAGTTAGCGCAGCTGAAACAATGGGGGTCATTGGATACTTAAATTGCTGATTTCCAGAGGTCGGTTGTTCTAGTGACCGATATCTCGGGGAGAGAAGGTTGTCGGTATTATTCATGGATGGTTTGATGGATCCCTTGAGAGGTTGGGTTAAAGCTCTCAACCCTACTTCACTACAAGAGGCAATCAAGAAGGCTAGAGACATAGAGTCTAGCAATCATAAGAGCAAGTTCTCAAGCCATTAGAAGAACAAGCATCCACCTCATAGTTCTTCCTCACATAAGGACAAGGGGAAGAAACCTGCTTATAGGGATTGACCCAAGAGGAGCAAAGAAGAAGAGGAGGATCGTGCAGAATGTCGGAGAAAGGAGATATGCTATCATTCCAAAGAGCATTGGGAGCCAAGACACCGCTGCCTAGGTAAAGGCAAGGTGCATTACATTGAGCTCAGATCAGAGAGTGAAGACAGTGATGATGAGGGGCAGCCAAAGAACGATGAGGACAACAGCTCAGATGAGGAGCAGCCCCAAGATGAGGGCAAGAGTAGCACTGTTGCTACCTTATCAGGCACACTGAGATTTAAGTCCTTCAAAGTCAAGGGATCTTTACAGGGACAACACATCACAGTATTGATTGATAGTGGGGCCACTCACAATTTCATTGATGTGGCTTTAGTGGCAAAGCAGAAGTTGCCAACAGAGGATTTTGAGGGCTTTAATGTGATGGTGGTAGGTGGATATAATATGGCATGTACATGGAGGATTCAGCAATTGCCTATCACATTGGGCAATTATACAGTCACCAATGATTTCTTTGTCATGGACTTGGGTGACACCAATGCTATTCTTGGGATTCAAAGGCTGCATTCACTTGGGAAGTATTCACAGAACTTCCAGACCATGGAGCTCAAGTTCAAGGTTGCAGATGGCCAAAGAGTGGTGCTTAGGGATATGACTACTGGAGCACCCAAGATGGTGTCAACCAAATGTATGGAGAGCATTTTTAGACATGGTAACATAGCGTGGGCAACTAAGTGCTTGATCACAAGCAAGGAGACTCATGATTCAGATCAGCCATATCACATTGACATTCAAGAGCTCTTGGGGAAGCATGATAAGGTTTTTGGAGAGATACCACCAGGGAGGCCACCAAACAGAGGTTTTGAGCATACCATTGAGTTGGAGGAGGGGGCCAAACCAGTCATCACCACCCCCTATCGTCATCCTAAGAAATTTAAGGGTGAAATTGAGAAAGCAATCAAGGAATTGCTTGACATGGGACATATCAGACCGAGCTCTAGTCCCTTTGCTTCTTCAGTAGTTCTGGTGAAGAAGAAGGATGGGACAATGGGGATGTGTATTGACTACAGAGCTCTCAATAAAAAAACCATCAAAAACAGGTACCCGATACCTAGGATTGATGAGCTCTTGGATGAGTTACATGGTGCAATTTATTTTTCCAAGATAGATCTTCGTTCGGGGTACCACCAAATCAAGGTTTGAGAGCAAGACATTCATAAGACCGCATTCCAATGTCATTATGGGCATTATGAGTTTCTGGTGATGCCATTTGGATTGACGAACACACCTGCTACATTCCAGTCATGTATGAATCACATTTTCAATAAGCGATTGTGTAAGTTCTTCTTGGTGTTCTTTGATGACTTGCTCATATATAGCAAGACCTAGGATGAGCATTTGACACAGCTTGATGAGATATTGACTATCATGGGGAAGCAGTCACTTTATGCTAAGGCCTCGAAGTGTGAATTTGGCCTTAGAGAGATTTTGCATTTGGTACATGTGATTAGTGCACAAGGGGTTCAGGTCTATCAGGAGAAGATTCAAGCGATATTAGATTGGCCAACCCCCAGGTCATTGACTGAGTTGCGAGGATTCTTTGGGCTTTGCAGCTATTACAGGCACTTTGTTAGAGGCTTTTCATAGTTGGGGGCACCCTTGATAGATCTCACTAAGAAGGGTGCATTTAGTTGGTTAGATGAGGCACAGAGAGCTTTTGACAAGCTCAAGGAGGTGATGAGCAGTTGTCCAATCTTAGCACTTCCAGACTTCACCCAACTTTTTGTTCTTGAGTATGATGCTTCGGGTGAAGGTATTGGAGCAATCTTGATGCAGAATCGACACCCCATTGCATTTGAGAGCAAGCTAAGAGGACCTGAGAGACTCTACTCCATATATGATAAGGGGATGCTTGCCATCATGCATGCACTGGCGAAATTCAAACAGTACTTGGTTGGGGGGAAATTTGTGGTGAGGACCGACCACAATAGTCTAAGGTATTTCTTGGAGCAAAAAGACTTGAACGAGAGGTAACAGAAATGGGTCAGTAAGATACAGGCCTATGACTTCGATATAGAGTATGTGAAAGGGAAGAAGAATGTTGTTGTTGATGCCCTTTCCAGGAGACCTATCACTTGTTCACCTTGAGAGATTTCTATTGATTGGAAGTCTCTCTTACTAGTTGAATACTCCAAGAATAAATTTGCTTGCGAGGTGATGGATGGACTAGTACGGGATGACAAGTACCAAGTGGTGGATGATGTGATTTTCTACAAGGACAGGATCTATTTGGTGACAAAGTCTAAGTTGAAGGAGAGGATATTGCAGGCTTCTCATGACACTCCTCTAGCAGGCCATCAGGGCTATTTTAAGACATACAGACAAGTCAGAGAGAGGTTCTCTTGGAAGGGCCTCAAGGATGACGTTTTGAGACATGTTAGGGAGTGTGTGACTTGCCAGCAAAACAAACTTGAGCATACACATCCAACTGGTCTATTGCAGTCGTTGCCCATCCCAAAGTGGAAGTAGGAAAGCATTTCCATGGACTTCATCACAGGTCTACCCAAGGTGCATGGGAGAGATTGTATCTTTGTGGTGGTAGATCAGTTGACGAAGTATGCCCACTTCTTTGCTATTCCTACAGAGTACAGGGCACCACAGGTAGCTGAGTTGTTCTTCCGAGAGATTTTTAGGTTGGATGGGATACCTAGATTCATAGTCAGTGACAAGAATAGCAAGTTCTTCAGTGCATTCTAGCAGGAGCTATTCAGGTTGGCAGGTACTAAGTTGACTCCAAGCACGAGTTACCGCCCTCAGACAGATGGCCAGACAGAGATTGTGAATAAGTGGGTTGAGGGGTACTTACGCAACTACATCGCGGGACAGCAGAGGGCATGAATTAAGTGGTTGCACTTGGGAGAATATTCTTATAATACCACTTATCATATGCCTATTGAGATGTCTCCTTTTCGGGCACTGTATGGATATGATGCACCATCGTTCATGGATTTGGCTTTTGGTGAGAGTAGGGCCGTGAAGGCCAAGGATTGGATCCAAGACAGTCAGGATATATTGAGAGCACTCAAGGACAACCTACAGGTGGCATAGAATCAGAAGAAGACTTAAGCTGATAGAAACAAGGTTGAGCACAGTTTTGAGGTGGGGGACTTGGTCTACCTTCATTTGCAGCCCTATAGACAGTCTTCATTGAAAAAGAGCAGTGCGGAAAGGTTGAAACCTAGATTTTATGGGCCATACAAGATCATCAAACATGTTGGAGAGGTAGCATATGAGTTGGAGCTGTCGGAGAGCAACAAGATTCATAATGTGTCTCATGTTTTGTGCCTTAAGAAGGCACTTGGGCAGCATGTTACTTCTTCTTCGGAGCTTCCACCGTTGGATGAGGAGGGACATTTGGTCCTAGTCCCTAAGAAGATCATTGATACCTGGGAGAAAAGATTGAGGAACATGGTGGCGAAGGAGTATTTGGTGAGATGGAGAGACTTGCCTGCAGAGGATGCCACATGGGAGAGTGATTAGATTCTACAGCATCCTAACTTGCAATTGCTTGAGGGCAAGCAACTTCGGGAAGGGAGAACTGTAATGTCCCCTTCACACTAGCCACTCCTGATAATTATTTAGCCTTATTTATTCCCGAAGGCTAAATGGAGAAATAAGGGAATATTGATTAAATTAATTATTTATAAAGTTATTTCAATATGGCAAAATTATAAGGTAGCTTTATATTTGATTAATTTAATATAAGTGACTAAAATAAATATTATATCATAAAGTCACTTAAGTGAATAAAATAATATTTCATCCTAGAAGCTTCTTGGAGGTGAATGAGAATTCTTTATAAGGAGTTAAATGCAAGTCACTTGGAGGATGTCTTGAGTTATTCTATTATATACCTATTTGGTGAAGAGCTGCATGCTTGAATTGCCTGAGAGTTTGAAGACTCTAAGGTGCCGGTTTCGATTGTGAAATATCAATCCTAGCTGGAGTTGAGAGAAGGAGATATTTCAGTCTTCATTTGTGCAAATTTTGTGGCCAAGAGCCAAATTTGGAGGAAATCGATTTGAGGAGATATTGAAGATCATTTTCAGTTTGGAGCTTTCATCGATTCACTCATTTTGAAACAGTTTTGGCAATCAGATTTAATTAAGGAAAAATCGTGGCATATCAGCTAGAAGTCGCAGCCTATATTCATACATTGGAGGAGACGATTTTGGTATTGGAGGACATAGAAAAATCTGACTTGGCTTGGAGAAGGTACGCATACCACTAAGGAGAAGGGGCGCTGCATTTAGAAGACCAAGTGGGACGATTCCTGAAGCAATCGATTGGTCTTGTCACTGCTGGGTTATCTCCTTCAGCCAGCATCATATTCCAGGTTCCCTTATTTTGCATTTCATAACTACATATTAGGCATCAATATATTGTAAAGCCACTGCCATGCAGTGAGCTGTAGCTGCATATATTTCAGTCATCATAAGTTGCATTATTGAATTGTCATTGTAGTAAAGAGGCGTTCAGCCTGTAGTACCATCATAATATTGTAATCTTCAGTTGTAATGAGATTGGCATCAAATAATATAAGTATTGGAGCTGCATATCAAATGTTTGATGTAATGCCTTTGGCTGTAGTTGCATTGTTTCAGTTCTGAGTTAGTATGCAAAATGTCTGTTAATATGTCTCTTAGCTGTAGGTGTCATTTGCATTCATTTTCAGTCATCCATGGTCATTGAAAATCCAAAAAGAAACGTTGCATTGCATTCTCAGATTTATTACAGTCATTAGATCAATTTCTTAGTAGCCTTTAACATCTATACAATCATCTCATATATTGAAAAACACAAAGGGAATTCATATACAGTAGTTTAGTAGTTTGCAAGCAAACTATTTGACAAAATTCCAGTCAACAAAAATCATACATTTAAGGGCAGATTTGGCAAGGCTTCTTACAGTAACGGTCTTGGCATAACATATACCAAGGTGGGTACGGTAATGGGTCCCAACCTTAAAGGCAGGATTATCGTGTCTAAGGCTTGTCGGCCAGCATTATCAAACCCACGAATATACAAGGAAGAAGCAGCAAGGGAGGTTGAATCAACTTTGATATTAGAAAATAAATCAATGCTACATACGTTGAGTGTTGAACCGGTATTAACAAGAGCACGTCTAATGCCGATATTATTAATGTAAACTATTATCATCAAAGGATTTGCTTTCTTTTGCACTTCTCGAGGTGGGAGTTCATGTGGGTGGAACGTTATATTTGGCGAATCCACACAAATATGATCTATTAACGCATTAACATTCGTGGGCCTAGCAGCAGAAAGCAAAATAATTTTTTGCAAGGCTTCCTGAAGCATACCCTGGTAAACCAAAGCAGTCTGAAGCAAATCCCAAAGTGAGATCTTAGCAAGAGTAACACGGAGTTGCTCAACAAGATCATAACCACCCAGTTGCTTAGCTACAGGTCTAGGTGCTTGAGGAAGGCTTGGTTGAGGAGATGGTAGAGAAGTAGGTTGATTGACACTTTGTTGATTCCTTCTAGTATTGTAAGTATGGGCTACCCCTTATAAGAGGGAGCCTTAGATTGCATGAATCTCATATAAAGGTCTGGTGTATCACTTTCAACAAGAACTCTATGAATCGAATGAATCCTTTTAGGAGAAGGGCTAGTCGGAGTCACATAAATGACTAGTCTTTTAGGCCTTTGAGGGGCAGCAGAGACTACGACTACATTCACGGACTTCTCAACTTGCAAGGAAGAAAATTTTAATGGAGAAGTCTATCTAACAGAGTTTTGAGTAAAAGGAGATGCCTCTAAGAAATCATCTAGGGCATCACCCAACATATCAAAATCCTGCTTGGAAAATGCATTATCAAAAGCATTAAGATTTTGAAGAAAAAGATCCGACATGATTTCCTTCACGTTGAGTTCACCAAAATGTAAAGGAGGGGATTCACTAACCTCAAGACGAGGGGGTCTAAAGGAGCAAATAGCCCTCAATTACCTCAAAGATCACAGCTCAGGTGATAGGATAAATAATAAAGAATACTTACACAATTTAATCGAATTGACACTAGGTTATAAATAATGAGAATATCGAAATCACTTAATTATAGGAATAAATGGCAGAATTAAATTCTTTGGTATACAAAAACAAAAAGTACAAAAACCGAAGATTGTACCTTTAAGAGGATTAGCTCTCAGCCACAGATGCCAACGCGTCGCAGGGATGTCTGCGCACTACGCTGTCGTCTCTAATTAAGTAGACAAGAAGGGTCCAGAATCCGAAGTACCCAGTTTTCTAAATTAGTTCATCTACACACAAGCAAAACAAGAAAAATGTTGGTGGCTATTTAGGGGTTTGCCTCAATCAAACCCCCATTTCGGTGTTTCCACCTCCACAAACGGCCAAATAGGATCGAGATAAATAAAGTGCATAAAGCAAAGACGTGTGATAGAAACAAACCCCATAAGGAGGAGAACCCCTATCACGAATATGATCAAATGAATAAAGACAAGATCACATAGACAAGATCATGTATGATAAAATGAAAAGAGAGTGTTACCAACAGCCCATGGCTCCCCTCATAGATTAGTAGATGTGATAGACTTATGAGCAAGAGGAGTCTTGGCTGTTGCTTGAGAGAATATTTCGGTCGAGCTTCGCTGTGAGAGTGAAAGAGCAAGAGAGCCTTCGTTTCTTAGAGTTTTCCTCTTCAACTGAGAGTGAAAAGGGAGTTTTGTTAAGTTGCATCGGCAGGAGGAGCTGTTACACACACATCCTTGCTGCTACAACACATTCCATGGAAAAGGACACAGAATATTCGCATTTAAATCTCAGAAAGTATTAGACACTTGTTGATGCATGTTTTATGACACACCAAACACTATAGAATAAAGTGTCCAAAGACGCTCTATCCCCTCTTGAAAAACTACCTCGTATGCTAAGACTGCAAGAAAGATCATACGGCAATTCCAATGTTTCAGTTAGGTGTGGATAAGCTCTGTGGTCGATCTGATTTGCCAGGAACACAAAGGGATTTACTCTGGTAAGTTACTCAGAAAAGCAAAGACGCAAATGCAATATCATTTTGGGAATTTTCTGACTTTAGATAAAAAAGTAAAAAAAGAGTAAGGGTTTAGAAGTCCTATGCTATTCCTATGAAGTCAAGAGACGGCAAGGATTGAGTGAAACTAAATAAAGAATACTCTGTTTCGCCACGCTAAACGACAACTACACAAAGCAAGTGCAATCTTCTGGGATTTGTGCTTAAAATTTCTTTACCACGAACAATACCATCAATAGAACAACATTATTCGAAGTAAACGTTGAAGCATCCACATCAAAAGCTCAGTCTAACTTTATGCATTGAATGAAAAGCATCCACTCAAAGAAAGTATGAGCTAAGTTTCACTAATCTTTACTATCAATCTATCATTCCTTCAACATGCATTTTAAATAAAATTCTAATTCGAATCTACTTTACGAGGAAGAGAAATATGCAACCATGCAACCATTTGACAATGAAAGGATTCAAAGCATCTCATGCATTATGAACTTTATTATCAAAATAGTCTTTAGCAACAATTTCATAAAACTCTCTTATTTTCTATGCTCTATTGCTCTACAATCTCTTCTATCTCTTCTAATCCTCTATATCCTATTATGTTGTTATGAAAAATGAGAGAGTGAGGGGGGGGGTTTATATAGAGTTTCCAGATTACAATGAATGGCCAAGATTAAAATGAGATTAACGGCCCAGATTTAAGATAACAAAACCCTAATTAGGGTTGCCTAAACAACAATCAATTAACTGTAGAGAACTCATGCACTAGGAGTTGCGTCCTTATCCACTTCCAAAGCATTACGTTCAGAGAACCTAGACGCGATCATGTTGACTTCCTCCATGGTGATGTCCGGCAGCGTGTCAACCTTGTACTCCAGCAAGTCTAAACTTTCTGCACATTCTGCAAAGGTGATCACCCATCCCGATTCCTGTAACAAGAAGGTGTCTCGGACGGTCAGGAAGCTGTATGCCTTAGTCATATTTTCTTTCAGGACTAGCCCGGTAGAGAAAATCCCTTGAACTTTATCCTTCAAATTTTCTGATTGCAAGTGTTTTCTCTGGACAATGTCTCTGTCAAGCACGTCCGTAGCCATTTGGAAAATTTTACTTTGGATCCCTTTTACTTGCTCCTCAACTTTGGCGCCATCTGCCTTTACTCTTTCCAAAACTTCACGCGAGATTAGTGCGTAGTACCAGCTACTGAAATCATATGCAGCTCCAACTTCAATGATCTTCTCATCGATCAATCTCTGCTTCGGAATGCCCTTTATTTCTCGAAGACATGGGATAATTTTACTCTGAATGTCTTGGAGGCCATCCCATGCTTCCGCCAAGTTTGCCACGCATGAGAGCAGAGAGGAAGTTTGCCCATAAGCATATGCCAACTTTTCTGTAGTCAACTCCTCTTCAAAATTTATGACCCGTTCCTGTGAAGAGTTTGGAAGTGGAGGGGCTGATTGGTCACCTCGATTGAGTGGCCTGGTTAAATGTTGGATATATTCTTTCAGACGCTCAATCTCTCTTTTATATTCCCTTTTCTTCGCCACTTCTTTCTCCAGCCTAGATTTGATGGTGGCAATAGAATTATCCAGGTCCTCAACTTCTTGTCCTTTTGTTGTCAGACCAATATCAATAGTTGTGATGGCATATTCATTTGGGGCAATCTCGTATTGGGATTTATCAACTGTAGGCACTGCAATCTGCACTGTGCAATTACCAGCCTCATCTCTTTGTATGGCAGATAATTTCTTGGCAGGCTTTCTTGTGGCAGTCTGTTCTAGCCTCGCCAAGAAGTCTGCGGTATCATCTTCTTCTGGTACCTCTACTGGCGCCTTTATCTTTAGTCTCTCTTTCAGCGAATTTGGGATGGTTGACTATTCAATTCCATCTTCCTAATGATCTTGGACGTTTTGCATATCCTGAACTTCTGGCATATCTTGAATTTCTTGCACAGATGGGTTTTCCTAGATTCCCTTGAGAGCGGAAATCATTCCTTCTTCAAATTCTCCATCCATGATATCCATGTCATTGTCCGACTCACGAATCTCCGTGCCTGTAGGAGAGGGATGATCATCATCTTCCAATTGCATTGGCTCCATATCTCTTTCCAAAACTGGCGAGGGAATTCTGACTTACTTGCATGACTCTTCTTCCATGATCAATATTTCATCTATATTTCTGGATGTAGCCAAATGAAGGAGCCTGGATTTCTGTTTCTTTTGAGCGGGCCCTTCATCTGTTGTTTTCTTCTTGTTCTGCTTTGCAGAGTCATCAATTTCTTTTCTCTTTTTCAGGTTGGCAGCATCAGTTGGTCCACCTCCATGAGATGCACCGGCATTTGAGGAACAGGACTCTGCCTCACCCATCAAGTCATATGTGAATTGCACATTCTTCTACCATAAAGCTTGTACTTGCTGGTCCATCCACCATTGGGAATATTTGAACACAGGCCTCATGAATGTTGTCAGGTCGCCAAGCTCAGGCTCAGACCATCTCACAGGAGGAAGTGGCTGCCTTTCATCAAAGCCCGGCTGCACATACGCTCCATCCTCTAGTTGATTAGGTACTCGAAAGAGTTTGTTGTCCTTATCATATCCAACAGCAACCTTGACCACAGTCTTTTTCTCACATCATATTCATCAGCTGCATTTGCCCAAAAGTCTTCTAAGTCAATTCTATGTTTATATTTCCCTCTGTCCACAGTTCCAATGTGATGAAGTGGATCGAAGTCAACTCTAGGCTTGAAGGAAATGAACGGGTATCTTTGTATCTGCAATTGTGCACTTTCTGCCGCTTGTGCCGATGGACATGATTCTTCCATATTGCCAATGAAGAAAGGGAAAGTAATGGAGGCCTTTTGCTTGGTCCTTTGAATAATCTGATATGTCTCCAATTGCCTTAGAACTTCCAGCAAAACCATTTTGTTGGTAGGATAGATTGGCAGTCTGTATGGGCGACCTGTGAATCCTTGAATCCTGATGTATGTAAATCTAGGAAACTGGATGAACCAGGATCCATATCTGCCGATCAAACTTTTGGCCTCACGGGTGAGCCTCTAATGTGTTCTGCCCTAGAGAATTCGAGTGATATACATAAGAAAGGCATCATGCGCCCGTCTGAAGTGTGACTTCTCCTTCAACTGCAACTACGGATAGCAATCGTAGGACTTGAACTCTCCTTCGCCATTGCCAACTATGCCTTTGCAAATCAGGCCAGCATATCTGTAGGTCCTTGCAAGCAGATATATGACATAAGAACTCATATGGAAGGTTTTGGTTCTCTCCAGATTGACCAACTGCTCGTGGAGACTGTCACTGATCATCCTTGACCAGTTAAACATCTTCACCCCGGAAGTTATTTCATCAATGAAATAATACATCCAAGTTTCAAAGGGTGCACCCTGAGGATTGCCCACTATTCTGTTCAGCAGTAAGACAATGTCTCTGTATTCTTCTTTAAAATCAGTTCTGGACAATTTCTTGGGCATCTTTTTGGCAGTGGGTTTGGGTTTTTCCAACCAGGACTTGTTCATATTTGATGCACAAAGGCCTTGTTGATCTTCATAAAGTTTTCGCGCATCATCCCTCGTTTGATAAGATGTCCAGTGATAAGCTGGAATTCCAAATGTCTCTTGTATGGCTGGCTCAGTCAAATATGCCAGTACTCTTCCATCAGGTGCCTTTATCTATCTTTCTTGTGCATTATAATGCAATGCACCTGCCATGAGCTCTGGACATTCTTTTGCTGGCGGAAATCCAGCTGCATGAACAACACCGTTGCGCATTATCCTTCTTGCAATTGGTGTAGGTAAAAATCCATCACTTCCATACATCCTTTTCTTAAAATCATCAAAGTCTACATGGCCAAGGTTGGTGTCCACAATGTTTTTGCATTTGGATTTGATCTTGGACTGTGGCTGCGAACCCTTACTGGCGAACTTCATTTGTATTCGCTCGAAAATAAATCTGCAAGAATGTACAAAGAGAATATTAAAATTCAGAAATTAAAATTGAATTACTTGAAAAATATTCCAGCCAGGTGATAAATTCAATTTCGTGAAAGATCATGCTGGAAATGAAAGAATTTATCCAATAGACGAATGAAGTTTCTCGTGCCAGAATGAAGCGAACAAAGTAAATCTGCCTGATATTCTGGAAAAAATAAAATGGACAAGATCACTATGTTGGCTGGTTTTCTTCCTTTCTGCTTTAAACTTCACAGCTTTCTTGCATTAGCCAAAATTTCTTCTCACAACTTCTCTTTCGAAAGATGAATGATAAAAAAAATGAGAAGCAAATTCAATTATAAAGATGAGAAATTCGACCCATTTAGCAAAATCCAGTTGTTTCCATTAAATCAAGTTCGAACTTGGCCTATACTTCTCTTTCAAATGGCAAATTTTATCTTCAACATCAGTCTCCGAGAAAGTTGCTAAGTCTGGCGCCAGTTCAGTGAAATCTTTTTTATCTTTTTCCAATTTTGAGTCTTAGAGAAAAATTCAAATTTTATCTCTTTTGGTGTCGAAAAATTAAAATTAAAATAATTAAAATAATTATTTTCATGTGTCATTTTCCAACCCCTTTATTTTAATTATTTTAATTATGGCCTTTTATTTTTATCCTAAGGCAAATTTGATTTTTCTAAGTTACTTTCTTGCCTTTGCCTTAGGCAAATCTTTTTCTTCCATTTTATTTTGCCATAATTTTTCATGACTCCTTGGCGAATTTCCTCATTTTCTAGGCATATCATTTAACATTTTAATGCTCCAATGTTTGGTCTTAGCCAAAATTTCAATTTTCTCCATTTTCCTCAAGTATGGCGGACTTGTCAAGTGGTTTGGACATCTTTCTTTTATGCTAGGCCTACTTGGCACTATGTTATGCCATTCTCCATATGGCGGACTTGTCTTTTGCTTAAGCCATATAACATTCTACTTGGGGCGGACTTACCTTTACCTTGGGCCATCTTCATGAGTGGGGCGGACTTAGCTCATGTGCAAGCCACTCTTTTTTTTTCATATGGCGGACTTTACTTTACCTTGTGCCATCTACTTGAGTGGGGTGAACTTAGCACTTCTTCAAGCCATTCTAGATAGGGCGGACTTTCCATCATCTCTTACCATTACCTTGCTTTGCTGGGCGGACTTTGTATTATGTCAAGCCATGTCAAGGGCCGAATTGACCAAGTGTCATGCCATTTTCCATTCTTCCAAGGGCGGACTTTCCATTACTTCATGCCATTGGCTTTCTTCCTTGGGCGGACTTGGCTTAAGTTCATGCCATCTTCTCCATGGCGAACCTTCTGAACACCTTTCCATTTCTCCATGGCGAACTTGCTAGTGTCTCAAGCCATTACCTTGGGCACCATTTTCCACACTTAGGCAAATTTTGCCATGAATTCTATGCTGGTTATTTCGCCATGTGCCATTTTCGTGATGCTCCATTGATTTTTTGGGACTTCTAACTGATTTTTTGAAATTCGGGCACTTTCCAAAGATGGAAACCCTACCAAAAATAGAAACTTTTCCAAAAATAGTAACTTTCCAAAAATAGCCCCTAAAAAATAGAAAGTCCAACATGGGCCAAAAATGCCAAAAATGAAGTCCCTAAAAAATAGGGGGTTCGGAGGGACAATCCCCAAAAAGTAGATGTCAGAATTGACTGAAACAACAATTGATCTTCGTCCCTTGGGCCTCCTAAGCACTGTGATGATGTTTGCACAATGATTCAAGCTCAAATTCTTCGCTTGACACGGATGACCATTCAAAAAACTCAAACTCTAAACCCCCAAACAAAGACCAGATGAAACCGAGATGCACAACGGCAAAACCCTAAAAAGCAAACTACTAGGGTCCCCATTTGCAATGGGGCGATGTGTGATAAGGTCACAACAACACTAAAGCTGCTAGTGCTTCATCGTTGTCACCTATGAAGTCGGAGTCTTGAAATTCCAACTTATAGGATTTTGCCATAAATGAGGCAGGCCTAAATGCATGAGCGTGAAATTGCCATAGGGTGTAATTTTACGACACTACACTAAGAAAGGACATTACTTCACAATATCATCCACATTTGCATTCTTTGGAATCCTCGCATGTGCTTATAATGACACTTTGCACATTTGATGATTACTATTTGAAGTCTTATTCTATTATCCAAACTCTTCCATACAACTCCTCATGACTTTACAAGGCATGATTGAAATGCCCTCATTCCATAACAAAACTAGGAAGCAATAAGCATTTGATTATTCATCAAAGCAAGATTAAATACAATGAGAATACTGTTGATTAGGACTAAACAAACCAACTATCCAAAAACTACCAATGTTATTAACAATAATAAACTTTATTATTATTGTTAATATTAATATGATTTAATTTAACATTATTTAATCATCCAACAACATTGTTACTAACCCTTTCGCAAAGGCCGAGTATGTTCAGCTTTGGCCCATGCTAAGAGTGAAGAAAGTCATCACTAAAAGGGGATAGTCTAAAATTCCTGCTCCCTCCTTTGAAAGTAAGGGGAGATGTTTGTCTATTTCACACACCTTGGTTTAATTTTTATACCTTAGTTTGTAATATTTGAAGAATATTTGTAATACTTTAAATGCTAAATATCCTAAATATGTGTCATCTAGTTAGGTTAGTAACTACTTGAGACTTGAGTTTAGTTGTTGATGTTACTCAGTCTCAACTACTTTGGTTAGGAGTTGGTATTTGCTAGACTAGGTTGATTGATTATTCAAACTAACAGTCACTCTAGCGAGTTGTGATTTAACTTGAAGCTTTACTTGATACCTCAGCTAGTCTATCTTAGTTAAATAGTGAATGCACTTGTTTATTTAAAGTGTATGTATTTTGTCACTCTCCAATTGGTTTTTGATGCATATAGTCTCCTTTATTTGGCTTAGTATTTTTTGCTACCAAAGTGTGTTGAAGGGTTTGTGGGCAAGGCTGTTCCTAGTGTGTCTAACAAGTTGATGTTGAATTTCAATATAACCTTAATTGAGCTTCCAATCATTTAATGGCCCGTGAGTAGCCTCACCTAAGCCTTAACCACTCAAAAGCCTATGAGTAACCTCAATTGAAGATTTCAGCCGATCAACCACCCACAAATAACTTGATTGAGGATTTCAACCAATTAAAGTCCCACAGTTGATTGTGGTTGAGCCTTCTCTAAAAAACCTACAATGATTTCAACTTTCAACTAATCAAGGGCCTATTGGACCTCACTTGAGCCTTATCCAAACTTATCCCATCAGAGACCTCAATTAAGGATTTCATTGATTCAATCCACAAGCCACCTTGATAGAGCCTTATCCAAACTTATCCCCAAGATTCACCACAACTGAATATTTCATCAATCAAATTACAATAGCACTGATTCTTATATGATACTGTCATCTATGGATTATGTGTGGTATTCAGCAGC
This sequence comes from Sequoia sempervirens, assembly GCA_007258455.2. Lineage (NCBI taxonomy): Eukaryota > Viridiplantae > Streptophyta > Pinopsida > Cupressales > Cupressaceae > Sequoia > Sequoia sempervirens. The sequence goes on from VDFB02000008.1 coordinate 77,152,927, forward strand.
AATAATGAAAAACATGTACAGTATATCAATCAAACAAGTCTTATTCCTTGGTGAAACCTTTGTAAAACAGTCATAACAACAATGAATATTTGATCAAACAAGTTATTAGCATTAAAGATTGTGTTTATACAACACTTATATTAGAATTTAATCTTTGGTAAAGGGACAAACAAAAGTCAGATAGTATAGTTCCTAATTAAAGCAATTACAAAAGTCAAACAGAGAATCAATGGTTGAAACACCTCTTTATAAGGTCCAATTTGTACCATGTAGCAATCAAATAGTAGAGAGTTCTAGTCAAACATGTTTCTGTAAAATAATTGTGGATTCTAATCAAACCTCATATCTTGGTCAAACATAGTTAACTTACAGTCAAACAACAATCAAATTGCACGGTCAGGTCTTGTGAATGTTTGTCATAGATTTGTTGATGCCATTGTCTACCTTGCTGACATCAACAATATCTACGATCCTGCAATCCACTTTTTCTATCTTTTATATTTTGTTAGTCAAAGTGAAAAACAATGGTATTCTATTAGTGCATTTAATAAGGTTAATCAATGGGTATTTCTATGCATTTATGAAGGATTTTTTATCTGGTTCCTTGGAATAGCTGGGTTGTAACACATGAATTGCTTAGTTAAAATGTTATTCAAATTCAAAAGCTAAATAAATCAAATCAGTTGAACAGCAAAGGTGATTGTAGAATTTACTTATAAGTGATACCATTGATCTAATACTTAAGCAGAGCTCTACCAAAATAGAATAAAAATGTAACGGAGTACAAAAGAACAAAGGAGAAACCAATTAGTAAAGTAAATGTCAAATGTAAGTATTTATGTAAATATTGCACAGATAGAGTACACAGTATTACAGAATGGTGTAACTGTAATAGTACACTGTTAATGTCCTTGTTCAAGCACCCATTAAGATTTAGATGTTTCTAGATATACGCAATATTAAAGCTAGCTTCAATTGAGCAGCAAAAGGTGACCCTCAAAGGGCAGGTTGTGGGAATCTTATTAGCAATAAAGCTGGGCAGACTTTAGTAGCCTTAATTAAATGTTTGGATGCTTGCCAAATAACGTACCAAATACAAAAAAGAGCAATGTAGAGTTCAAAATGCACAGTGAATGAGTGGCAGTGATATATGTGGCAGCTGAAGTTTCACAGTTGACATGGCACCAGAAGAAGTTGCCAAGTCACCAACAGTTTGCTCAGCGTCACATACATATCACCATTACATCAGGTGGTTGGTCAAAGCAGTTAATCACTCAGCTGGAGTACTTCAGTTTAAGTACCAGCTTGTTGGCATCTTCAACAAAGCTCTAATTGAGGCAAATTTTGTCAAGTTCATAGAAATGTGGGAACTCAAAGAAGTTGCCATGAAGGAGAAATGTTGCATCATGTCAACTTCCCCTTTATATTATTTTATTCTTCTTCCTTCTCTTTTCTTCTTCCTTTATCTTGATTTGTGTGTACTGCTGTGTGTCTTTATTATCCTACTACTACACAAATAAAAATTAAGAGTTGATATTAGAGTAGCGAGTAATGTAGCACTCGTAATTTTTTCTGCTGGCTATCAGTTTTGATTTGCTCTACCTTAAGTGGGCATTAGAAGGCCATATATACTTGACAATTAGGCTCATGAGAATATCACTAGGACATCATTATACTAAATTCTTTGTACATGCAATCATTTTACACACCTTAGTTTTGCTTTACTGACAATTTATCTTGCAGGACTCATCAACGCACTAATCTCCCTGAGCATATGTTCAAGCATATGCAAGGACGGGGTGGATTGACTTTCAGTACTTTGTGAGAGATGTATCATTAGTTGTCATTCATCATGTCACCTTCTCATCACCTTCGTATCAGCAGATTCATCCACCTGACTCATTGATTTAGACACTAACTCTCCTTCTCCGCAAACATTTTTTGTGACCAATGTCATTGGTCTGGTCAATGATGTTTTGCAATAGTTGTGTTTTAGCCAACATCATCAGCCCAGCCAATGGCTAAAACTTGGATTTGGCTTTAGCGTCTAGATTCGTATTTATATGATCCCTCTTTTGTCATTTCAACACAACAACAACAAAGAAGACACATCATTCACTCTAATTGAGCAAATATGTTTGTCTTAAAGCAAGAAGAAGAGGATTTAGGATTAGATGATCCTACGCCAAGGAAGACAAATCAATATAAAGGTCTTGAAGATTTCAAGAATGGGAATTATGCCAACAATGCTTACCAAGTCTTTGGAGTCCCCAAATGTGGTCCACTTGGGTCATCTTCTATCAGTGTTTTGACTTGGATCATCTTCTATCAGTATTGACTTAACTTCCAACCATCTACTCATACAAGTGGCATTTGAATTGTTGCATTCCATTAGAGGTCACTTAAAAAAGATGCATAATCTAATACAATCTAGTCACAAATGATCTAGCAACACGGCAATAGCAAAAGACAAGCCAAACGGTTTATTCCATCTGATAAAACACACATCATCATTACCCACACCATATGTTCTAGTGACTTTTCAGTATAAACAAAGGGTATATTACTCACTGACCATAGCCACTTCTGACCAGCCAGCCCCTCCAAAGAGCCTATTAAAAGAAAGCCAGAACTCCTAGCAATTACTCACAATTTGTTTTCAATTTCTTGACAGATCTATTTGCATTACAGGCTAGTAAGGAATGTATGGGTGTCCTTAAGAAGTCTCCACCTGAACCCACCAACTATAGCCACTTTTTGACCAATCAGCCCCTCTATGGAGTTTATTAAAAGAAAATTAAGCCAGAACTCCTAGCAATTACTCATAATTTCCTTTCAATTTCTTGACATAGCTGTTTGCATTGCAAGCTAGCAAGGAATGTATGGGTGTACTTAACGAGTCTCCATCTGCACAGGTTCATTGTTGCTGGATGTTGAGAGAGGTTATATGAGTAGCATACTTTCTACAAGGACTTTTCAATTCAGCTTCCTTAGCCATGGACATTATCAAATCCTACATTGGCCCTCTTCTAGTGGTGGATGATTATGTCAACAGTTCTTTTGCCCTGAGCATTGCTACAAACATGTGACAGTGCAGATCTCCATGCATCAACTCCTACCTGATTATATGTACTTATACTCAGAACATCTGGCACGGGGTTTACCCACTCTAGTTATGTTTACACTATTCTAGTGGTCCAATATTCAGATTCCTTTCAAATCCTGGGGTTATTTTTCCCTATAATTTTTCTACTGTAACTGAATGTACTTTCAAGTCTCATTGATCTGGTTGGCCAGTTGTCAACATTAATATACTTTCTTTCTTTTTTCTTTCTATAAAGCTACTGCCCAAGATTGTGAAGCAAGTGCTATAACAACAAATCTTAGCCAAATGGCATCCTCTCGAAAGTTACTGTATCCTCTATAATTATACACCACCTACTACTGTAAATTAATATGTCACTATTGGATTACAACACAGATTAGGAACGAGGAATTCTAATTGTCATATAGTTACTAGTCAACAAGAGTGTGAGCTAGTAAAATGCATTACATAATGGTTTCTAGTAAATCATGAGGGTATCAATCTTTCACATCTTGTAATACTATTTGCAAGAATTATATTATTAGAATAAGCCAACAATTGCTAGAGGCATATTTAAGAGCTTCTAAGAGAAGCTAGACTTGGATGGATCGGAAATTGGTTGCAATAACATTCTCAATTTTGCATAGGATCCTCTTCATATTGAGGCTGTAAATACTCACTTCACCTTCACTTGTAGGTATAATTATCTTGAATGTGTTGGTGTACGTTTTATCATCCACCGAACACACAGAATAAAATGTGGCACTCTATCCTCTCTTGAGCAAAATCACCGCGTATGCTAAGATTGCGAGAAGATCACATGGCGACTCCAACGTTTCTTTCGTCAGGTCATGACATGTGGATAAGCTCAATGGGAGTTGTGATATGCTGGTAATACACAAAGGGACTTATTACCTTAAGGAATTTCTCACAAGTTCAGGACTTAGACGGATTTAGCATTAAAAGCTTCTTCTGTTGGGATTCTCAATTTGGGATCTCAAAAAAAAGTGTAAAAAGGATAAGGGTTTAGAGGATCTAATCTATGCCTAGGAATTCAAGAGACGGTAAAGATCGGGTGAAACGAATAACCACACTTTGCTTCGCCTCCCTGCGACAACTACACAAAGTGGGTGCAATCTTCAAAGGGTGTGATTATAATTTTCATGTCTTAAATGAGACTGAAGTTAAGCATCCACAATCACGAGCTCAGGCTAACTTTACGCATTGAATGAAAATCATCCATCCAAAGAAAGTATGAGCAATGTTTCACCATAAATCTATACTATCAAATCTTGCATTCACTTAACAAACATTCAAAGCAAATTCTATCTTTAATTGTAATCTAAAGTTCTATTTAATTCTAATCTATGGTTGAAGAAGTTATGCAACCTTGCACACCACTTGACAATAAAAGGGATTCAAAGCAAATCATGCATAAGAGCTTTTATTATCAAAAGTAGCAAAACACAACAATCTCATATACTTTCTTCACACCTTTACAAATGAGGCGCGAACTCAATTTATAGGCTCCCCAATTACAATTCAATGGCCAAGATTGATTTCAAATCAACGGCCGAGATTACAAAAATAAACCCTAATTAGGGTTTGTCACAACCAACTTCCTCTCGACCAATGAGAAAATTATATTTGGGGACACTTGTCCTTCTACTAAATATGAACCAACAATAAAAATAGAAAGTTGTTGCATGTTGATTTGGAACAATTTGATTGGTTGGAAGATCACGAGGCACCACCTCAGCGTGCTAGATGTCTTCCTTGGCCACTTTGTTTTTCTTCCACGTGCTTTCCTTAGAATATTTTCCTTGTCGATGACTATGTCTTGGCTTGTTTCTTCCTAGCTTTGATCTCGGATGGAAATTTGTTTGGAAAACTTTTCTTATCACCATTTGATTCTGATTGGAATCTTGTCTTTAATTCTTTAGGAAATCCTTCAAGAAGTTGCCCTGATTGCTTCAATAGGTCTGGGATTGTAGATGAAATCCCTCCAAGATGTCCAAATATTCTTTCAAGTGCCTTGAATTTGGAGAAGAATGCCTCTATGCTTTCGCCACAATGGAGGAAATTGGAATTTTCTCTGTGAAGTATTTCCCATACTTAGCCAAATTTTGGCTCTTCAAGTTCATTTTGTAACACCTTCACATGGACTATTCAACATTTAGCCAAGATTTTGGCCATCTCGATGCTTGAATGAACTTTGCCTATGGACTTGCCTTCAATTCTAAATCCGGCTTGTGCCATGTAGGACAAATTCCATCCTTGGACAAGGATTTTATTCACTTCCTCTTTACTTTTCCTCTTTATTCCTCTTCATTCTTCCTGTCAACACTTAGTCAATTTTTTAAATTTCCCTCCCCAAGGTATCAACACTTAGCCAATTTTCTTATCTTCTCCTTGGGCGAACTTTATCAATAATTAGACATTTTTCTTTCTTAGTCTATGTCGGACTTCATCAATGTTTGGACATTGCATATTTTAGCGAAGTCGAACTTTGTGAGGCTTGAGACATTTCTCTTTTAGGCCTAAGTCGGACTTTACTTTGCCTTGGACATGCCTTGCTTGAGGGAAGTCAGACTTTCACTTGTCTTTGCCATTTTCCCTTGGTGTCTAAGTCGGACTTTGCTTGTTTTGTGCTATCCATATGGTGGACTTCAAGAATTTCTCTCCATGTTGCTCATCTTCTTATGGCAGACTTGGAGGCTTGTTTGACAAACTCCTTTAACATGGCGGACTTCTTGGTGCCTTGATACATCCATCTCTCCTTCCAAGCGGACTTTACATTCTTCATGCCATATTATCTTCTAGGCGGACTTGCTTCAGCCTTAGACACTTAACCAAAATTTTAAAGTTTTACTCTCCAAGGTCTCCATACTTAACCAAATTTTGAGCCTTTCTTTTCTTCTCTTAGCTGGGCGGACTTCATCCACTTCATGCCATGCCTTCCTTAGTGTTAGGCGGACTTTGAAGACCCCTTTGCCAAGGCTGGGTGGACTTTACATGTGTTTGGATATTGGCATTCAAGGTGGGGCGGACTTTGTGATGTGCTTGACACTTTTCTTTCCCAGCCAAGGGCGGACTTGGCTTATACTTTGCCATGCTTCCTAGAGGTGGGCAGACTTTCTCATGTTCATGCCAAACTTTCTCCAAGGTTGGGGCAGACTTCATAAGTGTTAAGACATATCATCTTCTCCTTCCAAGCGGACTTAGCCATGTGCTTGGACATAGCATGGCGGACTTCACTCTTGTCTTGCCATTTCCATCTTGGGCGAGCTTGAAGGTTGGACATAATGCTTTGCATGCCAAGGGCGGACTTGCTCAAGTCTTGGACACTCTTCCTTGGGCGACTTTCTTTATGTGCATGCCATTGAATTTCTTGCTATTATCTGGATCTTTTGGAACAAAACCCTCACCATGTGATTTTTTTTCCTCTTGATTTTTCCAGATTTTCCATTGCTTTTCCATGCTTTTCCTGATTTTTTATTGATTTTTGCTTGATTTTACCTCTAGTGGCCTAATTTTGATTCTAAAAATAGAAATGTTGACTCCATGACCAGGGTTGACTTTCTAAAAATAGAAAAAACAAAATCCCTAAAAAATAGGGATCCCGGATTGGTCCAAAAATGCCAAAAATGAAAAAAGCAAAAATCCCTAAAAAATAGGAAGTGTCAGAATTGACTCAAAGCACAGGCGATCCTCGTCTTCCGGACCTTCTAAGCACTTCCATGACGTCTAGACACTGTTTTGGGCTTGAATTCCCAACTTGGCTCGGATGACTCTTCAAAACTCTAACTCTTCATTGTAAAAGAAAAATGGTGATAAGCAGTTGCAATACCAAAGCAAAAAGCGAAAAACAGGGGGTCCCCATTTGCAATGGGGCGATGTGTGAAAGGTCACAACAGAATGGAACCTCAAGTCTTCTCTAAGGAAAGAATACTCACTAGACATAAACCCATAAAAATTGGGATTCATATTTCAGCAATAGATGGTAACTGTAATGTTTTTCTCCCCATAGTGATATTCATTCTTGGATCATTTGGAAACTTCCAGCCACTAAAGTCTAAGCCCAACACTGTTAACAAGTTGACTGATCTCATCCTGCCTCCCTTGAATCTGAATTCACCTACTGGTGCAATCAACACCCACACTCCAGTCACCCTTACAACAAAATGATTCAACATGTTTTACAATACTTGCTTCACAAATTCACTGAGTTCGATGAAACTCACAACAATGAAAGAATTTCCTCAAACTTGGGAAGTTCGCCAGAAAATTTGTCAGTGGCAATTATGACAAAAAAAAAACAAAGTAAAAAAGGGGCATTCAATGTATCTTTAGAAATTGATATTTACCTTGACAGATTTTATCTGAGATAATTGAGTAAGAAGTAGAAATGCAAGGGGTAGGTGACATGTCTTACCTGAGAGAGAAGACACTGTAAATTTCTTATTTTACATGTATTTTTAACTCATATGCAATCTTATACCCTGTTTCAGCATTTCCAATTTCCTCATTATTATATAGTTTTGAATATTTGATTCATGATCTTATTACTACCTGTTCATTATTAATTGATCATAAAAGCATGAAACAGACAAGCAGGCAGATATACAAGGCAGGAAAAATGGATACAGCATGATCCACCACATTATATAGTAAGAATATTTTTAGAAATATTTTCTACAGTTTGCAATCAAATAAGGAAAAAACAGTAATTGTGTTTGAAGCTTTTAGATAAAAGTGTGTAGTATTTTTTATCCAAAAGATTCAAGCACAATTGTAATGGACTGTGAAAACCTAATGTTTCTAAGTAACTGTAATTGTCACAGACCTTTCAACAAATATTTTATAAAAGATGACAACAAATAGTAACATTATATGAGGGACTAACGGAGGCTCATGTTTGTGGACTTAATCATTGACATAAAAGCTCATTAAGGCAATAATCATAAACTTTATAATTAGTTTGGTTTGACATGTTTAATATTGACTCTAAAGCACATTGCTTTCTCAATTTTTCCGAATATATTAGCTATATGAGTTGGAAATTTTTGACAAGAATGTCACAAATGACAGGCCAATTTAATATTTGTGCTGATGCCCCAAATTCAATATTCTGTCATCCCCTTATTTTACCTTTTTCAGGAGGAGTTCCTTTTATATGAGGTTTATATTCTTCATAAAGGTATACAGATAAAGTGTCACAAGAACTCATCCTATTTATAATCCACTCAGTAGCATTTGCAATAAAAAGAACACCACATTGAAACAAGGAGATGAGAATATTTATCAAAAGTATCGTTTCATATCAGCTGCAATTTTGACTAAAACTGCCACCTACCTCTTTAAGGTTTCCAATTCATCCTCTAAGACAAGCTGAAATAAGTCCATCAGATACCTAACCTCTGTCTGCACCAGAAAACCACTCCATTGGGATCAGAAAGCAATAATTAACACAAAAAATTTGCTTTAAATAATTCAGAAAAATCTGCCCTAGCTGCCACAGTACATTCATGGTCTACAAGTCATGCATAGGCCATAAGGTAAGACTCAATCTATTTCTAAGTTTTTCATAAACCATGCTACCATAACATTGTGGGAATAGGCTGTGACATCCTGAAATAGAGCAAAATAAAACAGTGACAGGAATGGATGTTTCTGGCCTTCCGTCCCATTTTGGTCTGCCAATTCACTTCTTAAGAAATGAAATATTAGGAGAAATTTCTTTTGCTGTAAGTATTTCTGGATTAGATTGTGTTGTGTTTTTTTGGATCAACGTTTCGGATCACACTCCGTGATCCATCTTCAAGATATGAGAGAGAAATTTCTTGGTGAGATATCTATTTACTACAGTGTGGAGATGATTAATTACAAAGTGAGATGTAGTTCCACTTAGAAAAATCAACATTTTTGGCACCCTGTAAAAGTTTAGGACTGTTGGATGTTCCATATTCCAGTTTTGCTGGAGTAACAAGCATTGACAGATTGGAAAGTCACAGCATTGGAGTGTTGGAAAATGGAGTTCAGAGTTGAGTGATGTAAGACTTCCCCTGTTCTTTGAGCATTGGATATTCTGTCTGAATTGGAAAGAAGCTTAGTTGATCATTGATGATCTTTATACTTGGCATAAAGGAACAAATAAAGCTTTGAAGAATAAAGTTGAAAATTGAAACATTGTTGATTGGCAGCCTTATATAATATTCTTCATTAAAATTTGAATAATACATTGGAACTTATAAAATTGGGAGTTGTTTCTAAAAATGTAATATTTGGGAAGCCTTTTGAAGATTAAATTCAGAACTAAAGCTTCATATAATTAAGAAATGTAAGTTTATGTTAGTGTAAGCATAATTTTAAAGCTTACTTTGGGTAAGCTTGACTCAGGTAGCTTAACTCAATCTGGATTTTGTAACCTGAGGTTTGAGTATGCACAGCAAAGTTGAATTTAACCTCCCCCTACTATTACGATTTGACCTTCCCCTCTACAAATAGAATCATTGTCTCTAGTATTGCATTTTGATCTTCTGTGTTGAATCTGAGTTAATGTTTGTTAAAGATAGTTAAGAAGAGGTGTTCCCAACAAATTAGCATAGCTGAGATGTCAATTTGAACATGGTACCAAAGCTGATTTGGAAATCTTGTCAGCAGTATAAGCTTGTATTCAACTGAGGCATTTTTGATTGATGAGGTCTGTAGAGAGCTGTGTGAGAACAAGTTCCCAAAGGACAATTGATACCTGGAGTGGCATGACTTAGAGAAAGGGGTCATGTTGTGACCCTTCACAACACACCCCTAAAATTTGAAATTTTGGGGACCCTAGCATTCTATTCGGAGTTTATCATTTTCGTGAAATCAAGGGTTTCTGCTTTTGTGTTTCATTTTGTCATTACCTATTTGCCCAAAAGCAATTTGTTGAAGTAGTAAGGCTTGACAGGCCTTCAAAGTCATCGTATCTTACCTTTTTACAAACTTTATTAATTCTAACTTTACAAATTGCAAATCCTTCATATTCCCTGGAGTCCATTCATTTGCCAACTTGCAAATTGCAACGATTCTCCATAGTCCAAAACGGGCAAATCCGCAAACTAGCAAGCCAATCCATTTCATTATTTTGCATTTTTTGGCTTGATAATCACTAGAAATCTCCGAAAACTTTATCCTCTTTCTGATTTTGATTGTTTTGGTGTCACTTTCTTGGTTTTTCCCCAATTTATTTTTGCTTTTGTTCCCAAGAAACCCAAGGTTACTTGCAACTCCATAAATCCAATACTTTCTTGTCCAAATTTGGTCTTCTCTTTCAATTTCCGGTTCAAATCTTCTAGTTTGATTATTTGAAACTAATTTCAACCTAGATTTATAAAAAAAAAAATTCATATTTTGAGATTTTCATTACAACTATTTGGCCTTTTGAGGAGTTTTGTGCCCTATTTTTTGGGGACTTGCAAAATTTAGTCTAAATGCCAATTTTTCACTAAGAAACTATTGAAAATCTTAAAACTTCATCAATGGTGGTTGGCAGACCGATTGAAACTTAGAAAATTTTATGTTTTTGCTTGTCTCGACATACTTGACCACTTTTGTATTTTGCACAATTAGTGAGTTGCAAGTCAGCACCATGAGCCGACATATAGGAGGAAGGGATACTTTAAACATTTTTCCAGCTCTTATAATGAGTGGGCCAACATTGACTACTAAAATGCAAGACTTGCGAAATGCAAGTTGGCACCACATGCTAGCGTGAAAGTAGGAAGAGGAAACAAACTTATACTTGGTCAATTTTCAAGTTGTGCAAAAGGAAAGTGGACACCACGAGCCAGCACACAAGTGATATCATTTTGCAACTTTTGTAAGTTCCAAGTCAAGCTCACAAGCGGGTATGCAATTGGAAGATGAAGTGTTGAAGAGTGGAAGTGCTAGAAATGCAAAGCGACTTTATAATTGTTGCAAATTGATAGGGGGGGTTGAACCCTACCTTGAAATCTTGCAAACCGGCAGCCAAGTCCGATTTGCAACAAAAATGTTAAAATATTCATTTTAAAGATTTCGACTCGAAATTGGGAAATTTGAAATTATTGAACTTTGAAAATTGTATCATTAATGCAAAGGATTTTAAATTGATTCTTTATTCTACAAATATTTTCAAGAGATTAAAATTAATTATTTTAAAAGAATTCAATGTTTTGCTTTTAATAAATGTAGAATATGGAATACAAAAGAAAAGGATGAACTAGAGGTATGACATTGGAGCATATGAATTCATGGCGGGGGGATCTTCAAAGGATAAAGGAGTGCTTGGAGATGTCATATGACATGCATCTACACATCAAATTTTTAGTAACATGTAATGAAGGAATAGAATGTGAAAAGACAAGTCAAAGTGACCTTTCACATTCTAAAATGTTTTGTCATTTTGTGATTTTAGACAAAATAACTATTTGTCTTCCCATCCAAATGTGCCTATTTATACACAATCACAACTCATTGTTAATGGTTGGAAACTATGGAAACCCATGGAAACTCATCTATGAATACAATATACCAGATTTTGCTCCAATTTTTCTAGGTTTTCATGTGTTTATGTTTTCAAACTCTAAATTTCTTTTCCTTCCATATAATCCTATACATTTAATTCACTAAATGTTGATGGATTTAACATGTGATTCGGGCCACTTCCACTTTGCAGCTATTAAAATGTCTTGTGTGGTAATTTGGACCACATTGGTTAAAGGGAAGTTTATCTTCCAATTATATTTGGTTCCTTCGAAGATTGCATCGTCTCACATTTGGATTGTGGGTAGCTGGTCTAGTAGAGATTGGTTTTGTTAGTTTTTAATGATCAGATTTAAGCGCACAGAAATTAATTCAAATTCAACACAAGAACACAGCAGATACCCTGGGAAAACCCTCCTCTTGAGGGAGAAAAACCCAGCCAATAATATCACTTATATTATTGAATCAATACAACAATTATCTCCTTACAAGAGGCCGATATGCAGGCCCAATGTAATGTCCCCTTTTACGTGAGCAATGGAGTTTAGAGGAATTAGCCTATTCCTGATCCTCGTAGGCTAATGGGACTTGATAAGAGGGTCGTTTGGCAGATACCCAGTTGTTTGGTTGGCTCATTTCGTGACTTTATGAAGGTTTTCCTAGTATCATCATGGATATTTCTATTTATGGAAACCTTTATTTTGTATTATAATGTTATATTGCACTTTAGGAGTTAATTCATATTTTGTATTATTAAAGTGCAATAATAAAGTAAAATAATATTATAATATTCCTTCTAGAAGCCAACTTGGAAAAGTTCTAGAAGGAGGCCGACCTCTTGAGGAAAAAGTATAAATAAACATCATGGGCCTCATTCTCATCATCCAGATTTGTTGTTGTTGATGTTTGATGTTTGATGGTTGTGGAGCCTAGGGTTTCTACAGTTGTCTTTGGCCATTGAGAACGAAAACTCTCAATTGGTAAGCAATTTTGAGGGTGTGAAATATCACTTGAATTATTGCAAAGTTAAGGAAGTTGCTTCAGATTTTCTACTTGTACTTCAAAGCAAAATTAATGGCCTTTGGCCAATTTTGGTGATCAAGAATATATCAGCTTATGGGAGTTTTTAAGGATTGCTGGAGATAACTTGTGCATTGAATCTACAACATTGAAGGAGCAATTTACATCATCTTCAGATTATATCAGTGAACCACGGGGACGCGTTTCCCCCCAAAATGTGACCCGTTTCGGAAACGGGGACGTCCCGGGGACGGGGGGGACGGGTACTTGGCGTCCCCCGCCGTCCCGCCACCGCCACCAAAGCGCCGCCGGAGACGGGGAGACGTGGAGACGTCTCCAAGTCTCCTGGGGAGACGTCTAGGAGTTTCTCGGGAGACTGGGAAACGCCTAGCCGTCTCCCGTGTTGAGACGCGTCTATGGACGCATAAAACAAATTTTAACTTAAAATTTTAGTTTATTTTTATTTCCTTGTTGCCCTAAGTTGGCGTGGGCCCCACCCCTTCCTCTAAAACAACACAAAACAATGTTTTCATTAAGATTTGATCATTTCAATCACATTCAAAGACTGATTTTTTTTTGCAGCCAGCTGAAGAAGAAGAAAAACAGTGAAGAAGTCTGATTGAAGGGGTGAAAATAAAGATTGCAAGTGTGATAGGAGTGAGAAGGAGCAAGAAGAAGAGGAGGAAGAGGATTCTACTTCATTTTGGAGAGATTTTTCAAGCACAAGGTAGGGTTTTTGAAGTTTTTTTCAAATTTCTTGTTGTTTTTCAAGTTTTTGTTTTAAAATTTATTTTCTTAGTTTAAAGTTAAACTTGTTTTCTTTTTTTCTTATTCATCTCAAAGACTCAAATTCAGATTTGATGTTGAATCTTGAGAGCAAAATGATGAAGATGATTGAATCATTCATCATTTTGCCCTCAAGATTCAACATCAATTTTTTTATTTTAAAATTTTAATATTAAAGTTTAAACTTTAAAGTTAAACTGTTAAACTTAAAGTTAAAAGACTTAAAGTGTAAACAGCTTGCTTTTTTAATTTTTTTTCCTCAGATCCTTTCTATTTCTCAAATACTATTAGTTATTAGTTATTACTTATTTATATTGCTTATAGAGCTTGCTTTTTTTTCCTCATATCCTTTCTATTTCTCAAATCCTTTTTATTTTCTAATTTCTATTTGCAAACTGCAAAGTAAAATTTCAAATTTGTTAACTTATTTCAATTTTCATTGTTCAATGTTCATTGTTTCAATTTGTTAAAGTAGGCTGATTTTATTTTAATTTTGTGAATGCAGTGTCACTTTCACGATGAGCACCGAAGACATGAGTGGGGATGACATGGAAATTCACTCTCATAGTGAACATGATTCAGATTTTGAACCTGAGAATGAGGGGGATGACCATGGGGCTGATCCTGCAGCCCAATCTAGTTCCTTGGCGAGTGCAGCAGCTAGTACAGGTTGCCCTTCAGAAACCTTGGCAGAGTTTGCTAGGGGTCATTTTGATCCAAAGTCTCCTCTAAAACAGTTTGCTACAAGAATACAAAGCACATCAAGTTCAGGTGGGGGAACAAGGAAGTGGAAGTGCAACATTTGTCATATGGAATGGTTTGGTAGCATGACTCGAGTGAATGCACACTTTCTTTTTTGGACAGGAAAAGGTGTGGAGCCTTGTAAGTTTTTGAAGGAGGCTAAAAATATAAAGTATAGAATGGAGTTTAACAAGCTTTGGGGCATTCCAGAGGACACAAATATTTCAGTCCCTACTACTTTGACTGGTAGGGCAGCCCTTCAGCAAATCCAGCATGCATCAGTGCCACATACTTTTCAGACGGGAGGAATGATGTTTGGAACTTCATCCACTTCCACTTCTAGTGTCGCTAGGGGGACAGCCACAGGGAAACGCAAGTTGCAGACATCACAAAGTAACCCCATAGCTAATATGTTTAATGTGCAGTTGAGAGATGAGATAGATGAATCCATTGGCAAGTTCTTTTTTGCCAATGGAATTCCATTTCATGTTACACGGTCTCCTTATTATAGGGAGATGATGGCTATGGTGGCTAAGGGAGGAACATCATATGTGCCACCAGGTGAGACAAAAATGAGGACCTCGATCTTGGATAAGTGCTATTCCAAGATCGATATTTTGATGGAGAAGATGAAGGCATGTTGGGTGGCATCTGGGTGCAGTATAGTTATGGATGGGTGGACGGACATTCGCCATCGTCCACTCATCAACATCATGGTCACATGTGCAGAGGGCCCATACTTCCTTAGAGCAGTTGATTGTACAGGGCATCGCAAAGATGCTGATTTTCAGTTTCATCTCCTCAGGGAGGCTATTGAGGAGGTTGGGCCACAAAATGTGGTCCAAGTAATCACAGATGCAGCCCATGTGTGTAAAGCAGCAGGGAAACTCATTGAGGCAGCCTATAGACATATTTGGTGGACCCCATGTTGTGTGCATGCCATGAACAATGCACTCAAGGACATGGGGAAGATTGATTGGATTAGAGGAGTGGTCACTGATGCGAGAGATGTGCAGATGTTTATCTGCAACCACCACACTTCCCATGCACTCTTCAGGACCTTCGCGAAGAAGGAGTTCTTGAAACCGGTGGAGACCCGATATGCATCATATTTCATTCTCTTGGAGAGAATGATTGAGTTGCAAGAGGCATTGCAAGTCATGGTTATGACTAATGAGTGGAATAGGTGGGCCGAGGCCAAGACAGCACAGGGGAGAAGGGTGAAGGAGATAGTGAAGAGTGATGTGTTTTGGACTGATGCGAAATACATTGTCTCCATCATTTCTCCAGTATTCCAGGTTATCAGATATGGGGATGGGGATGCACCTAACCTTGGAGAGGTGTATGAGTGCATTGACTCTATGCTTGACCAGATGAGGGCTGCTGTGCAAGTGAAGGACCCCTCTCTAGCATTCTACAATGAGCACATCCGGCCAATCATTCAGCGCAGATGGGACAAGTTGAACACTCCTTTGCATATGGCTGCCTTTGCCTTGAATCCTAAGTGGTACATGGCTAGACCAGGTAGAGTGACACCGATTCAGGATGATGAGGTGAAGGCAGGTTTCTTTAGGTGCATAGAGAAGATGTATGATTCTACAGATGCCAGCACAATTCGCACTGAGTGGACCAGATTTGCCACTCTTAGAGGCTATTCAGATGCAGCAAAGGTGGATATAGTTTCTATGGCACAGGAGGACCCACTTTTGTGGTGGAATTGTCATGGTTCGAAATCTTTGACCACCACTCTAGCTATTCGTCTGCTATCCCAGGTTTCCAGTTCTTCAGCTGCTGAGAGGAACTGGTCTACATATAGCTTCATCCACTCTCTTAAGAGGAACAGACTTACCTCTAAGAGAGCAGAGAAGCTTGTGGCTGTACACAGTGCTTTGCGTATCATGGACCGCAAGACAATTGTGTACAAGGAGAGTCCAGCGGCACGATGGGATGTGGAGCCAGAGGAGCCTTCACAGATTGATGAGGATGATCCTACCACTTCAGATGCAGGGCTGGTTGGTGTGAGCTTGAGGGATCTTGACCATGTGGAGTCCAGCAGTTCCAGTGATGGGGAGTTTGGAGATGATTAGAGGCCTCCATTCACTACATTTTGAGTTTCGACATTTTGGCATTTTGTCTTTTCAGTTTTCATTTTGTAATGCTACTTATTGTAATGAACTAATGATGAATCATGTAATCAATTAATCATCTTTATAGACTTTGTCATATCATCAATGTTATTCATATTTGGGCCTTTGGCGATATAATAGAAATCTCCAATTTGACAATTCAAATATCTTCGTATTTAGATTTAGTATTTCAAATTTTGCCATGTTATAAATTTACTAATTTCCTATAGTTTCATTTGAAATGTAATTCTTATACTGCTATACTATTATACATCTTTTCAAAACTAGTTTTTCAAGTACTATAAGTATATGTATAACTATATCAGCGCCACCCCCCCGCCACCCCCCCGCCGCCATCCCCCCGCCGTCTCCCTGCCGTCCCCAAACTAAGGCCCTTTGTCCCCCCGTCTCCGAAACGCGTTTCCCCGTCCCCCCGTTTCCCCGTCCCCCAGGCCCGTGGAACACTGGATTATATTGAAGTCTGATATGTTACTTCAGACATTGTTATCAACATATAGGAGGCACGAGTTTGCATAGGGAATCTTCATCTTCAATCGGTTTGATATAGGCTTGGAGCGCTGCCTTAGGAGGGCTATCTCAATATTGTTTGGTATCGAATGAAGGAGCTGGAAGCTTGGTGTGATTCTATATCAGTTCTGGAATTTTATTTACAGTCAGCTCTTGGAGCCACGAATTTGCATGATTCATTATCCTTTGGCATTGATTCACTTATTGTATTGTTGCATATTATATTTGGAGGGGTTGAGATGATTTTATTTGCATTTGGAGGGAGTTACTGGCAGATTTCAATAAGTTTAGAGGTCTGAAGCATACACAGGGCCGGCCCACTCTAGAGGAGGCGATTTCTAGCAAGGAGCAACAAATAAAATCTGATAAATTCGTGAGGCATGGATAGAAGTTAATGAAGCTGGGCGCTGTAGTTTTGAAGACAAATCTGCACCAATCAAGGAGAATCAAACATTTATTCCAAGCAGATAGCAACTTCCAAGTTCTTTATCAGCCATTGTTGTTAGTTGGTACTCCATTAGTAGAATTATGATATTCTGTAGTTACAGTTGTAGGAGTCATTACAATCATTGTAATTAGAAGTCATTGCATTAGTAGGCTGTTGCAGATGGTTATTCAATAGATCAGATTTGGCAATGTTGACTATCATATTGTAATCAGATTTGAGGTTATCTTGTAATGCGAAGAGTCTTGGCCTTTGTGATCAGCATAGTATTTGGAAACACTTGAATAAAGAAGTCATGATTGCATACAACATGTTTTGCCAATGAAATAGTATTCATTTCCAGCTCTTTTAATGTTGCATACCAACTGTTTGACAAAATACCAGTTGGCTGTAGGTGCATAATTTCTACTCAGAAGTCATTGTTATGCATGGTAGATGATCTAAGAAAGTCATACATGCTATTAGATGTTAATTTATGCATAGTAGAGTTGTTTTTCAAGCATTGGAAACATTCAATAATCCATTTTCAAAGAACATATCAGTCTGATCCCATATACCAGTTGGCTATAGGTGCATAATTTCTACTCAGAAGTCATTGTTATGCATGGTAGATGATCTAAGAAAGTCATACATGCTCTTAGATGTTAATTTATGCATAGTAGAGTTGTTTTTCAAGCATTGGAAACATTCAATAATCCATTTTCAAAGAACATATCAGTTTGATCCCATAAACCAGCAAGCTGGAAGGTTACAAGTGATTTGTTTGACGATATTCCCTGAGCCCTCTATCAGCATTTTGAGGTCAGACTTGAGCAGGCTCATTACACCCAAATATATGCACCAAAGAGTGATGCAACGCAGCAATACAAAGAGACTAATTTTTTATGAAGTCTCAGCCAATAATAGTGTCGATCTGCCTTGAGAAGAACTCGCACTTGATATGAAGGACGAACTATATTATGAATGAACAAACAATGAAATGCCATCGATATATATACAGCATAAGAGAGGAGGACATTACTCTTCAACAACATAGGTCGGCCTCCTTGAGAAGACGCGATTACAATAACCAAGAGGTCGGCCTCTTTGAAGTTCGTGCCTCTTCATAACTTCAAATTTCTTTAATAAATGATTATCCTTTAATGTTGATGGCGTGCCTCTTCATCAAATCGATATCCATATAAATTAAATAGCCATGGGCTATTATTTAATTTATCCAATCGAATGCAAGGAGATCCGCTGGAAGGATAAGACCGACGCTGCTCCTGAACATCAACACTCCCTCTTAGCTAGGGAGGATTCTTCCAACTGCACAAGACATATCTCCTCATCGTGATGTCTACCACAATGGCTACAACCAGATGTGGAAAAGAGAGATGTCACCTCATCGTGATATCAGATATGACCTCAACATGATATCAACCATAATGGCTACAACCATGTATGGTATGTACAAGTGTTCATCACTTGCGTGATGTTGTCACCTCAACATGACTTTCACCATGGCTCTCCCAGAGGGTGAAACACAAGTACAAGAAAATCATCACGGACTCTCTCACGTGATGCTGTCATGGAGTCACACACATGACATCCACCATGGCTCTCCCAGAGGGTGGAATCAAGGGATTTCACCTTGAACTTCTCTTACAGAGAAGAACTCATTAATCAAGGGATTTCACCTCGAACTTCTCTCACAGAGAAGAACTCGTTATCAAGGGATTTCACTTCGAACTTCTCTCATAGAGAAGAACTCGTTATAGAGGATCACTGATACTGAGACTCTTTCTCAGTTAAGGTTGGATTCTCCACCATACCAAGCTTATCTCAAAAGTACACAAACTTTATTCTGGAGAGAGGCTTGGTGAGAATGTCTGCCATCTGCTCATCAGTGCTGATATACTTCAATTGTATAGGTTTCCTCAATACCATATCTCTTATATAGTGGTATTTGATCTCAACATGCTTGGTTCTGTCATGAAACACAGGATTGACAGAAACCTTCACACAGCTCTGGTTATCACAATGGATGATAGTAGGCTCCATTGACTATCCAAACAATCCTGCAAGGAGCTTACGAAGCCACACTACTTCCCGAGCTGCCATACAAGCTGCAATATACTCTGCCTCTGCTGTACTCAATGCTACAGATGACTGTTTCCTATTGCACCAGGAAATCATAGCATATCCCAAACTGAAGCAACACCCAGAGGTACTCTTCCAATCAGAGACACATCCTGCCCAATCAGAATCAGTATAACCATGCAACTTCAAATCCACATCTAAAGAATATCTCAACCCATATCCAACTATGCCACGCAAGTATCTCAAGATATGTTTAGCTGCAACAAGATGTATATGTCTTGGTTCACACATGAACTAACTAAGTGCACTCACAGCATAACAGATATCTGGTCTGGTGTTAACTAGATACATCAAGGACCCAATCAGTTGTCTGTACATTGTAGGATCCACCAAGTCTGAACTAGCTGCAGCCTCCTTCAATTTATGTAGGTTGGTCTCCATAGGTGTAGACATGGATTTGCAATCCATCATACCAAACCTCTTAAGTATATCAACGGTGTACTTCCCTTGACTTAGAATCATTTCATCTGGTTTCTGCCAAACTTCTAAGCCAAGGAAGTAATGCATAAGCCCAAGGTCTTTCATCTCAAACTCAGAGGCCAACTCTTTCCTACATTTGATGATTAAGTGCTCTTCTCCAGTAAGAATCAAGTCATCAGCATATTGCTAGAGGCACAAGGCTTTCTTGAAAGAACTTACACGTTGCAGCTGAGTTTTCTCTGGTTTCGCAAATCAACTAAACTACAACTTATATCTATCCAATCTCCTCAGGAAAACAGAGCAAGAGGAAACGGAGCAAGGTTATGACTATCAGACGATAAACACATTCAGATTCTCTACTTGAAGGCAAGGTGGCGCAACTATCATCTCAATCTGAACAAGTTTATTAAGCACAAAACAGATTTGAGAATTTGCTATGATAATCTTATGAAACCCTATGTGGCATAACACTCAATCGTAATGACAAAAGATTCACAAAACAGATTTTCCTAATCTAAGAGAAGATTCACCATGAAAACTTTATGAAACCCTGTGTGGCATAACACTCGATCAGCATAGTAAACACTTCACAAAACGGTTTTATCATGACAATCTTACGAAACCCTGTGTGGCATAACGTTCGATCATAACAATAAAAGATTCACAAGACAGATTTCTCTAAACTATGGAAGAATCCAGCATTACAATCTTTCGAAACCCTATGTGGCATAACAATCAATTGCAATAATGAAGACACATGAACAAATACCATAAAGAGCAATATTGAGGGCAAGGTAGGCGCAGCATATATTTCTCTCTCAAGCAAAAGTTATTTACAAATGAGCAAAAGCTCTTATTTATATACATCAAGGTGTAGGTAACCCTAAAATCACCTTGAGTTCACTACAGTTCTTGCAATGCATGCAAGTTATGCGCCCTAACCCTAATAAGTAAACTATACAGTTAACTGGGCAACTACCCTCAGTTTAACTGGTACAAATAACCTAATTGGACAATGTGCAAACATGCACGTCCTTATTTAAAGCAAAGTTAACTGGCCACTACCTTCAGTTAACTGGAAACCCTAACCCTAACTCCTGTGTTGATAATTTCAGGATGAGATAAGCATGTGTTAAGTCAGCAAGTGAACTAAGACTGGAAGTCAAGTTAACTGCTCGGACTCAACCCTAGAAATTAACTGCACGTTCTAACTGACAGATCACTCCATGTCAACTCGGTCTAACACTTCGACCAAGAACTCATCGATCTCTCCGTCATCTGGCACTTTGATGCTGCTAAAAATAACAGTCTGTTTCTTTAGTTCTCTGCCACTTTCAGTAATTGTGTGCACACCATCTTTGCATTCTTCAGTCGCCTTTCTCAAACTGGCTGCAATTACTGAAACATTCTCTAATTTTGGCGCCCTAGGTTCACCTTCAAGGCTGTCACAAATCAGCTTCTCGAATTCTGCTTGAACTTTTTCCAACTCCACATACGTGCCATCTTCGAGAAGATAATGACACGGAATCTGAACAACGAAGCCACTGACAAGTGCAAGTACTCCAACTACGTCATCCTTCAGTGAAAACAATTTGGAAGAAATCTTCTCACATATTTCTGTTCTGAGAAGGTGCTGCTCTCTCCAAGTGAAGACTTTCTCTTGATCTTCGATCATCTCCAAAGCATCGCATGCAACTGATAACTGAGATACCAGAACACGATCCTTTGCCAAACTCTCTGCAACTGCAATATCCAGCAACTGAATACCCTGACGGAGTCTGTGTGCCTCACTCCTCAACTGATACAAATCTGCAAGAAGAGTTTTACCAGCAGCAACTAAACTGTCAATCCAATCATCCAAAAGTCTGCCATGGCTGACTAACTGATCCAATTTTTGTTTCTCTGCAGGTGTGTGTTGAGGAAGAACAGGTGCTCTATTTGGATTCCCATGAACAAGATCAGAAATGTATTGACGAAGTTGACTAATTTCAGTTTTGAGTAAAGCCTTATCTTCTCCATCCTTCGTGATACGCTCTTCAAGATTATTGGTAACAATCTTAAGAAGAGCTACATCTGTCTCTCGTGTAGTCCTGCCAAGATTTGCCTTAGTGAATGTAAAGTCACCCACTTCGACCTCATCCAAGCTTTTACCCTCTGGAGGCACTGCAACTTCTATCACAATCTCTGATTCAGGGGTCTTTTCGATGTGCACTTGTTTCTTAATCTTCTTGTTTGATCTCTTCTGATAAGGCTCACCAAACTCTGACAAATCAAGATTGTATGACGGTTCACGCCTTTGTCTTCCCAAAGACTTTTCGAGCCAACAAGACTGAACAATATTTTCAATTCGCGGAGAGACTGTCCCTGATGTATCAACCTGTGGTGTTTCAGTTGTCTCCGATCCTGCTTGAATTTGTGGCTCAGGCTCAGAATCTATATCAATAGGCGGAACGTGAGGTGAACTAGGAAGTGAAACGTGAGGCTCAGTTTGAATTAATGTCTCTACTGGAATCTCAGGAACACTCTCAATCTGTTTCTGCTTCCTTTTACCAGTAGCTCTCTTCCCTGTGTTTCCACTGAGTCTAACTCCTTCCGGAGGTATGATAATAGCTTTAACTCTGGGTTTTGCTCTAGAAGTAGAAGGCAATGACGAGAAATCCTTTGGCGGCTCTGCTACAGGAACTGACTTCCGTGTCCGTTTACTCTCCAAGAATAACTTACTAATCTTGATAACTGATCTGGAAACCTCTTCAATAGAAGTATTCTCTTTAGCATACCAATCAGGTGAGCGAAGTGGCTGCCTAGCAACTTGATCTTTAACATAAGAATTGAGAAGAACTTCTCCATCATCATCCGACAAACCATCAACATCTTCTGACAAGTAATCAGAGAGCTGTCCAACAGTGAGTCTACAATAGTGACGACGACGAACTTCGAATTCATCTTCACAATTTGCCCAAAATCTTCAAGTGCTGGCGTATGTGCAATCCCTCGCTCTAACCGATTTGCATAATGTCCGAGAGGATCATAGGAACGTCTCTCAGTATAAGGCTTGAATTTGAACCTTTCTATCTCAGTAGACATACGCCTGGCATCTGTTGCTGCATCACATGTGAAAATTCCCAATGAGAATGGAAAATTTGCCGCAGCCTTATGACGACTACGAAGAAAGAAGTGAACGTGCTGCATTTGCCTGAGAAACTCCATAAAGACAATCTTGTCTGACGGATATCTTGGCAACATCAGAGGCTCTCCAACATAACCATAAACTCGGAGGTATGTGAAAGTGGAAACTGTATGAACCAATCTGCCCAAGTCTCCAACGCTGATTTGGCCTCGGCTGAAATACGAATGTGCATCTCATCATCAAGATCCCTCACGATTCTCATGGCAAAGTGATCATTCACCACTTGGAAGTCCTGCTCAGACTGAGAAAACTCTAGCTGTGGATAATACTCATGAATATGCTGAACACCGAGAGTACCATTGGTTTTAAGAAGTCTGAAACTACCTTGAAATGCCACCAAGTAGACCAAATAGGATATCATATGAAACTCGTGATGCTTGAGAAAGTTAGAAATCTGCTGATGTAAGCAATCACTAATTAACATAGCCCAGTCAAAACGCTCTGTGCCATCAAGGATTCTGGTAATCAGGTAGAACATCCATGGACGGAAAGTATTAGCATCTGACTGGCCGGTAACTCGATTGAGTAAGGTGATCAAAACAGCAACTTCTCCTTTAAATTCACCACGACCAACCTTCTTAGGCAAGTTAGTTTTCTGAATTGTCAACCATTTCTGAGCAACCTTTCTCTGTGAACGTTGATGATCAGCATCCCATATCTTCTCACAAGCTTCAAGATCAACAGTAAAGTTATCTGAGCGAGGAGAAATAGCAAAACATCTTTCTATGTCCTTCGGCTTGAGACTGCAAACCACTCTTCCATCAACCGATCTGATCTGTCGTGAAGACGAGTCATAATGCTTAATGCAAGCAAGTACGAACTCAAGATCGAAGATAGAAACAGGAATGGATGCCGCTGCCAGCAACCCGGAACGCTCAAGATTCCTCATCGAATTGCTGCTAACACCTTCTAAACTGCTCAGATTGACCACTGGATAAACATGATTTAGGTCCGTATCTGAAGTCTTGGTGAAATTATGTGTAAGGACTGATTTCACCTTGTAATCAATGAGATTGAACTGCATTTTGAAAATGGTGACTTTTGACTGTAAAGTCGAATATGCTTGAAGAACTTTCTGAAAAACTCTGAACAAGGCTAAAAATAGCTTCTGACAGGAGAAATTTTCGAAGAAATTCTGGAACATGGGTTTTGTGCACAACTGAATTCTGAACAAACCCAGATAGCTGGATTTTGGAAAAAATGTGATTTAAGCCCACATGCAAAGAGATTCTCGGAAAAAGGCTCAGAGCTTCAGAATGAAGGCTACGGGGCGATTTTCTCGAAAAAATCTAAGAAGTGGGTCTTGTTGCAAACGCTGAAATATGAGAACCCAGATGAACAGATTCTGAAAATGTGTTGAATTACTCTGGCATGCGAAGAAAGTACCTAAGGTGAGAAATAGAAGAAATAAGACAGAAGATAGAAAGTTTTGCTTGTCTGCTTCTGAAAAATCTGCAAATCTCTTCTTCGAATCTTTATAAAACCTGCATGCAAAGTGGAAATGAAGTCTAGAATTGACTTCCTCTGAAGAATCTGAGCTCGTAGCTTCGAAGAACACTGAAAACACACCTGAATCTCTTAAGCTGGTTTTGCATAAGAAAATTGTTATTTCAAGCAAAAAACAAGCTAAATAAGTGGATGTGCTTTAGGGTTTGCCTTTCAAGTCTTCAGTTTAACTCAACCATGCGACTTTAGCTTCAGTTAGCATCCTTATCAAGTCGCCATCCTTCACATTTGCTTTGGATTCATCAATTTGACCTAAAGCAACCCTTTTGAAACTTCAGTTAACAATTTTGATTGAAATAAAGAATTCGCCATCTTCAACCTTGCTTTATCTTCACAACTTGACCTAAGGCGTGCCTTTTGCAAACTTCAGTTACAATTAGATGGGAAAGAGATTCGCCATCTTCATGCAATAATATGCTAAAATAGCGACCCTTTTGGAAGTCAGTTAGCCATCAAGAATGCGCCAACTTCATGCTTTATCAATTAAATCTAAAAATAGCAACCCTTTTCATGTGTGAAGTTATCAACTTCAAATTCGCCAATAAAGAAATGCATGCATTATTTCATATGGCGCTTGGCTTCTCATTAAACTGGACCTCAGTTAACTCGACATCAAACTAAAGATACTCATGGCTACAAAAGATGTGGAAGATGAATATCACGAACTTCAGATCTCAACTAGTCAGAACAGTAAGGCGTCATTCTACAACTTGAAAATATCAATTTGAGTTCTTACTTTTTGCTTGATGCCAAATTTCATGAAAATTAGCTAAAACCTCTGTCGGGACCTCTGTTCATCCTCACACCCCCTCTCACCTTCTCAGATTGGTCACTGGCATGGCATCGCCTGGCTTCCTAAAGGTGGAAAATGATATTTACTCACGTTCATAACAGACAAGACTCATTAAAAATCCAAAGCACCTTTCAAAAGCTCGCTTTTTCCCTGACTTAGTCAAATTTTGACACCTGATTTCGAACTCAAAAAAAAACTCCTACATACGGTTATCAACTTCGGGACTTTCGCTAACCAGGCCTTCTGCGAAGCTAAGCTCGTTCTGCACGACGGCCGCAAAGGCACATTTCCCCAGAAAACATCATGTGAGGGGTGAAAAACAAGAGCGCCCCTTTCAAAAGTTGCTCTTTTCATTCCAGACTTAGCCATTTCTGGAAACGACAAAAATAATATAAAAACTTTAAAACTTCCTCTGCAAGCTGACGAGACATCTTCTGATCTGACGGAGACAGGCAACGGAAAGCTGAATGTAACACGGACACACTAGGCATCTGAAATCATCAGAAAGAAAGCATTAAAGGCCTGAAAAGCTTGGGCGCCTTTCTCAAAATGTGCTCTTTTGCTCTTTCTTCTGATATTTTGACTAAGATTTGACCCAACATTTGACCTCTGGTTCAGACGCTTCAGCAACTCAGATTCACCCTCTGACGGATGCGTCGCGAAGCTCGAACAAATGTGAGATAAACATCTTGGGTGGCATTCAGCCAAAAACCTACATCTGGCACCTCAAAAAGATGGGCGCCTTTCTGAAAAGCTGCGCTTTTCTCCAGTGTTAGCCAATTCTTGCTTTCGCCTCGATTTGCACTGTATCTTCCGTAACTCGAACAAAACAGGTCGGTTTGACAAACTTGATAGCTCACTGCGAAGCTGACGTGATGCCGGACAAATGTCTGCTGGAGGTGACAAACCCTAAAAACAGGATCTGAACCCCTAAAAGATAGGGCGCCTATTACAATATGTGCTCCCTTCTCCAGAGATAGAAAATTTTGATGTTTTTCGTTCAGATTTTCATTTTCCTTAAATCTCTTCGGTAACAGACTGACATGACACTGACACCAACTCCATATTTGAAAACCCCAAAAACGACCATTTGACGACACTTTAACAAGATTAAGACTCAATTAAGCAAAATGCCTTAGTGAAGCAAAAATTTTGGTTTTGGGTACAACACATATAAAACCAAAATCAATGCTTCACCATCAATTACCTTAAAGTATAGATTAGAGTCAGCATCATTCTTCAAGAAGCCTAAACTTGATAGGTAACGATCAATTCTTTCGTACCATGCGTGAGGAGCCTGCTTAAGACCATACAAGGCCTTCTTCAGCCTGCAAACATGAGACTCCTTCCCATGTACCTCAAACCCATCAGGTTGCTCGATATAACTTCTTCCTCAATCACACCATTTAGAAAAGTTGTCTTCACATCCATTTGATGAATCTTCCATCCTCTAGATGTAGCAATGGCAATGATGGTTCTGACAGAAGTATAGCAAGCAACAGGAGCAAATGTTTCTTCATAATCAACTCCCTCTTTCTGTGAGAACCCACGAGCCATGAATCTTGCCTTGTACTTCTCAATGCTCCCATCAACTGCATGCTTGATCTTGAAGAGCCATTTCGAAAATACCACAAATTTGCCTTCGGGTCTAGGAACAATGTCCCAAACATCATTCTTGAGAATTGATTGGTACTCCTCTGACATAGCATCTTTCCAAACCTATTGACTGGAAGCTTCTTCCACACTAGAAGGCTCAGACTCAATAATCTAACTCATCAAGGCAACATAACTGGAGAATTTATGTGGCCTTTTACTTTCTATGAATGTACCTCTATGAGTTGCAAACCTTTCAGCCTCTTGCATAGTTTGCCTGGCCCATAGAGGTCTTTTTCTCCCAATTACAATGTTAGTAGGTCCATCAGTAGGTTCCAAGGGTTCAACAGGATCAATGTCTTCCTTCGGTTCTAAAGTCTCCCTCTGAATCTCAGGAGTATGGTCAACTTCCATATCCTGAAGAGACTCATCATTGTCAATCCCTACATGGGTTCCCTTGGATCTTCTGAATGCAACATCTTCCTCGAATGTGACATCCCTATTGATCTCAATCAACTTCTGCCCCGGAATGTATATCCTATAGGCTTTTGATGTCTCACTGTAGCCCACGAATATTCCCTTCTTGCCAGAAAGCTCCAACTTTATTCTCTTTTCCTTTGGAACATGAACATAGACAGGACATCCAAAGATCCTTAAATGACTAACCTCTGGCTTCTTTCCTGTAAAGGCTTCTTCCAGAGTCATATTCTCCAAGACCTTGTGAGGACTTCTATTCTGAACATATACTACAATCCTATAAGCTTCTTCCCATAAGAAGGTTTGCAGATCCTAGTCATGGATCATGGCTTTTGCTACTTCCACGATCGTCTTGTTCTTTCTCTCTGCAACAACATTCTATTGAGGATTATAGGGGACACAAAACTCCCTCTTAATCCCAGCATCAACACAGAAATTCCGAAAGCTGCCAGAGGTGTATTCTCCTCCATTATCAGATCTGAGGATCTTGATTCTTTTATCGGAAAGATTCTCAACCAAAGCTTTGAACTCCTTGAACCTTTCTAACACTTCCGCAAACTCTTTAGTTTTCAAAAAATAAATCCAAGTCTTTCTAGAGTGGTCATCAATAAAAAGAACATAATACAAGAAACCACTCGAAGAAGGAACAGACATAGGTCCACATAAATCAGAATAAATAAGGTCTAAAATACACTTAGATCTATTTTCTCTACTATGGAATGGAGCTTTTGAATTCTTACCCATAGCACATCCTTTGCAAGTTCCTTCATGCTCCTGATTGAACTTAGGAAGTCTCGTGACCATCTTCTCCATGATAGGTAAGGCTCGAAAGTGCAGGTGATCCAATCTTCAATGCCAAAGATCACATAAGCTTGAAGAATCATGAACTAACGCCTGAAATGGACGTGTACATAGCCTATAGAGGCTTTCATGTCTAACACCAATTACTTGAGCATCCTTGAAGCTGGAATTCTTCATCCACACAAGTACTTTGCCTTTGGAGAAGGCAACTTGATATCCTTTATCTTCTAGAGCAGAAATTGAAATGAGATTGTGCTTGATTCCTGGAACATAAAGAACATCGCTCAACTGAAGTGTAATGTCGGATTCCAAATGAATAGTAGAGGTCCCAATCCCTTTCACAGAGTAGCTAGCATCATCTCCGATAATGACTTGTTCGGAAGAATCTCTCTCCACCAAGCTTGATAAGTGCTCCTTAAATCCAGTGATGTGTCGAGAAGCACCACTGTCGATCAGCCAAGTGTTGGTGTCTGTAGGTATATTGCTTGATAATGTTGAATAGAACAAATATTCACATGAATCCTTCTACGGAGAAGCATCATCAACATCTGCAATGGTGGCTTGTTGCTTAGGTCTAGATGGGCAATGCTTAGCAAAGTGGCCAAACTTATCACACCTAAAGCATTGGATCTTGGACATGTCTCTCTTCTTCTTGAAAGTGGGTGCACCATCATTTCCCTTATCTCGATTCCTCTTGAAGAATCCTTTCTTTCCATCTTTTCCTTTCTTCTTCGAAGCTTGGGAGGCGAGAACATGAATATCTTCATTGTTTGAACTTTGACCAACACCTCTAGCCACCAACCTTGATTCTTCTTGAATGCAGTCTGCCCTTAGACGATCAAACTTAGGCATTTTTGATCTTGCACTGATTCCTTGAATGTAGGATTCCCAAGACAAAGGAAGACCATTGAGAGCAAGCATGGTCAAGTCTTTGTCGTCAACCACATGGCCAATTGTCGAGAGCTGATCTCTCAAATCTGAAATCCTCATGAAGTAGGCAATCACTAATTCTCCATTCGCCATTTTCACATGGTGTAGTTGTTGCTTCAATGCAAGAGCCCGGCTGGTATTGTTGATTTTGTACATTTCTTCCAATGTTTTAAACATGTCTCTTGCCGTCTTCAACTTAGAGACAATAGGAACAATAGGAACAATATGATCCTTAACGGAATCAACCAACATTTTCATTGCCTTGATATCTTTCTTCTTCCACTGCAACTTCTCTTCTTCCTCCTCAGGTTCAGGAACATTGGACTCCACAAACTCACCCAAGTCATTCTCTTGCAAGGTAAGCATGATCCTGAATCTCCATGATGTGAAGTTGGATGCTCCTTCGAGTCTATCCTCAATTTTAAGCCCATTCACCATCTTGAATAAAGTATAGATAGACAAAGAAATATAAATAAGAGAATAGAGTATCATTGTAAGGACAAATCTGATCACGATCTCTTCAAACCCGCTCTGATACCATGTTAGTTTTTAATGATCAGATTTAAGTGCACAGAAATTAATTCAAATTCAACACAAGAACACAGCAGATACCTTGGGAAAACCCTCCTCTTGAGGGAGAAAAACCCAGCCAATAATATCACTTATATTATTGAATCAATACAACAATGATCTCCTTACAAGAGGCCGATATGCAGGCCCAAATATATGCACCAAAGAGTGATGCAACACAGCAATACAAAGAGACTAATTTCTGATGAAGTCTCAGCCAATAATAGTGTCGATCTGCCTTGAGAAGAACTCGCACTTGATATGAAGGACAAACTATATTATGAATGAATAAACAATGAAATGCCATCGATATATATACAGCATAAGAGAGGAGGACGTGACTCTTCAACAACATAGGTTGGTCTCCTTGAGAAGACGTGATTACAATAACCAAGAGGTCGGCCTCTTTGAAGTTCACGCCTCTTCATAACTTCAAATTTCTTTAATAAATGATTATCCTTTAATGTTGATGACATGCCTCTTCATCAAATCGATATCCATATAAATTAAATAGCCATGGGCTATTATTTAATTTATCCAATCGAATGCAAGGAGATCCGCTGGAAGGATAAGACCGTCGCTGCTCCTGAACATCAACAGATTTTGTGTTGAATCTGTCCATTTGCAGAATAATGTGTAGGAAGAACGATAACAGATTTGGATTTTCTTTTTCTTTCTCTAACCCTTTTTTGTCCCCCCCTTTTTTTTCTCCTTTTTTTGATCATGGTGGTAGATTAGGATCTTAATGATAAATTTCAAATCATAAAAGGCAATGCATTACATACATAAAATTGAGTTTTATGCATGGGACTATTCATCTTCCACTCATATTTAAGATTTTGAATGAATTGAAAGCTCACACTAACTAATAGTGTATATTTTCATTGAGTTTATTTTCATATTGATTATTCTAATATTTATGTAGCCATTGTGAACAAACCAACCAAAGTTCATTTCCAACTGAGGGGTTCTAGGAAGCCTTTTGTATTTATTGTATTATTTTATGGATATTTGATAAAGACTCTTGAGGCTAGCCACCTTTCAAGTAGGGGAACAACCTTTGTTATTCCACCCTATTGGTTTCCTTATTTGTAAGTAGGTCGGTGTGTCAAAACCCACATCAACAAAAACGGCACTAGGAGAGTTGTAATTGGAGTATTAGGATAATTCATGTCATGATTTTAAATTTTTAAATTGCCTTCTTTATTGTTAGAATTAATAATCTTCAAAAATCAAAGAACTATAAATTCAAAAAAATAAATGATTATCATTTTGAGCTTTAAAGAATGTTTGTTTTGAATAACCTTAAAAGATTACTTTTGTGAAAAAGAAAAAGGGGAATTTTGTCATAATGACAAAACTTGTGCATCAATATTATCTGTAAACATCCAAAATTTATTACCTACATTTTCCCCTAATTTTGGGCAGAGTATTTAATGATAAAATGTCAAATAGATAATGAAGGAAATGCTTGCACATTATTTATTAAGTCTTTTTGTGATTTAACACACCAATGGTTTGTAAATTTACCACAGAATTCTATAAACTCATGGGGAGTTTTAGAAAATAAATTTTTGAAACTATTTGGTCAAATTATTGATCCAAAGCAAGCTTTCTTGCAGTTTGCAACAATGTGGAGACTAAAAGAACCTATAGACCAATACAATCAAAGATTTTATCAAACTTTGGGAAGAATTGAAGTTAAATATAGGTTGAATCAAATTGAGGTATTAAAGCACTACTTATGGGGTCTCAATTCATCATTTGCTACATAATAGAAGTTACACCAAGAATAACCATGGTAGAAAATGCCTTTCAGAGAACTATAACTTTGGCTCAATTGAGATACGACCATATTCAAGGAATGCAAAATCAACATGGTGCTCCAAGTGACACATCAATCATGTATGGAATTCTATCCAATCAAAATCCTTTAGAAATAGATCCTACAACACAATTCAACTAGATGATAAATCAACAAGCCGCAAAACTTTTCAATCAATTGAATCAATATGTGAGATCACAAATGATATCCAATTTCAACAATTTTGTTGGTCATAACAATCAAAATTGTCAAAATAATTTTAGTAATCAAGATGATTAGAGTAACTCTATGTTTTCTCAAAGTCAAAATCAATGGATATCACCAATAGTTAATCCACCAAATACTTATTCTTTTCCTTTCCCCCTTAAATATGAGTATTATCCAAAATAAAAATATTATCCCAATCATACCTATAGTGTTGAAAATTGTCACCCTTGACAATTTCACAATAGGTTTAGCTCCCCCCTATGTGCTTGGACCTAATTATGCATTTAATTGCAAGTTTTATAAACATTTTCGGAAAATCAAACAAGGGAAACAAAAATAAGCATTCAATATTTGCCCCCAACACTTTGGGCGCCAAAAAGAATGGGTCTGGTCTAGGGCACCCTACACCTAGACCACCTCTTTTTGGCTCCAATTTGAATATATCGGTGTCGGTATTTTATTATTTGAATTTCCAATTTCAATTGTCAATTATTGGCATTCGATTTTCAAGAAATTAGAAGAATTGCATATAAATACATAGTATTTTCAAAATTTGAAATCATAAGAAAAAACTATTGAGCAATTATACTTCAAAAATCATTCAAGAGCAAGAGCAGAATTATCAACATTATTGCAGCATTATTTTCAATCAATCATTCACCGTGTTTTTATGTAAGTTTATTCATGTTTTGTGTTCATTTATTTGGTGACTAGGAACACTTGCAGGACTTCAATCAAGCTATCAAATTCTCCTTGAAGGTGATGAGTACATTGCTTCAGTCCATCAAGGAATGTAGATCTGAGTGGTGAGTTGCATCATTAGTCAATTCATTACTTGTTTGTTATTAGCTTCTACCCTATCAAGGGTAAGCTCTCTTTCCATATCACCATTAGTCGTTGTGGAGGTAGAAATACCAAAACGGGGTTTGACTTAGGCACGACCCTATACAGCACAACCCTTCCCCCTCTTTCATGTGTGCAAGTTTTCAGATCTGAAGCAAAGTGGAGGAAGATTAAGGACTAATTGCTCATTCATGCATTCAAGACCTACAAGTTGTCAAGCCACAGAAACTGGATTTTCTCATCAACAGACGAAGTTCCAACAATGAGCCCAGAAGGACTGAAGCTACAGACCAGGGACCTCAGGCCTGTGTTTTCAGATCCCAGAAAATAGGAGGACAGTCTAGGGCATACTGCGCCCCAGACCAGCTAATTTTGCACCAGATTTCAACCCCAGGTTCCTCTATGTCTGCCTTCTACCTTTCTGGATTATGTTTTTGACTTTCTGCATTCAATCTATCAAAAATTATAACAGACTGCTGCATTTTCATAGTTTACATTGTTAGATCATTGCATCCTCAAAAATCAGTCAATTAACAATCATCCAAATCACACCATCACAACACAAAAACAATGGATTAAAACCCTGACCCACCATTTTGGCTCTTCCATTAAGGTTTGTAGCCAAGTGGGTATTTGTGATCACTTTTAATCCACCAAACAATTGAGAAGAGTGTGGTTTATCCCTAGATCCCTTTTCCCAACCAAACAATACCAAAGGGAAGAGAAAAGATAAATTCACCATGTTATAATGGTGATTCTAACGATGAAGATTCTAAAACCTTCACTATGCAAAATTTAGTTCACAAGGTGGAAATCAAAGTTGATAAGGTGAAACAACAGTAGTTGGTATAAGTATTCCATAGTCAATGTTGATAGAGTTGCTTTTTGGAAGAAAAGTCAATCAAAATAAACATACACAGCAAATCCAAAAAGCAACTCTAAGAAACAATAGATTTACCAATATCAAAAAAGGAACAAGAGGGAGTACAAAGTGAAGATATTAACGAAACATCAAACATGGTGGATGAAGAGACACCAACTAATGAGCATGAAAAAGTAAATCATCTACAAAATAATTGTGCATTTGAGCTAAATATGCCTAGTTTCAAGTTGGATATCCCAAGGTCCATTGAAAAGATAAACAAGGTATGAAAACTTTGGGATTTCCAAAAACATTTGACCAGATGAGCTTGTTGGATAAATGTTGCTTATGCAATACAAAAGATCATGGTGAAGTTACATGTTCACGAGTCATTAGCACACTAGACAAGTCCCTTAAGGAAACGATGGATGCTAAAATCAAACAAGAAGAAGAGTCAAGGGAACTGAGATTGGAAAACCAAGAATAGGGACATGATAACAATCTACCAAATAAGGAATTTCATGAAAACATTCTAGATAACAACATAGAAGATGATTATGAGTGTCAAGATTCCTTACATTTGATAGAAAACCAAACAGAATTTGATTTTGAAGAGTTTACAACTAATCAAGAAGATGCATCAAATAATGATTATAATGAATAATGTGTGATCAATGATTTTAAAGCTTATGATGACATTATTAATCATGATGTTGGAAATTTGGAGAAAGTTAATAAAGAGATTGCTTATGATAGAGACAATAATATGATATATTAATTAAGGATCTAAGCATAAGCATAATTCTAAATGGAGAATTATATTCTCTTTGTGATCATGAAAGAGAAAATAGCGAGATTAAAAATTTGTTGGTACCTATACCACAACCTTATGTGAAGCCAAGTGAAACTATTGAAAACAGCTCCATTTATGTAGACACGATGGCAAAACTAAAAGAAGAAGATTCATTATAGTTACAAATGCAAAAAGTTGATGTGCTTTGTCTTAAAGCTGATATCATAATTATTTAGTCAAATGATCTTAATCGAAAATTTGAACAAGAAATCTATAACAAATTTTGGAAAGAAGACCCACTAACCCAACATTAGTAGGCTTTAAGATTTTTGACAATCTGACAATCTGATTCATAAGTTTGTAGAACTTATGAAACATTTGATCCTTCCAAGAAAATTTTAATGTTTGAGATAGTAATGATTTTGACAAATCAAACATTGCTTATGAGATAAGTACGCTAGGGAAAATCTAAATGATTCAATTGAGAAAACTAAAGTTGATGATCATTTTCACAATGGTTTTGAAAAGAAAGAAACGTATGTACCTTCTATAAGCCATCAAGTTGTTTTAAACAAAGAAGTTAATGTTAAAAAATATTTTATGGAATCTGCTTTGAATGATACACTATTGACTAAATCTATTTTTCAGATGTGCATGTACTAGATGAATCTGCCAACAAGGAGCAAGGAACGCTAATCGAGGAACATAATGCATGCAACAACAGGCTTATCCATTGTTCGCAGACTCAGCGAGTAGTGAGTACTCATGGTTTCAAAACCCAGGTAAGTGACTAGCGGGTTAACTCACGGGTAAAAACTCGCCAAAAACTTGCAGGAACTTGCTAGAAACTCGCAAAAACTTTCTGGAAAGTTGATTTTTGGCTTTCTAAGCATTGTTTTTTGTCTTTTAAAAACTTACGAAAATGGTGTGTGTCATGAAGGTTTGTATGATTTTAAAGGCTTCATTTGGGCTTGGTGGCAGGGGCTCTACCCCTCGACCCCACCATGTATCATGATAGGGAGCACACCTGAGGTGTTGCCCCTCGACCCTGTTGGGGGCGTTGCCCCCAAACCACTGTGAGGGGCGCTGCCCCTCAACCCCACTAGGGGCGCTGCCCTTAGACTCCCATGAAGGGCACTACCCCTCAACCCCATTGGGGTTGTTGCCCCCAAACCCCCACCAAACACATTTGATTCATTTTGTAGCTATATTTTGTGTAAAATTTATCTTTTTTTCAAAAATTTAAGTGTTTTTTAAGGTGCCAAGTTTTTTCGAGTGCTCTCCAAGTCCAAGTTTGCGAACTATGGGCTTATCTTCCTGACAAATGGCACCATGAAACAAGATCTTCCTAAACCATCTCTTACATGTCATTCATCGTGTTAAGTTTTAAAATTCTAATCAATCTAATGTCATTATATTTTGCGTAAAATTTATCTTTTTTTCAAAAATTTAAGTGTTTTTTAAGGTGCCAAGTTTTGTCGAGTGCTCTCCAAGTCGAAGTTTGCGAACTATGGGCTTATCTGCCTGACAAATGGCACCATGAAACAAGATTTTCCTAAACCATCTCTTACTTGTCATTCATCGTGTTAAGTTTTAATGACGAAAATTCTAATCAATCTAATGTCATTAAAATAAACCAAGAAAATTTATTAGAGAGAGATAATTTTCATATAGGTCTTATGAATGATCAAGAGGTTGAAACAAATAGAGATATCAACACCTCTTATTTTTTGAATTATGAAGATTTAAAGTTTAGAACGTGTCAATGGATAGAGCATGAGGGAGAAAAACTTCCTTGGCTCTTAATTCTCTCTCAAACTAATCAAGAGAATTAAATTACTAGACTTGATCTTTCTTTCTTTGAATATAGAGACAAAGTCCTAGTCTTTAGTATTATTACCACTAAAATTTTAACATCAATGATATTGAAAACAAAAACAATGGATCCTACCCCATTATGATTCCTAAACCATCAACTTTTTAAGGGGTAGGTGGCTTAGAAAATTTTGATTTTGGTTTGTTTTGTTTTGGTTTTGTTCTTTTTGTTTCAATCTTAGTTTATTGGTCTATTGTTAACCTAATCGTGTTTTCACTTGACCTTTTGTCAATAAAGTTTTAAAAGCCTTATCTCTATTAATTGACTAGTCACTTAAGGCATATCAAAGATTAGGACATGCTTCTTAGATATGGTTACAAGTAACCTTTTCCTCATACATTCATGATGAAGCAATTTCCAGAATATATATTTAGCAGATTGTTCTCTTAGATGTGTAGATTAATTTTCATTCTTAATGAGGTATGGATAAATTTAAAAGTATATCCTATGCATATCTTGTCCTTCACTCTATAGACACTTAAATGTTCTTAAAGTCTATTTGGCGAGGTGACGTGATTAAGATATCAAGTCAATGTTATAAAAGAATTGATTATCATGGTAGACCTAAAGCCAAAGGCCGACTTCAATGTTTGCAGGATGAGGAAAGAAAGAAAAGAAAAGAGAATACCTCATTCATTTCAGGTGACTTAAGTATCTCCGTCGAGGCTATAGATGCCTAGCTAAGAAAGAAAAGAAAAGAGAATACCTCATTCATTTCAGGTGACTTAAGTATCTCCGTCGAGGCTATAGATGCCTAGCTAGCAATAGTGCTATGCTTGAACAAAACCAAAGGTATCTCCATCGGAGCTATAGACATCTAGCTAATAGTGGAGCTATGCCCAAGTAATCAATAAAGGAATGTCTAATAATAAACATTTTCATATCTAAAGACAACCTTTGTCTTCATAAAAATCAAATTTATTAAGACTTGATATCTCAAATCATGTTAACCAAACCATGTAGATCAAAGAAAGGGAATAAACCATGAGCACACACTTGGATAAGGATTTATTACCATAAAATTTTCTCAACCAACTTTTGTGTGAATGTTATGCTATCATTTGGAAGCACTGAAATGTTAAATTTATCTTTCCAATAATTTCTCCATCTTGGATTTATTACGATTTGATTAAATTTGACCATACTAAAGTGTATCTTTGCTCAAATTGCACAAGCCCCAATGACTATGTAATTAATGAGTGTTTGTAGTTTTTCTGCGATGTTTTAAAGTCTCCTTTTGTTTTCATGACGAGGGGGCGGGGCATTTGTTGTGACCCTTCACAACACACCCCTAAATTTTGAAATTTTGGGGACCCTAGCATTATATTAGGAGTTTATCATTTTTATGAAATTAGGGGTTTTTGCTTTTGTGTTTTATTTTGTCATTACTTGTTTGCCCAAAAGTAATTTGTTGAAATTATAAGTGCTTGACAAGCCTTTGCGGTCATTGTATTTTTGGTTTTACAAAGTTTATTAAGTCCAGCATTGTAAATCCTTCATATTCCCCACAATACATTCATCTACCAAGTTGCAAATTGCAACAATTCTCCTAAGTCCAAAATGGGCAAACTTGTACACTAGCAAGCCAACCCATTTCGCTATTTCACATTTCTTGGCTTGATAATCACTTCAAATCTTCAATGACTTTATCCTCTTTCTGATTTTGATTGCTTTGGCATCATTTCCCAATTTTTTTTCATTTTTTTTCCCAAGAAACCCAAGATTACCTACAACTCAATATTTTCTTTGTCCAAATTTGGTCTTCTCTTTCAATTTCCAATTGAAATCTTTTGGTTTGATTGTTTGAAACTAATTTTGACCTAGATCTAAGGAAAAAAATTGCAAATCTTGAGATTTTCATTATAAGTATTCGAGTCCATGCCCTAGTTTTTGGGGCCTTGCAAAATTTAGTCTAAATGCCAGTTTTTCACTAAGAATCCATTGAAAATCTTGAAAAATCATCAATGGTGGCTGGCAGATCAATTGAAACTTAGAAAATTGTATGTTTTCACTTGTCTTAGCATACCCAGCCACTTTTTTATTTTGCAAAATTTGTGAGCTGCAAGTCAGCACCACGAGCCAATGTGCAGGAGGAACGGATAGTCATTCTAGCTCTTGCAACGGGTGGGCCAGCACCGACAACTAAAATGCAAGCTGGCACCGCATGCCAATGTGCGAATAGGAGGAAACAAACTTATACATAATCAATTTTCAAGCTATGCAAAAGGTAGGCAAGCACCATGAGTTGGTGTGCAAGTGATTTTATTTTGCAACTTTTGCAAGTTGCAAGTTAGTTAGTGAGCTGCTATGCAATTGGAAGACAGAGTGCCAAGGAGTGGAAGCGCTGAGAATGCAAAACAACTTTATAATTGTTGCAAATTGTAAGGTGGGCCCGAACCCCAGCCTACAGTCTTGCAAATTGACAGCCAAGTGATTTGCATCGAAATGTTAAAATACTCATTTTAAAAGTTTCAACTCCTAAAACCCCTGAAATTGGGAAATTTGAAGTTACTAAACTTTGGAAATTGTATTGTTAATGTCATTGAATTTTAAATTAATTCTCTATTCTGCAAATACTTGCATGGGAATAAAATTAATTATTTTAAAGGAATTTAATGTTTTGCTTTTAATAAATGCAAGATATGGAACACAAAAGGACAGGATGAACCAGGGCTATGACGTTGAAGTGTGTGAATACATGGCGAGGGGATCTCCAGAGGATAAATGAGTACTTGGATATTGTGCACAAATCTTCTGACATGCACCTACACATCAAATTTCAAGTGACATGTAATAAAGGAATAGAACGTGAAAAGACAAGTCAAAGTGACCTTTCACATTCTAAAATGTTGTCATTTTGTGATCTTGGAGGGAATGATTGTTTGTCTTCCTATCCAAATGTACCTATTTATACACAATTGGAACTCATTGTCAAGCGTTGGAAACTGTGGAAACCAATGGAAACTTGTCTATGAATACAATACACCACATTTTGCTCCAATTTTTCTAGGTTCCTGGTTTTCATGTTTTCACGTTTTCAAACTCTAACTTTGTTTTCCTTTCATATAATTCTATTCATTTAATTTACTGAATTGGCTTTAACAGGTGATTCGAGCCACTTGCACTTTGTGGCTGGTAAAGTGTCTTGTGCGGTAATCTAGACCACACCACATTGGTTAAAGGGAAGTTTATCTTTCATTTATATTTGGTTCTTTCGAAGCTTGCACCATCTCATGTTTGGATTGTGGGTAACTAGTCTGGCAAGATTGGTTTTGTGTTGAATCTGTCCATTTGTAGAATGATGTGTAAGAGGAATGAGAATAGATTTGGATTTTATTTTTCTTTCTCTAACCCTTGTCTCTCCCCCCTTTCTTTTTTCCTTTTTTGATTATGGTGTTAGATTAGGATCTTAATGATAAATTTCAACTCATAAAAGGCAATTCATTACATACATAAAATTGTGAGTTTTATACATGGGAATGTTCATCTTCCACTCACATATTTAAGGTTTTAAACAAATTGAAAGCTCACACTAGCTAACAGTGTATATTTTCACAAAGTGAGTTTCTATTCATGTTGATTATTCTAATATTCACATAGCCCTTTGTGAATGGACCAGCCAAAGCTCATTTCTAACTGAGGGGTTCTAGCAAGCCTTTTGTATTTATTGTATTATTTTATGGATATTTGATGAGGACTTTTGAAGCTAGCCATCTTTCAAGTAGGGGAACAACCTTTGTCATTCCACCTTATAGATTTCACAATTTGCAGGTACATTGGCATATCAAAGCTTACATCAACAGGTTGGATGTGTCCAATAGCACTAACACAGTAGCAAGAGGGTGGTCATCCATACAAAGTGTTGCAAAGCTAGGCAGCAAGTCCTGGCAAGGCCAAATGACTTTGAATGGGAAAACGTCAAATTGAGTCATTTGTTTTCTAGTGCCTAGGGAAGGGAAGTGGTATAAAGATTGGCCTATGACTGCAAAGGACAGTGAAGGGCGAACAGATGCGATATATCTATACACTTGGATTTAATCTAAATTTCACATCCAAATTTCAAATAAATTGGAATAAATTTGAGCATAGTAAGTGCGCCTTGTAGAGTATGAATAGTTTTGAATTAGACTCCTCTTAGATTGTTTTAGGGCAGTAACAAATAAATAGAATTGCCATCTCTAGTACTGCATTATGATTTCCAATTTCAACAACATTTGAAAGATTTTAATCCATAGAAACAATATTCACTTGGTCAATTGTCGTATAAGTGTGGAACAATTTTAATTGAGAAAACATACTTTCTTGTAAATAGTGGTTTTTCTCCTCCAATGGTGAAGACAACAAGATCAGATTCAAAATGTTAAAATATATGTTTCTGCCCCTTGATCTGTTCGGAACAAGTAATCAATATTGGGAAAGCGTAAAGAGATCATTCTTAAATCTGAACATGATATATGAACGTATTTGCAGATAGTTGAATGAATTGATTTTTTAATACCAATAGTTAAAATTTAATAATGTATAAAAAACCCTCGAGCATTTCGCATCTCCTAAACCTTAAAAACCCCATTTCTCAGTTCCATCACGTTTCATATTTGCCGCTTTCAGTATCATAGTTCATAAACATTGTTATAATTTATATCAATCAGTAAAGGGCAGTGCTAATTAATTCGTTTCTCTTTAAAAGGTTTCTAACAGAGGCAATGAACATATGAGTTAGTGTCAAAAAATCTAGCTTACCTTTGGTCGAAGCCAGTTATCTGTTGAAAAGGCAAATACAGTGAGAATCTTGATGCCCCACTTGCAGGATAGTTTAACAACTTCAGTGAGTGCTGCCCTACCTGCTCGATGTCCTTCAGTAGATGGCAAGCCCCTCTGCTCAGCCCACCGAGAGTTTCCATCCATAATAATAGCTACATGTTTTGGCATTAGATATGGATACAATCCATATGGCAAAGGTTCTTCATAAGCATTATCCTCTTTGCCACTTTCTACTGGAGTTCCCTCTGTACCCAGATCTTTTATCGAGGACTCTGCTATGGAAGCACAAACGGTCAAAATTCTCGTTCTTTCCACCCCACCAATATGGACACAATGATGAAAAACTTGCAAAACCATTTTTCTTTTTAGGGCAACCATAGGGTGAATTTGACATCTCAGGCCTGGAGAACAAGGGTTACTTGACTGAGTCATATTCCAACATACTGACTTCTTTGATTTGAATGGCATATGAACTTGAGAGCATGATACAAAACTAGGTTTGGCAAAGATACTATTTACCGAGTAGCCATAGCATAAATGAACTGAAGCAAATGACCCAGGGACATGAACTTGTTCAATGCAGTTGAAACCATATGCCAATGGAACAGTGCCACGTAAAAACATTGTATTCTGACTATTATTTCTATAGAAAACGGATTAGAGTATGCAAGGGATTGACTGCATAGTGAAACTATAAGACTTCAACCAATTTAGCAAAACTTGGCCACAGTGCTCTGAATTGTCGCAGCCAAACCATGATCGTAATGGCATGCCCTTATTGCCTCTGATGGATCGTACATTATAGACTTCCCCTTAGCCAAAGGAAGTTAAAAATAATTTTGAAAAATACCGGCTGGGTTAGCCCTTGAAACTAATCCCCCGTAAATTTAACAATTAATGTTCACACTTATCGAACAAATCGATGGGTGTCTAAAATTGAACCCAGTGTACTGACCTGACCGAGCAAATGAGATTATGTCGTTGAAGAAAGGAAACCATGGGCTAATGCAAATTCATGATCCCTCCATTCTGTGATTATGGTTGAGGTATCCTGGTCTATCGGAATAAGAGAAATCTTAGCAACTGCCCAGAAAATTTCCAGATTCGTGGTTGAGGATCGGCCAGAGGAGATCAAATTCAGAACATAGTGTCAAATTTATGTTTGACATTAAAAAACGGTAATACCTCTGTTTATAAAAGTGCATCCTTGTTTTATTAGTATTTTTTTGTCCTTACCTAATACAATTGCAATGCGTTTTGTTAATTGGTTATGAACTTGCAGTCACACCTTCGTGTGCAATGGGTACATCGAAGAGGTGTGGAATGTCAATTAGGGAAAATTTAAGTTTATTTTTTGCATAAATTGGTGTATTACATAAGTTCAATTGGTTGGACATTTAGAAAATGATATTGTGTGTGCAACAAAGGTCTCTAAAAATGAGTGAAAGAGAACCTCTAAATCAAGAAGACAATGAAGGTCTATGGAGAGGGAGGGGAGAGATAGGGAGAGAAATGGAGAGAGAGGGAGACATTTCTAGAGATGGAGGGGGACAAATGCGGATAGAAAGAGGATTCTGGAGGGAGAGAAGAATAAGATAGAGAGACGAGATAGGAGAGATGGATGGTAGAGGGAGAGGGGGAGGAGGAATATAGAGGTAGAGATGAATAGAATGAGAGAGGAAGAGGGAGGCAAATAGCTAGAGATATAGAGATAGATAGAGGGAGAAATAAAAATAGAGATAGGGAGATAGAGGGGGAGAGATAGAGAGGAAAAGAGGAGGAAGAGGAAGAGGAAAAGGGAGAGATAGAGATAGAGAGAGAGTGAGGAGTTAGGAGATATAATATAGAGAGAGAAGGGAGAGAGATAGAGATGGAAAAATAGAGAGAAGTAGAGAGAATAGATACACACATGAAAACATACATAACGACATACATGGTAACATACATAACATGAAGAGACGGCGTAGTGTGGGGGCCTACCAGACGGATGATAGAAGTGACAAAATTGGCAACAGAAGGAAACATCACGGCGAGGGAAGCGAGGAGGTGTCCCATCGCCAAATTACGCCAACATTTTTTTTGCTTTGCGCGAGAAGATATTCGTTACACGCAAGAAGGGCAGTGATGTGATTAAGATATGTGGTTTAAATCGTAACAGGTACTATTCTTGGAAGACACTTGGAAAACACGTTGTGTTTTGGGTTTTCTCATTCTGCAGGTTGAAATAGAAATGTTGGAGAGCAAGGCCGCATTGCAAGCAGGGGAGAGGACCAACCGACTTGAGGTGAAGGGTTTCTAACCGACTGTATGCAATGGTGAATGTTTTTATGTATTGTTTCATGTGTTTTTGTATGTATAGAGTTGTGTTGTTGTGGGTTGCAGGTTTCTCAGTGTTTTGAGAACCTGGAATCTTAGAAAACATATGAATGTCTTCAAAAGCTTTTTTTATTAAAACTGTAGGAATGTAATGAAATGCAGACCGTTTTATAAACACCCATTGTTTCCCACAACCTTTGGCATTGTTTATTCCTCTCTTTCATTTTGCAGGTTGAAAGTGAAAGGTTGGAGAGTGGAGTTGCAAGTGAAAGGTTGGAGAGCAAGGGGAGACTAAAAAAGTGAGTTGAGGGGTTTCTAATCATTTGGGTTGTTAGTTGTAAAGGGGTTAAAATGTTATGAGGGTTTTTGTTTGTAAATTGTTTTCAAACTTTAAGTGGGTTGCGGGTTTTGTAAAACCCAATGTTTTGCATCTTAGAATTTTAAAAAAGAATATGAATGTATTTACAAGATTTTTTTATTTAGACCTTAGGAATGTAATGAAAGGTGTTGTTTTATAAACACCCATTGTTTTCCAAGAAGCATTAACACTGTGTTTCACCACTTTGAACAAGTTTACTCATTATCAGCAATAATGTCAAGAAAATGGTGTTCTTGCTATTTGTAAT
Organism: Sequoia sempervirens; assembly: GCA_007258455.2. NCBI lineage: Eukaryota > Viridiplantae > Streptophyta > Pinopsida > Cupressales > Cupressaceae > Sequoia > Sequoia sempervirens. The sequence continues at coordinate 77,196,691 of VDFB02000008.1, forward strand.
GCACACGTACATATACAGGCTTGAAAACCACAAGGGTTTGGGTATGTTGTGATGTGGGTTGCACTTTTATAAACACCCAATTTTTTCCATTTCATTGCATTGCACATCTTTCAAACTGAAAGCATTACTTCACATTGCATAACTAATAAGTAGATGCTCATAGATAGATGACAAAATTTAAATTACAATATAGTTTTTTTACATAGTCAACCTAAAAGCAGTTATGCAGTTAGTTCACATTGCATAGGTAATAACTATACCCACAACTATAGGGAACTCCACCTGCACAACCAAGTACTATTTTGAAATATATTAATTTCTTCATTCTAGAGTGATAATTGTAGTTGCCAATTGTATTTTTTTGTCATGGCATTCCATGAGAGCACATTTGTTTGAGGTATTTTTTGAAACAATTCATTGCCTTATCTATGAAAGCATAATAGAAAGCAACAGCAGAGACAAGGCAGTGAACTGTTTGGAAAAATGGCTGAAAGAAATGTGGTCTCATGGTCAATGGAATGCCATGCCAAGCCATAGACAAGGAAATGAATTGTTTCTATGTGTGATTGGTTATCTATGGCTTGCCACTATGTTTTGGCAGGCATTCTTATCTCTCATTGTTTTTACAAAATAATTGCAGATAGAGTGATAATTGTAGATATATAATGATAATTAGAGTGATATTTGCAGATGGAGACCCCCTAACCAAATTTTGTTAGAATATGGGAAACACCTTATTTAACAAGCAATGTAATTTGGCTCGCAGATATATATTGTCATCTTCAGTAGAGGTATCAACAATATATTGTGAAACTATACCCACAACTATAGGGAACTCCACCTATGCAACCAAATACTATTGTCAAAGATATTAATTCATTCATACTAGAGTGATAATTGCAGCTACAAATTGCATTTGTTTGTCATGGCATTCCAAGAGACCACATTTTTTTGAGGTATTTTTTCAAATAGTTCACTACCTTGTCTATGAAAGCATATTAGCATAATAGTAAGTAAGCATAATAGTAAAGCATACAAGGCAGTAAGTATGATTGTTTATCTACTTGCCCTCAAAGAAATGTATTTCATGGTGATTGGAATGTCGTGACAAGCCATAGACAAGGCAATTAACTATTTGTAAGTATGATTGTTTATCTATGGCTTGCCATTATGTTTTGGTAGACATATACTCACCTCACACTGTGTTTTCCAACTTGCAATTATAGAATGCATGTATATGGTTGTTGGAAAACATTGTGTGTTTACTATCAAAGCATAATAGTAGATCTAGATTGTCATGGCATTCCAACACCACAGTGATTGGAATGACATGACAAGCCATAGACAAGGAAATGAACTGTTTCTATGTATGATTGCTTATCTATGGCATGCCATTATGTTTTGGCAGACATATACTCACCTCACATTGTGTTTTCCAACTTGCAATCACACTATGCATGTATATGGTTGTTGGAAAACATTGTGTGTTTACTATCAAAGCATAATAGTAGATCTAGATTGTCATGGAATTCCAACACCATGGTGATTGGAATGACATGACATGGTGTTGGAATGCCATGACAAGCCATAGACAAGGCAATGAATTGTTTTTATGTATGATTTCTTATCTATGGCATGCCATTGTGTTTTGGGAGACATATACTCACCTCACACTGTATTTTCCAACTTGCAATCACTCTATGCATGTGTATGGTTGTTGGAAAACATTGTGTGTTTACTATCAAATCATAATAGTAGATCTAGATTGTCATGGAATTCCAACACCATGGTGATTAGAATGACATGACAAGCCATAGACAAGGCAATGAACTATTTGTATGTATGATTGCTTATCTATGGCATGCCATTGTGTTTTGGCAGACATATACTCACCTCACACTATATTTTCCAACTTGCAATCACACTATCCATTATCTTATATGTATTTTACCATTTACTTTAGAGTGTTGTAGATATTTTATGGTCTATGGTTTCATTAAACCTAACAACGAGAATCCATTGCACATTGTGTTGTGTAAGAGCTTCCATGCATCATACCATAATTATTGTTAGAAGTTTATTCTCTGTTGTGCACTTCAATGTTTTTGTTCTATTGCATTTTTATTCTTTTTTGGGGGTTGCAAACTGCAAGGTAACCCATAGTGATCAGGTGATATTGAAAGACCATTTTCATTATTTGTTGTATTGCTTGCATTAGAATGACAAGATTAGTATTACTATTAGTTTTTTGTGATAACTCCGCAACTTTATGGGTTGAGGATTGGGAAGCAACCCATATCCTCCTAGGTAAGATTCAAAGATTGTCTTCAGTATTCTTATTCATTTATTGAATTAGAATGAAATGATTAGTCTTTTGAAATAAATCAGCTGCTTTATGGGGCTAGTTTACATTGTTTTTTCTTGATATTGTTATTTCCTCTTTGTGCCATGCATGCAAAATGATCACAGGAACTAGTCTCAAGTGCATTTATAAACTAATTTAAATAATTTTCTCTATTTTCCAAACAACACACCATTTGTTGCATATTTCCTATTTCAACTGCTAGATGAAATTTGTAAATCTAGAATACAAATATGCAAGTTAGACATCAGAGCTTATAATATACTTGCTTTTCTATATTGATATGGAGTTTGAATTTAAAGGCATGCTAAGCTCAAACTAGGATAATCTAATCTTCAACTTAATACAAATATCCAATATGTCAATGCACGAGGGTATACACTAGAATAAATATTGACTATTTAATACTGCTACATGCTACTGATTCCCACTTATGACCATGTTTTACATGCCAACAAAAGTAGTTTTCCACAGCCTGACAAAAGAAATCCCTGAAATATAAGTTCCATTTGTCTTTGTGATATATGATAACCTTGTTTTATCTTTTTGCATAGAAATGAGTTTCTTGTGATATGGATGGTACAATAGTGATGTAGAATATAATTGAGGTTATGATTGAGGACATAACTTCTTAGGAAATTCTCTGATGGAAGGTCAACTTGATATCAGGTTTGGGTTGTTGCAGTACTAACTTAATGGATTTATATTGTAGAATTGTCATAATACATATTACTGCATTTTTTAATTTTGTATGTTTGATTCTAAAGTTACATAATTTTCATTGGCAAAAGTTGTCTATTTGAACAATTGCATAGAACAATTTTTTATTTTTTTATTGAATTAAAGTTGTTAAGAAAAATACAGAGAACCATGGCTATGAGTAAACAATAGCCATAACTATTACAGTTACATAGCAGTCATCTAATTAAGATACATATTAGCCCTCCAAAGAAGGGAAAAATGAAAATAGAAACAACAATAAATCTACCACATACCAATTTGAACTGAAGCAAGAGAAAACTGTAAACTGAAGTAGTCCCAATTGAACAGTAACCAATCAAAGCGTTCAGTTGCGTAGTTTTGGTATCGACTTTGATATCCAATTGATCAACCACGTGGTTAATAGTATGATGTATGTACTTGAAGCATTGATAATTGGATTTGTTCAAACATCCCTCAATATAATGAAGAATTATCCAAGCAGGTTCAATCTAAGACAACTTGCAGTTCTGAACAAGAATCATGGAGGCTTAGTGTATGACATCTCCAACCTAAGGCATGGCACAAAGTTAATGGATTTTTTTGTGACTAGTATCATAAGGGTATTATTTCAATTCCTAGGAGGTCAAATTTGCTACTTTGTACACTATAACTTTTTTATTCCCTTTGCCTGCAGGATATATGGAATCAGCTACAGGACCTTCAAGAGCATCTGTAGAGAAGGAAAAGGGCAAGAAAGCTGCCAAATCACCAAGGGGAAAGGAGGACAAGGATCAAATGAAGTATGAATTCCAAGGGGTGGAAATCAACACTAAATTCACTACAGAATGGGCTACTGTCTCAGACACAAATTTGGGGCATATTGATATCGATGAATTCTGGTAGCGGGTCATTGCCAACCCTGTCATGGAGAATGCAAGGAAAATTAGAAAAAGCGGATTGGCCAAGGTAGTTTGTTTCCCACCTGCCCTTGTGGCTCCTGAATTGGTATTGACCTGCAGAGAGGCATATCAAGAAACGACCAAGAAAATTGTGGATCGAGATGGCAACATATTGGCTAACTTGTCCTCCAAGTCTATAGGACAAAATTTCCACATCCCCACCTTTGATGAGATGGAGGAGAGATCAAAGGAGTATGCTAAAAGCACATGGAAAGCTGACCACCTCAAATGTAAGAAGTTGATTAATCAATACTGGCTAAAGGAAAAGAGGGGCAACACGAACAACGTACCCTAGGAACTCTTCAGGGGTGATTTCCATGAGGATTACCATGATTTGGTAACCTTGTTAAGCAAGGTTATGGGCCTCCCAACTGTGGCTTATTTCCAGGAATGGATGCTTTATTTTATAGAAGAGATCATCAGAGGGAAAACTAAATTCCATTGGGCAGGAATGATTAACAACTCCCTACATGAGCAGTTCGTAGCAATGAAGAAGACTTCACAATTCTAAATGACCTCATACTTGCTCTATTTGTTGGAAGACCTTGTTTAGTAGAGGGGTTTATTTGTGGCACCAAGCCAGACTCTGGGGAGAGAACTGAAGGTCTATGATAGATACCCTCAGCTCCAGTACATAAATTTCAAGAAGGATTACCGCAGAGTGAATGATGCCTTCATCGGGCACATCATTAGGCTACTCAGAGGTGACTTCAAAAGGAGAGTCACTCATAGTGCCAATGCCTTCATTCACTGGTTCAGGTTTCTATTCATTTAGTTTCCTAAATTTACTTACATCAAAACTGAGGACTTCTATGAGAGGCCATATAAGCTACCACGGTATCCAAATGATCAGTTGGTTTTGCTTGAACTCTATAGGAAGTTGCAACATGCTCACACACTGTTGGGTGACAAACACAGGCCGGGAATTCCATAGCCTCTTACCTTTGGGCAAGGAATGTATGCAATCCTCGCATCCCAATGTGTGAAATATTCTAAAAAAAGAGATAAATGAATACAACCTGGCGCTCCACATTGCCAGGCCACGAATGGATCTGTATGGCAAGTTGAAAAAGATGGTTGGAAAAAATATGCCCATCTACACAATATGGAAGACTTATGGGCAAACGGCAAGGATGATAAATATGCACATGACAACATATTTTTTTAAAACGGTTAACTTATTCCTGGTACCAGATCAAGTTGTGGAGGAAGAAAATACTGTAATAGATCCAAGATTCGATGTCATTGCCAACCTGTCGCTGCCTTTAATCAACTTGGAGAAGGAAGAGGTCAATGACCTCGATATCCTAACAAAACCAATAGAGGTAAGAACACAACAGTGGATTGATGGGAAAATGCTCAGTTGAAATTCAGGGAGCCACTTTGACATATGGAGAGCTCGAGAGCGAGACCGATAGTGGAACTGTTGCTGCCCCATCTAGGGAAACCTTAAAGTCCCCTCCTACCACCAAATCAAAGAAGAGAAAAGAGGTGGAATAACACCAGCCAAAGCACAAGGTTTATTCCAGGAAGGCATTAGAAGGTGAGCCTTCTAAGAAAGCAAAGAAATCATGTGGTTTCACAGAGATGCCCACCATTTAGGAGGACCCCCTCCGTGAGGGAGAGGAAGAAGAGGCCAAGCAACCGAAGTCTCCACCTACCGCCTCTACTCTCACTACCACCATTGTTGCCACTACCATCACTCCTTCACCCGCATCTCAGGCACTGCTTGCTTCTTCTTCGCTCGCAGTGGACATTTCGGTCCACCTTACTTCCAAATCGCCTACCGCACCAATTATGGTGCTAGATTCTTCTTCCGCTACCACTTCTCCACTCTCTTCCTCCTCCATGTCTCCATCAATGGTTGTTCCCCTAGCCTCTACAACAATGATGCCCACCCTTACTTTCCTAGAAGCTTTCACCAGGCATATGCAAAACATACCATTGGAGCTCTTGGGAGTATTGATGAACCCTATAGTGAAAGCTACCCTTGTCCAAGTCGTTGTTGGTCTCCCTATCCCTCCTCCTTTGACTGAACCACCTAAAATGGAGGCAACAATGCATATTTTTGAGAAATTGGAGAGATAAGAGAGGGAAGCAACCAAATAAATAGAAGAGGAAGCTGGTGACTATCACGAGCACCTAGAGCATCAACATTTAGTCATTGACGAGGTGGTGCATGAAGGGGAGGAAACACAATCCTCTAAAGAAGATGTTGAGGAATGGGAGGAAAAATACATTGTAGAAACTTCTGACCAAGAGCTTGAGGAAGAGTTGGCCAAACAACTCAAAGATGTTGGGGAGGAAGTCAAAAGGAAATCCTCCAAGGAGAAAAGAGATTTAGATGAAGAAATGGAGGTAACCACAGAACCTCTGATTAAAGAACAAGAGAAGAGCCCTTGTCGTGATGAGGAAATACCTCCCTTAGGGGAAGAAGAAGAAAAGAAAGAGGAAAAGAAAGAAGAAGATAAGCCTGAACAAGAGGCTGAAGCAAAGAAAAGCCTAGAAGCAGAACATCATGAAGAACATGGGCAAGAAGAAGAAGATAAAGGATCTGAAGGGAAAGATAGCCTAGAAGAAAATATAGCCACCACATAATAACCAGAAGGAAAGGCTATATTCATTCAGGATTCAAATGAGGAATAATAAGAAAAGACAGAGCAAGAGGCTTTGGGTAACCAAGAAATGGAAATTCAGCATACTCGGGAAGAGGAAGGTGATCATGAATCACTGCAAGAGGAATCTCAAATGCCTAAATGGTTGGATAAGCAATTCCAGAAGGCCCCCGTCCTCATGGATCCCAAGAAGGGATTAGAAGCCATCTTGGCTTGAGCATAGATAGGTACAAAGAAGGAAAAGAAACCAAGGGTCAGATCCCATTTGATGATGGATGCATCAAGATCTTGGACCGTGCAAATAGCTACTCTAGTGGTGGAAGGGGAGGGAGTCAGCTATAATATCTCCACCATTGGCTTAGGAACGACCACCAGGGAGTAGAAAATTGAACATCTCCAAGGATTCTTCGCCACCATTGTGCATCAAATGAATAAGGACAAATCCTCTAAGGAGTAATTAAAAGCATAAGTGGCAGATTTAGCAACTTACATACAACAATGGTCCTCCACTGAAGAACTACCCACCACGTCGTCAGCGCCACCACAACTATTGTCCAAGGACCATATCAACAAGCTTGAAAGGAGGAAGAACTGGACGAGCGCCACCACAACTATTGTCCAAGGACCATATCAACAAGCTTGAAAGGAGGAAGAATTGGATGAAAGCCACCAAAGATTGGCTTCGACGGGTGGTTTACAATAAAAATATGGTTATCAGTCGCATTGTCCAAACAATAAATAAATTCCTGGAAGTGCAAAAGAAACTTGAGGGCATAAGAAAATTTTGTACTGACTTTCCGAAGTTGTATAGAATTGCGTATCCCAAACTTGAGGCTATCCTCAAGATACCTGAGAAATCCTAGGAAAAGGAGCTAGCACTAGTTAAAGATGATCATTGGCTTGTGGAAACATGGAAATTGGGCCTTGATCATAGGATAGAGATCTTGGAATGGGTGCTCCATGAATTAGAGCTCAACATTGATTAGACCAAGGAGATTAGGATGACCTGCAAAGAATATCTAAAGCTAATGAAAAATTATGACATCCTCGTCGTCGAGCTGGATCTAGAGAAAATAAAGTCATACTTCCATAAGAAGATGGAAAATGGAGCCACAAATACACTCACGCCAGATTTCATGGATTTTATTGCTTGAGCCTTCACTCAATTTGAGCAAGTTATAAAGAATACACCCAAGTGTGATAAAGATTAGGATGTGATTACCCGCCAGTCCAGGAAATTGAACTTCCAAGTGCTCCAATCCAATATAATGGAGTGGAACAAGCTCCAGGCATTAATTGGCAAGTTTGTAGAATATGCTATTGTGAAGAAGCATGAAGGAAATCTGGTTATTGATGTTGAATTCCTCATAGTATAATTGCAGCAAAGGCAACCAGCTAAAAGATAAAGTGCTACAGTGCTTGTCACTAGAATACAAATTAGGCTAGAAGACAAAAGATGTATTTTGTATTGTAAAATATTGGGGGTAGGTGAAACCCTAGTTTGTAGTGAATCTTGGCCACACAATGAGATTGAATCTTGGCCATTCATTTTTCTTTTTGGACACTATAAATAGGGGGGTCTCCTCTCATTTTTAAGAGAGAGTTGAGCTGTTGTAAAGACATGTTGCACAACAGCTACTGGAATTTTAATAGAAATTCATTGATTTTGGTGGATTCTTGAGTTTCATTTCATGTTGCATGATTTTTCTCCTCATAGTTAGTGAATTTGAGTAGATTTACTTTGTTGTTCTATGTGTTTGTCATGCTTTAGTAGATTGGTTAGTGTTGTTCATTGATGTTGGAAATTCTGTTGTGTTGATGCCCTTCCTTGTTCATGCTTTTAGCTATTTATTGATGATAAATAGTAGTGTAAAGCTAGTCTGAACATTAGTTGAATGTTGCACTTAAATTCTATCTTTTGTTCATGCTTTATGGTAAATGAATGGTTGAACATTTATAGACCTTAGAAGATTGCACTAGTTTCATGAGACTATGAGCTAATCTGGTTAGGTGGAACTTAGTCTTAGGAAGGCTGTCCACTATAGCATCCTCCATTATCACTGTTCATTGGTAGTTTCAGATCTACGAACTTCTTCCCTTCCTCGCCCTTTTGACTTTTCTTTTAAATAGTAATTTAGAAAAAAGTTCATTGCACATTGTAAAGCCAAATCTAATGATAAGAAATGGAGCCTTAGACTATTGTCCTGAACTTGCAGCAATAGCACAACATTTCAAAAATATTATAAACTCTATTCAAAGAATCGATTCTCCTCCGACTTAACTTATGTAAGGCTGCCCTGTGATTACCAGCAAGATCACATGAAACCACTGAGACATTCCAAGCAAGTCATGACCTGATACTCGAGAGACCTTGGGGTAATTTTTTGTAACTTGTTTGTAGGATATTTCCAATCAAGAGAGGTAATGCACTTATGCATTGCCTATGTTGAGAAGTGCTAAAACACCCATCAACAAATTTTATTCCCAATTTCATCCATGAAGAATTTCCTCAACCTATAGATCCTGTTGTTAGCCATAATTTGAGCAGGTGTCAAGGATAGCTTTGAGTTTTTGATTACCCAAGTAGTAATTGACAAAATTTAGCCTTACCAGATAACATGTGGTGAAAATATTTTTGAAGTTATTGTGGAAAATAGTTCTTCACGGTATAATGTGCAATTTTGAATTAACCTTTTTGTATGAATTCCATATCTTTGATCAGCTATTTCGAGCTTGACGACCTTCATCAAGAATGAGGAGGCCTAGGCTCTATAAAAGTAGGTTTCCAATATGGTTAGCAGCTTGAGGAAGGCTCACATTTGTCTCACAAGTTAGGTATACAAAAAGATTGTAGCCAATAACAAGAACACTTTTTCTTCTATGCCACTCACGAAGCATCACCAAACGCCTCAAAATTTTCAATTTTTTTCCCATGATCTGGTTTCTCTTAGCCAGTTTTATAATATCTTCATATTAATAGTTGGAATGAATTTTATTTGAAAAGGTTGATTTGTTTAGTGTGTAAACTGGAATGTCAATACTCCACTTCTTGAACTCTCTTTCCCAAGGGAAAAGCATGTTGGCTGGGTAATAATCCCTCTTCGTTGTCCTTCAACGATTACCATGACATGCCAAAGAATCCAGAAGCTTTTTGCATGAAGTTTCATCCATGAGATCCTTAGAGAACAACAGAAGAACATATCAAGATATTTCAAACAATGTTGAAAGATATGCAAATTGATCATGAGGACATGGCATGCAAACTTTTACCTTATTCTTTGGGAGAGGAAGCTTTCTATTGGTACATCAACCTGCCAATGAGATCAATTACTACTTGGGATCTCTTGAAGAATTCCTTCTTGAGGAAATACAAGATTCCAATCATCCCTTTAGAATTATATCGACAATTCATGTAAGTTCGTAGGGAGGTTAACAAACCAATCAGCTCCTTCAACAATCGATTCCACCGAGCCTTTATGAGATTACAAGCTCCATATGTGATAAATGATGTTGATGTATTGCCTGTCTACTATGTTGCCCTGGACAACCTTACTGCTACATTGGTGAAAAGAATGAACCCACCACCCGCCAAGTTGGTGGACGCTTATGTTGAGGCAGTTATAGCCAACACTGATTTGGGACAAAATATTTCTGGTCTGCTGCCTTCCCTGGGGCAGGTTGCTCATCCCATGTAGGTTCAAGGGCTCACTCAAGCTCTACAACATTAGACGCCTCTTATGAACCAAGTTTTGTAGCTACCCATAGTTCCTCATCTAGGACAACTGTTAAACCAAGTGCCTCCTGTACCTCACTATTTACAGCCGCAATAGCAGAAGGTCTATCCTCAATAACCTTAAGTACCTGCATATTTGCAAGGGTTTGAATTCCTACAAGCACAACAAAATCAACTAGTCATGCAACTGGTGTTCCTTCATAACCAAGCCTCGCCACCAAGCAGTACAGAAAAAGATCGAATGGATGAGTTGGCATAAATGATCAGAAAGATATCCACATAAATGACACACTTGAGGAATCAAAATAACCAACTACAAGCCTCTTAATGCAATATTCAGGCAAACCTCAATCGAGAGAATAGAGATAATTGGAACGCAGGTGCCTCATCTAGGCAGAATTATGAAAAAGGTCAGAACTCCAATCAAAACTTCAAAAGAAGACCTTCACAGTGATATAATCAAATGTGGAATACAAGGCGGAACAACGAAAGTGTTCCCACCCCTCTAGATCCACCAGCTAATATAGGTAAAATGAAAAGTGGAGTATACTTAACCGAGTTTGCCCTATCCGGAATGGTGCCAGATTCACGAAACAAACCAGCACTCTAAGTTGGATTGCCCCGAGTTCCTCATGGCTGTGGAGATCTTTCAAGTAGAGGTTCAAAATGTTGTGGACAATGCTGGTTGTCGAGATCTAGTCCCGTCTGAACCCTATGATTCCTCAACGCTCATGGTCAGTCAAGCCCCGTTCTCACAAAGTGAGAGCAACAAGCCTGAGAATGAAGATGCTTCCCCAAAGAATGAAGGTGTAAAAGAGGTAAGTAATGAAGAAGCCTTATCCCGACTCTTTACTTCGATAGATAATGGTCTAGTAGATGAGGAAGAGTCTTGTGAAGATGAGGTCCAAATGTTTCATCAAAGAGCAACCACATATAACTTGAGAAGTAGACATGCAAGAGGACCTTTTACAACCTCCATTCCACCTAACAACTTTAGACCCCACCTGATCCAAACGCTAGCAATAATCCAAGCTACCTTCATGTGCCCACCCAATACTTTAACAAGAATAAACAACCAAACCAAATGCAAAATCAGCCTACTAGCTCTTCCTAGGGTAGAACCTTCGAGGTTGAAATTGAGCAGTTGGGTGAATATGTTACCAATGAATTTAAGAAGGTCAAGATAAGTCTATCTGCTTTCAAGCTACTTAAAGTCCCTACAGTTAGGAATGCCTTCTTTAGGATGATCAATGGGACTGCTTCTTCCAAATCAACTCAAGAAATACCATCCAAAAGAGTCTCTTTCAAAGAGCCACAACCTGAGCTGGTGATTCAAGAAATCATAGGCAAGAAGAAGGATGTTCCCTCAAATTAGCAAACTGGAAAGTAGCCCGCTAAAGAACAAAGACAGGTGCAAGCTAAGGAAAATACCAATGAGAAGGATAAGAACCAAGTAGCCCAAGAAGATACGCCTATGGTTTTGTTCCAAGGGAAGTTGGAAATGCCACCCTTCCCCACTACCATTAGAATATTTGGGAAAAACCTACATAATTGCTTGCTTGATTTAGGAGCATCGACCAATGTTATGCCTCTCACCATATGCAAAGCATTGGGAATAGTCCCCACCCCTTCCAGAAGGAAGGTGACTCAGTTAGACAAAACATAAGTGAATATAGTCAGAGAAATCAACCAGATCCCCATGCAAATTGTTGCAGATCCGAGGGTGCAACAAGTTATTGATATTCAAGTAGTAGATATCCCTGATACTTACGGTATAATCCTGGGGAAATATTTCACCTGAGCATTGAACGGATATGCTGCCACAAGCTTCTCCCATTTATGGCTTCCATGGAAGGGCTACCAAGTCAGATTCATATAGACCAGGTTCCCCATATGAAGTTCATGATTACAAAATATAACAACACCAATGAGGTGTTGTTTGCTGAAACTGAGCTAGGTAATTATTCCCCTATAGCATATCAGGAAGAATTGGAACCACAAGAAGAAGAGATAACTAACGAGATCCTCTTGGTCCAATGCAACCCTCATGCCCATCTGACCTGTGCACCTCAAAGCATAGAAGTGCTGGTGGAATCAGATGATGATGAATCATACGATGATGGTAACTGGGGTTATTAGATGGATTCTAGGATTTCATGGAAAAATGTGTTCAAGATCAGCTTAGCCTAGGAGCAAGGATGGATTTTCAAGAGCTTTTGTTGTCCAGTTGGTGTAGAGTTCACAATGTTTCCCATTCAGAATTCGAGTGTTGCTTATGTGAGACAATAGTAGAACACATCAAAGGACAAGTTATGCCTCAAAAGGAGTTGCTGACTGGGCAACTTGTCACCAACCACGTTGAGCCAATGTCCATTCCAAAAATGGCAGATGTAGGCATGCAACCAAGGAGGAATGAATGCATGGTTGGCCCTAAAGTCAAGGAACCCTCCAAGTTATGGATGCTACGCTTCGCTGGATCCAAGTCCAAGCAAGGAGCTAGAGCTAGATTTGATCTCATCAACCCCATGGGTAAGACTTACTTTGTTGCTCATCGAATTCAATTTTATTATATGAATAATGTAGTGAAGTACAAAGCATTAGTCCATGATCTCTTGATGACCCTAAGGAAGAAAGTTAAAATGTTGCAAGTCTTTGGTGATTCAAAATTGGTAATAAAACAAGTCAGAAAGTTGTATTCCTACCATGATAGGAGATTAGAAAACTATAGGCATAGGGTTTGGGACTTATTAGAAAGCCTAGATGCATTTAATATTCAGTTGATCCCTTGCTCTCAGAATCATACTGTTGATGCCCTGGCTCAAGTAGCTAGCACTCTTCAACCATTGTTGTTGTCTGGCCTTAAAAGGTTCACTGTTGATCTTACCTCTACCCCATTTGTGCTAGACAATGTCACCCATTTCCAGGTGTTCAATGATAATAAACACATTCTATATTTCATCACTAGTTTTGATGTGTTTGTAACTTAGATAATTGATGAGGCTGAGCTTGAAGAGGCTGAATTAGATATAGAAGGGGTCATCAACCTCAAGATGAACACTATTCCAAGGGGCATGGTCTAGCTTGAACAAAAATTTGACTTAGATCAGATTAGAAATCAGGATCAACAGGCTATGAAGGACATTATCAACAATCAGTGCAACACTCACAACCTTAGAACAACCAAAGAGGTTAAAAATGTGTTTATTGGCAAGGTGTGTATGCCAGAAGAAAAGGAAGGGAGCATTGATGCTTTGTGGAGGTATCATGATGTAGTTGCATGGAGCTACGAGGATTTGAAGACATATGACACCTCAATCATCACACACACTATCCCTCTTAAGCCAGATGTCCGACCATTCCGACAACGACAACATCCCATTAATGCATTATTAGAGCCCATCATATATAAGGAGGTGCATAAGTTATTATTAGCTAAGATCATATTTCTAGTCAGGCATTCCATGTGGGTGGCCAATTTGGTCCCGGTTAGGAAAAAGAGTGGAGAGACCGGATTGTGTGTGGACTTCTGCAATTTGAATAGAGCTTCGGAGAAAGACAACTACCCAATGCCCTCATTGGATGAGGTGTTGTAGATTGTCAATGGTTTGCAAATGATATCCTTCCTAGATGGGTACTCTGGATATAATCAAGTAATGGTGCAATATGAAGATAGGCACAAGACAACGTTCACCACCAAGTGGGGAACCTTTGCGTACAGGAGGATGTCATTCAGACTCATCAACGTCGGTGCCACTTTCCAACGTACAATGGACATAACATTCAAAGATTTGATCGACATGTGCATTATCATCTACATGGATGATCTTACAGTGTTTTCAAAGAAGCGGGGTGATCACGTCACTGACTTATGTAAAGTTTTTCAAAAGTGTAGAGAGTTTGGGATATCCCTTAATCCGAAAAAGTGCATCTTCGAAGTTATAGAAAGCAAGCTGCTCAGACATGTTATTTCATAGAAAGGAATCTCAATAGATCCTAAGCATATTCAAGTTGTACTGGAGATTCAGCTACCAGGAAGCAAGAAAGAATTGAAATATTTCTTCGGGAAGATAAATTGTGTCTGAAAGTTCATTACAGGCTTTGCTAAAATTGTTTAGCCGCTCAATGCCATGTTGAAACAAGATGCCAAAGTTGAGTGGACTCTAAAGGCAAAGCAAACCTTTGAGGAAATCAAGAAAGCAATTGGTGATGCACCTGTGCTAGTCAGTCCTGATTATCTGAAGTTGTTCTATATTTACTCGTTTGCTTCAGATCATTCATGTGCCAGCATATTGACTCAAAAGGATGATGAAGGGAATGAGCACCCAATTTCCTTCATGAGTGCTCCCTTAAAAGATGTTGAATTGAGATATCACAATGTAGAAAAGCAAGCATATGCTTTGGTTAGGGGAGTTAAGAAATTCAAACACTACATATTGCGAAAAAAGGTGTTCGCCATCGTCCTTGATTTGGTAGTGAAAACATTGCTAATGTATAGTGAGATAGGGGAAAGTAGAGCAAAATGGGTTACATTGCTGCAAGAATACGACATGGAAATTCAGCCAATGAAACTAGTAAAGGGGCAGGCCCTCACCTGAATAATAGCTGAGATAGTGGCTAAAGCAGGTCCTAAGCTAACAATTCAACAATATCAACTTGAAGATGTCTCTCCCAGAGAGTGGTATGATGACATTGTCTACTATCTATTACACAAGTGCCCAACTCATTTGCAAGGAGTTCAAAAGTGTGCTCTTTGACTAAAAAGAAACAACTAAATTCTGCGAGGGTCCATACTTTATAAGAAGAATCATGAAGGGATCTACCTTAGATGCCTTGAAAAAGAAGAAGCAACATGAGTGTTGAAAGAATTTCATGATAGATTTGGCACTAGTCATGGGCCTAGTCCTTCCACCGCTCATCAAATCTTGCGAATGGGCTACTCTTGGCCAACAATCTTCAGAGATGCACATAGCCATGTTCAAACGTGCCACATATGCCAGATCATTGCAACCAGAGAAAGAAATGTTGTTGTCCCGTTGCAACCAGTTTTGGAGGTAAGGTTGTTTGCGCAATGGGGTCTTGACTTCATCGGTTCGGTAAGCCCACCCTCTTCTGCGGGTCATAGGTACATTCTAACCACCTATGATTATTGTACTAGATGGATATAAGCAATTGCATGTAGGCAATGTACCACAAAGGTAGTTACTAATTTTCTTGAAAGTTTTATTTTAAATCATTTCAGTTGCCCCTACGCTTTAGTTTGTCACAATGGCCCCACTTTATCCGCACTCAAATTTGCTACTTGGGCCTTTGATTATGAAATTGCCCTCAAATTCTTATCCAATTACTATCCCCAGGGCAACGACCTAGCTAAGTACACAAACAAGAATTTAATCACTGTGATCAAGAAACTGCTTGATAGGAATCCTAAAGACTAGCACACCCAGCTTCGTTTTTCCCTTTGGGTAGATCATACACGCCACAAGGCTGCCCTAGGTGATTCCCTGTTCCACCTTGTTTATGGCTTGGAGCCTATGTTTCCTATCCACCTCAAGATCCCTACCCTCCAGTTCATTAACACTTTTTATGAAAAAGGGGATTGAAAAGAAGCCTGCTTAGCTGAATTGCTCCACCTAGAAGAGGTATGTGACCAAGCTATTGAATTTTTTTTCAAACACCAAGGTGTGGTTAAGTGATGGTTCAATCGACGAGCCAAAGCTAAGGCCTTTAGAATCGCTGATCTGGTCCTATGTTGGGACAAGGCCCATGAAAAGAAGGGGGGACATGACAAATTTGACAAGCTCTAGCTTGGCCCTTTTCAAATTTTTGAAATCTTAGGAGATAACTCTTTTCTAACTCAAAACCTTGACTGGTGAAGATGTCCCATTGCCTGTCAACAGGCAACACCTTAAGCATTATTTCCTCGCCTGATCTCTTTTGAGCTAGGTCTTTGTAAATACTTATATATAGGTTAGCCTAGGTTGCTTTTGTTTTGTTGTTTCGATATTTTGTTCCATTTTTGTTTGCCTGTTTCCCAGTCATCTTGTTTTGCCGAGGGTGTTCTTTGTCTTTGGTGTGGTGGTCGTGCTCGGTTTGACAAACGGTTCACTTTGCTGCTTGCTTTTAGTGTTCTTTGGATAAATATCCACTCTCAATTATCGGTCTCTGGTTGCTACTATGGAATGGTCCCCTTATTTGAACTCTGACTTGACCTAGGACATGACCCTTGGTTGAATCCTCTCACCTCGTCTCAAATCTTGCACAAAACATACACTAATTGTTTTTGAGGAGTTGTACAAGTGGTCATTATAACAACCTAGTAAGCAAAAAATCATAAGTCTGTTTCAATGACCACTGTGATCCCAAACCCACAATAAACTTCAATGCTTACATGGTTGGACAAAAGAAAAGGTATTAAAAGAGATATCAAAAGGAAATAAAAGAAAAGAAAAATGTTAAAATCAAGCAACCATGTGGGTGTGTAGACAACTCTACTGAAGCAATGGACGCCCGACTGGTAGTAGGGCAATGTTCATGGGGTCACATCGACAACCCCATCTGGGCTATGGATGCCTGACTGGCAGCGGGGCAATGTCCAGGTTACTTTTGGAGTTAGATAGTTTATGTAGCTTGCTTGGTCGGATTAATGCTCGCTTGTCACAACCTCTGAGGGAAAAGAATGAATTTTTCGTTCGCACACACTTCTGAGATGTTTTGTGATTTGATTCAGTTAAGGATCTCGTTCTCCTTTGAGTCTCACAGTTCATTTTTGGAAACTGGCCCCTAGTCTACGAAACCATAGATTCTAGGTTCTGAATGAGCATTTATCCCTAGAACACTCAAAAGCATTCCCCAGCAGAGTCATCATTTGTTGTGTCTATAGCACACATGCCCCGTTTAGAACGGGGACCCTCTCTTTTCATTTTGTTGGGTCACTTTTGGCCTTCGCCTCATTTTGCGTTCCCCCTATTTTAGGTCCTAAATAGTCAAGGAGTCCTAGAGATGTCATCTTAAGTTGACCAAGTCTCGTCACCCTCAAAATTTTTAAGTCTCTGGGCTTGGCGGGGTTTCGTTGGCAGTTTTCCTTCAAATCTTCAGACTGTTGTTCTTCACGCTATGTGGGTCTGCCTATGTGGGTCGCCCTTGGTGAAACTCTGTCTGCTCTTTGTTGTCCTGCGACGGCCGAGCTGGTGTGTCTGCCTGCTTTGCAGGACCCATGGCCTCCATTACCGCTTTCATTGTCAACTTGTTAGACGGCTAACCTTCGGTTGCCGTCTGCCCTACAGACCACGCCATTCCCGCTGTTGTCTCTTTTGAAATGTGTGCCCACTAGCTCCAGTGAATTTCATACCCACATTAATGGTGAGCACTTAATGCACTAAATTCTATAAATAGGCAATTCCAACAGGTCATTTTCATCGACAAACTTTCTGAAAACTTGTCAGAGCTTGCAGCTTCCACTGCCTCTGCACTCGCATGATCTCGCTGTCGTTTAAGTATCATTATTTGTAGTGTCTTTGTGGACTGCATTTGGTTTTCTAGGTTAGTTTTCCACCGCCATTTATGTTATGAGTTTTCTTCGATTTTTGCAAGTCACTTAATTTTGAAGGAAGAAAGCTCAAAACTAGTTAGATAACATCACAACGAACAAAACCCATGTTTTAAAACTTAGAAAATCTTTTGAAAACCGCTTATTGGGCACTTGCGGAACTTTAACCTCCCACAACCGTTCTTGAACCAGAGCCATTGGGTCCTTGTGGCCTGCAAAGAGCTCGTCGCCATTGCCTCGGTCTTTAAGTAGCAAACTCTAAATAATTGCCTTCACTTCCTTCGGGCCTATGTGTGCAAGAAGACGCCTGCACCTTGCCATCATATTTTGAACTTAAACAAAAATACAAAAACCTTTGAACTCTGCGGGTCCGTGTATGTAGGTTTTCGCATTTGGACTGCCCCTGTGTTTCGCTGTCCCAAATGGTAGACATGCCTTGGCCTCCCGCTACATTTTTGTCTACTAATTTAACTTAGCACATAACTCCCTACGGACCATCTCCTGTGGGCTTTCGCCACTACTCCGCCACTATTCAATGATCATCTCCAAACAGCGAAGCCTTTAATTCCACCTGCTAGGCGGGCCCTGCGCATGAAATTTTTGATCAACCTTCTAAGCTAAAATGCCTAAGTTCAAGCCCTTGCGAATTGCCCGTCACTGACTTCCATCTGCGGGCCTCCATCGTGAGTTTGTCATTCTGAATGACCTTGGATACCCATTCGTCTGCCTAGCGGACCCCACACTCCTCACATCAGTTTGACACTCTATAAGGGAAAAGACCAACCAATCCTCTTGCTTGCAGGCTATCTGACGTGGGTTGTCATCTCTGTGCGTCCACTGTTTCACACGACCAGCGACCTCTGCCTACTTGTTGTGCAGGACCTAGCCATCTGGTTGTTGTCTAGCCAATGGTGAACGAACAACCTATGTCGCAACTCCCTACGGACCCAATGATGTCAATCACCCTATGTGGAACTTTGTCCCCCCTCCGCCATTCCAAATGACTGATCTCCAACACCTTTTCGCATCTCCTTTCCCACACCCATCTAAACCATTTGGACTTAAAGATAAAATGATATAGTTCTCCCTAGTTGTGGACCCCATAATGAGGGGTGCTGACTTGCTAGCACCGTTTCAACGTCAGAGCTCAAAAAATCCAAGATAGCCCCTACTCCAGCATTCCTTAAGCCTGCATGCCTGAATGGTCAACTTAACATTTCCAAAACTTCAAAAATGATTTAACCCATGTGCTAAAATGGCTCAAACTCCTTAGTGGGCCCCACCTCATGACAAAAACTTGATGCAGGTAGAACCATGTGGGCTGCAGTGCCCTATTTATCATTTGTTTACAACTACCTCCAGAACAGCTGCCAGTCAGGGAAATCCGCACCCCTGGGCCCGCATTGTCATAACTCCCTCAACGAGAGGCAAATCATGATATGAAAGAAATGTTAGGATCCTTGAATGATAAATTACTTGATCTAACATGGATTTTTTAGGATTTCGCTAACATTCCCCTATTTTGCACTTGAATATACTTACTGCTCCTTTGCTTGTAGGATATATGGAATTAGCTGCAAGACCTTCAGGAGTGTTCGTAGAGAAGGAAAAGGGCAAGAAAGTTTCCAAAGCACCAAGGGGAAAGGAGGACAAGGATAAAATGAAGTACAAATTCCAAGGGGTGGAAATCAACACTAAAGTCACTACAAAATGGGATACTATCTCAGACACAAATCTGGGGCACATTGATATCAATGAATTCCGGCAACTGGTCATTGCCAACCCTATCATGAAGAATGCAAGGAAAATTAGAAAAAGAAAATTGGCCAAGGCATCTAGTTTCCCACTTGCCCTCGTGGATCCTGAACTGGTAATGGACTGTAGAGAGGCATTTCAAGAAACAACCAAGAAAATTATGGATCAAAATGGCAACATATTGGCTGACTTGTCCTCCAAGTCTATAGGACAAACTTTCCACATCCCCACCTTTGATGAGATGGAGGAGACATCAAAGGAGTATGCTGAAAGCATATGGAAAGTTGACCCCCTCAAATGTAAGAAGTTGATCAATCAATACTGGCTGAAGGAAAAGACGGTCAGCGCAAACAAAGTACCCCAAGAACTCTTCAGGAGTGATTTCCATAAGGATTACCATGATTCGCTAACCTTATTAAGCAAGGTTATGGGCCTCCCAATTGTGGCTTATTTCTAGGAATGGATGCTTTATTTTTATAGAAGAGATCATCAGAGGGAAACCAAATTACATTAGGTAGGAATGATTAGAAAATGCCTACATGAGTAGTTTGTAGCAGTGAAGTAGACTTTGAAGTTCTACATGACCTCATACTTGGTCTATTTGCTAGTAGACCGTGTTCAATACAAGGGTCTATTTTTGGCATCAAGCTAGACTCTGGGGAGAGAAATGAAGGTCTATAACAGATACCCTCAGCTCTAGTAAATAAATTTCAAGAAGGATTACCGCAGAGTGAATGATGCCTTCATCAGGCACATCATCAGGCTGCTCAGAGGTGACTTCGAAAGGAGAGTCACTCATAGTGCCAACACCTTCATCTTCTGATTTGGGTTTTTGTTCATTTAGTTTCCTAAATTTACTTACATCAAAACTGAGGGCTTCTCTGAGAGGCCATATAAGCTACCACATTATCCAAATGATTGGTTGGTATTGCTCGAACTCTCCATGTAGTTACAACACGCTCACACACTGCTGGGTGACAAACATAGGTTGGTAATTCCATATCCTCTTACCTTCGGCCAAGGAATGCATGCAATCCCCGCATCCCAATGTGTGAAATATTACGAAAAAGAGATAAATGAATACAACCTAGAGCTCCACATTGCTAGGCCACAGATGGATCCATATGGCAAGCTAAAAAAGATGGTTGGAAAAGAATATGCCCATCTACACAATGTGGAACACTTCTGGGAAAACTGCAAGGATGATAAAGAGGTGTGCATGAGGCACTATATGCGCATGACAACATATTTTGTTAAAACGGTTAACTTATTCCTGGTACCGGATCAAGTTGTGGAGGAAGAAAATACTGTAATAGATCCAAGATTCGATGTTGTTGCCAACTTGCCACTGCCTTTAATCGACTGGGATGAGGAAGAGGTCAATGACCTCGATATCCTGACAAAACCAATAGAGGCAATAACAAAGTAGTGGATTGATGGGAAAATTGCTCAGTTGAAACATCAGGGAGCCACTTTGACATATGGAGAGCTCGAGGATGAGCTCGAGAGCGAGACTGATAATGGAACTGTTGATGCCCCATCTGGGGAAACCTCAAAGTCCCCTCCTACTACCAGATCAAAGAAGAGAAAAGAGGTGGAAAAATGTGAGCTAAAGCACAAGGTTTATTCCAGGAAGGCATTAGAAGGTGAGCCTTCTAAGAAAGAAAGAAATCGGGCGGTTTCATAGAGATGTCCACCATTTAGGAGGACCCCCTCCGTGAGGGAGAGGAAGAAGAGGACGAGCAACTGAAGTCTCCACTTGTCACCTCTACTCTCATTGCCACCACTGTTGCCACTTCCATCACTCCTCCGCCTGCATCTCAAGAACTGCTTGCTTCTTCTCTGCACGCGGTGGACATTTTGATCCACCTTGCTTCCACATCACCTATCGCACCAATTATGGTGCTAGATTCTTCTTCCACTACCACTTCTCTACTCTCTTCCTCCTCCATGTCTCCATCAACGGTTGTTCCCCTAGCCTCTACAACAACGATTCCCACCCTTACTCTCCTAGAAGCTTTCACCAGGCATATGCAAAACATGCCATTGGAGCATTTAGGAGTATTAATGAACCCTGCAGTGCAAGTTGCCCTTGTCCAAGTCATTGGTGGTCTCCCTGTCCCTCCTCCTTTGACTGAACCACCCAAAATGGAGGCAACAATGCATATTTTTGAGGAATTTGAGAGACAAGAGAGGGAAGCAACCAAAGAAATAGAAGAGGAAGCTGATGACTATCACGAGCACCCAAAGCATGAAGATTTAGTCATTGGCAAGGTGGTGCATGAAGGGGAGGAAACACAATCCTCTGAAGAAGATGTTGAGGACCCTAACACAAAATACGTTATAGAAATTTCTAACCAAGAGCTTGAGGAAGAGTTCGCTAAACAACTCAAAGATGTTAGGGAGGAAGTTGAAAGGCAATCCTTCAAGGAGAAAAGAGATTTAGATGAAGAAATGGAGGTAACCACAAAACCTCTAACTAAAGAACAAGAGAAGAGCCCTAGCTGTGATGAGGAAATACCTCCCTAAGGGGAAGAAGAAGAAAAGAAAGAGGGAAAGAAAGAAGAAGATAATCCTGAACAAGAGGCTGAAGCAAAGAAAAGCCTAGAAGCAGAACATCATGAAGAACATGGGCAAGAAGAAGAAGACAAAGGATTCAAAGGGAAAGATAGCCCCAAGGAAAATATAGCCACCACATAATCGCCAGAAGGAAAGGCTATATTCATTTAGGATTTAGATGATGAAGAAGAAAAGACAGAGCAAGATGCTTTAGGTAACCAAGAAATGGAAATTCAGCATACTCGGGAAGAGGAAGGTGATCATGAATCACCGAAAGAGGAATCTCAAATTCCTGAATGGTTGGATAAGCAATTGCAGAAGAAGGCCCCCATCCTCATGGATCTCAAGAAGAGATTAGAAGCCAGCTTGGCTTGAGCACAGATAGGGACAAAGAAGGAAAAGAAACCAAGGGTTAGATCCCATTTGATGATGGATGCATTAGGATCCTAGACCATGCAAATGGTTACTCTAGTGGTGGAAGGAGAGGGAGTTAGCTATAATATCTCCACCATTGGCTTAGGAATGGCCACCAGGGAGCAGAAAATTAAACATCTCCAAGGATTCGTCGCCACCATTGTGCATCAAATGAATAAGGACAAATCCTCTAAGGAGGAATTAAAAGCATAAGTGGTAGATTTAACAACTTACATACAACAATGGTCCTCCACCGAAGAACTACCCACCACATCATCAACACCACCACAACTATTGTCCAAGGACCATATCAACAAGCTTGAAAGGAGGAAGAATTGGATGAAGGCCACCAAAGATTGGCTCCAACGGGTGGTTTACAATAAAAATATGGTTATTAGTCGCATTGTCCAAACAATAAATAAATTCCTGGAAGTGCAAAAAAAACTTGAGGGCATAAGGAAATTATGTACTGACTTCCTGGAGTTGTATAGAATTAAGTATCCCAAACTTGAGGCTATCCTCAAGATACCTGAGAAATCCTGGGAAAAGGAGCTAGCACTAGTTAAAGATGATCACTAGCTCGTAGAAACATGGAAATTGGGCCTTGATCATAGGATAGAGATCTTGGAATGAGTGCTCCATGAAGTAGAGATCAACATTGATTAGACCAAGGAGATCAGGACAACCTACAAGGAATATCTAAAGCTAATGACAGATTATGACATCCCCGCCGTCGAGCTGGATCCGGAGAAAATAAAGTCATACTTCCATAAGAAGATGGAAAATGGAGCCACAAATACACTCACACCAGATTTCATGGATTTTGCTACTTGAGCCTTCGCTCAATTTGAGCAAGTGATAAAGAATACACCCAAGTGTGATAAAGATTAGGATGTGATTACCCACCGGTCTAGGAAACTGAACTTCCAAGTGCTCCAATTCGATATAATGGAGTGGAACAAGCTCCAGGCATTAACTGGAAAGTTTGTAGAATATGCTACTATGAAGAAGCATGAAGGAAATCTAGTTATTGATGATGAATTCATCACAGTGTAATTGCGGCAAAGGAAACCAGCTAAAAGATAAAGTGCTACAGTGCTCGTCACTAGAAGACAAATTAGGCTAGAAGACAAAATATGTATTTTGTATTGTAAAATATTAGGGGTAGATGAAACCCTAGTTTGTAGTGAATCTTGGCCACACAATGAGATTGAATCTTGGCCATTCATTTTGCTTTTTGGAAACTATAAATAGGGGGCTCTCCTCTCATTTTTAAGAGAGAGTTGAGTTGTTGTAAAGACATGCTGCTGGAATTTTAATAGAAATTCATTGATATTGGTGGATTCTTGAGTTCCATTTCATGTTGCATGATTCTTCTCCTCACAGTTAGTGAATTTGAGTAGATTTACTTTGTTGTTCTATGTGTTTATCATGCTTTAGTTGATTGGTTGGTGTTGTTCATTGATGCTGGAAATTTTGTTGTGTTGACGCCCTTCCTTGTTCATGCTTTTAGCTATTTATTGATGGTAAATAGCAGTGTAAAGCTAGTTTGAACATTAGTTGAATGTTGCACTTAAATTCTATCTTTTGTTCATGCTTTATGGTGAATTAATGGTTGAACATTTATAGACCTTAGAAGATTGCACCAGTTTCATGAGACCGCGAGCTAATCTGGTTAAGTGGAACTTAGTCTTAGGAAGGTTGTCCACTATAGCATCCTCCATTAACACTGTTCATTGGTAGTTTCAGGTCTAGGAACTTCTTCCCTTCCCCACCCTTTTGAATTTTCTCTTAAATAGTAATTTAGACAAATTTCATTGCACATTGTAAAGCCAAATCTAATGATAAGAAATGGAGTCTTAGACTGTTGTCCTGAACTTGCAACAATAGCACAACATTTCAAAAAATTTATAAACTCCATTCAAAGAACCAATTCTCCTTCAACTAAAATTACGTAAGGTTGCCCTGTGATTACCAACAAGGTCACATGAAACCACTGAGACATTCCAAGCAAGTCATGACCTGACACCTGAGAGACCTTGGGGTAATTTTCTACAACTTGTTTGTAGGAGATTTCCTTTCAAGAGAGGTAATGCACTTATGCATTTCCTATGTTGAGAAGTGTGAAAAAACCCATCAACAAATTTTATTCCCAATTTCATCCATGAAGAATTTCCTCAACCTGTAGATCCTGCTGTTAGCCATAACTTGTTAGGTGTTGAGGATAGCTTTGAGTTTTTGATTACCCAAGCAACAATTGACAAAATTTAGCCTTACCAGATAACATGTGGTGAAAATCTTTTTGAAGTTATTGTGGAAAAGAGTTTTTCACAGTATAATGTGCAATTTTGAATTAACCTTTTTGCATGAATTCCATATTTTTGATTCACTATTTCAAGCTTGAAAACCTTCATCAAGAACGAGGAGGCCTGGGCTCTGTAAAAGTAGGTTTCCAATATGCTTAGCCTCCTTAGGAAGGCTCATATTTGTCTCACAAGTTAGGTATACAAAAATATTGTAGCCAATAACAAGCACACTTTTTCTTCTATGCCACTCACAAAGCATCACCAAACGCCTCAATTTTTTTAATTTTTTTCCCATGATCTGGTTGCTCTTAGCCAGTTTTATAATCTCTTCATATTCACAGTTGGAATGAATTTCATTCGAAAAGGTCATTGATCTGTTTAGCATGAAAAATGGAATGTCAATACTCCCCTTCTTGAACTCTCTTTCCCAAGGGAAAAGCATGTTGATGGAGAGTTCGAGAAGTGGAGTATTGAAATTCCAGTTTACATGCCAAATAGATCAACGACCTTTTCGAATGAAATTCATTCCAATTGTGAATATGCAGAGATTATAAAATTGGCTAAGAGGAACTATATCATTGGAAAAAAATTGAAAATTTGAGGCATTTGGTGATGCTTCGTGAGTGGCATAGAAGAAAAAGTGTGCTTGTTATTGGCTTCAATATTTTTGTATACCTAACTTGTGAGACAAATGTGAGCCTTCCTGAAGAGGCTAAGCATATTGGAAACCTACTTTTATAGAGCCCAGGCCTCCTCGTTCTTGATGAAGGTCATTAAGCTCGAAATAGCCGATCAAAGATATATAATTCATGGATGCACAGGTTGATGAAGTTATTCATGGATCAAAGATATGAAATTCATGGATGAAAGAAATGGAAATCATGGATCAAAGTTATGGCTAACAACAAGATCTATAGGTTGAGGAAGTTCTTCATGGATGAAATTGGGAATAAAATTGATAATGGAAAAGAGAGTGTTAACCATAGGTTTACTTAAATGTTGTGGTGATTGTCCTACTATTGCTTCAATGTTCATGACACAATCTACTGAAAACTTCTTGCTCATTCATACCTTGTTAATTGTACCTGTGATATTGCATTACATATGTCTGATGTTCTTCACCTTGAAATGTCCATATTGAAATGTATTCCTTTGTGGACTATTATTTACTTTTGAAACTCATTCATAAACATGAAAACTTCATTACCACATGTTTGTCGCTTTATCATTTGAAAGTATTCAATACATTCAAAACTCTATCCCTTAGCATGCAAGAAATCAGACAGAATCTGAAAATATTTGTTATGAGAATTGTATGACATGCTAGTAATAAAAAAAATGAGAACGTACTGGAAAGTGTGTAATGAAAAAATGAATCTACTCTAAAACACTTGGAAAGAAGCAGACCGAAGTGAACGAGATAGATAATGTATTGATTGAAGAGATTGTTCCTGCTCATGAGAAGTGGAGGAAGGAGCATGTGTAGTATGTGCAAGGGGAAAATGGCAATGCAAAAGTGGATTAAATCGAAAGGGTTTCTATTGCATATGAATTTTTTCAAGAAAAGAAAGATAGAGATGATGCTATAAGTGGAGTTGAACAAATGAAGGAAAGCATTCTTGAAGTTAGAAATTCCATGGAACAAATACAATTGGAAATGTATGATAAGGAAAAGGAAATACTAAATCTAAGTGCAGAAAAAGAGAATCAGTTGGGTGGAGGCATGAAAGTCTTATCTAAAAAGGCAGACAAGTTCCCTAATGAGCTTGCACAAAGTGGAGCAGAACAATCAAAGACTAAAATTAACCACTTAGAAAAGGATTAAAACACAAGAAGAAGTTGTCACAGTGAAAAGAAGAGGAGCTTAATGCTGTGAAGAGAGAGCTACAATCTAAAAGATAGGAATTTGATAAAACAAAGAAAACAATGGAAGGTGTTGTTGCACAACTGATAAACATAAAAAATCAAAGGTGTTGTTTCACAATTTATAGGTTAAAAGTCAAAGGTGTTGTTGCACAATTGATAAAAGTTTAAGATGCCACAACAATACCTGCATTGGAGGTTGGTTGAGGAGGGAATTTGTGTAATGTGGTAGTGGATACGAAAAAGAAAGTTCCCACTTGAAATAGGACATCTACATATAGGAGTAATGATTATCCCTTTAAACAAAATCCAAGCCCTTTAAACAAAATCCAAGCCCATACCATTTCCTCCACAACTCAACAATCACCAACCAAATTACTGAGCAATGGAAATGCAAGATTGCCACTATCTCTTGTTGCATATGAAGATGAAATTGAACCAACCATGCAATTTGTATTTCCTAGTGCATGAGTTTGCAGCAATTAGATTTTGCAAAGGGGACGTTTTTCAACCAAGTGGTCTTACTATTGGAAGAAGTGAATGGCAAGGAGGTGAATTGTATGGGCTTGGATTTTGTTTAAAGGGATAATCATTACTCTTGTATGTAGATGTCCTATTTCAAGTGGGAGCTTTCTTTTTTGTTCAGTATATCCACTACCGCATTACACAAATTCCCTCCTCCCAATGCAACTATTGATGTGGCATCTCATACTTTTATAAGTTGTGCAACAACACCTCTGACTTTTTGACCTATCAAAATGCTTTGTAGGACCATTATAGGTAAGGTGAACATTTCTTGCAACCATTTTTTGCATTTGCAGGACCTTATAGGTAATTTGAACTATTTTGAACTTCAATACATTGTTTTGTTATAGTGCACATAATAGAAAGTGGTCATTGAACAAGAATTGAGAAGTGAGTGACAACCTTGTGTGTTTTCCATCATGCAACTATTATGTGCATCTTTTGTTGGAAACATATGACGAAATTGAAATGGAATGTTTGCTGAAAGTAAGGGTTGTCATAAAATATGAAGGTGAACTTCAAAACATTGTTTTGTTATAGTTTGCATAAAAGAAAGTAGTCATTAAACAAGAATTGAGAAGTGAGTCACAACCCAGTGTGTTTTCCATCATGCAACTATTATGTGCATTTTCTATTTGAAACATATGACGATATAGAAATGGAATGTTTGCTAAAAGTAAGGGTTGTAAAATATGAAGGTGATGTTCAAAACATTGTTTTGTTATAGTCTGCAATAACATAAAGTGCTCATTGAACAAGAATTCAGAAATGAGTCACAACCCTGTGTGTTTTCCATCGTGCAACTATTATGTGCATTTTGTGTTCCAAACATATGAATAGATATTGAAATGGAATATTTGATGAAAGTAAGGGTTGTTATAAAATATGAAGGTGAACTTCAAAATATCGTTTTGTTACAATATGCATAAAAGAAAGCACTCATTGAACAAGAATTGAGAGGTGAGTCACAACCTGGTGTATTTTCCATCATGCAAGTATTATGTGCATTTTTTATTGGAAACATATGATGAAATTGAAATGGAATCCATCTAAAAATAAGGGTTGTTATAAAATATGAAGGTGAAGTTCAAAACATTGTTTTGTTATAGTGTGCATAATAGAAACTGGTCATTGAACAAGAATTAAGAAGTGAGTCACAACCTAGTATGTTTTCCATCATGCAACTATTATGTGCATTTTGTGTTCGAAACATATGAGCAGATATTGAAATGGATTGTTTTGATGAAAGTAAGGGTTGTTATAAAATATGAAGGTGAAGTTCAAAGAATTGTTTTGTTATAGTGTGCATAACATAAAGTGGTTTGAGAAGTGAGTCACAACCCAGTGTGTTTTCCATCATGCAACTAATATGTGCATTTTGTGTTTGAAATATATGAACAAATATTCAAATGGAGTGTTTTGCTGAAAGTAAGGGTTGTTAAAAAATATGAAGGCGAAGTTGAAAACATTATTTTGTTACAGTGTGCATAACAGAAAGTGGTCATTGAACAAGAATTGAGAAGTGAGCCATAACCCTGTGTGTTTTCTATCTTGCAACTATTATGTGCAATTTGTGTTCGAAACATATGAACAAATATTGAAATGGAATGTTTGCTAAAAGTAAGGGTTGTTATAAAATTTGAAGGTGAACTTCAAAACATTTTTTTGTTACAGTCTGCATAAAAGAAAGCACTCATTGAACAAGAATTGAGAAGCGAGTCACAACCCAGTGTGTTTTCCATCATGCAACTATTATGTACATTTTCTATTCCAAACGTATGACGAAATTGAAATGAAATATTTTTTGAAAGTAAGGGTTGTTAAAAAATATGAAGGTGGAGTTAAAAACATTGTTTTGTTACAGTCTGCATAATAGAAAGTGGTAATTGAACAAGAATTGAGAAGTGGCCCACAACCCTATGTGTTTTCCATCCTGCAACTATTATGTGCATTTTGTGTTCAAAACATATGAACATATATTGAAATAGAATATTTGCTGAAAGTAAGGGTTGTTATGAACTTCAATACACTATTTAACAAGAATTGAGAAGTGAATCACAACCCTATGTGTTTTCCATTTCCTCCAACTTTTTTTGCATTTTCTATTCACAAAACGTACGATGATATTGAAATGGAATGTTCACTGAAAGTAAGGGTTGTTATAAAATATGAAGGTGAAGTTAAAAACATTGTTTTGTTACAGTGTGCATAATAGAAAGTGGTCATTGAACAAGAATTGGGAAGTGGGTCACAACCTAGTGTGTTTTCCATCCTGCAACTATTATGTGCATTTTGTGTTCGAATCATATGAATACATATTGAAATAGAGTGTTTTGCTGAAAGTAAGGGTTGTTATAAAATATGAAGGTGAAGGTCAAAACATCATTTTGCTACATTATGCATAACATAAAGTGCTCATTGAACAAGAATTGAGAAGTGAGTCACAACCTTGTGTGTTTTCCATCCTGCAACTGTTATGTTCATTTTGAGTTCCAAACATATGAACAGATATTAAAATAAAATGTTTGCTGAAAGTAAGGGTAGTTAAAAAATATAAAGCTCAACGTCAATACATTCTTTTGTTATAGTCTGCATAACAGAAAGTTCTCATTGCATGTGCTTACATTTGTAAGTAAGTTTGACATAAATAAAAAGACTTGAGGTGGCATTGCCTACTATTATTTGATGGCATTTCACATTGTTTATAATGAAATTTTAAATGGAAACAAAAAGTGTCATGAAATCTACAAGAACATAATCTTATATTTTTTTAATTAAGAGGGCTAAACGCTTTTGACCCGGAGCTATGAACCGGTGAGGTCACAAACGGGGGACCTCATCCCCAATATAAATTGTCAAAAACTACACCCCAAACGGATTGGAGGCTTGATGGCAAGATTAACAATACAACTTAACAATCACACCATGCCACTATTAGTAGAAGACCGTAGTCTTCAAACATACCAAAGTACTGTAATTCCATACAATAATTGATCAATAATTACATGATCAATGAAAATGTAATTCCACACCATAATTGTTCAATAATTACATGATCAAAGACTGAATGGAAAATGAATATTCTCAGCTTCTCATCCTCTCCTATAGTGCCTTTTATGTGCAATTGAGGAGATGGTCAGATAAAATCTTATAGGATTCCTTGGGTCCTTGGCACTGACGGTGGGGTGATTCCACTTGCACGAGGGTTTGGGGAAGCCTCTGCTTTGACCATTGCACTTTCAACACCTTCAGCCTGTAAGAAACCCATGAATATAAATGACTACGTTCAATAATTAATGTATGGATATAAGGAAAAGGCAACATCAAATCTAAGCATAGAGAAAGAGAATCAGTAGTGGGAGAGATGAAGGTCTTATCTAAAAATGCAGATAACTTTCATAACACATTTATATATACAGAGTCAAATCATTTATATGTACTTGTGGAGGAGAAATACTATTAAAAATAAATGAGAAGGAAAAGGAAAAATCAGATAGACCATGAAATGTCACAAATAATCCACGCTTGATTTTTTCGCTTCTTTGACAAAAATTGAAGGAAATAGAGAAATTGAGTAGGCTAGTGTCAAGAATCAATAAAATTGGGCCTCAATCTTATTAGCGTTGTTTCTTCACACCTACCACTTCCTTGTTCATCTTTGCCCTATAATGTGAAGAATGTTAACATCACATCAAATTGAAATGCATGCAACAAATTCATTCAAATTATGAAAATACATGTTCAAAAGCATATTTAAAAATTACCATTTCTTCCACTTTCTTCCTCGAAAAGAACCAAGGACAGTGTGTTTTCCAATATACTGAAAAAATCAACATATTTGTAACAGAAATAAAATTTTCTAAATGAAATCACAAAGGCACTCTAAAATATGAGAAGCAAGCGACTAGAATGACACATATTACAAGAAACCACAAATGCATACTTTAAAAGGGAAAGTGCAAGAAAGCAGGAGTTTCCTAATTCTCAAAGATTTTTGCCCAGGAAAATGATCTCCTCCCCAGACACCCTTTCTTCTTGCTACCTTGTTGAGGCACATTTTCCTGTCCCAAATGCACACTAACTTGCTCGTTCCCACCACTTCCTTCTCCATCCTTTCCCTCTAATGCTAGGAATGTAAATGTCACATCAAATTCAAAAGCATGCAACCAATTCATTCAAAATATCAAAATGCACGTTAAAAAGAAGATTTCAAAATTACCCTTTCTCTTGCTTTCTTCCACTTTCCTTTCCAAGTACGCATCCATGGTTGCCTGTAATATGTAAAAAAGTTGCAAGTGTTACAAGACAATTAAAGTTCCAAAATTTATTGCACCATCTACTGTAAGCAAATTATATAGTTTTTCAATCATAAGAAACAAAATTTTAAGGTGGACTTCCTTACATTCTTGGTGTTTAGGAAACAAAAACTTTTGACAAGCAAATAACTGACAGGGGATAGTGTGCTTTCCAACACTGTAAATAATGTGAGAATTTTTTTCTTGCAATTAGATGAAGATAGTGAAATGCCATTTCTACTGTTATAAATAGCATTTAATATGATTATTCATTTGAAATTATCCATGATGAGAAAAATAGTCAACCGCAAACGAATTAAATGTCAACCTTTTTCTTTCATTTATAAGCAAGCTACCATAAACAATAAGACTTCAGGTGGCATTGCCTACTAGTATATTTCATATGAACATAAATAGAATGCACATTATAAACACACAACCAAATGATTATTGTCACAGTCTGCATAACAAAAAGTGGTCATTGAACAAGAATTGAGAAGTGAGTCACAACCATGTGTGTTTTCCATCCTGCAACTGTTATGTGCATTTTGTGTTTTAAACATATGAACAAATATTGAAATGGAATGTTTGTTGAAAGTAAGGGTTGTCATAAAATATGAAGTTGAACTTCAAAACATTGTTTTGTTACATTTTGCATAACAAAAAGTGCTCATTGAACAAGAATTCAGAAATGAGTCACAACCCTGTGCGTTTTCCATCCTGCAACTATTATGTGCATTTTCTATTCCAAACGTATGATGATATTGAAAT
This sequence comes from Sequoia sempervirens, assembly GCA_007258455.2. Classification (NCBI taxonomy): domain Eukaryota; kingdom Viridiplantae; phylum Streptophyta; class Pinopsida; order Cupressales; family Cupressaceae; genus Sequoia; species Sequoia sempervirens. The sequence continues at coordinate 77,229,096 of VDFB02000008.1, forward strand.
GGAATGTTTGCTGAAAGTAAGGGTTCTTGAATACATTCATATTGTCAATATAATTTTTGATGGGGGATACATAAAAGTATCCAAAATCAACTGAGGTGTCACCAACCAATTGGGTTCTCATAGTGTAAGTAACCAAAACATTTTCATTACATTCATACTGTCTATGTGTAGTTGCAGGTTCAAAAACATTGGGTGTTGTGAACCATACAACCCAAATAATATTTTTAAACCCTTTACAAGTAACAATCCAATTGGTTACTCACCCCTCAGGTGAATTTGGATAGTCTTATATATCCCCGACCTGCAACTCCTTGCCGAATGGGAAAACCCAAAACATAGAGTGTTTTCCAAGAACAGTACTTGTTACAATGTAAAATGCATGTCTTAATCACAACAATGCCCTTCCCTCCTGTAGTGAATGGATAACTTCTCGTACGAGGCAAAAAAAATTTGGCATAATTTGATGTGATGGGACACCTCCTCGCTTTCCTCTCCATGACGTTTCCTCTTGTCTACTGGTTTTATCACTTTTATCATCCGTCTTGGCGGGCCCTACTATATACCATCTCCTCATGTTATGTATGTTTTTATGCATTTTTGTATGTACATAGGTGCATTTTTTTGAGAGATTAGCTGTGCCCATACATGGTTTTACAACATTGTGTGGGTTGAAGGTTTCATAAATCATGCACTCACATCCCACTGTGTTTTCCAACCTGCAATCATAGAGAGTTTTAATTGTTGTTGGAAAACATTGGGTGTTTACAAATGATTCCTTTCATTGCATTCCTATGGTCTAAATAACAAAATCTTTTCGAGATGAATACTCATACTGTTGTGTAAAAAACTAGGTTGAAAAACACTAGTTTTTCGAAATCTGCAACTCACACAATGTTTTAAAACCCTTTACAAGTGACAACCCAATCAGTTACAAACCCTCACCTTAATTCCATTGGTTTTTCATCTCCCCCACCTGCTCTCCAACCTTTCACTTTCAACTTGTAGAATGAGAAAACCCACAACACAAAGTGTTTTCCAATAACAATACTTCTTACATATTAAAATGCATGTCTTAATGGGAGAAGCTAACTCGTAGACAAAAAACACTTATGTATGTAACATGATATGATACCCCCCATACCCCATGCCACGCAGTGGAAAAAAGGCATTGACGAAAAGACTTAACGAATGGCTAGCCACATGCTATTAGGTGGCGTCACCAGAAAAGGACGCATGACTCGATGAGAAAGTCAAAAAGCTAGACAAAACACACCTAACATCACCATTTTCCACATTTTCATTTTACATTTTGGTGGTTGGGGAGGGAGGAGGTGTGGGCTAGGAAAATGGAGTTGTAGGCGGTCGAATCGGAGTAAAAACTTTTTCATTTTTTTATGCACATAGGTGCAATTTGTCTACCATTTTGCTGCGTCTAGAGAGCTAAAAGTCACCATTTGTGACATTTCATTTTTCAGTTTGGTGGGGAGCGCAGGTGATGCAATGGAGGCCGAATGAGAGAAACACATTTGACGCGTGCGACAACTAGCCAACAGGTATGTATATCTGCCATTGTATATGCCATTTTTCCATTTTGTAGGAACTATGAAGCACGACTGTTAAATGGGTTTTTGTGAAGCATTAAATAGTGGTTAAATGGGTTTTCTGAAAGCATTAAATGAATATTGGTTAAAGAAAAAAGGTTTTCATTGATGGACAAATAAAATGTTTTGTTTGCATGTAGGGTTTTCATATCAAATACATAGCTATTTCTGTTTATGTAGAATAAAAAAATTCAACTAGAAATTCTTTGTATTCACCACAGTAAGCATCTCATCTATAAAAATATCATAACTTATTAATATAGAATATATTTTAGAAGTTTAACTGACCCGTACACTTGTAATTCAAGCTATGACAACTAGAATCACCTGTATTTAGTGGAGAAGCTTCATGTCTCCTAAAGCATCCTTCTCAATCCACCTACCCTTGTTTTCTTCAATTTTGTTTCCTCAAATATATCAACCACCTGGAAGGAAGCCAAGTGTTAGTGATAGATTAAATTGGCAAATTAAAGACATTTGGTGCTACAAAGAATTCCTTTTATTCCAAATTTCACCAATATACAATTTATATGTTGTGGTGAGTGCAAAATTCCAGCTTGCACAGACAATAAACAAACATATTAAACTATACAATGGGAATTTAATTTCCAATTTAACCTATTGCTAACACTAGTAGTCTATATCAACAATTATATTTTCCATTCTGCCATTCTGCAAGAACTGTGAAGCACTAAACGTTCATTCGAATATATAAAAAACTCATCTCTCCTAACATATGAAAGAGTCTATTACTTATAATAATCAATAAGCACATAGAAGACATATAAGAAGGATACCACATACCACTATCAGACTTTTATTTATATCTCGTGCTTCTCAATGAACATCTAAATGACATATGGATATCATAACCATTGTTCAATGATATTGTAAACTGAACCATTACTTGTATAGACAACTGAAAAAATATAGATCATTGCAAGAACAAAGGTTAAAAAGTCAACAAAAGCCTTGCTGATCACCTTGATTAACCAAAAAATAGCAGCTAATCTGCCGACAAAACACACCTATGTACATACAAAAACAAATAAAAACGTACACAAAAACATACATAGAAACATGCATAACATGAAAAGAAGAAAAAATAGGATGTCAGTGCAGAAAAGAGAACCAGTTGGATGGAGACATGAGAGTCCTATGTGAAAAGGTAGACAAATTTTATAAACAACTTATTAAAAAGAAAACATCTGCATTCTCTAATCAAAAAGACACTCTCAAAGCTGAGAACAATATTTGGGTTGCAGGTTTCATAACACATACTATTTTCCAACATGCAAGTATATATAGACAACATGCTTCTAATGAAAACCTTAAAGTTTGTAGACAATAAAAATGTACTAAAGTTCATTCACCTTCACAATTTATAGCAACTATTACTTACAGAAAAAAGAATGAAATTCAATTTCGTCATATCATTTAAAAATAAATGCACAATATAATTTGCAAGTTGGAAAACACAATGTGGTTTGCCATTTATTTCATTTTGTACATTCAAAGTTACGTGGTTGAGAGCACGGGGATGAATTTATTGAAAAGATTTTGTTAATTAGGCAGTAGGAGTGCAATGAAAGGCAACGTTTTATAAAGTCCCACTATTTTCTGACAACCATTAAAACTCTGAATGATTGTAGGTTGGAAAACACCGTGGGAGGTGAGTGCATGATTTATGAAACCTCCAACCCACACAATGTTGTAAAACCCTCTACAGACACAAATAATCTCTCGAACAAAACACACCTGTGTACATACAAAAACACATAAAAACATACATAACAATGTACATGGAAACATACATAACATGAAGAGCAGACGTAGTGTGGGACCTGCCAAACAGATGATAGAAGTGACAAAACCGACAGAGGGAAGGAAATGTCATAGTGAGGAAAGCAAGGAGGTGTCCCATTGCATCGAATTATGCTGGCATTTTTTTTCCTTGTGCGAGAAGCTATCTGTTTAGAGCGGGAGGGAAGGGCATTGATGTGATTAAGACATGCATTTTATATTGTAACAAGTACTATTCTTGGAAAACACTTTGTGTTCAGGGTTTTCTCATTTTGCAGGTTGAAAGAGAATCGTTGGAGAGTAAGGGGGCATTGCAGGTAGGGGAGATGACCAAGTGAGTTGAGGTGAGGGGTTTCTAACCAACTATATGTACATAGGTGCGTCAACTCAGTTTTCTTGGCTTACCAATTGGGTTGTTACGTCTAGAGGGTTTTACAAAATTGTGTGGGTTGTAGATTTCTTAAAAATCAGTGTTTTCCAATCCTATTATATTCTTACTATGTAATTCGAAAAAGGCTCTCAAGGAAATCACAAAACATACCAAATTGAGGTGAGGGGTGAGTAACCAATTGGGTTGTTACTTGTAAAGGGTTTTAAAACATTATGTGGGTTGCAGATTTAAAAAAACTAGTGTTTTGCAACCTGGAATTTTACAAAACAGTATGAATGCAATTTAGACAGTACAAACAATGTGAGTATGAGTTGTCATTTTCAGAGCTTATTTATTTGGCGCGGGAATTGGAGGTAGAATGAAATGTGCATTTTCAATTTGGAGAAAGAAGGGGGAAAACACTCTACGTTTCATGTTTGCATTGAAAGCTGAAGGTTGGAGTGCACATGTAAGAGTTGGAGGAGAAAACCAATGTTTTGAAACCTAAAATTTAACAAAATGGTATGAATGTAATTTAGATAGTAAAAATTTAAAGAAAGGCACCTTATAACAAGACTTATGTAGAATAAAAATTGCATTTCTATTTCTTAATATGATTCAAATATACATGCACAGTATGATTGCAGGTTGGAAAACACAGTGCGAGGTGAGGTGACAACATGATTTACAAAACCTTCAACACACAAAATGTTGTAAAACCCTCTACACACTGAAGCCAAATACCTTATTGGCTGTCTAGAAAATGGTGCCTATCACCACACTCCTATGGTCTAAATAACACAAAGCTTTTCAATACATACATACTATTTTGGAAAATTCTAGGATACAAAACACTATGTTTTACAAAACCTGCAACCCACCTTTTGTTTCAAAACCATTTAGACACCAGTATTTGAGGGACATTTAGGCACATTTTTTCTATTGCTTTATGTGAACACCTGGAAATCTATTTCCATTTTCCTCAGCCACGTGTCCCTCCCTAGACAACAAGCTGCAAAATCAAAATGTGGAAAATGGCAATGCAACGCGGTGAGGAATGTGTTTGAGGGGTTTGGCTTGCAACTTGATTTTCCTCGTGCATGTCCCCACCCACCAAATTGGAAAATGAAAATGTGGAAAATAGTGATGTTAGGTGCATTTTGTCTAGCTTTTTGACTTTCTCGCCAGCCATGCATCCTTTTTTGGCAATGGACATGATGACACACAACTAACCATCTGTCAAGTCTTTTCGTCGATGCATTTTGTCCACCACATGGGATGGGGAGTGGGGGTTATGATATAATGTTACATACATAGGTTCATTTTGTCTACACTTTAGCTTCTCCCCTAATGGTATACTATACCAGTATTAAAGGTTGATTCATATAATATACCAGTATTTGAGGGAACAACTGATAGGAGACAGTGTGTTTTCCAACACTGCAAATAATGTGAGCATTTTATTTAAACACAACAATGGAAGGTGTGATTTTGAAGACATTCATATTGTTTTATAACATTCAATGTTGCAAAACTGTACGTGTTAAGAAGCAAGCAACCCACCATGAGACAACCCTTTACATTTAAATAAGGAGATTCAAATAACTAAAACCCAACATTGTGTTTTCGAAATTACAATTATTTTGTGCACTTTTTTTTTCAATCATACGAAATTTAAACACAATAATAGAATGTGTGATTTTGAAGACATTCATATTGTTTTGTAATATTCCATGTTGCAAAACCATAGGTGTTAAGAAGCAAGACAGTGTGTTTTCCAACACTGCAAATAATGCGAGCATTTTATTTAAACACAACAATGGAAGGTGTGATTTTGAAGACATTCATACTGTTTTGTAACATTCAATGTTGCAAAACCGTACGTGTTAAGAAGCAAGCAACTCACCATGAGACAACCCCTTACATTTAAACAAGGAGATTCAAATAACTGAAACCCAACATTGTGTTTTCCAAATTACAATTATTTTGTGCACTTTTTCTTTTCAATTATGTGAAATTTAAACACAACAATGGAAGGTGTGATTTTGAAGACAGTCATACTGTTTTGTAACATTCCATGTTGCAAAACAATAGGTGTTAAGAAGCAAGATAGTGTGTTTTCCAACACTACAAATAATGCAATCATTTTATTTAAACACAACAATGGAAAGTGTGATTTTGAAGATATTCATATTGTTTTGTAACATTCAATGTTGCAAAACCGTACATGTTAAGAAGCAAGCGACCCACTGTGAGACAACCCTTTACATTTAAACAAGGAGATTCAAATAACTAAAACCCAACATTGTGTTTTCCAAATTACAATTATTTTGTGCACTTTTTCTTTTCAATCATGCAAAATTTAAATGCAACAATGGAAGGTGTGATTTTGAAGACATTCATACTATTTTGTAACATTCCATGTTGCAAAACTGTATGTGTTAAGAAGCAAGACAATGTGTTTTCCAACACTACAAATAATGTGAGCATTTTATTTAAACACAACAATGGAAGGTGTGATTTTGAAGACATTCATACTATTTTGTAACATTCAATGTTGCAAAACCGTACATGTTAAGAAGCAAGCAACCCACTGTGAGACAACCCTTTATATTTAAACAAGGAGATTCAAATAACTGAAACCCAACATTGTGTTTTCCAAATTACAATTATTTTGTGCACTTTTTCTTTTCAATCATGCAAAATTTAAACGCAACAATAGAAGGTGTGATTTTGAAGAAATTCATACTGTTTTGTAACATTCCATGTTGCACAACTGTAGGTGCTAAGAAGCAAGACAGTGTGTTTTCCAACATTGGAAATAATATGAGCATTTTATTTAAACACAACAATGGAATGTGTGATTTTGAAGACATTCATACTGTTTTGTAACATTCAATGTTGCAAAACTGTACGTGTTAAGAAGCAAGCAAACCACCATGAGACAACCCTCTACATTTGAACAGGGAGATTCAAATAACTGAAACCCAACATTGTGTTTTCCAAATTACAATTATTTTGTGCACTTTTTTTTTAATCATCTGAAATTTAAACACAACAATGGAAGGTGTGATTTTGATGGCATTCATACTATTTTGTAACATTCCATGTTGCAAAACTGTATGTGTTAAGAAGCAAGAAACCCATTGTGAGACAACCCTTTACATTTAAATTGAGAGGAGACAGTGTGTTTTCCAACACTGCAAATAATGTGAGCATTTTATTTGTTCCAATCATATGAAGAAAGTTAAATGCCATTTTGACTATAGCAAAGAGTTGTTCAAAATGAGAATGTCAATGGGAAAATAAAAGATTTTGTTTGCATGTATGATTTTGGGATTTCTCTCCATTCCAAATTCTCATTTTGAAAACCCACCAGCTCATAATGTTTTTTCAAATCTGCAACCCACATAATGTTTTTTCAAAACCCATATTCACAATGTAAAAACCCACATTTTTAATTCCACTAATCTTCCTGTCAATGAAACCCATCTTCATAATGAACAACCAAAAGAAAAAAATTAAACGCTAACACAAAAGTCCACAAAAATACACAAAAGACCTTTGCATTCAAAATGAAAACCCCTTTATTTCTTCATAGTCAAATTTCAAAACCCTCGTTAAAAAAAATCTTAAACAGCTATGCTGAAAACCGTACATGCAAACAAAATATTTCATTTTCATTTCATAGAAAACTAATTTAACAACAAACCCATGAAACCGTACACACAAACAAAACATTTTATTTTCATTTCACATAAAACCCATTTAACAGTTGTGCTTCATAGTTCATTGCTTCATAGAAACCCATTTAACAATCATGCTTCATAGTCCCTACAAAATAGAAAATGACATATAAAATTGTAGATACATACCTGTTGGCGTTGCGGGTGTCGAATGCATTTCATGGGTTTTTGCTAGTTCGATCGCCTGCAACTCCATTTTCCTCGGCCATACATCCATCCCAAACCAACAAACTACAAAATAAAAATGTGGTTCGGCCACCTAAAACTCCATCTTCCTCACCCGCGCCTCCTCCCTCCCCACCCACCAAACTGGAAAATACAAATGTGGAAAATGGCGATGTTAGGTGCATTTTGTCTAGATTTTTGACTTTCCTGTCGAGTTGTGCGTCCTTTTCCGGTGACGCCACCTGATGACATGTGGCTAGCCATCCATCAAGTCTTTTGCTCAACACTTTTTGTCCATCGCGTGGCATGGGGTATGGGGGTACGATATCATGTTACATACATAGGTGCTTTTTGTCTAGGAGTTAGCTTTCTTTGGGAGCAAGAGAGGGAGAGATGGGGGGAGATAGAGAGAGGGAGGGAGAGAAAGGGAGCGAGATAGATAGAGGGAGGGAGAAGATGGGGAAGAGGGAGATATATGTAGAGAGGGAGAGAGAAGAAGAGGGGGGAGAGGGGGAGAGGGAGAGGGAGAGATATAGATAAAGGGTGATATAGAGAGATAAAGAGAGATAGGGAGATATACAAAGAGAATGATATGGATAGAAAGAGATAGAGAGATGTGTGAGAGGGATATTGAGCAAGAAATAAAGATAAAGATATAAAGTAGAAGAGATGGAGGGAGAGATGGAGTGAATTAGAGAGAGAAGGGGGGAGGGAAATGGTATAGATGTATAGGGAGAGAGATAGGGAGATAGATATAGAGAGATATAGATAGAAAGAGATAGAGAGAGGAGTGAGAGACAAAGAAATAGATAGAGGTAGATATAATGAGATATAGATAGGGAGGGAAAGGGAGAGATATGGAGATAGAGATAGAAGGGGAAAGAGTGAGAGAGAAAGAAGGTGATAGAGATAAGTAATAGAGAGAGGTATAGATAGGTGAAAATATAGAGGTAGGAAAGGAGAAAGAGGGAGTGTGTGTATATGAGTGAGAGAGAGATATGGAGAGATATAGAGAGTGAGATATATATTTATAAATAGATAGAGAGGGAGGGAGAGGGGGGTGAGAAATAGAGAGGAGAGAGCAAAAAAGAGAAATAGAAAGAGGGAGTGATAAGGAGAGAGGGAGAGATAGGGATAGAGATAAATATAACTTGGGAAATATAGAATCGATGCGAGAAAGATAGATAAACATATAGAGATGGAGTGATGGAAGGAGAGAGAAAGCTCGAGAGAGGGAGAAATATAGATAGAAAGAGGGAGACTACGAGAGAGGGGGATATGGAGAGATAGAAAGATAAATATATAGGAAGTGATATAGAGAGGTAGAGAGAGGAATATATAGAGGGGGCAAGAGTGAGAAATATAGGAGGTGATAAAGAAAAGTAGTAGAGAGGGGGTAGAGATAGGGTGGTAGGAAAAGGGAGTGTATGTATATAATATTTATATTTAATAATATGCATCATATTTCATATAATATATAATAATAAATACAAATTGAATATATTTTTCAATAAATATAATATATATTTGGGGACAGAGGGCCTAGGTTGATTGGCTAAAGCATCCTGTTGTAGGCAAGAGGTCACGAGGTCTTGTCTCCCCTATTTCCTTGTGGTATCAGAGGGCATGTTGCACCAACATCACCAGTCACATGAATTTTTTTTACCAGGCACACTATAGTTTATAAGGGGACTACCTGATTCGTGCAGTCTAAAAAAGATAAATAAATATAATTATGTGCAAGTGTGAATTCCTACTCTAAGATGCAAAAACCAAACTAATGCAACAAAGGAAAACACAAAAAAAAACACTCAGATTAGGCCTAGTTAAATCCAAACAAAATACAAGAAATTGAAACCTTTTACCTTGTTTAGATTGATGGTCTTGGTTGGCCTTTTGATTGTTTGATATGTGTGCTCCTTGGTGGCAAAATAGCTCAAAATGTTGCTCTAAAAGATCATGGATAGATGAGGATTCTAGTGATGCAAATGGGTATGTGGATAGATGCAATATGGAAGCTCAAATGCTGCAATAATGGTGGATGGATGGCTTGGATGCTTGAAAATTGCTAAGTGTAGATGAGTGCTTGAATGCTAGAATGTGGGTAGTGCAAATGGGGGCCTTTCCACCATTTTTAGGGGAAGTTCCTCTAAAGCAATGAAGGGCCAAGATTGATCCATGATGGAAAAGATCAAGGGCTGGGGTAAGTTGAGAACTCACAAACCCTCACAAGTTGACATTTGACGAGTGATGTGGAAAAGAGAGGTTGATGTAGAGGTGACATGGAGGTACTAGGTTGTACCTTGGGAAGGGACAAGATCTCCTCATAAATGAGGTCCTTGTCTACATATGCTTGAAAGGACATGTGAGGAATTAAAAATTCCTGAAAAATCCTCATGGGGATGGGAGAAGGAATTTAAAATTCCTTAAAATGCATTGGATAAATAAATGTGAATTAAAAATTCACATGGGGAAGGGGGTGCCTTCTCCAAAAGGATAAATCATTTAATGTGGTTGACTTAGGACATATGCCATAAATGGCATGCATATTAGGTTAGCCTAATTGAGTGATTAGGGTTGTGCAAATGCTGGATTAAGCAGGCTAATGACATATTAGAGGCAAGTGGGGATTATGGAGGATGTGACCCTAATGATAATTAGGGGTGTGCACATCCTAATCACAGATTAATTAAATTAATTTGGATTAGAGAGGATTATGGAGGATGTTACATGAGGAGAGGGAAAAGGATGAATTAATACTTGATTTAATTCACTTGGGGTAAAGTGACCAAATTAAATAAATTGGGATATTTATTTAATTTAGAGATGAAAGGGGTAAGGTATTTAATTGATTGATTAAATACCTTAGGGGACATTAGGCTGTAGGGCAATATTAATCAAATAATAAATTATTTAATTAATGTGGATGAGGGATGTAGGACAGAGGAATACAAGGGTGAATTTGACCATATGGAAGTGGTCAAATTCAGGTGTCTACATTTTTCCCCTCTTCAAAATACTGTTAGAATAACAGTGTTTTGAAGAAAATTGAAACACAGAGGACTCGATAGAAGATTAGAATGTTAGACGATGCCCCGATATCAGAGGGAAGTTAATAGAAGAGAATCATGAAGAAATATGGTAGGGTATGCCCCCTCGAGAGGGTGGATGGGGAAGAAAAGGGGCCCTGGGTGACTTCTCGATATGGATAAAGGGAGGGTACCATCATACTCACATAAGGTTATAAGTGCATGTTTATGTTATATGCATTATCTAACACTTTGTGATGCAGGATGTGATGGATGATTCATGATTTATGATGTATGTTATGGATGTGGTACTAATGGTGTGTGATGTAGGTGGCGATGTGAATTTTATTTATTATGTATGTGGATAAGATATGAGATGATGATGAACATGCTATGGGTAATCATGTATGTATGATGTAATATGGAAATGCAATGTGATGCAATGGATGAAAACATGTAATGTATGGATATGTGGTTATGTTATGAATGGATGTGATAAATATAATGTAATACAATGTATGTGGTGAAATGAACTAATATGTTTAGAATAAAAACTCTAAACAACCTAGAATGATACTGCAATAAGATGAAATAATATGAAATAAACTTAAGATGCTTAGAATAACCAATCTAGATTAATCTAAAAAACTTAAAATGAATATGAAAATTATAATGTAATGAGAAGAAATGATATGAAATGAACTTAAGATGCTTAGAACAACCAATTTAGATTAATCTAAAAAACTTAAATTGAATATGAAAATGATGATGTAATGAGATGAAATGATATGAAATGAACTTAAGATGCTTAGAACAACCAATCTAGATTAATCTAAACAACTTAAAATGAATATAAAAATGATAATGTAATGAGATGAGATGATACGAAATGAACTTAAGATGCTTAGAACAACTAATATAGATTAATATAAACAACTTAAAATGAATATGAAAATGATAATGTAATGAGATGAAATGATATGAAATGAACTTAAGATGCTTAGAACAACCAATCTAGATTAATCTAAACAACTTAAAATGAATATGAAAATGATAATGTAATGAGATGAAATGAACTTAAGATGCTTAGAACAACCAATCTAGATTAATCTAAACAACTTAAAATGGATATGAAAATGATAATGCAATGAGATGAAATGAACCTAAGTGAACAATGATAGGTGTGACAATGTATCACATAGCAAGATGAATGATGATGTGTGTGATACTGCACCCGTCAAAAAACCATAGGAATCCTGATAGGAAGAAAAGATGAGGGAAGAGCATTTGCACATCCAAAATCACTAACCATAGGCTAGGGAAGGAATGGATGGGGATAAATTCAATGCAATGGGATGATGAAATGAAATACAAGCCTAATGCCATTTTTCCATTTTAGGAGCAACAATTTTTTCTATAGCATAATACATGATACGCCAGGGTATGAGGAACCAAGGAAGATTAGTGTCAAATGCATAAGAAAAATAGAGCAAGAAGGAGGCTATCCCAACAACCCAAAGCTACAAGGGCTTTGGTCGGGCCAGGTATTGGGATAACCACAAGCACAAAGGATGCCCCGACATAACACAAGACCACAGGGATCTTGGTGGGTACTGCATGGGACAACCAAGAAGACAAAAGCAAACCAAAGATCAATATATATCCTTATGTTTACTAGTAAAAGCACACCATGATATGATGGATCGTGGCGACCCTGACAAGGTATAATATGAAGCTCAAATGATAAAAAAATGCTAAAAGCATCAAAATATCACAATAAATTTCAAATGTCCTTTGCCATAGGATCAGTAGGTGGATGGGTTTGATGCAGTATGATTTAGGAAGGATAAATCCTATTAAGACCGAGGATGGAGGGTGGATTAGGTGATCGACATGACTCAGGATACTCAAAACCAATTGAACTTCATGATACTAATGGATTTTGTTTGTTAGGAACCAGCTAAATAAGGAAACACTTGACGACACAACACAAGACCGAAACACACCCTAAAGACCTAGGGGCTTGGGGGATGATCAAAGATTATCCTTACCTACATGAAAGCACAAAGCCCTCGTAGTTTGATAAAAGACTGACAACTGACCATGGATAAAAGTGGAAAGAAGACAATGGAGACCTCAAGGAGGATGAAGACTAACATGACAAGACGGACAAATGCCTCGAGGGATGATCAAATGATTAGCCTTACTTACATGAAAGCGTAGGGGAAACATAGTTCAAATAAATGGAAAAAAGGTGACATGAGACCTAATGATGACCGAACGATGAGAGACCCTAGATGAGGACATGAGACCAACAAACGACACTGATGTATCGACAACAAAAAAGCTCAAATTTAGGATAAAAGCTCAGGATTGTGGATAGTCGATTTGAATTGTCTAATGCTCAACCAAAATATACCAAGTGACAAATAAGGAGATGCTAAAGGAAGGATTGGATTGATAGGATGTGCGAATAGGATGGAGGGTACCATTAAGTAACTAGGATGCAAGTTAGATAATGATTAAGTCCTCTATGAATGGCTCCTATTGCCAGGTTTTCACCAAATGTACTTATCCAAGGCACCACCAAGGGTGGTTTTCACCATAGGATGAATTATTTCTCTTTACTATTTTTGGATTTTTGACTTTTTGATTTTTTTTGTATTTTTGCTGGTTTTTTACTTTTTCTGGTATTTTTCAGGATAGGATAACCCTACTGACTTAGGTGTAAAAACTCTTCAGATGCATGATGTTGATAGGATCCTCTAAGATTTCCCCCTCGGGTGTAGCAACTCATATGCTCCAGAACCATACTTGGTGGTGATAACGTAAGGACCCAACCAATTTGCCTCAAACTTTCCTTTCTTGTCTTGATCTTGTTGGGTGCTCTGATTCTCCTTAAGGACTAGATCACCAACATTGAATTAGGGTGGACAAACCTTCTTATTGTAGCTTCTCCTAAGATGATGCTAATATGCTCGTAGATGATTGTATGCCTTGATGCACTTTTTGTCTAGGAGTTCTAGCTAACTTAACCATGTGACTCGAGCATCTTCATCATTGATAAGATTCTTTAGAGAGACTCAAAGTGATGGGATCTCGACCTTAATCAACAAGATAGCATCGAAACCTTAAATGAGGGAGTATGGAGTAGCACCAGTGGGTGTGTGGATGGATGTGCAGTATGCCCAAAGGGCAGGATGGAGATGAAGGTGCCAATCTTGACTAGTATTGTTGACTACCTTTTTAAGGATTTTGATAAGCATTTTGTTGGTGGCTTTGGCTTGACCATTACCTTGAGGGTAATAGGGGGTGGACCAACGATGTTGGATATGATATGTCTCACAAAGGGATTTCATGTACTAATTTTTGAATGGCTTACCACTATCAGTGATGATGGTAGAGGGGATTCCATATCTACAAAAAATATGGAAAATGATGAATTTGGAGATCTGAATACTTGTGATCTAGGAGAGTGGAATTGCTTCTGCCCACTTGGTAAAGTATTTAGTGGTAGTGATGATGAATTTATGGATGCCAAAGGATGGAGGGTAAATCTTACTGATTAGGTCAAAACCCCATTATGTAAAAGACCATGGAGTAATGATAGGCTGTAAGTCTTGCGTAGGAGCATGGATTAAATCTGCATGTTGTTGGCATGGTAGACATTTCTTCATGAACTCATAGGCATCATGTTCCATAGTAGGCCATTAGTATCCTACTCTCAAAATCTTCTTTTCTAAGGCCATTCCATTAGAATGGGACCCATATACACCACTATGTTCCTCATTTAATGCAACACTAGATTCTGATTCTTTGAGACATCGAAGGAGAGTGCCATCATACCCTCTTCGATAAAGTGTATCTCCTACGATGACATAGCGGGAAGTACATTGGATAAATGATTTGTGTTGATTTCAAGCCAGGTTAGGTGGTAAGATGTTGTCACATAGGTAGGTATAAATGTCATGATACTAGGGTGATTCAGGACCTACGATATTGCACACCATTTCACTATTAGGGACATCATACGCTAGGATTAGAAGTTGTTCAATGAGAAACTCAGTCTATTTGATCTTTGGGCATGTCGATAAGGGAACCAATTTTAGCCATTGCATTTGTTTCCTTATTCTGGACTTTGGGATTTTTTTCAAACTGAATGAAGGTGAAATACTTCTTGAAGTCATCCACCATGCATTTTTAAGGTAACAACTTGTCATATTTTGTCTAAAACTCATCATTGACCTATTTGATTATCAGTTGGGAATCACCAAAGACATGTGTAGACAGGTGATATTCCATTGGATTGCGATTCTTAGGCCAATGATGAAAGCTTCATATTATGCAATGTTATTGGTGCATGGAAATGCTAATCTGAATGACTTTGGGATATAATCACCTTGAGGGGTGACAAATAGGACTCCTATACCAGCTCCATTATGCGTATATGAGCCATCAAAGTAGAGCGTTCATGTATCTATTTCTTCAACAATAAAGACCCCTTCATTAGGAAACTCGACTACTAACGAATATGCATCGAACAAAGGAGCATCAACCAACTAATCTGCTATTATTTGTCCCTTGATTGCTTTACAATCCACGTACTCTATGTAAAACTCACTTAGTAACATGACCCACTTAGCCATGCGGCCAGTTAAAGAAGTTCTAGATAACATATAATTTAGTGGATCAACTTTTGATATTAGCTTGATGGGGTGACTGAGCATGTAGTGACAAAGCTTTTATGAACTGAAGACCACTACTAGGCAGGATTTCTCCATTGGGGAATAGTTGAGTTCATAATCCACCAGTGTTCGACTAATATAATAGATTGCACACTCTTTAGAGGACTCATCATGTTGTGCTAGTAATGCCCCCAGTGCAACCAATGTAGCCGAGATGTACAATAGGAGTGGTTTTACTAGAATGGGAGGCATTAGGATGGGTGGATGAACCAAGTACTCCTTAATCTTGTCGAAGCCTTGTTGACATTCTAGATCCCACTTGAAGGTGGTGTCTTTACGCAGGAGATGTGTGAATGATTGACACTTGTCAGCAAGTTGGGCTATGAAACGCCTGATGGACTATAGCTTCCCTTGAAGACTTCTTAATTGCTTGAGATTACGTGGTGGGGGAATTTCCATTATTTCCTTGACCTTGGATGGATCTACTTCAATACCCCTTTTGGAGACTATGAATCCCAATAAATTTCCAGATGTAACTCTGAACACACACTTTTTTGGATTGAGACGCAACTTGTATTATTCTAGCCGTTCAAATATTTTCTTTAGGATCATGGGATGCTCTTCTCTAGTTTTGGACTTTCTTAGCAAATCATCAACGTAATCTTCCATTATGATATGGATGAGGTCATGGAAGATACCAGTCATAGCACGCTGACAAGTTGCCCCCACATTTTTGAGACCAAAGGGCATGACATTATAGTAGAAGGTGCCCCAAGGGGTGGTGAAGACAGTTTTATGTTGATCTTCTGGTGCAATTTTTATTTTATTATAATTGGAAAAACTATCCATAAGAGATAACATGGCATGCTCTGCTATGAGATCAACTAACATGTCAATATTTGGAAGCGTGAAATCATCCTTTGGGAAAGCTTTGTTAAGATCCTGAAAGTCTGTACAGATCTTGATATTTCCATTTGGTTTGGCGATAGACACTATATTGGATATCTAGTCAGAATAATCAATAGGTCTTATAAACCCAACCTCTAACAGTTTCTCCAATTCTTTCTTGATGAGCAAGGACACTTGGGGATGCATTTTTCTTAGCTTCTATTTAACAGGTTTGGCATATGGGTGAACATCTAAATGGTGTACAACAAATGTGAGGTCTAATCCCAACATGTATGAATAGGTCCATATGAAGTTGATGATTTCTTCCTTTAACAAGTTGACAATGATAGAATGCTCTTCCTCTAACAATGATTTGGCTACATAAGTGATTTTAGGGTCTTCTTATATTCCCAAATTGAGTTTTTTCATCTCTTCGATCAGGATGGAAGACCGTTCGAAAAAGTGAGTTCCAACAAGGGGAAGATGAGCATCCCCATCCTCTAGCGCCTCATCAAGGTTTTCACTATTGGATACACCCTTTATTTTGAATTTTGATGAGTCAAGAAGTGCCTCAGAGAGGTTTTCACTAGATGACCTTTTTTTTTTTCCTTCTTTTTAATTTTGCGATTAGGGTGTTCGTCTTCCCCCAATCCCATGAGATGTATGTAAGTGTCCATTTAAGGAAAAGTATCTATAGGTGTGCTACTCCGTAAGTCCCAATCAATGAGGTCAGGATGACGAAGGGATAGGCTGATGGTAAAGATGGATGTGGAGTCAAATAGGGAAGGGAGATCTACATCATCATAGGAGAGAAAGATGGCCTCTTCTTCTGGTATTTCATCAAGGAAATCATTATCTATATTGAAATTATTAGAGGTACTAGTTGATGGTGCGGGACCCTTTTTCTTTTTATCATAGCCTAAGCCCAAATTTCTAGGTCATGCAGGTGTGTCAATAGGCTGTAATATTCCTTGTTCTTCTACACCAAGACCTCCCCCTTGATAATTGTATTTTTTATCTAACTTGGATGCATGAGGATAAGTCTCTTGGAAATACTCAATAAGAGGAGGCGAAGGTTTAGTTTATTCCTTGTATATCCACTGACTGATGTTATCATCTAGCTGATCTTGTCATGTTCCTGGGGATCAGAAAGTGTTAGACCCCATGTTCTTAGAGCTGAGTGTTATTATCTTCTCTTCTTCTTTTGGTGTAGATTGAGAAAGTTTGCCATAGGTATGAGGAGATGGAGGCATGGTTGCCACATTTAGAGCCATACACATCTTGTATTCTCCACAACCCTTATCTATGATCTTGACCTTGGTGATGGTGGATTCAAATGCAGTGGATGGAGTGGATGATGTGGTGGATGATGGATTGGAAGATGGGTGGGAAGATGATGCCTAAGGTGCCCCCACTTCAACTCTTGGACAGTAGTGGGAGCGGGGGAAGGACGCTTCTAAAGTGCAACAATATTCAAAAGGCTATGGGTCTTCATGTATGGTTACTTCCATCCCATTATATGGGAATTTTAGGCATTGATGGAAGGTCTAGATGAAGGACATGGCATGTGGTATACTACATAACGGGGCCAACCTAAATAGGAGGACAAATAATTCCTTCGGAGTCCCTTTTTGCATTGTCATAAGCTTTGATGGTGATGGTTTTATTGTTCAAGTCAGGATGGGTGTACCCTACTTGTTTTATGAACTTTAGCATATAGAGGTTGAGGGTAGAGCCATTATATACTAGGACCCTTTTCACTTTATGACGGGCTACAACGAATTCAATGTATAGGGGGCAGTTATGGTTTGAATTGATGGATGACATATCATTTTGACTGAATCCTAGTTGATATGTGGATGACAGATGTCCTACTAAGGCTTGAAATTGAGTAGGATCTATATCATTAGGCACGTGGGTATCTTGAAGAGCTTTGGTGAGTATCTCTTGATGGATGGGGGAAGACTTAAGCAAATCCAAGATGGATATTTGAGCGGGAGTCTTTCCAAGATGATCAAGAATATTATATTGGGAGCTCACAAGAGCTGGCTGGGATGACGTGGAAGGCCTTGGAAAATATATGTGGGTGTGGCGTGTAGTAATAGCACATTACAAATATTTTCCTTTAACATGAATCATGGACACACGTGGTTCTACCTGGCTAATGCACATAACTATGCCATCATAGTTATAGGGCATGTTCTTATAGCTAATATTGTTCATGCTGTTATTTTGATTGTTGCTATTGCTAGGCCTTAGACTAGCATTGGAGGTATTGGGACCTTGATTGTGCTTGGGGAAAATATTTTGATATATTTTTAGTTGGGCATTGGAGGATGTCACCTAATGAGTATCCACTACTATATCTCCTTGATCTATGAGATCTTGGATATATGTTTTAAGTCCTTGACACTTGTTAGTGGAATGACCTTTGATTTTGTGGAAGTCACAATACTAATTTTCCCTATACCAGGTGGGTTTTGGTTTTGATTCATCAAAAGGCTTAGTCACAGGATAAGTGAATGGATAACTTGCTTGTAGGAGCCTCTTGAAAATGACATCCAAAGATTCTCCTAAAGGAGTGAATGTATGCTTGTTATTTCCTTGGTTATACTAGTTGGACTGTGGAGGAGGATGTGGTGCACCCTGTGGCATGGATATGATGTTAGAAACTGATGGTTGATTGGAGACGTATTGCTACCTTTGTGAGCTGTTGGATACTTGGACATGCTTGGTGTCAGTGACACCATCATTGACAACATTCTTATTCTTATTCTAGTAGTGGGACTTATCTACAAATGACTTATTTTTGTTTGGGTTATAGATTTTGATTTGTCCCTTAGCAATGAGGGCCCTCTCAATGATAGTGCCCTTTTCAATGACCTATGAAAAGGTGGTGACATAATGAAGGTTGAGGTTATGTGCCATATTAGGATGGGTATTTTTAATGAAAATGGTCACCATGTCCTTCTTAGTGAGAGGGGGTTTTAGACGACTAGCCAGGGTGCGCTGCCTTTGTAGGTAGCTTGCAAAGGCTTCTCCCTCATGCTATTTTTCTTTCATAATATCTAGAGTATCAATGTCTTTCTCCAAGTTGAAGGAGAAGTGTGTAACAATTTTTTCTAATAGATCTGCGAAAGAAAAGATGGAACCCTTTGGAAGACCCATAAACCAGTCTAGAGCTATCCCCGTTAGAATCCTAGGGTATAAATATGGAGATAGTTGTCATTGTGCAAGACTTCTTAGCAATGTGTGTAGAATTCCTGCAGGTGATTTCTTGGGTCACTCTTTCCTTTGTATTTATCAAATTTTGGCATTTCAAAGTGCTTAGGAAAGGGGATAAGTGAGATAGAGGGATCAAATGGGTAGGGACAAATTTCTTCAAATTTGAAAGACTTTTTGGATGTCCCTGCTTGCAAGTCCTTTAGGGTGGATTTTATTTCTTCCCACTCCTTATTGACAAGTGCAGATGACGAAGGATTTTCCAGATTGGATTGATTGTAAGGAGCATATTGTTAATATGATGAGGATGGGGTTGAAATGGTTTGATCATATGATGGCAAAGGTGGATATGAAGGGGTTTGCTGATATTGATTGGGATATGTGGATTGGGGATTGGCATAAGATTGTGGATAAGATGGCGGGGCTTGGTAATACGAGGAGGAAGCAACTTGCTAATGGGATGGCTGAGCTTGGTAATATGAGGAGGAGGAACCCTGTTGATATGATGGTTGTTGTTGGGAGTAATATGGACTGGATTAGTGATGATAGGCAATTTTTTGCTGGGAAGCATGCAAAGACTATTGTGGATTAGGTTGCTGATAGTAGGGATTTTGTTGCAGTTGCTGGGGATTTATGTAAGATGACTGCTGCTGGGATTGTTGGGGATTTATGTAAGACAACTGTTGCTGGGATTGTTGGGGATTGTGATAAGAATAATTGGGATTAGGATTGGATGGGATGGGTTGCACATAGTAAGTGCTTTGTGGGTGGTATAAATATTGGGTAACAGGGTTGCCTGACATTTGTTGGAAGGATTGTTGTGGTTGTGTCAGGATTTGTGTATGCTGCGGTGGTTGTTGGTAAGATGGTGGTTGTTGATAAGAAGGTCAAGATGCAATTTGAGGTTGTTGAGGGACTTATGGTTGGTGTGAAGGTAACTGATAGGATGATGCTGGTTGATGAGAAGGGACCTGCGATTGGTGAAGGGGTTGTGATGGGATACCTTGAGGTTGGTGTGGAGGTTGTTGTTGATGCTGTGATGGAATATATCCATGAAGCGAGGGTTGCGAAGGAGTTGAGGTATGTTTTGGAGGATGAGATGGGGATTGTTGTGGTGGTTGCTGATGAGGTAGTTGCGATGGTGTTGCCTACTGTGGGTTACCCTGAGGTTGATGCAAAGATGGGATATTGCCTTGATGTGGTTGTTGAGATGTGAATGGAGGTGGTGATAAGTTTGATGTAGGTGTAGATCCAAGAGGTGGAGGTGGTGTAGCAAAAGGATTTACCCCAGTATTCCTTGGTATTTGACTCGGTTGGTTTGGTGGAAGAGGTGGTGCAGATGTTATGGGAGTTGAGCTTTGTGGGATGTTCATGCTCAGCAGATTGGGAGGACCTTGTTGTTGAAAGGTGTAGGACAACTAAGAGGGGGGGAATTAGTTGTCACCAATCTTAATAAAAAATCCCAAACAATTATCAACTTCACATCCACTTTATTTTGTTATTATGTATGAACATGAAATAAAAATAATAGAGAGAAATATCAACATAAGAAACACCAAATTTACATGGAAAACCCAATAAGGGAAAAACTACGATGAGGATTAACTCACAATATAAAGTAATAGAAAAATTGATTACAAAGAGGCTCACTACCCAAAAAGGACTCACTATCTGGATACAAGGCTCACTTCCTAGAGATAGGACTCACTATCCAACAAGGAGGCTCACTGCCTTCAGATATAAAAAGATAACAGAAAAATCCACCACAACAAATTACACACATCTGTAGCCTTGATCAGAAGATTGCAGACACCATCAACTCACTGCTTTTAGGAGTTTAACACATTAAAGTACTGCTACCTCAATTCACTTTCATAGACTCTTGCTTCTTAAACTTGTGGCATGTTTGATACCTCAATCCGTAACAACTCAAATTGTATTTATACCATCATCAACCTTAGAAACTTTCTCCAAGGTCAGCTACACACGCTTCATTTTACAAATTCAAATTAGGTAAAAAACTCAACATTCTTGCAGTGGAAGAGAATGAGATCAGACCAAACCAACACTTAACCAAGACCCAAAACAATGTCTCAGATCAATCACACCCTTCCTTAATTGATACATATCCTTCACATGATGTGTAGACACTAGGTCAACCAAACCTAATGAAAACATAAATGAAATTTGAAGTACACGCTTCTACAACAAGAAGATAACATGTGAACCACATAACACACTTCACCAAACACTAGAACACATCTAAGATGCCTTCAAATTCATCTGCAACAAATGTAATAACCTTCATATGTAGAACACTCTCCATTGATCCATCCAGGATGTACAAACACACACAGTAATTCTGAAACTAGTCTTACAGAGCACCAAACCATGAACACTTTTGATAGAGCACATATAACACCATTACAAGCCTTCTTCCAGATCTGCAAGATCTGAAACAAACCCGTGGGGGACTACGAAGTAGAAAAATTTCTCCTAGTCCACAGACAAACAACTCTGCCAAACCAGTTCACATACCGGTGAACACAACTTTCACTCTCTGTCAAACCATAAACTATAATCTAGGATATATCACCAAAAAAGTCCCATAAGCAACACCTCAGATCCGCAAAAGCATAGGATCCATATAGAATAAATGCAGAGCACAAATTGAAGCACATTCTGAACACACACACAACTCTGTCTTCACTATTTCTCAAAAGCACTTGGTAACTCATCATATCAACACACCTGCAACACCATAAAGATAGCTCCATGTACTGAAAACATCTCAAAAGTATCTTAACTATACATGCACAACATGCAATCACTTCAATCCTTTCTCTGTAACAACCTATACTATGTTGACATCAATGACAACATTAATGACAACACCACCATACTCATTCATACTTGCAACAATATCCCCCTTTGTCATTGATGGCAACACATGATGTGTAAAACCATCAGAGACAACATCCATTCCATTCTTTCATTCTCCTTTATTTTTTTTAGATTATACAACCTATACAACATTTCCTACACTCTCTTTTCCTTGCAAAATTCTCTCTTTCACATGACTTTCTCTCCCCCTTTTTCTTTCACTGATTTTCACATGACTATCTCCCCCCCTTTGAAATCAATGGATAAGAACAAAATTCTGATCACTTCCCTTTAGGAGTGCAACCGTTTCTACAACAATGATACTTCTTACTCCCTCTAAGGAGTAGACCCAATCATCAGTGCAAACAAAAGAAGAATCTGTAGAACCACTAAACTGATGCACCTCCATGTGCACCTAGTTCAAAGAAGGAGGGGCAGTAACCCCCAAATTCTCCCTAAGATACTCAAAAGTATCCTTCGGAAGAGCCTTAGTGAATATATTTGTAATTTGATCCTTTGTAGGCACATACTCCAATCTGACTTCATTCTCTAATACCTTCTCTCTCAAGAAATGATATTTGATAAATATATGCTTTTTCCTTAAATGCATTACCAGATTCTTTGAAATATTTATTGCACTTGTATTGTCACAAAAGATAGGGATAGGCTCATCACATATCACTCCTATGTCCTTCAATGTTTGCTTCATCCATAATACCTGTGTGCAACAAGATGTTGCAACAATATACTTAGCTTCTACAGTGGATAAATAAACTAAATCATGTTTCTTGCTTAGCCATGAAACCAATCTTCCTCCAAGAAAGAATGCACCACCACTTGTACTCTTCTAGTAATCCACACAACCAACCCAATTTGGATCAGTGTAAGCACTCAAAGTGAAATTAGTATCCTTAGGATACCACAAGCCATAATCCAGAGTGCCTTTTAGATATGTGAATATCCTTTTCACAACTATAACGTGTGCTTCTTTAGGTTCTACTTGAAATCTAGCAACCAAACATACTGCATGCATGATATCTGGTCTAGTAGCAGTAAGATATAATAGTCCACCAATCATAGATCTGTACTTGCTCTGATCAACTTTAGGAGATTCATTATCTTTACTCAGTTTTCATCTAGTCACCATAGGGGTACATACCGGTTTGGAGTCATCCATTCCAAACTTCTTCAACAACTCTTTGAAATACTTTGATTGTGAAATGAATATGACCTTATCAGTTTGATTCACTTGAAGTCCTATAAAGAAATTCAGCTCACCAATCATAGACATCTCAAACTCTTTTTGCATCTCCTCTGCAAACCTTTTGCATATACCTTCATTTCATCTAAAAATGATATCATCAACATACACAATCACTATCAACATTTTGTTTCCTTCAATCTTGAAATAGAGATTGCAGTCTATGGAGCCTTTGTTGAACCCTTACTATGTCAAATATCTGTCCAATCTTGCATACCATGGTTTGGGAGCCTGTTTAAGTCCATATAATGCCTTTTTCAACTTACAAACCATGTCTGGTTTATTGATAACTAAAATCCCTCTGATTGTTCCATGTACACCTCTTCTTCTAATTCTCCATTCAAGAATGTAGACTTAACATCCATTTGATATAACTTGAAATCTTCATGAGCAAAAAATGCCAAGAACATCCAAATATCCTCCATTCTTTCCACTGGGGCAAATGTCTCCTCAAAGTCTATTCCTTCAACCTGTGAATAACCTTTGCATACAAGTCTTTCTTTGTTTCTTAATACTTCACCATTCTCATTCAACTTATTCTTGAACACCCACTTTGTACCAATTACATTCTTGTTTATAGGTCTAGGAACCAATTCCCATGCCTGATTCTTCTCTATCCACTGCAATTCCTCTTTCATTGCTCTAAGCCAATTCTCATCTTTGCATGCTTCACACACTAATTTAGGTTCTATTTTGGAAAGTAAACATAGATTTACCTAAGCTGCTACCACTTTGCTTATTGTCTTTACACCGTCACTTTTATCTCCAATTATCTGTTCTTCCAGATGATTCTTCTATACATATTTTGGAGTCTTAGGAACAGGTTCAGGAGCTTCTTATTCTTTTTTAATATGTTCTTCTTCTTCCTTATTCTTCTTGTGCTTCTTCGTAGATAGGTTCATCTAGTTCAACTTCACTTATTTCAACTAGGCTATACATATCTTCATCAACTTTTACATTTGCACTCTCAACAATATTCCTTAATCTTTTATTGAAGCATCTATAAGCTTTTCTATTAGTTGAATATCCAAGGAAAATACCTTCATCACATCTAGCATCAAACTTTCCAAGGTTCTCATCATCTCTTTTAATGTAACATCTTCTTCCAAACACCTTAAAGTACTTAACAGTAGGAATCTTGCCAGTCCACAACTCATAAGGAGTCTTTATGCTGTTACCTCCGATATGAACTTTGTTAAGAATATAAATAGTAGTATGGATTGCTTCTCTCCAGTATACATTAGGTACATTTTCTTCTTTCATCATAGTTCTTGCGGCCTCTTAAATATTCCGATTCTTCCTCTCAACAATTCCATTCTGCTGAGGAGTTCTAGGAGCAGAAAAATATCTCTTTATACCATGCTCTTATGCCATGCTCTTCAAAAAATGTATTAAAATCATTGGAAGTGAATTCTCCACCTCTATCAGACCTTAAACATTTGATTCTCAAGTTCACTTCTTTCTCTATCTTAGCCTTGAACACTTTGAATCTATCCAGAGCTTGAGATTTCTCTCGAAGAAAAGTAACCCATGCCATTCTAGAATAATCATCAATAAGAAGCATGAAATACCTGTCACCATTACGACTTCCTATTCTTGTAGGACCAAAAAGGTCTGTATGGACCAATTACATCATTCTGGTAATTGATTGCTCTTTTCCTTTAAAGTTGCATCTTGTTTGTTTTCCTAACTGACAACTTCTGCAAATAGTATTGGTAGACTTTGTGATTTTAGGTAGATCCTGGACAACTTCTCTTGAACTAATCCTGATCAAATTGTCAAAGTTTACATGTCCCATCCTCCAGTGCCATAGCCAACTTTCATTAACTTGAGATACAAGGCACTAACCATCAACACCCTTAAGATGATGGATGTTTCCATATGTTCTTCTTGCAGTAACCACAGTTCTGGACCCTTTTCTCATCTCACAAGTATTATCCTAAAACACAAGCTTGAATCCTTGGCTACACATTTGTCCAACAATCAAAAAATTATGCCTTAAGCCCTTAACATAATAGACATCATCAGTACTATGTTTTCCATCAAAACTAATCATTCCTTTCCCAACAATCTTTGCTCCAAAATCATCTCCAAACATAACTAATCCACCATCATAATTTTCAAGTTTAGTAAACTTACTTTTGTCTCCGGTCATGTGATTTGAGCAGCCACTGTCAATCACCCAATAGTCTTCATCTTGTCTAGCATGAAAGGCAGTATCCAGAGTACCTTCCATCTCATCCTTCTTGTTCTCTGGACCACTTTCCCTTGCACATCTTCCAGAGTTAGTAGACATTGATTTATTCTCCAAGGCTAGAAATAAGCATTCATCATTATCACCCTCAAAATTAGACTCATCATCAGAAATCCCAACATCTTCTCTAACATATTACAATTTCTTGAACTTCTTATCCTTTTTGTTTCTATTATCTTTGCTCTTCTTGTGTACAACTCTATTTGGACATCTTGAAGCATAATGGCCAATAATTCCACAACTGAAACATTTAAAAGGTAACATACCTTTGTACTTACCAGTACCTTTCTTCAACTTCCTTGTAAAATTTGCTTCCAAGTCTTCTAAATCTTCACTATCCGAATCATCTTCTGTCTTAGTGGCTTTAAAGGCTAATTCTGTCTTCTCCTTTTCTTTTCCAAATTTCCTCATTTCAAATGTGGTCAAGGTGACAAATAGTTGTTCATTAGTGAACTTCTTCGGATCATACACTTCCTCAATTGCTAAAAAATTATCACTGTAACTCTCCGGTAGGGTCATCAAAATATTCTCCATTACATCTTCGTCTATCAGAGTACCACCTTGATTTTTAACTTCATTCACTATAATATCAACCCTTTGAAGATATCTTGCAATAGCTTCACCTTCTTCTATTTTCAAGTTCTCATATCTATGCTTAGCTATTAGCTTCTTTGACAATTTCACTCTATCATTTCCTTCATAAATATCTTCCAAATTTTTCCAAACTTCATAAGCAATGCCTAAAGAAATAAATTTTGTCCTCTCTGTCTTAGATAAAACACTATAGATTTCATACCTTGCTTTTTCATTTTCCTCATAGGAAGAAATCTCATCTGTAGAAGAAGGACCATTTGCCAATGCAACATATTTTTTCTCAACAACTTTCTAGGTCTTGTAACCATGAGAGATCAAGTAACCTCTCATTTGTACTTTCCAATCACTATAGTCAGATCCATCAAACATAGGGATTGATAATTTTTGCACCATTGGATCTACCTCAAGAGGTTAAGCTCTTCTTTGAGGAACCAAGGCTCGGAGACCAATTGTTGAAAGGTGCAGGACAACTGAGAGGGGGGGTGAATCAGTTGTCACCAATCTTAACCACAAATCCAAAACAATTAACAAATTCACATCCAATTTGTTCTATTATTAAGTATGAACATGAAATGAAAATAATAGAAATAAATATCAACACAAGAAAGACCGGATTTATGTGGAAAACTTAATAAGGGAAAAACCACGGTGAGGATTAACTCACAATATAAAGTAATGGAAAAATTGATTACAAAGAGGCTCACTGCCAAAAAGGCTCACTACCCAAGAAGGACTCACTGTTTGGATACAAGGCTCACTACCTATAGATAAGACTCACTATCCAACAAGGAGGCTCACTGCCTACATATACAAAAAGATAACAGAAAAATCCACCACAACAAATTACACACATCTGCAGCTTTGATCAGAAGATTGCAGACACCATTAGCTCACTTCTTTCAGGAGTCTAACACATTAAAGTATTGCTGCCTCAATTCACTTTCACACACTCTTGCTTCTCAAACTTGTGGCATGTATGATACCTCAATCCATAACAACTCAACTTGTATTTATTCCATCATCAACCTTAGAAACTTTCTCCAAGGTCGGCTACACACACTTCATTTTACAAATTCAAATTAGGTCGGAAACTCAACATTCCTGCAGTGGAAGAGAATGAGAGAAGACTAAACTAACACTTAACCAAGACCCAAAAAAATGTCTCAGATCAATCACACAATTCCTTAATTGATACATATCCTTTGCATGATGTGTAGACACTAGGTTGGCCAAACCTAATGAGAACACAAAAGAACTTTGAAGTAAACGCTTCCACAACAAGAAGATAACATGCAGACCACATAACATGCTTCACCAAACATTGGAACACATCTTTTGATAGAGCACATATAACACTATTACAAGCCTTCTTCCATATCTGCAAGATCTAAAAAAAAACCAACGGAGGACTGCAGAGCAAAAACATTTCTCCTAGTCCATAGACAAATTACTCTGCTAGACTAGTTCACACCGGTGAACACAACTTTCACTCTCCATCAAACCAAAAACTATAATCTAGGATATATCACCAACAGATGCCCATAAAAAACACCTTAGATCCACACAAGCATAGGACCAACATAGAAGAAATACGAAGCACAAACTAGAGCACATTCTGAACACACACACAACTTTGTCTTCACTATTTCTCAAAAGCACTTGGTAACTCATCATATCAACAAACTTGTAACACCATAAAGATAGCTCCATGTACTCACAACATCTGAACAATATCTCAACTATACATGCACAACCTACAATCACTTGAATCCTTTCTGTGCGACAACCGATACTGTGTTGAAATCAATGACAACATTAATGATGACACCATCATACTCATTCATACTTGTAGCACTTGTGGCATGCCTAGACCAAGAGGATGGTTAGGATCGGGGCCTTGGGGAATGTTAGGATTAGGTGCTACACCCATTACAAAAATTGGAACTCAAGGGGGTTGTATTTGATATAGAACAACATTTCCAAATCCTGGTTGATAGCAACCCTCTTGTGGTGGACCTTGGGGGACATATGAATTTCCTAGATCATTCTAAAATTTTGAGGATCTTGCAACACCGAGGGCGCAGGAGGTGTAATGTTGAAATACTTGGATAGTCGAACCTTGACGATGGTTTGATACCTCTCAGGAGTAATGTGGTGAGGATCTTATCCCCGCGCTCATTAAGGAGACAATTAGTCATTTGGACATTGGTGGGATTACTGAGGTATTCGTCGACTGTGACCTCAGGTTGGTTGACCATGCTTTCATCGGGAGGGGATGAATTGTGAACCTCAGTATTAGATTGAGATGAGCCACCATTGGTGGGTTGATCTTAAGGAATGTGAGGTTGAGGACCTTGTGACTTTTTTTCTTCCATGAGTTTCTTTGCTTGCGATTAGGTAATGGGAATGAAAATGAAAAACTACTAGGTGGACTAAGGTGACACTAAGGCCTAAGATGTAGTTAAATGATGGACTAAATGATGACTAAAGGATTGTCTGGATTAAATGATTGATTGATTGAATGGATAGGATGTGATGATTTGGATAAGCAATTGGATTGGATTTGACTAAGTCGATTGGTTGGATTGATGATCGATAGGATTGGATGATTGGTTGGATTGGATTGATGAGATTGACTCTAAACCAAGTTCAGGGGTTTAACTAGATGACGTATGGTGTTGATGATCAAATTGGATAATAAAAGGATGATTATGACAGTGAATCTACCTCAAGATGGAAGTAGATTGATTGGGACACAAGTGATTACTGACTTAGGATGGATAACAATCCTAAGTAAGCATGAATGATGATGACCAGGATTAGACACCTAAGCCAACTTGGATAAAAACCTCTAAAATGAAGTCTAAGAGATCAGGATTGATGAACTGATGATAGATATACACTTTAGGAATATCTGAAGATGCACCTATATGATTTGATTGATGAATTTCAATCACTTTTGGAAAATGCAGACAAACTAAAATGACTATTACAGGTGGATAGATGTTGATAATTTTTTTGATTGCGGGAATGAACTTGGAAAACAACAGTCTTTTAGTGGCCCAAAGGATTAACTGTCGGGAGTTTTGTATGGGAAGTGCATACGCCTCTATGTTTGACAATATTGCCCATCCAGGTGATGAGATCACCTATCTAAAGGTCAACAGATTTTCCTTTGTGTATAGCAACTTTTCCTATCTAGTTCACAAGATCACCTTTCTAAGACACATGATCGCCTAAACTTTAGGTTGCTCAAAAGGAACAAGCAGAATCAGGAAACAAAATTGCCTATCTAAGGATCAGGATCGCCCCTATCTTGAGATGTATGGACATGGGAAAAATCATCTATTAGGTTGACAAGTTCACCTATTTCCTTAGATGTATGGATGAGGGACACAAATGATTATGACAAGATCACCTATTAGACAAGTAGGATTTCCTATGTCTTGAACTGTATGAATAAGTATGGTACAGACGAATGCGGGATCACCCTTGCGGACAATAGGTTCACCTATTATTGGGGATGTATGGATGGGTAGACACGAACGAGACACAGGTTTTCCCCTATGGAAAACAGGTTCACCCAAGAAGCTGACAAGATTGCCTATTCTAAAGGAATAGGCAGACTTGAAAGGTACGGACCAGAGACAAACTTTCCTAAAAGAATGGCAAGATCGCCTATTCAGGGAATAGGCAGACACAGGGTCACCTAACTAAGGGACCACAAGAAAATTCAACCCTGATAAGGACAAACTCGCCTAAAGGATGACCTAGATCAAACTCAAGACATGGAATCGCCCATTTTAGGGAAGGATCACCTATCCACAATGCAAGTTTTCCCCTGTGAGAAGCAAACTCGCCACTGAGGGTAGGGGCAGACTATGGTAAAGGAAAAAAACATGAAAAATAAAAAACAAAATGGCTGGATTGAATCGAATTGATGACAAGCATTAGTATCGTACAAAGAAGACATGCCAGACAACACAATCCTAGAATTAGTGATAATGGTTTACAAACTTGATGTAGGCCCACCACCTTGAGGGGATACCCCAAGGTTAATACTCCGTGATATCAGGGTGGTTCTCTGGATCACCCTTTCTTGTGAAGGTGGATAGCTAGAGATTCAATGGCACAGGGTTATCAACAGATGCCACGAGCTCACCTTCACCCTCTTTCTTAGAGACTATCATAGTCCACCATGAGAATTTCTATCTCAACCCAAGGGAGTATGTGGTGAGTAACTTTGGGGTACAGTGCACATCCCCTACACTACACCAAGCCACACCTAAAAAATAGGTCTTTATCTAGGATAAACAGTCTATCTCGTGTGTTCTTGATATACGCTAGGTACGTGAGGCACAATCATGAACACCAACCCATCACAAGCATGGATCGGTAGCCCAAGTGAGGTATTGGAAACTCGAACCAACCCTGCATGTCTTATCTAGGTATCACCCTAGCTTTGATGCTTCTCTAGACATGACATGATTGGATTAGGGTACAACTTTAGTTCTCCCCCTTTTATATACCTCAGTGGTAACATGTGGTTGGAATCGTCCCTCAAGTGATGAAATCCCAGGCAGGTCTTGCTAAAGGAAGGAAATACTAGACACTTTGGCTGGTCCCTAGGCTCACATGTAGCGCAAGGGGAGAGCTTAAACACATTAGCACTTCTTGGGTAGACTGGATTGGACTAGAACGAATTGCGATTTCTCATCATATAGGATCACCGAAAGGTGCAAGGGGAGTGGATACATCAACAATTCACTCTCAAACACAACAAAAAAGTTAATTGACCCTTTAATTAAATCTGTGTGCATAAATTAGGGAGAAAATACAACAGACAAAGCTAACTAAAGGCTTCGACTGCTCGTCCTATAACACACATGTTAGTAGTTTTAACCTCTGATCTTGGAAAAACATGGGGGAATAACTACACAAACTGTTAGTTAAAATGCCACAAATCACTGACAAACAAGTTAATTGGTTAGTACCCAAAACCAAAATCAAATTGTAGCTCAAATTAAAAAATTAAAGGTTCAGGATTATTACCAATTCACCTTTGTGTGAGATGAATTCACCCTTGTCTATGGGGCAAGATTGCCTGTTTAAGGGATGGGAAAATTCACAATCACCTATCAAGTGGAGGGGCGTATACATTTACTCCTCTGTAACTCTTTCAAGTTCGCCTTTGTATTCAACAATCTCCCCCATTTTGGTAGCTCTCCGTGTATTTTCCTTTGTGTTTGGTGATCTGTATTATTGATTGCAAGTCTATCCCTTTTCTAGAAGGGCGGAAGCAAGATCATCTGTCTTCGAAGCAGTTTTGCCCCTGTATTGAGCAAACTCACCTGTCAGGGGCAGATTCGCCCTTGCGTGTGAAGTCTGAACCTGCAAAATTTAAAACAATAGACAAACATAAAATTGAACCTTGATGTGGGTCCCATCGGGCATGCCAAAAATGTGTGCAAGTGTGAATTCCTACTCTAAGATGCAAAAACCAAACTAATGCAACAAAGGAAAACACAAAAATAAACACTCGGATTAGGCCTAGTTAAGTCCAAACAAGATACAAGAAATTGAAATTTTTTACCTTGTTTAGATTTATAGTCTTGGTTGGCCCTTTGATTGTTTGATATGTGTGCTCCTTGGTGGAAAAATAGCTCAAAATGATCATGGAGAGATGAGGATTCTAATGATGCAAATGGGTATGTGGATAGATGCAATATGAAGGCTCAAATGCTACAACAATGGTGGATGGATGGCTTGGATGCTTGAAAATTGCTAAGTGTAGATGAATGCTTGAATTCTACAATGTGGATAGTGAAAATGGGGGCCTTTCCACCATTTTTAGGGTAAGTGCCTCTAAAGCAATGACGGGCTAAGATTGATCCATGATGGAAAAGATCAAGGGCTGGGGTGAGTTGAGAATTCACAAGCCCTCACAAGTTGACATGTGGCGAGTGATGTGGAAAAGAGAGGTTGATGTGGAGGTGACATGGAGTTACTAGGTTGTACCTTGGGAAGGGACAAGATCTCCTCATAAATGAGGTCCTTGTCCACATGTGCTTGAAAGGACATGTGAGGAATTAAAAATTCCTGAAAAATCCTCATGGGGATGGGAGAAGGAATTTAAAATTCCTTAAAATGCATTGGATAAATAAATGTGAATTAAAAATTCGTTGCTGGGGGTGCCTCTCCAAAAGGAGAAAGCATTTAATGTGGTTGACTTAGGATTACCCACTGGTTTTACTGTACAAAACTTCCATCAAGCATTGTTTGGCTGCATCAGGAGTGATTGGCGGATATTTAACCCACTATACCAAAGCGCACATTCCTTTAACGCCCCCATCCGGTATCATGGAGCGATGGCCGACAGAAAACACGGAATTGTCACCTGATTCAGTTCCGTTCAATCAGCGACCCAAATTTAAATCAAGAGTACGGATTTGTTCAGGATGGCGGCGTATCACTGACGAGCCAACCACCTGAAGAAGCCAGTCCGAGGTTGCCTGAACTGCAATGGCCAAACGCCACGTGATCCTGAGGGATGTGGGATGCCGATGGCGAGTGAACTTCAATCACGGGTCGGCCCAACAAAATATGTAGCCGAGGCTCAAACTCATATCGACCAGCACAGCACCGAACTGGTTTATATTCTGGCTTAATGGCGGCAATAGGCTGGTTGTCCAAAATAGCGAGCATTATCATGCCAAACGCTGAAACCAACGGTTTGCACCAACTTTATGCCTCTGCATGATGAACACCAACGAACATCCCCAAAATGATGGTCCAGGTTCCGCACCGCAACAAATACCGCGTACCGACACAAAAATATCTTGGAAAATACGAAATTACTGAAAACGGTAACAGATAATGAACCCTACAAGGATGGTCCTCATATTTTGGTTCATTGGCTGTCTGTTGTCTTGGCTCAATTACCATGATGTTCATATCTTAATGAACTATCATGCTAGCAATGACCAACATAGCACCCAAATATTTCATAACAATATACTAAAGGACAAATATAAAATAATTTGCTCACAACAAACAGAACAGACCAAAACTGATAGCTCATAACCAAAAATGCAAAATACCATCAATAGGAAATATAAATTATAATAACTTATATTATATAACCCATTCTTTTGTGCGCACTTCCTTTTTCTCAAATTTTTGTGATTCTATGTTCCTTGATGATCTGGCCTAGTGGGGGCCTCATCAAGGCTCCTTCACCTATGCAATTTGGTCCTTCCTAGAAGGCTGCTTCCTCTCTTTCGACTTTTGGTGGTTTCAATCCTAGGGGAAAGGATGTTTCAAATCCTGGGGGAAAGGGCACTTTTCAG
This sequence comes from Sequoia sempervirens, assembly GCA_007258455.2. Classification (NCBI taxonomy): domain Eukaryota; kingdom Viridiplantae; phylum Streptophyta; class Pinopsida; order Cupressales; family Cupressaceae; genus Sequoia; species Sequoia sempervirens. The sequence goes on from VDFB02000008.1 coordinate 77,262,946, forward strand.
GCTGGCAAGGACCTTGCAACCTACATGGATATGCTTGTGGGTGGGAAGGTTCTGACAAAAGTGCCTAAGGAGTCTTTGTCTGCTTTCTTTATTGTTGAGGGGGATGAAGTGGATGTCCTAGATGTAATCTTGAATGATACAATCGAGGGTCTGAAGTTGTCCCTGGTTGGAAAATTCTTTGCTTCTTGTCCCAATATTGACCAGGTACATAAGTGGGCAACTGATACTTGGAATCTAAAGGGTAGCATCTCTATCAGTGCTATGCCTAGAGGTTTATTTTTATTTACTTTTGTTATCCCTGAGGATATGATTAAGGTCCTCATGGGAGGACCTTGGGCTTTTGATAGAAACTTTAAGAATATTTTATCCTTGTGTAAGTGGAAACCAGGGTTTGATGCCTCTGCTAACTTGGGTAAGGTAGCCCCAACTTGGGTTAGGCTCCCTGGTTTACCTTTGGAATTTTGGCACCAAAATGTTTTTAAAGGTATTGTAGATTCGTTTGGCACCCTGGTTACGGTGGATAAAGTAACCCTTCTTAAGTCTCAACTGGTATATGCTAGAATTTGTGTGAATGTGGTTGTCAATACAATTCTTCCTACCTCTGTGACTTTAAAATAATTTTTTTTCAAATGGGTTCAACAATTGGAATATGAAAAGGCCATGGTTTTTTGTTAGGAGTGTAATAAGTTTGGTCATTTATAGGATGCTTGTAGAAAGCTCCCTCTTGAACCTAAGAAAATATAGTCTGGATCTCGCTTGAAAAATGTGGATCCAAAGAACCTGCTAAAGGAGCCTGTCACACCAAACCCTAACTTGGCCTTGCTACTTTATGATAAGGTGTTGGTGCCTTTTCAAAATTTGATTGTGGTTGAGGGTTGGTCTTTGACCGATTGTGCCCCCATTGACAATTTGGAAATGATCCTTCCTGAGGAAGGCACTGAAGGATTCACCTCCTTAGACTCTCTAGAAAAGTACCTCAAACCACAAAATGATAATGAAGAAGTGGAGAATTTGCAAAAGCTACCACAAGAAAAGGAGGGAGTTGATGTCAAACTCCAAGAACAATAGGAGGAATCCCTAGAGGAAGGTGAGATAGAAAGCTAGATGGAAAGGTTAACTTCCTCCCCTGAGCTCTCTTGGGCAGGATTGGGATTGACGATGGATCAAACACAGAAAATAAACAAGAGAAGGAAAATAAGGAAGAAGCTAAGAAAAGTATGTTGAATGACTATTCCCCCAAAAAATAGGATGTTATGGATGAGGAATGGATAAATACTAAATCAAGGAAGAAGAAGAAACTGAATGTGGGAGGAAACAATAGTGGGCAGACCTCCCTTGAAAGAATCAAGGAACAAAGATACAACCAAGGATGTGGCTGCTGGAAAGTAGAGAACCCTTAACTCCCTGGCTGTGACGTGAATCCAAAAAGAAGTAGGGGGAGATCCTCTCCCATTCTTTAGTAATATCATGATGATACTACTCCTTTTTGAGCTAATGCATTTGCTGTCTTGGAATGTGAGGGGACTTAATGGTCCCTACAAACAACATTTATTGAAGGCTTTTCTAGCAGAGGTGAAACCGAATGTTCTCTTAATCCAAGAGACAAAAATGACGAGAAAATTTTGAAAAGGTGATTAAATGGCTTTGGCCTAGTGCCAATTTTGAAGTAAGTGATGCTGATGGCGCATCCAAGGGGATTGTGACTTGTTGGAACCCTGTTAGGCTTGTTGGAGAACTAAATTTTTGCAATAAGAATAGTATTATAGTTTCCATGAAAGATATGATTACTTCGGTCAAGTGGAATATGGTCAATATCTATGGTCCTAACTCAAGATTGGACAAACTTGATCTCTAGAATTTGTTGGAAGGTATTATTATCAATATAAAGGAGGAGTTTTGGATGTTTTGGGGGGAGTTTAATTCCCCATTGCATCTTTCAAAAAAGTGTGGTGGTCTTAATAACTTCTCTGATAGCATGATGGACTTATCGGGTTTCTTAAACTTTGTGGGGCTTATAGATATTCCTTTGAGGGGATCTCTTTTTACATGGACTAATAGAAGACATGGTAGTAATTTAATTCAAGTTAAATTGGACTGTTTTCTTTTCTCCTCCAATTGGAACATTTTACAAAATCTCACCCTTATGACTCTCCCTAGAACTGGCTTGGATCACAGTGCTCTCCTTCTGGGGTGGGAGGAGAACATTAAAAAAGGACCATTTCCATTCAAGTATGAAATAATGTGGTCTCTTCATCTGGACTTTAAATATTTGGTAGAAGAATGGTGGAAGGCTCCTTGAGATGGTACTCCCATGTACCAATTAGCTCAGAATCTGAAAATGATCAAAGAGAAAGTTAAAGGTTGGAATAAGTATTCGTTTGGGAATATTTTTACCACCAAAAAATCTTTAAGCCTAAAAATTAAAGAGATTCAGGATCTAATGGAATTGGGGATGATGGATGATATCTATAATCAAGAAAGGGACCTTAGAGCTAAATGGTACAAAATAAACAAAAAGGAAGGAATTTTCTGGAAATAGAAATCAAGAATTCAATGGTTGAGGGAAGGGGACATAAATACAAAGTTCTTTCATTAGTCCACCTTAAAACATAGATGTAGAAACATGATAAGATTTTTAGATTCCCCTAAAGGGACAAGACTGGAGAGGGAGAAGGATATTGCAAATGACATTGTTTCCTTCTCAAATTTCACTGAAATGCCTATGGTGGATAATTTTGAACTGGAGGACTTTCTGCAGGTGATTTCAAATGTCATCTTAGAACAAGATTTGAAAGAAATGTCTAAATTTGTTTCTATGGAAGAAGTTAAGGAGGTGGTATTCTCCTTTGGTGCTTTTAAAGCATCGAGCCCAGATGACTTTCCTCCAAGTTTCTTTCAGGTTTACAAGGGATATTGTTTCCTCTGATCTTTTCAATGCTGTCAGGGATTTTTTCAGATCGGGAAGACTTTTAAATTAGATAAACACCACCTTCATTACGGGTGATCCCATAATAGTGGTTTACAATTTTTGGCCAAACTGGACACTAAAATATTTTTTTAAAACTAAATATTCACTTTCGGGCACCTATAGCAGCTAAACCGTGAGGAATTTAAAGATGATGCAAACTAGAGTTTTGTGACATTTTGTCTGTAGATTCTAAATCTATTTTTTTCAAAAATTTTGGAATCATATTGCACTTCTTTTTTCATCTCCCTCAAAAACTAGTTTTTTTTAGAAAACAACATTTTTAAAAAGTGATGCTCACCGTATAACACATAACTTTTTTTCCATGAAGGATAAAATTCTAATTCTTTTGAATTTAGATTTGTAACTCTGATAACTAGTGCTTCCACTTAGTTAGATAGTTTTTTATTGAATATTTTTTCTTTAATCAAGTTTCAAAGTCAAACCAATTACAATATAGACATAGCACGACCGTATAACACGTAACTTTTTTTTGTATGTATCAAAATTCAATTTTTTTTTTGTTGGATCAAGGACTTCAATATCTGGTGTACTCATATTTTTAAATTTTTTTTTTTGACAATCTTCTATTTTTCCACTTGTGTAGAACATAGAGTTTGATTTTTGGTGAAAAACCTACATTCACAAGAAATAAAAAAAAATATAATAATAAGATTAAATTTATTTAAAATTATACTTTTTGGGAAGCTTATAATAAGGACTACATACTTACAAAAAATAAATTTTAAATGAATTCATTTGATCCCCAAAAAGGTAAATCAAAAGTTGTTTTTTATCAGCATTTTGATAGGTGTAAAGGAGACTCCGTTATAGGTATGGTTTAAAACTAGCGGGGTTCTATCCAAGGGGCTTTGATCTAAGGTAGTTTGATCAAACCCTCTTCAATTGGAATGATTTAAATGAAACTTTTAAAGGCTTAAATCATTATATTTTCTAAAAATATGTGATTTCAGCAAAAATCAGAATCTCCCAAAAATTATAAACCAGCTTTGTGGGATCACTGCTTATCCCTAAGGCAAATGAAGCTGATTCTATGAATGACTATAGAAGGTCTATTAGTTTATGTAACACAACTTATAAATTTGTTCTAAGATAATGGTTAATAGATTGAAAGTAGTTATGAATAAGTTGATTATTGTTAACCAGAAGGGATTTGTTCAGGGAAGACAAATTTTGGATGTGGCCATTTGCACTCATTAGGTGTTACATTCTATGGACCTTAGAAAAAAATAAGGTATGGCTTTGAAACTTGATATTTCTAAAGCCTATGATTGAGTCTCTTGGAATTTCTTATTTGTTGTTCTTCAAAAAATTGGTTTCAAAGGAAAATTTCTCAACCTAATCAAATCTTGTGTCACTACCCCTAAGTATTTAGTCTTGGTTAATGGGGAGCCTCAAGGCTTCTTCTCTTGTGTTCATGGTTTGAAACAAGGTGACCCGTTGTCTCATTACTTGTTTGTTATAGTTGCTGAAGCTTTGTGTCAAAATATTTAGAGATAACTTGTTAATGAAAAGTTGAAAGGTTTTTGTGTTGCTTCATCCCTCCCCTCAGCCTCACACCAACAATTTTTTGATGACACTATACTTCTTGGGGAGGCTTCTATTTTGGAAGTGAGGCAATTGAAAGAAGTTGATATACATGCTCATCTCTAAAGCCAACATATCAATTACCAGAAAAGGAAGATCTATTTCTTTAATACAAGCCAAATTATGAAAGAGAAAGTTATAAATATTCTAGGTTGCCAGGAGGCTGAATTGCCAACTACCTACCTTGGCTTACCTTTAATCTCACGAAAACCTCATAGTAATTATTGGAATTATATTGTGGAAAAAATTCAAAAGCTTCCTTACAAAATATTCTAGTTTATTATCTCTCTCTAGCTTTAACATTCTGACCTACATTGCTGATTAAATTGAAATGATACAAAGGAGAAAACTATGGTCGGGGGTGGAGAGAAAAAGAATGGAGCTTGTTAGATGGGATACTATCTGCACTCCGAAGAGGGATGGCGGATTGGGTATAAGAAGAATAAAAGTGTTTAATAAAGCTCTTGTGGAAAAAATGGGATGGTTTCTTTTGGAAGGAGAAAAGGATTGGGTACAAATTTTACAGGCTAAGTATTTGGGAAATAAGGATGCAAGTTGTTTTCTCAGAAAAAAAGGATCTTCCTTACATGGTTCAATTTTTTGGAATAACTTGCTAAAGATTAGAGATACTCTAACAAAAGGAGCGAAATTGAGAATTGGAAATGGTCATAAAACAAACTTCTAGGAGGATGCTTGGACTTCTTGTGCTCCCTTGTCTGCTTACAACAACTTGCAACAAATCAGAATTAGGTTGAAAAGAAATATTGGAAAAAAGGTGTCCAATTATATAAACTGAGAAGGGAAGAGACCAAAGCGGATGGAATTTAAAAGCTATTTGAATAATGATGTTCTTAGGGGTGGTAGATAGTTGAATTGGGATGCTGCTTTGGATTCCCTCCTGAGGTAGATTGGCGATCCTGATCTTTTCTCAATATACAGGGATGATGAGTGGATTTGGACAAAAAGTACTTCGGCCCTCATATTTTTGGTTAAATTTGTTTATGAGCTGATAGAATCTCAACTATTCCAAAAGGAGGCTTTTAATTGGAAAATGGTGTGGAGAAAGAATTTAATCCCCAAGATCAATTGTTTTTGGTGGGTAGTGATGCATGGAAAGATATTGACAATTGACAATCTAAAGAAAAGGGGATGGTATCTGGTGAATAAATGCTACCTTTGTAATAACAAGGAAGAAACCATTATACACTTGCTGTTTCAATGCCCTTATGCTCAATAAGTTTAGTATTTTTTCTTAAAGAACCTGATGATTGATTGAGTCTTTCCTCCTTCGATTAAGATGTTTGTTGATGGTTGGAGTATATATACCTATTCTCATAATATTATTATTGACCTCTGGAGACAAGTTCCCCCATTCCTCACTTGGGGTTTGTGGAAAGAGAGGAACAATAGAGTTTTTAAAGATGTAGCTAAGAAAGTAAAGAGTTAAGTATGTCTATTAGGAGAAAAATTCAAGAAAATCTTGAGAGTTGTAAATATGCTCCATCAAAGAAAAGGAAAGAGATGTGAATCAAACAACTATGGGGAATATCTCATGACCTTAACAATGTCAACTAGACCAAACAACTAATAAGAAAAAACACTATTTAGATCCCCTTAGATCCAAGGTGGATTGAATGTAACTTTGATGGGTGTTCTAAGGGGAACCTTGGTTTGATGAAAGCAGGTGGAATTGTAAGGAACCATCGAGGCATTTATGTGGCCGGGTATAGAAAGGGTTTTGGAACAAAAACAAATAACTCAACCAAGGCTTATGCTGTATGGGTTGGAATATGTTACCTAAAAGATAAGGGCTATACTAAAGTGATGGTGGAAGGCGATTCCAAGTTAGTAATTGACTACTTAAATAATAAGGTTGATGCTCCTTGGGAGATAAAAGATATCTTGGACATGATTGTAAACATATGTTACAATCCTTTCAAAATTGTAAGATAAACCATATTTATAGGGAAGGCAACAGGGCTGCCAATGCAATGGTGAATTTTGGCTTACAACATTTGGCTTAGAAATATTGGGACTTCACCCATTTATCAAATCAAATTAAGGAAATAATTTATAAGGATAGACTGGGAGATCAAATTAATTCTTCATGGGTAGAATGATTTTATTTGACATGAGGAGTTGGCAATGTTGTCCATCTGTCATAACCATCACCGTCTTTCTCTTATTGCTGTTGGGAAAGTTGAAAGGATAGGAGGGGAGGCACTTTATTAAAAGTAGGTGTACACAAAATCTCAAAGAATTAAAAGGAAATAAAATGAAAGGATCGAATTATTTGGAAACCTCATGTGATAATGAGAAATAAGTAATGGTGATTATCACTCATATCTCTAAAAATCTAGTGATAGATATGAGAAAAGACATTTTATCATGTGTTATCACTGACGTGAAGGTGGGCATTAAAAAAAGAGTAATCATGTTTCATAAAGGTGGCAGAGTTGTCATTTATTTTAATGGAAAGCTTCAAAAATATGAGACTAATATTTGTATGTAGATAGATTATTTTGAACATATCGCTAGAAGGTTTGAGCCGTTGGTCTCACAAATGAAAAGCCACCAAGTCTCTATCAAAACCAATTTTTTTGAAGTTCTAGTAGTGTCTATGGTGAATGAGGGAGACCAAAGAGCTGAGTATTTTCTCCTTTCTAAGGATATCCAAACTAAAGATAATACCATGTGAGGCCCTAGGAAGAGGATGGAATCGGTTCAATATGACTCTTTGAAAAAGAATGCAGAGTTGTGGGGCTTGTTTGAATAGGTAAGGTTCACTCCATACTTTGCTGCCGTGGAAGGTTATAACAAACAACTAAGTTATAAGTTCACGAATGCTTGGAAAGACGGTGAAGTTGAGTTGGGTGGTATCCGTTTTATAGTTGATGCAAATCTTATAGCCAAAGCGACGGGTCTTGCATATGAAGGGAAGAATATTGCAAAGGTAAGTATTGGAAATTACCAAACTTATATTGATAAGTTTTTTGAAGCTAAAGAAAAATCCCAATGATTCCAGAATGGTTACTCTAGGGACTTGTTGCCACCCCCTTACCTGCTTTTTTGTCATGAAGTAATTTAAATTAGAAGGTTGTTTTTAGTTCATCCATGGTTATGATTTTCCAATATTGAATCATATTAGGCACTAGGAAAAAATATATTTACCCTTTTTCCTCCTCTCATCCCTGAAACAAAGCCTTACCAATGGAGCTAACCCTCGTTTACACTAGGGTATGATTTATGCCATATGTAAATTCATCCTTTCTACAACCCCACAAAGAAATATTTTACATAATTTGATTGAGAATCCCACTCCTAAGAGCTCTGTGAAAATCAAACTAATTGAGAGTCGACACCACTCCCCGACCAAAGAACTTGCTAAAGCCTCACCTAATGTTGTGGATCCTACTTGGTCGGCTCTCCTTAAGATAACTAGAGAAAAATGAAAGGCTACCCCCTTGCTTCTATTGCAAATAAGAAAAGGAAATTGTTGATTCGTGACCTAGGTGCTGAATAACACTATAATATTCCAGACGATAATGAAAATAGCCCAAAATGTGGGTCCACTACCTCGGCGGGCCAAAGATATACTCGCCTTAATTTGGCTACGTCCAAGGGTCAGACAACAATAAAAAATCTAAAAGTTTGGAGGAAAATAATTTGAGAGAGCATTTGGACAAAAAGGGGAAGAAGACTGCTAGGGAGGAAAAGGATTCTTCCTATGAAGAATGTGTACTAGAGATCATGGGTGAAGCTGGCTCTCTTGAAGATGAGGAGTCAGAGTTGAAGGAGGTGGAAGACTCGAGTTAGGAAGAGGAGAAGGGTATCAATCAATAGGAGGATGTGCAAGATGCCAAGGAGGATATTGATATGATTGAGGATAAAAGAAAAACTACTATGGAACCAGAGTGTTTGAAGGATTATCAAACAGGTTTGGAATTAACTAGAGTGCAAAGGCTCGAGGAAAGATTGGCACTCCTTGAGAAGCTGAATGGCAATAATGCTAACAGGTTTTAGGCTCTTGAGTGTGCTGTGCAGAACATGTGCAGGGTTGTGGATGCGGTTATGAAAAAAGTTATAATGGCGACCATCTCGGGATAGGGAAAAATCAAGAAACAACAAAGGAAAATGGAGAATAAGGAAGATGCTGATTTTTTAGGTAAGATGGAGGTCAAAGATAGCTTTGAAGATTTGGTAGAGGACCTAATGAAGGCGTGGAACCTTATTGAGGATGCTTAATTCTCAATTCTTGTTTTCCCTACTTTTTGTTGCTTGTGATCATGTGGTTTTATCGTTCCTTTTTGTGGAGTTCTAGTGGTAATGGCTTTAGATGCTTGGATTGTATTAAGTTAACTTTTATTTCTATTTTGAACTTTGGTAACTTGCTGGGTACTCGTTATAGGTTATGCTTATATAACCTTTTTTTGTGGATGGTTGATAATATGGATTAGTTATTTCAGTATTGGATACTTGATAGATATATATGGTTTGATGTAGTTGGTATAGGTTAATGTTGTTTTTGGGTTAGTTGGGCTTGAGGAAGTGGTTCTCCTCTTGTTCCACTTCCTCAATTTTGTTGTTTTGTCCGGTTGTTGTTGTTCGCTAGACTAATGTGTTGCTTTTGTTAGGGATCAGGGCCCTTTCCCTACTTAATTAATCAAAAACAACTTATATTATATTTATTATTATACTTTATACACTTTGAATATTAACGGAAATTAGAAACAATATCTAATTCTTTTCTTTATTTCTTTATTTTTTTTATTTTTGACCTTTATAATAAGACAAAAAATTGAGATTATAATAAACATAAAGCATGAATCAATCACAGTAACCACTAAACTATGAATTCAATGCTAACTCAAATCAATCTCTCAACCAAGAACAAATGCAACATAGAAGATAACAAACCGATACAATTTTACCTTTCTTTCTATGCTACCTTTGAATCACTTTCATTGTTTCTCTCCAAATGTATCCTTGATAATTGCTCTCAGATTCTCTATGTTAAATGTTGCTTCAAGTTTCAAATGTTGTTGAATGATAAAGGATGCCAAATATTGAGAATTTATGGGTTTTTTTGAATGTGCAACAAGACTTGTTTTTATAGAAATACTTATTTCAGATGAACGATTTGGATGCAACTATCAAAGATCAAGATCAATGGTCTATGCCTATTGAGAGGAAATAGATTGAATATTTAACTGACTTGATTGATCTGAATTTATTTGATAATTAGTGGAAATTTGATTTATTAATTAGTGGGATTGGAATAATCAATGGAAATTGATATATTAATTAGTGGGATTTGAATAATCGGTGGATATGATTGACCAGTCAACAAATTAGATTGAATAATCAGTGGATGTGATTGATCAATCACATGTGTGAGGATAATTAATTAATTAAATTATTAATTAATCTTGAGAGGAATATGCAAACAAAGATTGAATTAATAAACAAAAAATTATTTATTAATAGATCATGTTGAGTGAATATTGGAGAATTAAATAATTAGGTTAATTATTTAATTTGGAAGAGGGAAAGTAGATTAATTAAATAATTAATGATAAATATTTAATTAAATTAAAAAAAAAGTAATGTTAGAGACATAATTAAATAAACTTGAATTATTTAATTAATCAGAAAATGAATGTTAATTTAGGACTAGCTGCCACTTGTAGCAATGTTGGTTGGGGCTTGGGGTTTGCATTCTTGTGTCAGTTCTCGCTTTGTTGCCGCCCAGGTACCCAAGGTATGAGCTATTTTATTTTTTTAATATTATTTTTAAATCAATTAAAAATTAAAGTTTTTATCTTCTTCAAATAAAACTTATTTTTCTAAATGAACATGTAAAATATTTAATTTAAAAATAAATAAAAAATGATTTGTCTTGATTTAAAAAAATTGGGGTGTTATGAGTGGATTTTTAAGAAATATTATTTTGACATTTTTTAAGAATGGATTTTACTCCACTTTTAATTTTATAAAATATCTAAATAAATGTTAGTTTATTAATATAATGTTCTATAATTTAATAGGATATATATAATATATTTTACTTTTTAATATTTATATATTAAATTAAAAATAAATAACTTGTAATAAATATATAACAATATTATATTAATACTCATTTTAATATATGACAATATTTAATAATTTAAAGAAATAAACTAGTATCATTACACTTTGACATCATTACACGTAGAGATAGTTTCATTTAAATTTTTTATTCTTTAGTATTTATAATATTATAGAAACATAAATCTAATATAATAAAACTATACAAATAATAATATTATAAAATAATAATAATATTATAAAATAATAATAATATTATAAAATAATAATAATATAATACAATAATAATCAAAATAATCCTATAAAAATATAAATCTAATATAATAATATAATAATAAGATAATCACATAAAATAAATTTAAATATATTATAAATTATACAATATAAAAAACTAAAATTTATTACAACAATATAGTTAATGTTGTAAATATATTATATAATATAACTAATAAATTATATAATATAATAATATATGTTAATATATTTATTTTATTAATAAAATGTATTTAATATATAGTAATATAATATTTATTAAATATATAATTTATTTAAAAGAGTGATTAAATTAATATTTTAATATGAAACACAAAATCAAATTAATTATAATAATAAAAAATAATAATATTTTAGTAATATAATATTATAATATTAATATTAATAAAATAATAACAATAATTTAATACAAAAATATTATTATAAATATAAGAATAATATAATATTAAAATAATAATATTAATAATTGTAAGTATATTAGTTCAATTGATCAAAGATAATGAAATAAAGCAAATTAAATAAGCAATTGATCAATTAAAGGTAATACTCCAATGAAATTAGTCTAACAACATCAAGAAAGATTCAATTAACATAAAATAAACCTAATTAATGATGCAAACCTGCAATCCCATTGTGGATTGAGTGTAAATTGGAGTGGTATGGGATGTGGATTGCTCAATTTTCCTAATCCATGTTGATGCAAAAGCTTGGGTTGATGGATTGAATATAAATTATTCGCAAATGTTCTCAAAAGCTCAAAGGTGAGTGATATATTTGGTAGAGTAAGTTTGCATAAGGATTGTGTATGAAATTCATGTTGAAAGGATGGTATTTATAAATTTTTGAAACATTGATCAATGGTGAAGGTTCAAAATGCTAATCAATGGAGGAAATTGAATTGAGGATACAAATGTGGATCAAGAATTGAATCAATGATCAACAATTCATGAAGGTATGGATCAAAGATTTAATCAAGGGTCCATAATCTATGAGAGATTAACAAATACTTTAATTTTAGGAAAGATGTTGGAGATATTATTAATGTGGAGGGAAGAATTTTGAATTTGAAAAATGAATATTCTATGAGAATATTCTTTATGCAAGTTGGAGGATTGGAAGAATAATTAGCTAATTAAATAATTAAAAAAAATCATTTAATTATGCAAGTTGACGAATTGGGATCTTTAATTAAAAAAATAGGAATTATTTAATCAAAGTGAGATAATGACATTTAATCAAACAATTTGACATTATTTAATCAAAAGGGAAGAAATTAATATGAAGGTGATGAATTATGATGAACTAATCGAATAACCTTAATTGTTTGATTAATAAGAGAAAAAGATGAATTTAACTAAACAATTGGACATTATTTAATTAAATAGATGAAATAGGTGAATTATGAGAGAAATTGTGTTAGTAACATTTTTAGGTATCTACATTTTGCCCCTCTATGAAATGAGCTACCCATTGCGTTACTTCAAAGAACTAATGTTGCTTAGATCAAGATTTAAAAATTTCTTGATTTTTCCTGATGTCCCACTATGCCCTAGACTTTGATGCTGCTTAGATCAAGATTTAAAAATTTCTTGATTTTTCCTGATGTCCCACTATGCCCTAGACTCTGATGCTGCTTAGATCAAGATTTAAAAATTTAAAAATTTCTTGAATTTTCTTGATGTCCCACTGTGCCCTAGACTCTGATGCTGCTTAGATCAAGATTTAAAAATTTCTTGATTTTTCCTGATGTCCCACTATGCCCTAGACTAGACAAAGGAATGTTGGTCTGCTACCCCTTCGAGAGATCGAGCGGAAACAATTTGATTTTCAAGTCGAGATCACATCACGTGTAATGCCCTTCCAAAATAGAACTAAAATTTTTCTAACTAAATAACCAAATTTAAAGAGTATTAAATAAATTAAAGGAGAAAAGCTTACACTTAGTTAATAATTTGCTTAATAATGTGGATTTAACGGAATAACGTTGAAAATAAAACTTGACCGCTACAAAAGAATCAATTCAAAGTTAGTTATATCATTAGTAAACCAATAATTAAATTCACGTGAACGAATAGAGAAATAATATTATCTAGATCATGCTTATGCTAACAACAGAGTACAAATGTCTCTAAGGAATTACTATTATTTAATGGAGTTGCATATATTAAACAATCTCCAAAATTTATCTAACAGTGATGAATATGCAATGCAACGGTTTAGAAACTAACACAAGGCTGATGCATGATTTCAGAAAATAAAACTACAGAGTTTATTGTTTAAGGAAAAGGACATATGATACAACATTGTATTGGTGAAGATCGTGGCCGATCTTAGTTGACAGAGAGAACAACATGCAGGCTGCGTATACAAAGAGAATGTCGTATAAAAACTACAGAGATTATGATTTCATTTCGAAGACCAAGATTAGGTTGTAAAGGCAGAAATTACCATGTGTAGGATACAAAAGAAAAAACAAAGGCCGAGGAATAAGGAGATTATTGTGAGAAAGCAAAATAAAGAGATAGAGATGGTAAGAATTATGATTAATAGAGATTTGAACCGTTCACATCTGACTGGATTCATAATGGAAGCCTAAGCAGTTATGACTTCTCTTATTGAACGTCAGCCAATAGAGTTACACCACGTGGCCAAAAGATAATGCAACTCCTTGCTTGAATAAACATACATAAATGTTGTCTAACATTATTATATGCAACATTTATCATTTTGAAAAGAATGATATACAAGGAAACATATCATAGGAGGAGTCGAACAACACCTTTCATATTTTATAAACTATAATTTAAATTAAAAGTTCTAAATATTACATCTTAACTCTTGATGAAAATTGAACAACCAATTTACTTGCAAACATGAATCCTATTTACCGATTATCTTTTGCTTGACAACAAATACTCTTTTCAATTTGTAACTCTGGGTATACAACTAATCAAATATAATTTCTCTTATATCCAAATCTTTTAAATAAAACCATATTACACTTGGAATCCTACAAAAATATCGTATAGAGTAGCGAAACTATGGTACAATAATATTGCAAATTAAAAACAACTTACTTGTTTACAATACCTAAACACCAAAGAATCCTTTACTTTAATTTTGTATCTCTTGACTTAATCAAACATTCTTATTAAACCAACAAAACATAAAGAATCCCATACAATCAATTTTCTTTGACAAATCTCAGCTCATTCTCAAAAACCTACATTATCGAGTAGAGCAACCTAGTCTTGCTTTCCTCCCAACCATAGGATTGACAAGTCCACCCTCGAGTGGGAGACAAACCCAAATTCCAAAACAAAGATACATAAAAATTCAAAGTAGACTTTAATATCGACTCACACACAATGAATCGATTCTTTGAATTCTTGTAAAGGGGAAGAAGGGGGATTCCCTTCCCTCTTGGGGAACAAAAAATCATACAACTTCAATGAACTCAACATACAACCACCACCATACCTCCAATATTCTTTGCACACAACCAACACCACCCATCCAATAATCTCCACACACAACCACCACCATCCATCCAACAACCAACTCCTCCATTCATAACCTTCCATTACCCAAAACCAAATTGCCATTCACGGCTCTCCAATTTTATACACAACTCCATACTAATCATATTTGATCAAAAATACCCAAGAGAGGATTCACGCCCTCCTCAACCCCAAACAAAGGAGGCTCTCAACCCACAGGTGAGATCTACTCCTTATACACACCCAAACCCTCTATTACACAATGCAATAACAAAATAATTTTTCCCAACCAACTATCAAGAATTCAACAACACACAAATTACCAATACAATCCAAGCATACCTTGGTTGTCCAAGTTAGGATCAACCCAAACAATCTATCCAAGTTATAGAGTCTTTTTCCAACCAATCCATTCTACAAACCATTCATTCTAGCCATGCTCCCCATTCCTCCCAGAAACAAATAATAAACAAAGAAAGAGAACAATCTACAACACTTTCATTTCCTCTTCCCCCCAACCATTCAATTTTCATTTTTAAAATAAAATACTCCCAACTCTTCAATTTCCCCTAAAAAGATGATTCAAAAGAAAACACATTTCCCTTCACAAATAAATTCACATAAAATATAAATTACATTCCAACATTAAACTCCCTTGACCAGGGGGCAGGGGGCCTAGCTCGATTGGCTAAAGCATCATGTTGCAGGCAAGAGGTCACAAGGTCTACTCTCCCCCCAAACTCGTGGTACTAGAGGGCGTGTCGCACCAACATCACCAATCATGTGAAAAAAGTTTACTAGACACACTACAGTTTATAGGGGGACAAATACCCGACTGATTCTTGGAGTCTAAAAAAAAACTCCCTCAAGACCAAATTTAAAACCAATAATAAATATTTGGCATTGGGAATTTGTCTCCAATACTTAAGGTACCTGGGCTACCCACTTGCAACATCTTATTAGAAACATTAGTACATTTGAAAATTAATAACCAAAACATTAAATATAAACATTAAATACTACTAAGATTAATTAAATATAAGATCTAAACATCAACCATGTCCAACAATATAACATCAAACCAAAGTCTCTAAAATAATTTTAGCTATGCCTCACATTGCGAAAATGACACTAGAGTGGTTCTATTGCACATAGGATGGAAAATAACTCCTAGGACCCTAATGAAGTGACCAAGACAAGATGCAAAATGAGAAAATTGAGTTGCAGGGCTAAAACCCTAGGTTATGCTAGACATATATGTTAATTTGGGTGAATTTCAAGCTCATTTGCACATGTTACTTCAAGATATCAAAGAGATTTTTGAGATTTCTTGTTTTCATAGCTTACTGAGCACTAGACACTATGGCCCATGGAGTTCATGTCATACATTGCATAAATTAGGTCCATGAATTCTAGCTGCCAGTTGATGCAAGACCCCTAGTATGTACCCTGATAAACTTCCCTTACATGTATTTTTAGATAGCTAAAGTTAGGCTAGAATTAGGAGAAACAAAAGCATGGTAGTTTATTGTGACACTTCTATAAACCGATGTGACACCTTGCAATGAGGTGTTGTAGCTTTGCATATGCATGTAGATTTTGAAACTCTACACTGCTTTACAATTTAGTGACACGTTTGCAAAAATATAGTGATGCTTTTGTAGGAAACAATGACACTTTTTAGAGGATCGCTTTTGCACTAGAGTGACACATTTACAATATGGTGATACTTTTGCAATATTGTGATGCTATTACAAAATAACTATGCTTTTCAAATTGGTGGTGGAGGCAATGGAGGTGAGGTTTGCTGAGGAGAAGATTGTTGTGGAAAAGATCATTAGTGAGGCAGGATTGAGTGATTTAAATTTGAACTCACTCTTGGTGATCATGGCGACTTCTAGTTTGGCTAGCCTACAGATTCAGTGTTTTTTGTTGATGTTGCTGGGAAGGATGGTTTGTGTGGCATGGATGCAGTCAAAGCTACGATCTTTGAGGGGTAGTGTGGAGTTGAGGCTTCCAAGGAAGTGTGTGTTGGTCGTCCATTGGTGGAGGTTTCAATTCGAGCTCCAAAGGCCCCTGCGAGTTATGTGGAGGTAACTGGTGCTACTATGTAGGTCCCTACTAGTGAATCATCAGTAGCTAACCCAAAATATTCTCAGGTTGAGCATGTTTCGGTGGAAAAGTCCCGGTCGACGAGGCAGTCTTCTTTGCTTGGGCAGAGATGGGCTGACCTTTTTTCTTCAAAGCTTAAAGGTAAAGGAGTCGCTTTTGAATCATTTTCTTCTTCAAACGTGGAAGGTGACTTTTCTTTGTCCATTCTAGACTCTATTGTGGATAAAAACATAGCTAGAATGGAATTTTCTCTGGTGGGAAAGTTTTTGGGTCCTAGACCTAATATTTAGGAGGTTTTCTCTTGGGTTTGTAAGAATTGGGCTCTGAAGGGGTAGGTAGAGGTTGCAACTATGGCTAAAGGCTCTTTTTTCCTTTGCCTTTTCTTGTAATGAAGACTTAAGGTTGGTTTTTTCCAAAGGGCTGTGGATCTTTGGTCGTCTTGCCTTGGTGTTACAATATTGGGAACCTGGGATGGACCTCTCAAAGTTCCTTTTTCATTCGGCCCCTATTTGGGTGAAGCTGCCTAATCTACCTTTGGAGTATTGGGATGAAGAGGTGTTTAAGGCGATTGCCAACTATTTTGGACGTCTAGTTTCTATTGATGAGGCCACTCTTTCTAGAAGGCATCTAGTTGCAACCAAGATCTATGTCATGATTGACCAAGATGCTATGCTACCTAACTTTTTTCAACTAAACTCAAAGGTGGGCTGTTGGAAACAACAGGTTGTCTTTGAGTCTTTTTCGTTTGCTTGCTTCAAATGCAAAGAATTGGGCCATTGGGCTAAGGATTTCCCTATTAAGGTGGTTACTCCTAAGGTTGTCTCTCAATCTAAGGTTTGGAAGGTCAAGGAGGCTAAGGGGTCTTCTGCTCCTCCTGAGCAAGGTGATTTTGGTGTTGGTAATGCTTTGGAGGTTGCAACCAATAATAAGGATCATATTGTTCCTCATCCCCATGGGGGTGAAGAGACCGAGAAGTTTGAGTATGAGGTTGCCATACATTCTGAAGTTATTGATGTAGATCATGTTTTAGATGCTTTGTGCTCCCCTAAACACATTATTCTGGAGTCAAATGCTGCTCCTTCTCCCTCAAATTGTGCATCTGGTCTTGTTGGTGGAGAGGGAGCTTTAGTGGTTGTTGATACAGTGAACAAGGAAGATGAGGGTTATATTTTGATGCATGGTAGAAAGAAGAAGACTTCTTCTTCCCCTCCCCCTCAATTCCACAAAGGAGTTACTACGAGAAGGAAAAAAGCATACCGTGGTTCTGAACAGAGGGGTTAGGGGAGGCCCTCTTTGCAAAAAAGTATGGAGAGGGATTGTAAGCAGGATATTGTAGAGGGTGTTTAGAAGACCCTCTTTGATATGTGCTCTAGGAGCACCCCCTCTCCGTGCAAATGAAGATCATTTCATGGAACATCATAGGGTTAAATAATGTGCATAAGAAGGACCTCCTGAAGAACATGATCCGAGACCATAAGTCAGATATTTTGTTGATTCAAGAAACCAAAATGCAAATTGATAAGTTGGAGGCTTTAAATAATTTCTTTTTCAAATATTGTGGTTTCATGGGGTGAGCTCAGAGGGGGCCTCGGGTGATCTAGCTACCTTTTGGAACTCTAGGTTGATTCAAGGTTTCCTGGTTGTGGACTACTTCAATCATGTCGATATGAGGTTTGTTCTTCTTCGAGATAATTCCTCTAGGGTTATTTCTAATGTATATGCTCCCAACTTGAAGAGGGCTAGGAAGAGGCTGTGGGATGAGCTTGGTCTTCTTGGGGCTAATTTTTTGGATCTCCATTGGTTGGTAATGGGAGACTTCAATACTCACCTATTTGATTTTGAGAAATTGGGTGGTACTCAGGCCAATCATGATAGTTGCTTGGAGCCAAGAATGTTCTTAGATGATAATGCTTTAATCAATGTGAAGATGATAGGTTCCAAGTTCACCTGGTCCAACATGTGAGTTGGTGCTTAGAATATCCAAGTCAAACTAGATTGAGCTCTCATTTTGACCTCATGGTTTGTGGATATTGCTTGCTCCCTCTCTTTGATTACAAGGTGTGGTTCAGATCATTTCTCCGTCTCATTTGTGGCTGACAAGATCAGAGGTAAAAAAACATTTTTCTTTCCATTTTGAAGCTATGTGGTTAAGGGATTCCAGGTTTATGGATTGTATTAAGCGTTGGTGGAGAAAGCACATTGATGGGAGTCTGATGTTTAGAGTGGCTAAGAAATTGGCTTTTGTGAAGAGAAATCTCAAGAAGTGGAATAGGGAGTCTTTTGGTCACATTTTTGATTTTATGAAGTCTCTTACTCAGTGGTTGGATCTTGTTCAAGAGGAAATTCAATCTAAGGGTTTGTCGGAGGAGCTTTAGTTGTAGGACTTTTTTTGGCTTAGCTTCATGATATTGTAGCAAAGGAGGAAGAATTATGGAGGCAAAGATCTCGTGCTTTATGGCTCAAGTCTAGGGACCAAAATTCTAAGTTCTTTCATCTTACTACCCTCAAGTATAAATCATTGAATATGATCTCATCTATCATAGCTGATGGTTCACTGTTGGCTAATGAGGATGCTATTAGGAGAGAAACTAAATTTTTTTTTTAGCATATGCTCAGAGATGACCTTGATTGGGACCAACAGAGTGTGGAGGATTCTCTGGATGTCATCCCTCAGCTGGTCTCAGAGTGTCTTAATAGGAATCTGACTGATATTCCTTCTTCTTTGGAGATTAAGGAGGCAATTTTCTCTTTTGAGGGGAATAAGGCCCTTGGGCCTAATGGTTTTCCTTTTTTTTTTCAATCATGTTGGGAGATTGTAGCAGATGATGTGATCAATGCCACTAAGGTATTTTTTGGATCTAGAAGATTACTTCTAGAGAGTTGAATGCGAATTTCATTGTCTTGATTTCCAAGACTGCTAATGCTAATGGCTTTGGAGACTATCGCCTGATCAACATTTGCAATTCTATCTATAATATTTTCTTGAAGGTACTGGCCACTAGGCTCCAAAGGATTCTCCCCGACTTGATTTTAAAGCACAAAGTGGTTTTGTTAGGGACTGACAGATCTTGGATTCCATTATTATAGTTCATGAACTTTCCCATTCTCTTAACTCTAATAAGAAGCTGGGTTTTTTTTTTTTTTGAAACTAGACCTTCTTAAGGCTTATGATAGGGTCAGTTGGAAGTTCTTGTTAGCCATTTTGGCTTCTGTTATAAGTTTCTGCAACTTGTTGGACAACTCATTTTTACTCCTTTTGTTGTTCTTTTGAATGGCTCTCCTTTATTTTGGAGTTCGTGAGGTTTGAGGTAGGGAGACCCTATATCTCCGCTGCTTTTTATTTTAATGGTGGAAGACCTCAGTCGGAATATTCATAAGGCTTTATCTACAAGTTCCTTGAGGGGTCTCTCCCTCTCTTCCAGATGTGAGCTTGTTACTCATCAACAATTTGTTGATAACACTATCTTGATGGGTGAATCTTCTGTTCGTGAAATCAGGACTATTAAGAGGTTGATTGAGGTTTATGAGAAGGAATTTGGGAAACATATTAATCTTCCTAAGAGTCATATTTTCTTCCTCAATACCCCTGAATTTCTCTAACTGGAGCTAGCTAGGATCCTTTCTTGCAATTGGGGTGATTTACCCTCAACCTATTTGGGGCTCCCCTTGTGTATTTCTAAGACACAAGATTCCTTCTGGCTCAAACTTCTGGATAAGTTCAGTAGAAAGCTGGCAGGTTGGAAGGGTGCACTTCTCAACTAGGTGGGGAAGGTACAAGTCATCTCTTCTACTCTTTAGAATCTCCCCCTGTATGCCATGAGTATTTTTAGAATTCTTGTTAAATTTGAAGAGACAATGGAATAGATTATGAAAAGATTTTTGTGGTCGGGTGTTGAAGCTAAAGCCAAAATTCCACTTGTGGCATGGGACCTAGTTTGTAGGCCTAAGAAGTGGGGTGGTCTAGGGATTAGAAATTTAAGAGCTTTGAAAAAGGCTTTACTTTCAAAGAACATCTAGAGGCTCCTTAGTGGGGAAGCAGGTTGGGCCTCTTTGGTTAGAAATAAATATTTGAATGGTTATTAGAGATCTTGGAATATGGTTGCTTCTGATGAAATCCATACAAGTTCTTATTTTTGGAGAAATATTATCCCCTATAGGGACCTGATTGCTAATGGAATTAGGTGGTTGCTGGGTGATGTTCCAAAATTCTTTTTTGGGAAGACGCTTGGTGTGATTTTGAGCCTTTGATCAATCATCCTTGGGCCCCTCCTATTGTTCCATTGTGCAAACACCTTTTTGGTGGCTTGGTGGTAGACTATATTCAGAATGGGGCATGGAAGGATTTTCAAGAATAGGACCTGTCGTTGAATGTCCTTAAGGAGTTCTCATTTAATGTCAAAGTTCCTCTTTATCCGAGATTGGATCGGGTAAGCTGGCCCCCCTGTGCTAATGGTAAGTTTTTGGTGGCCTCTGCCTTTGTCAATTCATTGGAGAAGCCTAACTCTTTTCCGTTTTGGGGGAAATTATGGAATAATTTGTTGATCCTTAAGGTGTGTTGATGGTGTTTTCTGCATAACACCAACTCAGATAGAATATGATATTCTCTCTTTTGAAAGGTAAATCTCTATCAACAAGCCTCAAGAGATAACCCCAAGGTCTCTAATGTTAGGTATTGACAATGCAAAACAACTCAGTGATAATGTGAAAATGTTGGTAATCACAAGGGGCCTTACAAAACAAATGCTGGAAACCTCAAATTCATCAAATCTTGCAATTTATTGATGCTTTTATTCCTAAAGCTAACCCAAATTTCAAAGAAATAGCAAAAGAAAAATGGTTTAGAGAGATTTTTTTAAAAGTAAAATAAACCTAAGACTAACAATGCAAATGATAAAACACTCAAAGTGGACCAATCCTTCAAAACTAATTCCTGCTAAACCTAGAATAAACCTGCACAATCTTATAGAAACAGTGCAATCTTCTAAGGAATTAAGGATTTTCAGATCATGAAGCATTCACCCAAATCAACCTTATTTAAAAATTGAAATGAGTAAATACCCACAATTGAACTTAGCACACAATATTTAGGCCTAGGCTAACTTTACACAACAACTTACAATCAACAAGTTGCTAAAAGTATGGACGAAGGATTGCTCAAACACTTTAAATATTAAACCATAAAAACCATTGCATCATACCCAAATCTAAAATCTAACATGCAAGTTCTAATAATATTTAAAGCAATCTTAAAGATTTGGAACAACAAGAACCATGCAAAGTGAAGCAACACAAGAAAGAATACCAAAGAACAATGTCTTTACTTATATTGAATCACCCAAGTTTGCAACAATTCATGTATTCTCAATGTATCAACACTTTCTTTCATAAAACACTAACTCCTATCTCAATTCTAGCTCTTGCAACCATGTCTAGTTGATTCTAACCCCTACAAAAGAAGTTGGAGCCTTAATTTATAGAGAAATTACATTAGGTCGGCCCAGAATTAGGGTTTACAACATTAGGTCGGTCTAGAGAATTTTGAATAAAATCAAATTTACATTTAATTTTTAAAACATCATCTAGGTTGGCCTAGACCCTTCCAAAATATTCCTTTGATTGCACAAAATTCAAGGTCATCCTCCAGCTGTATTATCACATGATTGGCACAAAACTCTAAATGGCTACAAGTTGACTATTTTCTCCCTATTGGTTGGCTTCTAATTTATTGGATAACTCTTTGAATTTTTCCAGTATTTCTCCCATATCTACTGTATCTAGAACTGGAATGAATTTAATCCTTGTTTTATGATTTTTGAATTCCTCCAAATACTGGGGCATCACCTTATTCCATTCAATATGTAGCTCATGGTATTATCCAATTTTGAAATGTAAATTGTTGCATCTTCCAAATTCTTTTTGTGATTGGAGCAATATTAGAAGGATCATAGATTTCATGCCACCATGACTGTAATCTATTGATATTAATGTTCTTTTGACCAAATTTCCTTCTCCTAGTCATTATCTCCAAAAAACTGATACAACTATTGTATATCTCTTTCATCTTCCCTTGTAACTTCATTATCTTCTTTAAGGCTTTAGTAAGGATTTCTTTTCTATAATTCTAGACCTCAGTCCAGTCCTTCACCTTTCCAATTTCATCTGGAGAAAAGATATTCAACTTAGTCAATTCATCCTTAGGTACTTGCAGAATTTTCTTCAACTCATTAGCAGTTGATTCATCAATCTTATTATAGTCTGCAACAAACTGTGAAGTATTCTCCAAAAAGTCAGCAACGTTGGTGTGTATTTTAAGAATCTATTCAATTTCTTCATCTCCTCTACTACTAACACCATGTATCCACCCTTGAGTGCTATGAATAGAGGATTTTAACCTTTCAATTTCTGAAACTACCTCTTTAGGCAACAATCCCTCTGGAATAGCACTTTCACTTCCAATAGTTTGTAGAGGCTTCATCAAATGCTGAACATATTTGTAAACATCATTTAGCTACTTCTGCAGCCTCTCCTTTTCTTCAATTTCTCTGTCTAGTCTTCTCAAAATTGCTTGTGAAGATTCTTGGAATTCTTCCTTTTCCTGTTCCTTGGTGGTCGGCCCTAAATTAATAGTTTGCACTTTATAATCAGAAGGCCTAACCCCATCTTTAAACTTATCACTTGTAGGCACTGCCACATGGATAACCCTATTATTAGACTCATCTCTTGAGATTTTAGAAACTGTCCTGGCTCTTTTCCTCTGCTTGGGTTGCCCCATTGTTCAAGCAATTTATCCCAGCTAGGAGTTTCTTCTTGGACAACTATTGGATTCTTACTAAGCCTTTTCTCTAGCCATTTAGGGACAGTAGATTGTTTAGTTGGTACCTCTTTATTCAGACTATCAACCACATTTTCTTCAACATTCTTTTCTATTTCTGGTTGATCTTCTTGTTCATCTTTGTCTAGGTGAGGACTGTCAACAACTTCCTCCCTATTTTCTCCTGCACTAGGATGATCCTCTGATTCATCAATTATCACTCTCTGTAGAGACCTAGTTTTTTCTTGGACTACTTCATACTCCATATTCTTACTCTCTTCACCAGAGGTAGATTATTTCATCTCTTGCAAAAATTTCCTCCACTCTCCACTTTCAGGAGTAGAAATCTCTTCATCTTTAGCTTCAAGATGTTCAGGATCATTTGATATATTTCCTTCCTTGTGGGAAACTTCCTTTGAAATTTGCACATTATGATGAGAAAGAGGAGGGGAATTATTTCCAGTAGCTGCTCTCTTCTCGACATCATAAGTAGGTGCCTCTTCATTATGCACCTTTTCTTCTGCATTTCTCATCTCTTTCACAGGAGATGTCTTGTGCTTGGGAGAATTTATTCTGACATAAACTTGGGGATTTTCCCCATAACTTTCCACATCAACAACTTTTGTTGAAGAAGAAGCATCAGTGGTTGCATCACTTTTCCTTTCCTTAGCAGCCTTCATCCTGTTGTGACCAACCTTCTCTTCCTCACTAGTTGTGAAGTTTCACCTTCTTCTATAGTAATGCCAACCCGACGAACCTTCTTGGTTTTAGGAGATGGCTTCTCCCCTTGCTTCACTTGTGTCTGGCTTCTGGTCCCCCTCTTGATGGATATTGATCTTTCTTCCTCTTGAACATCCTCCTCATGAGGCTTAGTAGTATCATCACCTTTATCAACTTCAACCTCTTCTTCAGATTGGGACTCCAAGTCTCCCATCAAATCATAGGTGAATTTTGTACTGTCAGCTTCCAGCTCCAATACCTTGTGCTTTACCCATAACCTGGAATACTTCTTCACTGGCTTAGTGACTCGGTCCAAATTTGTTATCTCTTCTTTAAACCAGTTGATTAGAGGCAATGGTTTGTTCCTGCAGGGTTCATAGTCATGGTGTTTGACCAGGTTTACCTCATCATCCTGCACTTGATTAGGCACCTCTGCCACCTTATATAGCCTTACCAGTTTAAGAGGAAATTTGGAAAACCTTCTTTTGATGGCATCAAATTCATATTTGTAATTGGCCCAATAATCTTCAATGTGATCCTTATGCCTGAATGTTATGTTTTCCTGCTTCATGGCCTTGCCCTATGGATCAAACTTGTTTTTTTTTGTATGAGAATATAATTCAAATTGTGCCATCTCCTTCTCTGAATGTTGAGCACTCTGAATAGAAGGGCATGCCTCCAAAGTTATCATTCTCAGTGGGAATTCTACTCTTAGCCCTTTCTTTTTCAACTCTTGTTGTAGGGTCTCCTCATAGCCTACCATTTGTCTTGTCAATTCCAACATTAGAAGTTTGTTGGTTGGATACCTTGGTAATTTGAGTAGGACAACTGGATATCCCTATACTTGGATATATGTGAACATTTGAAACTGTATAAACCATTGCCCTTATTGCTTGATCAAGTCCATGGCATCGACAGAGACCCTGACATGGAGAGAATATTGTAACAACCTGGGAATGTACATGAAAAATGCATCATTTTCCCTCCTATAATTGGATGTTTTATGCTACAACTGTGGGTATACATACCATATCCTGTCCTTCCCTATAGTTCCTTTACAACTAAGACCTTTGTACTTAGTATTATGTGCCAACATATAGACAAGATATGAAGTCATGGTAAATCTATTGGTCTCTTGTACACTTCTTAGTTGGGCATCCAAATTGTTACTTATGATTCTAGCCCAATGATAATGCTTGTTAGCCACAATCTGTGTAATGGGGTAGAACATCCAATTCTAAAAGATGTGAGCCTCTTATGCTCCCATGACCCTACCCAAAAGAGTTATGATATCATGATATTCCATTTTAAAGTCACTCCTGTGCAGTTGTTTGGGTAGCTTGGAATAGTGTGGTTTTGGCTTCAATATCCAAGGATTGTTCATGATTTCCAAAGCCCTATTGGGGTCTTCATCATAAAACTTTATTGCTTCCCCAATGTTAATTTCCTCAATGAGCTTGTGATGTGAGGCAATATTGAACACCTTTGCAATGGACTCTTTAGTAAGATTTTCCATGACTCTTCCTTGTGGGCCAATTAAAATTCTTGTTCTAGAGTCATAGTGATTTGCACATTCTAGGACCAACTCTGGAAAAAGTTGTTTTGGAGGGAACCCTACTGCTTGTGCCAAACTAGTGTGAGTGATAACTTGTGCCAACTGGGTGGGTGCATTTCCATACATCCTTTGCTGAAAGTCATCATAATCTATATGTCCCATATTTGTATCCACAATCTTTGACCAAGAAGATGCAATCTTGGACTCTGGCCATATGCCCTTAAAGTAATAATTCATCCTTTCTAATCTTCTCTTAACCTCCTCTTGCACCAAAGCAACCTTTGTTTTGGTAGTCTTGTCATGACTCAGCTCTACCTGCATCTGTTAGAGAAAAGTCACAATTACCCAAATGCAGACAATAACACAACATGCCATTCACTCAACAAGATTTGTCAATACAAGTTAAATGACATGATTAGGTGCAAACTGTAACATCAATATGCCAATGCAAGAAGAATAATCCACTTTATTAGTTTATTCAAAGATATGTAAATTAATCATGCTCAAACTAATGAATATCCAACAATAAATGCCAAGTAACTACCACATGCAAGATTATTTGTCAACAACACTTGAGATTTGGAACTAATGGAGAAAATTTGGGTATTCCAAGCAAGCTTGGATTCCCCAGCAGGACTAGAGCTCGAGAAATTTGAGCAAGCTCAAATTTCGTGGAATCAATACATTGATCTCATTTAGACTTGTGATTAATTTAATCCTTAATGAATGAAGCCTCTTGACACAATTAAACTTACTCTAGCATCAACCATCTCGAAAACACTTCACAAATTACCTTCATTCAAAGTTTAATTCATTTCATGCATTGGAGTATGAGGTTCAACAGGTTGGCTACTTCAAGGGGTCTCATATTACCTAGGTGAACTAACATTCAGGTAATTCGAACTTGCTCGGAATCACCAAATAGGGAGGAGATAAATTTTTTTTCAAGTGTTCACCTTCGAGTAAATGCAAATCAGATTTAGATAATCCAAGGGGGCTAAAATTATCCGAGTGGATTAGAGCTCAAAAAATCTAAGCTACCTCAAAATTTTTGAGCTTAGCTCAGGCATTGAAATTTTCTAAGTGTTGAGACTACTTTGTGCCAAAATGACAAATGAAAATGAATACACCCTCTAAATATTGAATCATTGTTACTTCATGATGAATTTGATTCAAACAAATTGTTCCAAAATCTTCAATATCATTCATCCTTTACCAGATTCATGAACAAACAACTAGGGTTTTGAATTATCATTCAAAATAGGGCAACTCTCCAAAATATTGAAATCAATCACAAAAATAAAATGTGATGAGTGAATCTTAAGAATTTTCAACAAATGTAATTCACCGAATGCACCCAAATCGAAGCCCTATTTAAGCTTTTAGAATAAGCACTTTAAAGAACCGAAAACCCTAGATACTAGGACAAAACCAAAATCTCGAACTCCACCAATGACTCATCACACAAGAATCAAACAACAAGCTTGAAATGAAGTAAAACCACCCGAGAAATACAAAAATTATACCTTGAAATGAAACACAACAAAGGAAGATGCAATGATAGATCGACAATAGATATTCTCAAACCCTTGAATGATCACTCGGAGAAAAAAAACCCAATGTTGGAGCTCAAATCAAGTGCAAGATAGTGGAGAAATTTCTCAGCTTCAAACACACACGAATGCAAAATGACCAAATGACCGCTCAAACCTCATTATATTTCCAAATTGACCCTTTAAAACTCATTAATGCAAGCAATAAATGCTCATGCGTATGTTTGTGGAAAACTCAGAAACTCGATGGGAGCTCAGACTCAGGTAATCCGAGGTGGCTCAGATTACCCAGCCAAATTAAGGTTCAGGTAATCTGAGGTACCTCAGAATTACCGAACCTACCCCAAAGTTAATCAATTTTGATTCAAATTCAAAATTTCAAGCAAGGGTCAGCCTCAAGGAGTTAGGCAATCATCATGAAGTTGCAAAATGACATCTCAAATGCAGATTTATCATTAAGTACATGGGAAAAAAAAGACCAAGACCGAGAGACTTATCACTTAAGGGGATGAACTCAAGACCCTATGAAAACAAAGAAGCAAACAAAGCAAGAAAAGAGGGTCCCTGCTTTCAGCGGGGCATGTGTGCGAAAATTGCACAACAAATCTAGTCAGGGAATCTGAGCTTGCTCGGATTTCCCAGAATCAATACATTGATCTCATTTAGACTTGTGATTACTTGAATCCTTAATGAATGAAGCCTCTTGACACAATTAAACTTACTCTAGCATTGACCATCTTGAAAACACTTCGCAAATTACCTTCATTAAAAGTTCAATTCATTTCATGCATTAGAGTATGAGGTTCAACAAGCTCCGCTACTTCAAGGGGTCTTAGATTACCTAGGTGAACTAACGTTCAGGTAATCCGAGCTTGCTCAGAATCATCAAACAGGGAGGAGATACAAAAATTTTCAAGTGTTCACCTTCGAGTAAATGCACATCAAATTCGGATAATCTGAGGGGGCTCAGATTCTCTGAGCGGATTAGAGCTCATAAAATATGAGCTACCATAGAATTTTTGAGCTTAGCTCAGGCGTCAAAATTTTCTAAGTGTTGAGACTACTTTGTGCCAAAATGACAAATGAAAACAAATGCACCTGTAGACACATAAAACTGACCTAGGCCTGCAGGCTCTATTGTCACCATATTTCTTCCTAGCATAATTGAAATATTTAATTATGTCCTTTGGTCCAATTTCAACTATTAATTAAATAATTTTTAATTATTTAATTAATTCATGTATTTTTATTCTTCTTGATTATTTAAATAAATAAATTTTATTTATTTATTTAAATACGTCGCTAATACTTTAATGTCTCTCCATAATTAAATAAATTCCTTAATTTATTTAATTATCTTGGTCCATTATTTCCTCCTGATTATTTAAATAATAAATCTTATTCATTTATTTAAATACGTCATTAATTCCTACATGTCTTCTCATAATTAAATAAATTTATTAATTTATTTAATTAATTGACCACCTTGGCATTTTCCCCATTTTAAATAAAATTATTTATTTAAAATGATCCCACTTTCTAATTTTCCCTCTTTTAGTAAATAATTCAAATTAATTATTTACCGTCACATGAACCCACCTTTTTGAATTAAATTAATTTTTAATTCTAAATAGTAATTTTCCTCCATAAATCAAGTAATTTCTAATATTATTTGATTTTCCAGCTCTCTCTTTTTCTGTGCCATTCTTATCTCCTTGTCACATGTAATCTTGCCCCTTGATTTGATTTTCTCAAGTCAAATCTTGTCAACTCATTTCAAATTTACCCTAATGCTACCCTATCCCTAATTGTGGGTTGTCATATTGAATCTTGTCCATTAATTCTAGGGTATTTGTCAATCTTCAATCTTGGCCATTCATTCAAAATTGCATTTTCTATAAAATAGAAAATTTGGTCTCATTTGCACATCTCATGCTCTTACAATTTCATGTCATCTTAGCTCTTGCAATCTTGTCTTAGGCATACTTTACATCTCTTGGAATTTTGGCATACTTTAGGAATATTTCATAGTTGCTTACTAGTTGCATAGTTGCATAGTATTGCATTTTATATCAAATCCTTCAACATTTTGCTTTGGTCTTGGCATAGCCATAGGTTGCTCACATAAAATTTGAGGGAAAACTACATATTGCAGCAAATAGAGGTGTAATGGAGGTCAATCATGGAGGTTGAAGAAACAAGGTGATATCTTTATTTGTTTTCATGTTATTTTCCTCCTCTGTGCTTCATTATTTACTTTGGGTTATCTTATTTTATGCACTAATCTGCTAACCTAGATTTTTCCCATAGTTACATTGGTGAACCCGACGTAAAAATTACATTTTTTGCAAATTTTCGTATGAATTGAGTTTTTGTAGGTACATGTATGGAACGTCACATTCATAGTTTTTTGAGCTGCAAATGTTTTGTTGCGATGCATTTTCTTTGTAGAGTGATGCATCTGCCATCCTGAGACACATTTGATTGACAAAAAGTCATATTTGCTCATATTCGACGCATTGGCCATCCAAAATGACACATTTACAGACTGCGACGCATTCGCTCTTGATATCAACGCATCCACCTGTCAGATTCCAGCATATAGACCCAAGCCACATTTGCTGTATAGAATGATGCATTCGCTCTACTGCAATACATTCATCTGGTAAATTTTTGCTTTCGATTTTTTTCAGATTTTCCAATTTCTCATTTCAATCCAGTAGTCTAGGGGTTTTTCTGGTTACTAATCTACTGTTGTAGCATGTGGCATTGAATTTTCGTGGGTCCAAGACATCTTTTTTTTTAGATTACTAACAAGTGGTTTTGTAGGTTCGAATGTCCAAGCATGTAATTTTGAAACCTCTTGTGTTTGTTTTAGATTACAAAAAACTTCTATTGGTGCTTTAAAAATAACATTTTCTTGTCTCACTTAGATTTAATTAGGGGGTTAAAGAACTTTGCTTGATTGTGCTTGAAGGAGGTAGGTGATTATGCTCTCACCTTGTGCAAACTAGGTGATTAGGAAACCAAACCCATCTATTTTATGTGTCACCCCGATTCAATAATCAAAGTATCCTCTCCCCTTGCACACTTGTGCAATCCTGGGTGTAAGAGAAATAGTTATTGACTCTAGAACTTGAGCCTCCCTTGGTGGGAACAATTACTCACCCCAAGGTGACTCAAACTGGCAATGAAGCTCTTTGGCCGAGCTACCCCTGACTGGTATATAAATGTGAATCCTAACAAAAAGCCTAGGATTATGAGTGTGGATGTGTCACAGGAACAAGTGAACTCCCCAAAACCTTGTTGAGCGTAACCTCTTCAAGTTGGAGTTCCTCCTTATCGGAGCTAATCTTGCCCCATGTGTGGCCACTCGAATGGGGGTCTCGAACTAAAAACTTTTGTGTAGCTACCAAAATCCCTTTTATTTTCTAGCACAACAATGGTCATTGTGAAGGCATCCACATTCTCACAATTCTTAGTAGAGGTGATCAATCTGCCATGGGAGATTTATGGGGGTTGGAAGATTGGTTGAACTGAGAAGTGAGTGCACTGTAAGGGGGAGCCCATGTAACCAAGCTTCTGGATTCATTCGCTAAGAATAAGTGTAGTTGGGGAAACCCACGTGGAATCTAGAAAATATAGTCTTTGCCTAACCTAGGGTTGTACTTGTCTTCTTTGTGCATGATCAAACACAATATTGTGTTTTCCAAGTGTTTTCTTAAGACATTAAATAAAAAAAATCTTTCACAGACCTAGAAACAATCATTCAACTTGAAACAATTCCAAAACTTGGTGAAAAATTGCAAACAAACTAGACTCATTTTGCTGCAATGCATTTGCTGAAATGGATTTACTAATATGCACCACATTTTCCACTTTCTACAACACATTTTCTTTGATAAGCCGCATTCATGACTCTGTGTGACACATTTTCTTGTCGTGCATTACATTTGCTTAATAAAACACCACATTTTCTTTCTTGAGTTGCATTTGCTATCTGTAGAACCGCATTCACTGAAACTATGACAACGCATTCGAAACCTAGAACAATGCATTTTCTTGGAAAAAAAACACTATTGTAGTCTAAAACCCGAGAGAAAACTTGTCCAATCTGTCATCAAACATCTTTTTCCAGCAGCCTCTATCAAAAACAAGAAAGAAAATTGCTCAAATCTTCCATTTGGCATCTTTAGCTTGCATTTACCCATAGGTCCAAACTTGCAAAATCTTTAGTTGCATCTTTAGAAGTCCATCATCTTCATTTTTAGTCATAAATCAGTCCTTAGGTCCTCATTTCATTTGCAGATTTTGGATTAGGAAACCTTACCATACTTTGCAAAATCATTTCCTTCAAGAGTAGGTGGTCATTGGACTTAGTCAACTTAATTTTTTTTAGTCTTTGTTCTTTTTGTGAGACTTTCCAACTCAAAAGTCTAGTTAGGAAACCTCACCTTGTCATCTTGTCATCTTGTCCTTTAGTCACATAAGTTAACCTTTGATGACCCAAATTGAGACATAGATCAAGCTTAGGGTGGTTCAGTAACCTCCTTCCAAATCATTTAGACCTTTGAATTTACATATCTTAGAACATTCAAATTATCTTAGTCCTCATTTTGCATACTTTATTCCTAAAATTTCAAAAAAAAAATAGTCCTTATTGTCCTTTGGCATTTGTCATTTCCTTTAGACAACTTTGGCATATTGCATTTCTTATTGTCAAAAACCCAAAAACATAGTTTGCATTTGCATCTGTCATTTGAAAATCCCAAAAACATAGTGTCATCATCTAGTTGTCATTTTCCCTAATTTGAGCAACTCCTTATATGGTTGAGACTAGGCTTCAAAGAAAAAGAAGAAAAATGGCTAATTTTGGACAAGACACCAACACTTATATCTTTTCAAATGACATGCATCAAAACATGAACCAAGAAACATCTTTTATCAATCCTTTCAGCGAAATGAACATGACATCTTCGTCATGTAACCCCTTTGAACCATTTATACAAAGGGACCAACATAGACAAGTATATGCAAAAGACTTAGAAGCTGTAGTGCAAAATCCTAATGTAGCCTCCTTCATGGAAGATTTAGTCCTACATGACCCAAAAAGATACCTAGCCATGCTCTTGGACCAAGGGGCTAAATTGCCATGTGGCTTTGACATTAACACTTTGAGACCAACTTCACTAGATCACAATACCAACAACAACAATGCAAACAACACGTCCAACACTAGTCAACGCCAAAATAATAGAAACAATGCCTTTGTTGGTGCCACCTCACAAATTTCCACAAGCACTATTAATGCCACCTCTAATGACACATGCAATCAAAACACAATCAATGCAACATCCATTGGAGGGACACCAACTATGTCACAACCCATGTCACAATCAATGCCAACAATATCAAGAACATCCTCACAATCAATTAGAGCTACCTTTGGATCCTCATCAATGGGGGAAAGCTATTCAAACCCCCTATTTGGAGCTTCATCTAGTGCCATGGGGGCATCATCATCAATTCCTTTCATTGGGTTTTCATTCAATCACTTTGGAGGAAGTAAATGACATATCTTCATTCGAGGACCACAACCAAATGCCAACATATCATCACAACTTAATACTTCTCAAGGGAAAAACACCAACATTTCCCATGGAAAATTCTATCAATCTGGACAAGGTAATCAGATGACACAACATATGATGTCATTTGGGCACCAAAATAGTCAAGGTCAACACATTCCACAAATATCGACCAACATGGTGGGAGGACATATTCCTACATATGCATCACACATCCACACTCATCAACATGTCCCTAATCAAAAATTGCAATACCAACAACATTCCAACCAAAACACATCATACATCTCACAACAACACATTCCTGAACAAAATAAGAACACCTCATCCCAACAAATGGGGACCCATGGGATGCCCATCACTCGCATGTGTGATGCAACAAACAATCCCATAATTAACGCCTTGACAGCTCAAGTGGCAAACTTGCAAAAACAAATAGAGACTATGAAAATGTCCCATAAAAGGCCACACACATCATATGAATTATGCCTATATCATTTTGACACAAGTCTATACATGCCACCATTCCCTCCTGGGTACGTGGCACCAAATTTCACTAAATACAAAGGCAAGACAAACCCCATTGAACACATTCGAGAATTCACAACCAATTGTGTGGATATTGCCTATGAACATACGTATTTGATGAGACTCTTCCCTAAGAGTCTTGTAGGCCCCACACTTGAATGGTTTTCCACTTTACAAAAGGGAATAAAATCATGGGAAAAACTTGTAAGAAAATTTGTGGAAAATTATGCTTATAACATTGACACATATGTCTCCATCACCAACTTATGCACACTTATGCAAGAAGATGCCGGTGATACTTTTATCCCATTCTTCCAAAAATGGAGAAGTCTAGCAAGTCATTGCAATATTGACATACCTGAGAAAGAAAAAGTTGACATGTTTGTCCAAACACTCTTAGGACCATTGAAATATGGCTTGCAAGTTCATTGTTGCACAACCTTCATAGAATTAGTCAAAAAGGGTGTCCAACTTGAGAAGGCCCTTATTGCTAAAGGAGAACTAAAATATGGCCCTAAGAACACAAACTCAAACTCACCCATGGACAAGAATAAATACTGGGTCAAGAAAAAACACGTTACTAATGATGGCATTGTTGATGCTAAGGCGGTAAACATAATGGGTCCTGTAATTACTCTTAAAGGAGCTCCACCGTAAAATGCACCAATGAGCACACCGACACCTACTGCTAATGCCATTCAAAATAGTCATAACAATCAAAAAAATCAAAACCAAAGGCAGCCACGATAGACTAGGCAATTCCTAAAGAGACGCACATATACTCCCTTGGGTGAACCGATCGAAGAGGTTCTTAAAAAGCTCCTTCAAAATGGTTTCATTACACTAGAAGACCCTAAGCCATATGACCCAAGATAGTTTAAACCGTCATGGTGGGATGACAATGATTTCTATGATTATCACCGTACTAAAGGGCATAAGACATCCTCTTGTCGACAACTAAGAAATTTGGTTCAAGACCTCATTGAAAATTGCACAATCGAATTGGGTGGACCACAATTTGTGTCAAACGCATACCATACTATTAAAAAAAACCCATTGCAGGAACATGGTTCGAATAATCCCTCCACGTCAGGTCCTAATACAAATAATAATTGTGCTAACTATACCCACACCACCTTTGACTATTCTGGTGGACCTATTATTAATCACTTACAGGCTGTTGACAAATACATCAATATCGTTACTGTCAAAAGAGCACCTAAATGTAATGTCACTACCCATGGTGGAAAGGTCACCATAGCTGGTCCTCCCCCCCTCGACAGCTGAAAATTACAATACTCGGTCCATCCACTA
Source organism: Sequoia sempervirens (assembly GCA_007258455.2). Lineage (NCBI taxonomy): Eukaryota > Viridiplantae > Streptophyta > Pinopsida > Cupressales > Cupressaceae > Sequoia > Sequoia sempervirens. The sequence goes on from VDFB02000008.1 coordinate 77,297,563, forward strand.
AGCAATCACAATCAGGTCCATCTGCCAAGAAATTGCAACCTAAGGGATAGTTTAACATCATTGACCGACTAGGCAAGACACCTGCTCAAATTTATATGCTAGAGTTGCTACACATTTCTCCTACGCATAAGGATATACTTGAAAAAACCTTGCAAAGTCCTCTGTCCCTCATGAAATTGACGTCAACCAGTTTGAAGCCATGGTTGGATACCTCACTACCCCCCATCATGTAACATTTTTAGATCAAGATTATTCGTCACCAAAGTCCAATCATAACAATGCATTACACATTGAAGTCTTTATCCATAAGCATAAGGTCAGACGAGTTTTAGTAGATGGCGAAGTAGGACTGAACATATGCTCCTTAAAACTGGTTAAGGCTCTAGGATTCTCTGATGCTTGCGTAGATGCTACAAAGAGCATTGTTATAAATGTGTATGATGATGAAGAACGCTCCTCTCAAGGTGTTATCACTCTTCCTATTAGATTTGGGCCAGTCATTGTAGACACAACTTGCCAAGTCCTAGATCTTGAATTATCTTATAACATCTTGCTTGGATGACCTTGGATTCATTCCCTCAAAGCCGTTCCATCCACCTACCACCAATGCCTAAAGTTTCCATTTGAGGACACAAAAATCACCATATATGGAGACCCCAATCCTTTTCAATATTGCACCAATCTAAGGGGTTTTTTAGAACATCAAGTGCCCATGAACTGAGAAGCTCCAAGCTCCTCTTCTTCCAAATTTATCAACCCATCCATGCTTGCCAAATAATCCACATCCACTCCTTCCACTTCCGCCACATCATCCTCCTCCCTTCCTAAGGCTGATTCTAATGTCAAGATCCAAGACCAAGGATGTGGAGAATATAAATTGAACACGACATACTGCATCACCAAAATACCCAAGTCTCCTAAGGTCTATGTTCGACCCTGTTTTAGAATGGAACCTAAGGAAATTTTCTAAGTTCCTCCATCACACATTTTTATAAAATGGGGAGAAATGAGCAAAGAAGACATCGAGGATATATCAACACGGATTTATAAGCACCCCAAAGATTCATTCCCATTACCAATCGAGATATATGACAAAGGCTATGATATAATGAAGGCAAAAGGCTACGATGGAATTAGTGGCCTTGGAAAAAATAAGCTTGGGATGCAAGAACCTATAATGCCTCCCCGAAGACCAAAACTTCTTGGGTTAGGGTATGGTCTACCTGAAAATGATGATCAACATACCAATGTACTTTCGAGTGACATTGTGAATGCTTCAGAAAGTGTCGAGACTATTGAGGAATCCCTTACCGAAACTGACTCCCATGAATGGGAATTTGGCTCCCAAATATCCCTAAGTGACTGCTTCCTTGATGAGTTGTTACTTGAACCTGGAGAACTTACTTTTGAAGAAATATTTTGGAAAATGTTTAAAATTGATCCAGCACAGAATAATGACAATCCTAAAATCCCAAGGAAATGAGAAGACTGGGATAGACTCTTTAGCCCAAAGAACAATGACAAGTCTGAATCATCTTCCAATCATATTGGCCATAACCCCGACATACTTGTCCAACCATTTGACAATAATGACCCTCATTTGGATTCATCTGACTCGCCACATGACACTACCAACCCCAATGCCAGTCCATTTGTCCCTTATTTTGAAAATGAGTATGAATCAAGTGAAGGAGAATATTGGATAGAGTCCGATTGGGAGTTGGATGATGAAAAATTTATCTTTAACCTCTCTAAATCCATCTGCATGCTTTTCGCATCCTCCCCACCATTCACCAATACTGATGATGGTATCTCCTTAGTCTACCCACAACTAATTGATTGGGATCAACAAGGCCTTCTAGTTATGGACATATTTCAGAATGATGAGGCCATTACAAAATTCATGGAACTGTGTGAGAGCATACCAAGTGGAGATCACAAGGATGGATTTTTTATTGACCTAGATTGTGTAGCTTACTTTGTGGAAACTGCTCCATCCTCTAGTTGCAAAATGAAAAAAATAAAATAAAAAAAATGACATGTCTTTTGGTGAAAACCTGTGTCGTAGAAAAATGGACCCTTTGCTTGACATGGGATTAATTCATGATAAAATGGACTTAATGAGGCCTTAATATAAAAGGTTCTTAACTTAAACTTAATGATAAACTAGTGTTGCAATGTTTCTTGCACATTCACATTGGTTTTTGTTCCCTTCTAGGCTATGTGGACCTAATTTTAATGTTGTAAAGTGTACTTAATCACACTTTCACATTTATTTATGTTTCCCAAGCCCTATTTAACATTTACATCATCACTAATAGGTCACAATTAACCCATATTATGCATCCTGAGGCTTTAATTGATCAAATACCTGACAAGATGGAATTCTAGACCTTATTTCCTAATTCCTTGGCTTGTTAGGTGTCAGAATGGCCCTTGTTGGACCCATTCACCATGTGTGGTGAAAGAGTCCTATCCGACCCCCATTTTGACCTTTGAGCGAGAAAAAGTGAAATTTAAAGTTTATTTTCACTACATGTCGACCTGTGATGAGGTATTATCGGGTAGTAAGGCATAATTGTCTATAAATAAGTGTTTTTATCCTCATTTTACATACAAAAACTTAGTTTTACATCTCTTATCATTAATTCATCATCTATCTTCTCATCCTAGTCAAGCAAGCTAGGGTTTCTTCATTAGAAGTCTTCAAATTAGCTTTCTAAAGCATTCAAGGGATAAATCTTCCTCCATTGCTATAGGAATTCAAGATAAATCATCATGACAATGTAACATGTCCATTTTTCCATGCTTCATTACATCTTTTCATCATTTTGGTTTAATTACCTAAATGGGGTTTGACCAAGGCAAACCCCCATGCCCTAACATTCAACATATCTCTCTCTTGTCTTGTTTGTTTGCGGATTTAGGACTCTTGGAGGCTTAAGAATCATTGAAGATTTCATTTCAAATTCATTCAAGTCATCTCTTCATCATTCAAGTCAAAACATCAACAAAAAGTCACTTTCAGACCCGAATCCAACAGTTTCCAAAGCAAACACCTATAGAGAGCAGAAGTACAGATTCAAATCTATAGAATCAAGTCTTGAATTTGTAGATTCTTGTAGGAAGATTGATTCACCAAGCATGGTGAATTAGTCCCATATGTAAACCTGAAAACTGGTTTTTTTTAGAATTCATCTCTTAGCAGTCAAAAACTTGTCTCTCGAAGATTTCACCAGAAGAGGGACTGATTCGCCCTAGATGGTGAATGAGTCCTGTCAGGCTTGAAAAACATCATCAACATTCCAGAATCAATTTCTAGTCTTCTTCAACACCTCGGGTACACTTTGTTTAGTTTCATCTATTTATGTTTCTATCTTCTTAGGTTTCTAGTTCATGTTTACATTCTACACTGTGTTTTCCAACATCTTAGAGTAGTTTGCATTTATTCATTTACTTTCGTAAACACATCTACACACACTTCACATTCAATTCTCATCCTCACACACATTCCACACTCTTCCATTTCTTCTAATGTTAACAAAGTCATTTTGGCCCATTGTCCTCTCCTTCTAGGTGAAAAACCCTAGGAAGGAGCCAAAGATCTTGGGTTGCCAAAATCTTTGTTACAAAAACCGAAAGGCACCTTCTGACAATAAAAAAGTAAAAATAAAGGACGTATCTATGGGTGAAAACCTCTCTGAGGTGCCCAAAGATGGAGAACTGGAATTTCTTCCTATGACTCAAGAAAGATCAACAACAATCATAGAGGACATCATGGAAGTCAAAATATCTACAATAAAAGATCCCAAAATTGTCCTCTTTGCAGCGTCCTTGATAGAAGAAGAGAAACTTGAATTTCACAAATTATTTTCAAAGCGTAGGATTAATTTTGCATGGTCCTATGCCAATATGCCTAGGTTGGATCCAAAACTTGTCTTACACCATTTTCCACTACTTCCAGACACCAAGCCAGTAAAATAGAAGCTGCATAAAATACATCCTCAGGTCACCCTGTTAGTCAAAGCAAACTCAAGAAATTGCTAGATGTAGGATTTATACGGTCAATAGACTATGCTGAATGGATATCCAATCTTGTACTAGTCACAAAGCGAAATGGTCAAATCTACATCTGCACAGACTTTCAAGACCTAAATAAATCATGTCCAAAGGATGACTTCCCATTACCAAACATAGACATCATAGTTGACCTTACAGTAGGATACGAGATGCTGTCCCTCATGGATGGTTTCTCTGGTTATAATCAAATTCGTATTGCCCTTGAAGATCAACATAAAATGACATTCACATGTCCTTGGGGTACATACTGTTGGAACGTCATGCCTTTTCATCTCAAGAATGTAGGCGCCACTTATTAGAGAGCCATGCCAACAATATTCCATGACATGATGCACAAGCTAATGGAAGATTATGTGGATGACCTTTTAGAAAAATATTTGACTTGAAAAAGATCACTTGAATGTGTTATAAAAAATCTTCAAAAGATTGGAAGAATACAAAGTCCGCTTGAATCCCAAGAAATGCGTCTTCGGTGTAACATTAGGAAAACTATTGGGATATATTGTTTCTCACAGAGGCATTGAAGTTGATCCTACCAAATTGAAAGCCATATTAGACACGCCTCCTCCAAAATGGATAAGTGAACTTAGGACATTGCAAGGCAAGTTACAATATATTCGATGCTTCATTTCAGAATTGGCCAACAAGTGTCAACCATTTCAGTATGTCCTTCGCAAAAGCATCCCATTTGTATGGACAAAAAAATGTCAAGAGGCCTTTCAACACATAAAAGATTATCTATTATCATCACCTATTCTAATGCCACCCATTTAAGGAAAAACTTTGATTCTATACATTTCTGCAACTTCAACATTGGGGGCATTACTGGCATAGAACGATCATGATGGGAAGGAAAGGGAAATATACTACATCAGTCGGACACTGGTTGGATATGAGCTAAACTATACATCCATTAAACGTGCTTTTCTAGCAGTTGTCTTTGCCACCCAAAAGTTAAGGCACTACAGTTGAATCAAAAGACACAATTGGTAGCAAAGATTGATCCCCTGAAATATCTCCTCAGTCGCGCAACATTGACAAGTCGCTTGGAAAAGTGGGTAATGATCTTGAGTGAGTATGACATACAATATGTGGAACAAAAGGCTATAAAGGGAAAAGTGTAGGGATAACTTTAAGAAACCCCCCCCTCGATGAAGGTGTAAAATCCTGGATAATCTTTCCTTTTATTTGAAAAAAAATATTAATTTTCTTGGCGAATCTATGCACAATATTAAAAAAATCTGTAAAATCTTGGCGAATCTTAATAAATAATTGGTAAAAATAATAATCGTAGTGGCGAATCCTAGCGAATAATCACTAAAAATATTAATTACAATGGAAAATCTCCCCTTTAAAAATTTGCATAGTTGGTCAACGCAGTTCCCCCATATATTTTTTATTTTTTGTAATATTGAAGTAGGGGCCCGAAAAGGTCAGCAGAGCCAGGGCGAGGCGCCCGGGGCCGGTGCTTCTGTCGTTTTGAGGTCGAGGGAGGAGCCCCTCGCCACCAAGTATAAATTCACTATCGAAATCGCATTGGAGCACACATGGATTAAGTATTTTTTAAAAATATCACTCTAAAATTAAGACTAAATGAAAAGAGAAATTTTTACCATTGATTATCTTTTTAATCAAACAACTACAGGTTGATTCCGCACCCTAATACACATGTTCCTTTTAAAAGGATTATTGACTCTTGAAATTTGTTTTGGTTTGATTCCGCGCCCTAATTCGCACGTGCCTTTTAAAAGGCTTGTTGAGGCCAAAAAATTGTTTTGGTCCACATGATTAAACCTAATTGTGTGGACCAAAATAATTTCCAGGCCTCAACAAGCCTTTTAAAAGGCACGCATGTATTAGGGCGCATAATCAACTTGTAGGCATTTGATTAAAATGATAATCGACAATTTGATGGCAATAAATTAAAGCCCTATTCAAGGCTAAAATATCCCTAATTTAATTAAATGGTAATTTATAATTATTGTGGTGATATTGCCCTAAAATTAATGGTAGTAATATAATATTACTGGTGAATTTAATTAATATATGTAATTATAGTATAAACTACTGGTGAATCAGTTCCAATGATGCATCGTTTACATAGGCGAATTAATCAAGACAATTTTTTTTTTTTGTAAAAGCTTGGCGATTCTACATCATTTTTAGCTTGTACTATTCGCCATTTTTGGAGGTCTCGATTTTAATTATTCACCAATTGGCGAAGATTCACCACTAAAGTTTTCCCTAGACAAGTGATAGTAGATGAACTGGAAGATGCTCCTGTACAAGGCGATCATCCATTGGTAGTAGACTTTCCCGATGAGTCCATATTTCATATTGAGCCGAAATCACCTTGGAAACTTTACTTCGATGGGTCTCATACTAGTCATGGCTCGGGGGCAGGAATACTGTTTATCACACCACAAGGAGACTCCATCCCTAAGTTAGTCCACATTTCTTTTACATGTACAAATAATGTTGCAGAATACGAGGCACTTGTCATAAGACTCTGAATGGCCATAAAATGGAAAATCAGGACACTTTTGGTCTTTGGAGATTCTTAGTTGGTCATTAACCAAGTCAGTGGAGAAAATGACACTAAAGACAAAAAGCTAATGCCCTATAAGTGCATGGTTGATAGCTTCCACTCATATTTTCACCTCCTTGCTTTTGAAAAAATTCTAAGGGCACAAAACAAGGCAACATACGCAATGACTACAATTGGATCTCTCCTAGACATTCCAAGCAACATCCCTCAATTAGAGTTCTTGGTAGAACAACTTTTGGTTCTTGCATACGACATTTTAGAATTAGAAATGGTTTATGAGTTGGTTGGTCCAAATTATCCATGGTATCAAGACATCTATGACTATCTCAAGTCCCAAAACCTTCCCCCAAACCTATCCAACAACCAACGAAAGTCCTTTATCCGTAAAGCCACCTGATACACCATCATTAGTGACACCTTATACCGCCGTAGCTTTAACAATACCCTTATTCGATGTCTCAAAACTGATGAAGCATGAACAACCTTACATGAGGTACATGAGGGTATATTCGGATCTCATTTGAGTGGTCCTACTTTAGCCAAGAAGATAATGAGACTTGGGTATTATTGGCTGAATATGGAAAAGGAGCACTTGATTTTGTTAGGACATGTCACCAATGTTAGATACTTAGTGATTTCATTCATGCACCAACACAAGAATTCTAACTGATTACTTCTCCTTGGCTCTTCGCATAGTGGGGACTCGACCTTGTGGGAAAAATCCATCCTACGTCTTCCAATGTCAAAAAATTCATTATCACCGCCACTGAATATTTCACTAAGTGGATCAAAGCTATCCCCCTCACATACATAACCGACAAACAAATTTCCAAATTTATCCTTAACTACATCATCTGTCAGTATGGTGTACCCCAGTCCATCATCATAGACAACTTGCATCCTTTCAAAAATCAATACATTCATGAGTTATGTGAATGCTTCCACATCCAACATCATTTCTCCACACCATACTATCCACAAGGAAATGATCGAGCTGAGGCGTCCAATAAAACGATCATCAAAATTCTTAAGAAGACAGTCAATGAAGTTGGCCATGACTGGCACATCCAACTCAACCCTGCTCTGTGGGCTTACATCACCAACATCCGCATGCCTATAGGAGCCACCCCATTTGCATTGGTCTTTGGAGCCAAATCCATCCTGCCCATCGAGGTTGAAATTCCCAAGTCTCCTTAAAAGGTATGATTGATGATGAGGAATATAGGCAGTCACGATTGCATGAATTGGAAATGTTAGAGGAAAGCAGACACAATTCCTTGAATCATTTATAGGCATATCAGAATCCTCTCTATCACTATTACAACAAAAGAGTCATGGTCAAAAAGTTTGACATTGGTGACTTGGTCCTCATGCAAAATCCCAAGAATCAATTTGATAGAGAAAAACCTGGCAAGTTCAAGCCAAATTAGCTGGGTCCTTACATTATCACGTCCTCTTTTGGTTTGGGAGCATATCATCTAGCTACTCCAAATGGTGAACAATTGACAGAGCCTATAAATAGTCTACATCTTTGAAAGTTCTATGCAGAGCATCATAAAGTATGGATGAAAACCTTAAAAATACAAAAAGATTGAAAAATATAAAAAATCATCACCTTGATGAAAACCTGGCAAACAGGCATCTTGGTGACACCAAAAAAAAAAGAAGTAAAGAGAAATAATTCATCCAATAGTGAAAACCTGGTAAACAGGCACTTTGGATAAGTACCGTGGTGAAAACTTGGCAAATAGGCACCATGCGTAGTTGGTTTTGCTCTGCCATCTACTGTCACTCCATCTACCTTAGTCCATAATAAATACCCACTTTTCTGACATCATCTTGACACCCGTCACAAAAACCCTGCCATTCCTTTCATGGTTGACAACGGTTGACATTAAGTCCTGCATATTGCCTATCTATCATCGACTAGTCCGAGACCTAACTAGGGGCATTCCTTTATCATTTGACTATAGTGGGTATCGTACATGGTTCTTCCAATAAAAAAATGTCCTAAAAAAATACCTAAAAAATGAAAAATGTCTTGAAAAAAGACTTAAAAATAAAAAAAATGTCCTAAAAAAAGACCTAAAAATGAAAAATGTCTTGAAAAAAGACTTAAAAATAAAAAAAATGTCTTGAAAAAAGACCTAAAAATCATAAAATGTCCTGAAAAAAGACCTAAAAATAAAAAAATGTCCTAAAAATAGTCAGGCTTTGTCATTTGTCGAACTATGTTATCTCTGCGCATTTGCTACATAGGCAAGGCTCATTTTCGGGCCCTTGACACATTAGGTTAGTCCTTTTAGGTTTGTCAAAATAAAATCATGTTTCAATCTTTTGTCATTATGACAGTCATTGGTCATGTTGAACTATGAGGTCTCCGAGTGTATGACGTAGGCAAGGCCATCAATTGATGAGCCATCAAGGCCGCACTAGGTTAGTCCATTAGGGTTCATGACATTGCACTAACACACACGTCAAAATGTTCTTGAGACAAACAGGTCATTCCAAAATAGAAAAAACCTAAAACAAACTATGACAATCATTTAATCAACACGTCAATCACATCATCATGTCAAACATCGACATGTATTCAATTTTGTCAACATAGGTCAACAAAGGTCAAATTTAGTCAACTTCAGTCAATCTCAGTGAAAACTAGTCAAATTGTCAACTCATGGTTATTCTTTAGATGTGTCCTTTTGAAGGATCACCCTCATCATTTAATTATACCTTAGGATGTGTCCTTCCTAGGTATCCTCACCATCATTTGGCATTTTGAGGGATCCTCTTGACATAAACATTATTCAGGATGTGTCCTTCCTAAATTTGGCAACTTTGGCATTCGACACCTAGACATTGTCAAACCTGACAACTTTGGCATTTGACACCGTCAAACCTAGAATCTTGACATCAAAACACTTGACATTTAGACACACTTGGAAAAAACTTGGAAAACATTATCTTGACATTTGTCCTTGGATCTTTCATCATGCTACTAGTTTCTCCACGATATCTTGGCAATAGGATTTAGAGAAGCAGTGATGTATCATGATGATTGACTTGTCTTATCTTTTTCAAGTAGTCATGTAGCCAATTCCTTGAGGATGTCCTAGTAACAAGATTTAGAGGAGCAACAACGCTTCATGACTTGTCTTTATTGTATTCCTTGTCTGTCTTATGCTTGTGGTTGGTTATGACAAAAAGACTGGGGCAATTGCACCCTCAGTATGAGTCATGCTCATCCTTGTTTGCAACTGCTTGTCTCATGTGATGGTACGATCTTGCACACCATCCATCTATGTCATATCATGGTGTTTGTTGGCCATTACAATAATCCACCCAATGATGATTAAGAACAATAATTGTTAAGTCCTGTGGTAACATGTTGAAGGATTTGGTCTCCCCGCTAACATTTACCTTCTTCTATCTTGTTATCTCGTCTCGTTTGACTCATGATGATATCGTGTGACATACAAAAACATAAGTGCATACATGATCATATAGGCATTGCATTAGGTTTTTACATGCTACCATAACATGTAAATGCATACATCATTCATATCATTAAAACACATATATCACATGATAAGATTGCATTGTCCATACATATATAGGAATGCATTAACGTAACCACAATCATAAATTATGCATCCATATAATCATCATTATAACATAACATTGTCATGGCATCATATCATCATGAAATCTCATCATAAGTAGCTATCATAAATGCATACATGGCATGGCATATAAAAGACATCATCATAGGAATCATAAATGCATAAATCACATCACATAGGCATCATATGGTCATCACAACTACATCATCATAATCATCATCAGATAAGAATATATCATAAACATAATCAACACACAATGCATCACCACATAACATAAAGCATATAGGCCGCATCAAAACCACATCATATATATAATCTCAAAAAAATCATGTCACAGGATAGTCATGAGATATCCCAAAAAAATAGAGCTCGTAGGCTCGATGGTCAAAATATATAATGTCATAACATAATGTCTGAAGCATGATAATAAGAGAACAATGTCAAATATCCTAGGATGTGCTCTCCTCATCCCCTTGTGGAGAAGAGTGTGGTGATTGATGACTTGTGACTGGAACTGAAATAACTTGTGAAGACACGATGACATGTGTTTGTGAGGCCGATTGAACTAATACTGATGGCATCATCTCTATAGTGACATGAGGCTATGAGGCTACTGCAACATGAATCTGTGAGGCTGATGGATATGTGACTGGAGGCTGGCTGTGCTATGATTTGTGCCTTGAACCTGATGATCCATGATTGTGACTTGACCTATGTCCCAAAGAATTCCTGTGAGAGTGATGGGACCCGTGACCTGATGTATGTCTTGAGGATGTAGAGCCACCCACATTGATCTAGCTACGACTATTGTGAGTACGACTGCTACTCCCTGACCCTGTCCCTATCCTACTAGATGATCTAGATAACCTAGGCTCTCTCTAATTGGCTGACACTGCCCGCTCATATAACATGCGATACTGCCCTCTACTCACATTGACTCTGAGCAACTCTATAGCAACATCTACAACTGGCCCTGTGCATAACTGAGCAAATTGACTGCACTAGCTCTTGGTCTCCCACCATCGAATATTTGCCTGGTCCCTCTCAACATGTGTCACCTCAAGCTCTACTCGTAGGGATCTGATCTCTACAGTGGCCTCATCTAGTCTCCTTTGCATGTCTTCCAATCACTGATCTACTGTAGCATCTCGTGGCAATGGTGGAACACTGGATATATCCGGATCTCCATCTATCATCCTCTCATAGAGCTGCCTCTCCATCTCATCCATCTCATCCCTAATGTTTGGCTGATCATCATCATCACCGACTCCCTCCTCTCCTCCCCTGACATCCAGTGGCTCTGCCTCTAACTATATCATCTCTACCTTGACCTCTGCTCGCCCCTCCTCCTGTATGCCCTCCATCTCTACCTCTTGTCTCCCCTCTCCCTCTGACTATCTCTCTACCTCCTGTCTCTCCTCCTCCTGCCTCCCCTCCTCTTATCTCACCTCTGCCTCCTCCTGTCTCACCCCCTCCTGCCTCGGTCCCTCATCTCTCTCCTCCTCCTCTAGAACCTCGGGGATAACATCTAGGGCCTCTCTCTCTACTCGCTGTCTAACCCTCCTCGTCTTCCTCCCTTAGTCTCCTTATCTCCTCCTTCACCCACCACCACTACCATCTCCTCCATCATCTCCTCCCCTATCTCCACCACCTCTCCCTCCATCTCCCTGGCCTTCGTCTCTACCTCTCCCCCTCCCTCTTTGGCCTTCCCATTGCATCCGCAGTATAACTGATCGACAATCCACAAGTGCCGACCCATCAGGATCTGTCAAGGGAATAGGTCAATGTGTCTGCCACTGCAAGTCAAAATATATAGTCATGCTCAGATCTGTAGAACCTCTGCTCCAACCCCATGGATGCAACACTAATCCATCTGTCTATTGCTCAGAAAATGGTACTGATATGGCGAGACCCCATGCAGGCTCTTGTGATGACCTAGCATACTTTGTAGTCCCCATAGGCACACCCTATTGCTCCCCAAACTACCCTAGCACTTGCTGGGGGAGGTACATCTCCTTAATCAACTACGACTATACTATCCATCCAATAAGATATTGAAATTATCAAAAAAATGGAAAATGGTCACCCTCATCAGCCCACTGTGTGAAATCCTTTTACGACCTCCAAACAAATGCTATCATCGTGTTAATCCTATGCTGCTATAATCCAGTCTCTCTGACCCTTGTCTGCTAAAGGGAACCTACATATAAATATACAAATGGAATACCATTTGCTAACTATGGTCATTGAATAGGTGGGCAGAAGATGGGAATGTGCTCCCAAGCCCAGATCATCAGTAATATTGTCCCGCAACTAATGCTACTCATAGCCTTATATGCTACTTCATGCAACTGGTGATATAGCATGTCAAGCAAAAAAGGCCCCCATGTGAAGATTACCATGTTCCACCGCATCTGCACTAGCACATCACCCCATCTAATCGTGAATCATGTCCTTGACAATCTGGAATAAGGACTCTGGCAATCAATGTACATAACATGTCGTCCCATCGTGGGTAGTGCTCGGCTAGGTAATCCCACCAAATCTCATATCCATCATTTGCCTCATATAACTCTATTATGGCCTGCACTCCCCACTGTGGATTGTACACCACTCGTGCTCCTCTGATCGGAATGCGTAGAATTCGATACATGTCCTCTAGGGTAATAGTCACCTCCCCTATCAGCAAATGGAAAGAACAAGTCTCTGGGTGCCATCTCTCGGCCAGTGCTGTTAGCAGTTCCCTATTAGCCTAGATAATGGGCATATAGGTGACATAGTACAACCCCAGTCGCATCAATCTTCGTTGCTCCCAGTCCGTCAGTTGGTCCCGAAACACATATGTAGATGGCCTAAACTGCACGTATAGATTGGTGGTAATCATTTATGCACATGCAAAAATGAGAGTTAGCACATTTTTGAAAATCATTATTACCATCTATCTAATTAAAATAAGCAAAAAAGTGAGCCCAAAACTAAGTCAACTTTGGTCAACCCTGGTCAAAGTCAAATGTGTCACGTTGACATCATTTGCATTGCAGTTTGTCATTTGCATCGTTCTGTACAACAATTGTGTCGCACTATGACACTTGCGTCATTTGGACTCACAAATGTGTCATCTTCAATCAGTTGCATCGTTCCATAATCAAATGCATCATTGACAAATCAAATGCATCGCCTGGCTTCACATATGCATTGCAGTATTGCGAATGCGTTGCTACACTTATCATTTTGTTGTAATCTTACGAATGCGTCGCACTAATTGGTAAATGCGTCACACCTAACTGCAAACCTAATAGACCTATGGAATTTGTGTTGTGACACATCAAATGTGTCGAATGTGACTTACATGAATGCATATGCGTTGTGGCGCATTCGTTGCCCTTCCTAAAAGCCCTAAAAATGTGCGAAAAATGATAAAATGACAAGGCAGGTGGGGTATATACCGGCGGGTCTGCGCTCTCTAGCCGTCTGAAGGTCCTGACAATGTATCCATGATGCTCTGTAACAAGAATCACCATCTTTATGTGCAGTCTCCTAGCTCTGAGCTCTCCAAATTTACAAGTGTGAAAGTGAAAATGAATTGACTTTTACCCATTTTTTAACCTATTTATAGGGTCAAAGTGGGAATTTTCAACCTTTTTATTACTAAAGGCTCTTTTGACCGACTTTGACCAACCTTTTGGCTCACTTAAACATGCCAACATCTAAAACTGCTTGCGCCATTGCTTTTCTGGTCATCAAATTAGCTTGTCAGGACACTTTCCAAATTTTTCTATCATTGGTCCAAAATTTGAAAATTTTCCCGAGGGGGCATAGATACTTCGTACCTTTGCTGGGGAATGTTTTTGATTGAATTTTCTTTATCACAATACGACAGGCTGCATTATGACAAAGAGGGGCAAAATGTAGACACATAAAAATGACCTAGGCCTGCAAGCTCTATTGTCCCCATATTTCTTCCAAGCATAATTGAAATATTTAATTATGTCCTTTGGTCCACTTTCAACTATTAATTAAATAATTTTTAATTATTTAATTAATTCATGTCTTTTAATTCTTCTTGATTATTTAAATAAATAAATTTTATTTATTTATTTAAATACGTTGCTAATACTTTAATGTCTCTCCATAATTAAATAAATTCCTTAATTTATTTAATTATCTTGGTCCATTATTTCCTCCTGATTATTTAAATAAATAAATTTTATTTATTTATTTAAATATGTCATTAATTCCTACATGTCTTCTCATAATTAAATAAATTTATTAATTTATTTAATTAATTGACCACCTTTGCATTTTCCCCATTTTAAAAAAAAATATTTATTTAAAATGATCCCACTTTCTAATTTTCCCTCTTTTAGTAAATACTTCAAATTAATTATTTACTGTCACATGAACCCACCTTTTTGAATTAAATTAATTTTTAAATCAAAATAGTAATTTTCCTCCATAAATCAAGTAATTTCTAATATTATTTGATTTTCTAGCTCTCTCTTTTTCTATGCCATTCTTATCTCCTTGTCACATGCAATCTTGTCCACTCATTTCAAATTTACCCTAATGCTGCTCTAACCCTAATTGTGGGTTGTCATATTGAATCTTGTCCATTGATTCTAGGGCATTTGTCAATCTTCAATCTTGGCCATTCATTCAAAATTGCATTTTCTATAAAATGACAATTTTGGTCTCATTTGCACATTTCATGCTCTTGCAATTTCATGTCATCTTAGCTCTTGCAATCTTGTCTTAGGAATACTTTACATCTCTTGGAATTTTGGCATACTTTAGGCATATTTCATAGTTTCTTACTAGTTGCATAGTTGCATAGTATTGCATTTTATATCAAATCCTTCAACATTTTGCTTTGGTCTTGGCATAGTCATAGATTGCTCACATAAAATGTGAGGGAAAACTATATATTGCAGCAAATAGAGAAGGTGTAATGGAGGTCAATCATGGAGGTTGAAGACACAAGGTGATATCTTTATTTGTTTTCATGCTATTTTCCTCCTTTGTGCTTCATTATTTACTTTGGGTTATCTTATTTTATGCACTAATCTGTTAACCTAGATTTTTCTCATAGTTACAACACCCTCTAAAGATTGAATCATTGTTACTTCATGATGAATTCAATTCAAACAACTTGTTCCAAAATCTTCAATATCATTCATCCTTTACCAGATTCACGGACACACAACTAGGGTTTTGAATTATCGTTCAAAACAAGGTGACTCTCCAAAATCTTGAAATCAATCATGAAAATAAAATATGATGAGTGAATCTTAAGAATTTTCAACAAATCTAATTCACCGAATGCACCCAAATCAAACCCCTATTTTAACCTTTTAGAATAATCACTTTAAAGAACTGAAAACCCTAGATACCGAAACAAAACCAAAATCCTGAACTCCACCCATGACTCATCACGCAAGACTCGAACAACAAGCTCGAAATGAAGTAAAACCACTTGAGAAATACCAAAATCATACCTTGAAATGGTGCATAACAAAGGAAGATGCAATGATAGACCGACAATAGATATTCTCGAACCCTAGAATGATCACTCGGAGAAATCAAACCCAATGTTGGAGCTCAAATCAAATGCAAGATAGTGGAGATCTTTCTTAGCTTCAAACACACACGAATGCAAAATGACCAAATGACCACTCTAACCTCATTATATTTCCAAATTGACCCTTTAAAACTCATTAATGCAAGCAATAAATGCTCATGCATACATTTGCAGAAAACTTAGAAACCCGATGGGATCTTGAACTTGGCTAATCCGAGGTGGCTCAGATTACCCAACAAGATTAAGGTTTGGGTAATCTGAGGTACCTCAAAATTACTGAACCTACCCCAAACTTAATCAATTTTGCTTCAAATTCAAAATTTAAAAGAAGGGTTAGCCTCAAGGAGTTAGGCACTCATCATGAAGTGGAAAAATGACATCTCAAATGCAAATTTATCATTAAGTACATGGGCGAAACAAGACCAAGACTGAGAGACTTATCCCTTAAGGGGATGAAGTCAAGACCCTATGAAAATAAAGAAGCAAACAAAGCAAGAAAAGAGGGTCCCTGCTTTCAGCGGGGCGTGTGTGCAAAAATTGCACAACAAGGTGAATGTTTTCTTCTGGTTGCTTATGCAAAGTAAAGTTTTAACTCAAGATATTATTTGCAAAAGGGGATTTACAATTTTGAATAGATGTGTCCTCTATGAATTTGATGTAGAGAGTGGCTTTCACCTTCTCTTTGGTTATAGTTTTTCTTCTCATCTCTAAAGTAATTTTCTTGGACTTTGGAATCTGGACTGGGTCTTCCCAGACTCTCTTTGTAGTTTTTTTAAAAAATGGAAGTGTCCTTCATCATCCACCATTCTTCAACAGCTGTTGGATCTTATGGCTCCGCATATTTCTTGGGGTATCTGGAAAGAACGTAACAATAATTTTTTTTGTGATTCTAAACTCAAAATAAATAGTGTCTTCATTAATATTCATCAGGATATCTTGGAAAAGTTTTCTCTTATTGGTTTTGATGGTCCACATTGTGATCTATCCTCTTGTTTAGTTGGGTATTACTTGTTGGTGATTTCTAATTGGAAGATTCCCCTTATATTGTTTGAGGTTGCTAAGTCCAGTTCAAATGCTAGATTGAGTACTAAGTGGAAGCCCCCACCTTCAAGGTGGGTGAAAATTAATTTTGATGGGGAAGCCAAGGGTAACCCTGGTCCTGCTGGTTGTGGGGAGGTGTTGAGGAATGAGGATGGCAGGCTCTTGGGCGTGGTGGCACTCCCATTGGGAAATCAAACAAATCACTGTGCTGAGGCTGAGGATGTGTTTATAAGTATTAAATTTTCTTTAGATAAGGGCTACTATAAACTATGGGTGGAAGGAGACTCTTTAAACATCATCATCTGTCTTTGTGGAATCCAAAAGTCTAGCTAGAGTGTCGATCAGTTTATTAAGGATGCTATTATGATGTTGAGTTCTTGTGAGGAAACTCATGTTTCTCACATATATCGAGAGGGAAATTCATTGTCAGATTTTTTCATTAATGAAGTTGTCAAAATTAATGAGCATAGTGCATGGGAGGAGTACTCCCTCCTTCCTGAGGATGCTAAGATTTTAATGTGAAATGATGCATTTGGATAAGATTATATGTTGGCTTTATTTTACCATTAGTATCAGCATTATACTCACATGTTTTGTGGGTATCACTTGGCTTGTTGGCTCTCAATTGAACGCTTCTTTCTAGGGTTTTCTACTACTAGATTTTGTGAATATGGGGGGTGACCAAAGTAGAATTGAGCCCCATTCCTATGCTAGTCGTAGGAAGAAGAAGAAAATTTGAAGGATCCTCGAGCATGGTAACTTTACGCCTTTCCTGGAAAGGCTTCATGGACATGACCCCAATGCTTCGACAAAATTTGTTTCATATTGGCACAATCGTAAGCTCCAGATCAGGGGAATGGTATTTGACATCAATGTGGAGCTTATAGCTACTATGACTGGGTTGCCTATGGTTGGACGCAAATTCTTCAAAGATAAGAAGAGCAATGAGCAGGAAATGGCTCAATTCTATCAAGATGTAGTCTTAGGGCTACGAGTAGACGTCTCTCAAGAAAATATGGGCAGATATTGTAGAAATTATCATGCAGTATGTGACCCTGGAAGGTAGGTTTACTGCAATCCTAGGCCACCATTTTACTCTTTTAAATAATTTTAGGCATGGGATTTTTATTTCATTTCCTTTCTTTCTCTTGTCCTCGATGGAGGTCTCTGTGTATGCACATTTGAAAAATAGGAGGGTGCCGATCCTACATGAGGGCCTCATCTTGTTAATTATGGAGCATTTGAAAGCCCTCACTCCTGCCACATCAATTAAGGGAAAGGAAAAGAATTTAAGTGATTAATCTAGCTCATCTAGTTTGGATATAAGCATGGCTAAGGAGGAATAGAATGAAGAGGGTGAGGATGGGTCTCACTCCCCTACGACTTCCCCTTCTAAGAAAAGAAAGAAGGGAAACCCTAAAGGAAAATAGGCAGCCAAGAGGCTTATTCTTTAGGAGTGGGAGTCCCAATTTGTTGGCAATGATACAAAGGTGGGTTCTGGGGATTCTAGGTCCAATGACAATGCTGTGGCTATCAGACAGGTTGATGCCGAGGCAGGAGGTAAGGAGGAGGGTTTACAGGAGAATGCTGTGATCATGGAGACCAAGGAGAATCCCAAAAGGGATTCTAAGTGTATTGCCAAAGTGAGGAACCAGGCCACAAAAGATGTTTTAAAGGACACCACAAAGCATTGCAAGGAGAAGGCTCTTGAGGAGAAGATAGTTGAAATTGATGACTCCCTAGTTTGAAACATACCAAGTGTGGAACCCGTTGGTGAGAAACCTATGCAGGAGGAGGAGGGTGTTAAGTAGAATCTTATGGAGCCAGATGCTCTTAAGGTTAACCCCCTGTCAGGGGACTTCTCCTATCTTAATGATGACTCCACCTCAATGTTTGAACTCCTTGACATGGTGAGGGTGGGGGACATTGGTACTTTCAAACTGGAAAAGTGGACTCTATAGGAATTCAATTAGATTAACATCAAAATCAATGGATTGAAAGAGAATGTGCAAAATATTCCAAAAGGCTCTACCTTAGATATTCTAATTGATATAATTGTTGATCTTGAGTGTTCATTCTTTGATTTCAAGTCCTTATATGAACAACACGTAATTGATTTATAGGCCAAGGTTTTGGATACCAATGCAGACATCAAGAAACTACTGCATGCCTGCCATATTTCTATTAAGAATAGCACAAATTCGTTAGAGGTCCTATTTTGCAAGATTACCGAGCTGAGAGAAGACTAGCTATATTTTTCTTAGTTGATGGAGAAGGATCAGGTGACTAAAGGAAAAGGGAAAAAAGTTGGAAAGGATGATGTTAAAGGCCCTGTTGCTAGAGGGATGGGTAACATGAGGAAGACATTTGAGGACGAGAAAAAATAACTATTGGACATGATTGGACTTCATGGGAACCAGGATCTTGAGGTGGCCAAAACCTTAAGAAACATGAAGTAGTGTCCAATTCTATGCTTTTCTTTATTTGTTTCTTTGCTGCTGGGTTTTTGTTTGTTTCTTGTTATTTTGTTGCTTTTTTGATGATGGTTGCTATTGATAGTTTATTGTTACATCTTTAGAGTAGCATTTTGTATCTACAGTTGTAAAGGGTTTCGGGTTCCTTCAAAACCTATTTTTTCCATATAATCAAAACTATGCTTTTGTAGGATTACCACACTTTTTCTTTTTGATAGTGAGTTACTTTGGAAAAATAGGCTTTCTTTTTCTTTTCTAGCTAGTTTGAATTATATTTTTTCCAAATTTTTAGCAAATTAATGTTGTATGTGTTATGTGTGCAAGCTACCTTCCATCCTCTTCTTTCTTGGAAGCATCGACCATAGATACTAGAGCGGATTACTGCCTTGGGAGAGCTTGACGTTATTTTTTTTAGGAGCGATCAATTTACATCCTATTTCCTACATGTTAGAGATTAGGACTCATCTATCCCTTATGATTTCTTTGGTGGAGCATTGGAATTCAAAGACTTCCTCCTTCCACCTTCCGACAAGTGAGGTCATTGTGACCCTTAAGGATGTCTAGAGGATCTTGAGGGTCTCTATCCACAGAGAGTAGGTTATCTACAATGGTGACCTCGACTTAGAGGCCATGTTCTGAGTTTTGGGTGTAGAGGATATGGAGCTCGAGGGTGGAAAAATAGACCTTTGATGATATGTTGGTGTTTCCATCGACATTACCTTGGTGATTGCAGGACTTATTATGGGAGTGCTTGTTTTAGATAGATGATCCAAGCTATTTACCCTAGAATGGGGTTTTGTTCTCAAGAGGATTATGGAGGACACATGTGTTTACACTAGGGGACCTTTCATCTTGGCCCATCTTTATCATGATATGCACCAAGTGGTGTAGCAAGGAGTGAGCATATCTGTAGGGGTGACACTTCTACACATATGGGTATGGGAGCATATTGTAGTGCTCAAGCTAGTTTTTACTTATAGGGCCTTGAATGATGAAGATCCAATAGTGTACAAATATGATGACATAGCCAATCTCTACCATATAGGTGATGTGGCTTATTGGTGGAGGGTCATTAATGACATGATCAAGTTTACTTGGAGGTCATGTTTGTAGATTCAACGTTGGGGTGATGATGTACATCTTGCTTATTGCAGACATACCCAATGATTCATGGGTCACACTTCCCACATTATTGAGAGGTATTTGCCTGATCGTGTTGCTAGATAGTTTAGGGAGTAGTAGGATGTTTCGATTGATGAGTATATGGCTATCTATGTTCATAATTTTAGGGAGATACTAGAGTGGGGACCACAGATGGTTCTGTAGACTGTGATAGCATATTTTGATCACTTGGTTCCACTTTTGTGGATTTATGGGGCCACCTCATGGGACACCACCACACATGCCACAACAATAATAGGTGGCTGTAGTTGTATAAAGTAGATAATCTTTTTAAAGTGTTGATTACCTTGATAGCCGAACTATAAATTAGGTTAATTGTTGTCATGGGTATTTGAGAATTATGCCATGAGGATAGTGGATAGATCAAGAGTTTTAGAAAATGTGAAAACTATGCCACCTTTGGATGTATTGCTTGTGGATGCTTATTTATTTTATTTAAGTTGTTTATTTCATATTGTTAGCTTGTTAGGGTGTCGTGTGTTGAGAAAATTGAGGTCTCCCTTGGATTCCCTACTGGCTAATTTATCGTTGGTATTTGTTGTTGTTTTTGCATTGAATTGAGTATGTTAGCTTGGATAGAATTTGAAGATCTCTTATGATGTTGTCACTCTTATTATACACTTGTCATATTGTGATCATGAATTTTATACTGTCATTTTGTGGTTCCATGTTGTGAGTCTTTCTCTTGTGTTATTTTTGGAATGAGGAGACTTTAAGTGTTAACTTTCTTGAAATCATGTGTGAGTTAGGTTGGGAACCCGAAATGCTTGAGTAATCCTCATTGGGAGTTTGTGGGTAGTCGGTGTTTCTAGGCTTCCAGAGGCAATGGGGAACTTGCTTTATGTCAAAATTTCCATGGTTGGATAATTCTGAATCATTTGATCTTATTTCAAATTTTTGAGCTCTTGTGGGTGTTACTTGGTATCTTGGTTTTGCCTTTTGATATGGCTTTTGGGCAAGAAGGTTTATGCCTTGCATATGTGCTTGGTTCTCATGATTTCGGTGCTTGTTTGATTTGGTACACCCCTTGATGTCATGAGGTTTTTTTTGGTGCTACTACCTTACTAGGGAGAGTGGATCTTCATGGGGGCTGGTGCACAAAGGGGTAGCCTGGGTAACCCATGGAAGAGTTTGTTTAATAAGTGAAAACCTAATAAATTAAACTAGTGGGTTAGGGTAGGATCACACTAAACAAGACAAATAAGATGCCTCACTCGCACCATTAGTTCTTTCATAGACTAAGGGTGGGATGAGAAGGCCATGGTCAATAAGATCACTACCTCATCTTCACGAGAGGCTAGTGGTCCTGCAAGTGTCACCCTATGGGGCCGACGCCTAGTGAGAGGCATCTAGGGTAACCATAGATGGGGGTTGATGCCTAGTGAGAGGAAACTTGGGTAACCCATGTAGGGCCATGTGATGACACTCTTCCTATAACATCCCTAGTTCTATTGCTTTTATGTGCCTCTAGAAGCAGTCATCTTGTAAGTAGTCCTTTGATGTGGTTATTAATTATGTTTGTTGTTACTATTGTTTGTTGAGTCTTATTTCCTAGCACTGGGGGTGGGCCTTTGGGTCCACGTGGTTGGGTGGAACATGCTTTGCACCCCATTGGGTTCCCAGATGGTGTTCGTGAAGCACAAAGCTGGTATTGATGTAGTTGATCCAAAGCTTCACCATAGTTTAATTGTACCATGTTCAGTTTAGTATTACCCTTGTATTTGATGTATCTTTCCCACTATGTGTTCGGAAACACTAATGTGCACATGTAATATTGAAAATGATGTAATTTCATATTGGTGTATTTGTACATTCTAAGTTGATCAATGTAATGTATGGATATTCTTGATTATCTTATGTGTTCATATACATGGATGTATTTCATTTGTGTACTATAATGGATGTATGATTATTGTAATCCTATTTTTATTATGATTTCACAATGTAAGCTCATGATGTGGCAATCACTGTTATGATATGGGTTTACATATAGTAATGCAGTCACGTGTACCCTAGAGGACGTAGCATATGTTGTATATGTATAGTTGTATTGCATGTGTTTTTTGTTAATGTTCATCTTATGTTATGTTTTACTTTCAAAAAAAAGAATTGTGCTGTAATTTTGTTAGTTTATATGTCCTTTGGGGTTTGCACGGAGGGGCATTACATGCATCTTATGCATAACAAATTTTATTTCCCTAAGAGGGTTAAAGTTCTAGATTAAATTTACAAATAGATAAGATAGTTATTATAAGAAATGGAGATTACCAAGTTTCTTTATCCATTACTAAATCTTCATTTGAAACATTCAAGTTTTCAAAACCTAATTTTGAAGTCCTATTTCATACATCAACTAAGAAATACATATAATGTTTGCAACAAAACTCCTTACATTATTCATACATGGAGTCCCTTCCTCAATTAGACTTTAGGTTTCAATCAACAATGAACAATGTCCAATATCTTCCATATGGGTTTACTCAACTAGTTTTAAAAGAGTGAAGTACATTCATAACTTGAATCATTAACCACTTACACAATAATGGTGTTTTCACAAAACTCCCATCATGGAAACTTGATCCTTCCCTATATCACAAAGCTAATACCTTTTTGTACTTTAATTTAAGGACTTTCCAATTGGTTTTGACTTCAATAGGAAAACCTGAAAAGGGAAGTCAACAAAAAAATAATATGGCCATAAAGCTCTCCTCCCAACCATAGGATTGATATTCAATCCACCCCTGAGCTCTAAGGGTCACATAGATCTCCCAAACTTACTTACACATGGCTCATATTTCCAAGCTTGAAACAAATCAACCATTCTTTCATATAACTCAAATGCTTTATTTTAACACACAAAATAGCTATTCATGTACATCTTAACAAGTGGAAATCCTACCCAAAACAATCCCCAACACACACAAAATCATCACAGAGGATATAACATTAAATACTTACATAGATTTTAGTCCCCAAATTATCATACACATTAAACATAGATTCAACAAAAGGGTAGACCTTACCAAGATAGTTTCTAACCAAGTTTTGGGAGCATCTCCTTCAAAGCCCTCTCCTCTTTCTTCACAATCATCTTCATTTCCAAGGAATGGCAAGAGGTCCCCAAAGTAAGTGGCACCTCCTTTCCCCAAAATGGAAAACCCTCCAAGAGACAAAAAAATCAACAAAGTAAAACCCAAAAACATAAGAAAAAAGAGAGAATCCCCTTCTCCTCTCAAGGAGAGAGAATAAATAGAAGGGAAAAGTTCCCATAACTTCCAAACCACCCAACCAACTCTAATTTTCGCCACTTTTCATAAGTGGGTAATTAGAGTGAGCTTTAGACTATATTAAAGGGGTTTTATGGGATAAAAAGACCCCTAACCCATAAACCTACCCCTTAGGGAACTTTTTCAACAATTAAGACCTCATAAGGACTTCATAAAACTTAAAATAAGTGACCATATTAAAAGGAAACTCAATGAACTAATAAAAAACTCACATACACACAAACCCTACCACACAAAGCAAGGTTAATTCACATGTCATTGACAAGCCCAAAAATTCACAAAAAAGTAAAGGAAGTAGCTATGTGACCCCTTGATCAATATTGGCCAATTTCTTACTTGTTTACTCAACTATAAAATGGTGTTAGTATCAATAATAATCAAAGCAAATGACATATGAAAAATAGCATTCCAAGAATAGTAATCAACTAGAAAATTAAATCCACTAACCCACACAAGTAACATATAATTTAACTCTCCTTAATTGCATAATACCTATTCAAGTCAAGCAATAATTGATCATACTATTTGTTATCAAAATATCACCACTTATGTCAATAATCTATTTAAATTATAATAAATTCTACAAGTCTATATTGAATAATAGTCAACATCTTTATAATCACACCTACTCACACCCATTGAATATAATCATCTAACATAACGTAATCCACTTAATATATATAATAATATTACTAATAATTTAACATCTTGATCATTACATACTTATGTGGACAAGAAAATGGAACAAATATGGCTATCACAAGAAATCACAACCATTAATTGGATAAGATTAATCAAGAGTATGAAAATGTTTGTTGTATAGGAACAACCATTACTCATGTGTATTATCTAACATAAAAGAATATAAAATATAGGACATAAACCATCAATGAATACTAGGATCAACAAGACCACAAGAGACGGGGTCTTACACCACCCCCTAGGATTGGGCTTCCTCCAAGAAGTCCCCAAAAGTGATGGTAAGCACAAGCACTTGGAAATACTCCTTTATGTATAAATTTTCAGTTGTGGCAACAACAAATTTTATCTTCCAAGGTATTCTAAAACATGGGGTAAACTTTATAATTAACTATCAACACAACCCAAAATATGATTTATTCACGTCTCACATTACTTCATCTACCACTTATATGATTATTAAGGACTACAATACATATATAAATTCACTTCAAACATCATTACTTAGACAAATAGGTCAATCATTTCACAACAAAATAAACAATTTACATCTTAATCAATCACTCATTTCCTTATTATGACAATTCCTATGGTTAATTCCATAAAAATCACATAAATTGGTTTACCACTCGTACACCATCAACACAAAACTTACATATTACACAATTCAAGGAATGGGATTTATGAGGAGGAATAGTGTCAAAATCCATATCATTTCCATCACTGAGTAACCATGATAATATTAGGAACGATGGTCTTGAGGCCCTCTCTAGGACCCCTCCATACATTTCCTAGTACCTTCCCCTTGTTTGTGTAGCCTCCAAGAAGGAAGGTACACAAAGATTCACACATAAGATCTAGGGGAGAATAGATTATGACCATCCCATACCGGTCCCATTTATATCCCCATCCTCACAATATGAATTGCCTAGCACATCTGCATGCCCATACGACCTGCTAGGGATCTCTCCTGGATATAGAAATTTATAGATTTCACATCATGACACATATTCCAGTACTAAAAATATTAAATAAGCCTCAAACTTAAGAGGATAAAAATAATATTTCAAAGTTTACAATAAAAATCTCGAGAAAAGTAAAGAGTAAACAAGGTACAAAAGAAAAATTCTCAAATTTAATTAAAAACTGTTTAAATTGAATTAAGTCCTTAAGACTAAAAGGACCACATAAATTAAATATCCCAAAAAAAAAAACTTACTAGTGACAATAATAAATGAAACATAAAGAAACTTCAAAAGTGATACACATTTCACAAAAAATTGCCTATTACATGCACTATGTGACTTTTCCAAGCCACTTGAGGGGTGGAGGGGAATGGTGTTTCTCAAACCACATAGCCAACAAGACAGTGGTATTAAACCTTTTATGCCAATAATAATATGGTGGTCTCAAACCAAAAAATATTCACATAGTAACCAAGCATGGTCCCACACAACCCAAGACATGCCTTCTAATTAGCCATGATCATATATATAATAGAAGTATCCTATAATGGAAGTTATTTGTACACTGAATCTTACCCAAGAGAACATAATTCACCCACATAAATATATATCACAACTCCTACAATTATATAGTCCAAGAAGTGTTATAATGTTCCGTTGGCACAAGCCAGGTGAATTTGTCATTTTATATTCTTTCAACAAATACTAGATAACAAAAATTAAACAATTGCATTCTTCTCCCTTTGTTTCCAATACTGCTCGTGGACCATGGTTGGTTGAACCACTACCTATATGTGAATAGAAAAATAATGATATCACAATAAAACTACATCTAATGCCCATGTCTGTAAATATATAACATTTATAGCATCTATAGCCCAAGTGGAAGCTCATCCAAAGTTTTGCACACAAGATCCATCCTCAACCCATGGGGTACAACTCAAAGAAAAAGGTTTTGCACTATGGACCAATAAATGTGGTCCTCAAAGGTGGAGTAGATACAACTCACCATTTCAAGGGGAACATACTCTTCTGACATCAATCCACTGGCTAGCATAGGGACAACATTGAGGAAGAATCACAATGTTCCAATGAATGATGTGTTGTGTGGTCTCACAACACGCCCCAAGACTGAAAAGACTTGGGGACCCCAAGTGGAAACCAACACTTATGGAAGGTGTTGGCTAGTTGGTAAGATCACTAGAAGTGAAGAGCAAAGAGAAATTTTTAATAAAAAAAGAGAGTACTTCATAATTTAAGTGTTCTGGGTACTGGATACTAGGAATTGGGAATGTTAGAAAGGAAAAAGGTAATATAGATGTTTCGGAGCAAAGTGTTCCGGTCTGATAGTCGAGGTCTAGTAAAGATGGAAGTTCTGGTAAAACCAAAGTCTAGGAATATCATGGGTAAAGCTGAATACCGGGTAATGATGTGAAGCAAAGTTTTAAAATTTTAAGGTTATCCAAGTAGTCCGATAGTCTGATAACCCGATATATAAAATGATAACTACGCAAGAAATTGTGACTTTTTGGAAAGCATGTTATTTATGATGGATTTATATGATAAAAATTTAATGATGGTTTTATTTACATGATATTTTTATAAATGTTTTTTTTAAAAAGGGATTTAATGAGTGGAATTTGTGATTGCAGGAGAAGCATATTGCAATGCAGAGTTTGGGTATGGATGGTTAGAAAAATTTGAATCACAGATAGAATCATATCCAGATTGGGCTGCATATTTTGAGAAGATATATGTAGAGGGGCTTGAATCCACCAGAATACTAGCGATCTCGATATTTCACATATGGTGATAGAAAGCGCCAACCTCTGAGGAAGCTCATTCTTGAGAGTAGAAAGCCCAAGGTAGAAAAAAAGTGTAGGAATAGGATGATGAAGAAATTGTTCTGAATATATGGGAAAGCTCTTACACACTATCCTAATTCAAGTTATTATCCTGGCGATAATAAGAAGATGAAAAACCTGAAGGACTTCAACATGTAGATAGAGGTTGACCTTTGTTGACTTCATTTGCAATTCTCTTATCCATCACCACATTCCACATGCCTTGATGTGATTCATCCCTGGGATTTCCTCTCATGTATTTGTCTTATCCTACCTGTGTCTTACTTCTATAAAAGGCCAAGGGATACCTTTTTTTAAGTTAAGTTCAGAATTTGTGGATGTTAGAAGAGCCAAAACTTCTTTAAGTTTTGTTCTTTTTTCCTATTTTCTGAATCATTCCTGACTAAAAACTTTTATGCACATAGAATTTAATCAATATAGAAGCCAATTTGATAGCTACCTATCTCATGTATTTTTGTATCTGGTTTTGTTAGTTTAGTCGAACAAGATTGTGTGCTGCGTCATTTAAGGGTGCATGTAGAACCTACTCGGTGTCCAAAATAAAACCCCCTTCTTTAAAAGCTCACACCATTTTATATGTATATGTGAAGCAATCTGGTGAAGTATAAAGCGGTTTTCTTTGATTTGATTAACTCTTAGGGCATGCGTGGAGAATAACTGAGAGAAATTTTAATTTTTAGTATTTTTATGCTTTATTTTAGATTAGATGTTTAAATTCTTGAATTTTTTTCAAAAAATAGATGAATGGATAGAAATTTATTGAAAATCTTTCATTTTCTATGAAATTATTGAATGCTTAAAGCCAAATCTACTTAAGGGATAAAAAAAATGTTGATGTTCATGAAATATTGTTGTAATTTTTTTGATTTCATGATATTGTTTTATGATTGAATTGTAAACTTAGTACCAAATGCTTATGATTTCAAATGAAATTGAAATTAACCATAGACCCCTTGAGATTAACAACAATATCACATCATACCCTGAAGTGAACCTAGTATGGTCAAGACCTTACTACCGAAGCCTTGGGATTAAGCTAAGTCAACCTCTTCCTATTACACAGACACCTTAGGTTGCCTTGGTTCAGTCTTTTAGGTAAAGATAGGTCCTTCGCGATTTTCCTGTGAGGATTTTATCTACATTGTTTCTGCAAGTGACATCATTGCCAACAATAACTGGTGCTAGAAGGAGGGCAACACAAAATCTGTATTGGTTTCAGGTTTAAAAGGTAGCCTGTAAGGCGAAACTCTAGTGCAAGCTGGTATTTCAAAATGGAAGTTGAAAAACTCTAGAAAATTCTTAACCAAAAATTACATCCTTTGAGTTTATTCAATTTTGGTAGTCACCGAGTGTAGAATTCATGAAACAACTAATCACAGTGAACTTGATTTTGATTTTTTTTAACTAGGGTAAGTTTGGCTATGTGTAAGGTGATTCCATTAACTGAAGAAGTTTTAATTGCTAGAAGAAAGGGATTGTTAACAAGAAATATGTTGAACCCTAGTGGAATTCAAAATGTTAAAAATTTAACTAATATATCAAAATGGTTTGATAATTGCAATTGTTATAAAGAAAATATTAAGGTTTTGTAGGAAGATAGGTGAGAATGCTGAGATTTAGAAACATCACATCAAAAATGAGGAAACAACATCGATGATTCATCATTCTCTTTATACGTGGAAAACATAAGTGAAGAGAAGGAGCGAGAAAATTGCGGGAGATGTATGTTTTCTATTCCAAATTGAAAATTCATAGGCTAAAAAAGGAAAATTTCTTGATTTTATGCAATATACAAAGTATCAAGTTTATAATTTCTCTCTCTCTCTCATAACAATATAAATTGTGATATCGCTTGGTCTAACAAAGTTCAAAGTGAAGACAAGACCGAAGACACAAAAATTTTTGGAGGAGAAGAAAATCAAGAAATGGAAACAACTGTTCATGGAATTGAATAGAGTAAAAAGGAAAACCATGAACCAGGGCTGAATGAAGGTAGAGAATTGCTCAATCAGAAGAAGTGTGTGCGATTGACCTTTAATGAGGTCATTTTCATACATATGAGCCAAGTCATTGGTAAGTACACCTTTGAATTTACATTTGTTAAATGCAAAAAAATTAAAAGAATTCATTGCTATAGTAGGACATTTGAAATTTATTTGAGTGAATTCAAGGATAAACCTACTATAATTTGTACTAAAATAACAATGGAAATAGTCATTGAAATTAAAATAAATTGTTTTGTTAGGGTTAGTTTGCTTTTGTATGGTTTTGTTTTGTTTTCATTTTCTTTGCTTTTGTTCTCTTTTCTTTCTTTTTTTTTCTTTTCTATTTGGCCCTTTGCATTAGAAAATTATTCTTAACTTATCATACACATGAGAGTTAATTCAAACATTTGTAACATTGTGCTATGAAATGTAAAATGATAAAACCATACACAGTAAATACACACTTTAAAATGTATGACAAAGATAATATGTGTGTGTGTGTGTGTGTGTGTGTGTGTGTGAGTGATGTATATGCATGGAAGTATCAAAATTATTGCTTCAAAAGATAAAAAAACAAAATAGAGGTAGCTGAGTTGTAGATAGGAGTAGCCATTCAATCAATTTGGGATGCCTCATCCATCAGGGCTGAATATCCTACATAGAAAATTTCCCCATGAACTTCAAAGTCAGGAGTATGGAGGTTAGTAAGGAAAGGTCAGAGTGGAACCACTTCCCCGTGTTCCAGGAACTGAGGAATATCATCCATGGAAGGAATTCCAATGGTTGGATGTGCAACAGATAGAACAATATCTAGATTCTCCAAATATTCAGGCCACATATCAAATTCACACTTGAGTGAACATATTCAACAAGAAGCCCAATATCCAAGAGTGATGCTACAAAGTGAGAAGCTAAGTCAGAATAGAACTGGTAGTAACCTCTAGATTCAACATATTGTTCCCCAAGGACTAAGCACAAGTTTGACACAGTAAAACTACTAGTCCAAATGAAGAAAATCTTTTCAAGCCTTTGAGTCATCATACGACCCAAGAAAAAATTCTGGCGGAAAGAGTAGGTTAGGAAAACTGGAGTATGCATGACCTAGAAGCAAGCAAGCACTAGTAGACAACATAAAATGCAAAATAAAAGAAGGAAAAGAAAAAAGTGTGAAGAATTCGAGAGAATTGCGGAATTTATAGAAAACCTTGAAGAAGTTATGGTACATAGTTGCCTATATTGAATCGTAGGTAAGGTGGCAACTGGATGAGTTTCTCCAAAGAGGAATGTTAAATCAAATTAATTTTTACACACAATTGGTGACAATTTTCTTCAAATTTGGCTAGTATGAAGATTGCGAATCAAGAAAGTTAAAGATTTTGAAATTAATGGTGGTAATTTCATTGTGTTTTTTTTTTATTAAGCTGTATTAATCATGAAGGTGCCCATGTGTGTGAAACATAAAGGAAAATTAAGCCGGTGAGGTAGCACACATTATCACGTGGGAAATTTAAAAGAGATGATATGTGCACATTGAGGCGTGCGAATCTAATGCAGAATAATATGATTGTGTTTAACTATCATCATGACATTTTTGATCCATTAATGTGGTGCAATACCATCAAATCAGAATTGCTAGCCAAGTATTTAGTAGTTGCCATAAAATTTGATCTGAAGGGTGGTAACTAATGGTTCTAAATTTAGATTTAAATTTGGTGATTAAATTGTTTGCTGCTAAATTTTAATTTATGCATATCTTCTAACATATATCGAGATACAGTTATCTAGGATTTGGCATAAAAGTGGTAAAGTTTAGCTAGAAATATACACCAACAAGGAATTATTAAATGAGTTTTTGGGAAGTAGTGAAACAATGAAGGGATTTGCATTGAATGAAAAATAAAAAGGTAACCTTCGCTACCACTATAATTCCCAACCTAATAGCGGGCTTCATTGCTTGCAAGTTGAAATGAGCTATCAACGAAATATTATAAAAAAAATCAACTCTTTAGGCTATCCAAATATCTCTACCGGGGCTATAGATGCCTGGCTGGAAATAGAGCTATGTTGGGGGAATTATAGAGATAAGCTTGTCAGGGCTATGGATGCATGAGTGGTAGCAAGGCTCTATCCCTGGTTGGCTTTGGAGGATTACCATATTATGTAGTACAATGTCGATGAACTGAGTTTTTTCACTAAGTTCCAGAAACTAGAATTAATCAAAGCACACACAAATATTTTTAGAGGAATTTTATTATTTTTATGTTAGAATCTAGGTAAAGGTAAAGAGTTATTATTTTAAAATATGCATAAATTATAATTTATAACTAGTGATTTAATCTCAAGTTTTAGTTTAAATTTGGTTTAATTGGTTGCAAGTTGTGTGGTCTCACAATATGCCCAAAGACTATAAGACTTGGGGACCCAAAGTGAAAACTAACACTTATGACAGGTGCTGGCTAGTTGGTAAGATCACTAGAAGTGAAGAGCAAAGATAAATTTTTAATAAAAAAAAGAGTACTTCGTAATTCAAGTGTTTTGGGTACTGAATACCAGAAACTGGGAATGTTAGAAAGGAAAAAGGTAATATAAATGTTGAGCAAAGTGTTCTAGTCCGATAGTCAAGGTCTGATAAAGATGGAAGTTTTGGTAAAACCAAAGTCTGGGAATATCATGCGTAAAGCTGAATACCGGGTTTTAGGTACCGGGTAATGATGCGAAGCAAAGTTTTAAAATTTTAAGGTTATCCAAGAAGTCTGATAGTCCAATAACCCGATATATAAAATGACAACTACACAAGAATTTGTGACTTTTCAGAAAGCGTGTTATTTATGATGGACTTATATGATAATAATTTAATGATGGTTTTATTTACATGAGATTTTAATAAATGTTTTAAAAAAAAGGGATTTAATGAGTGAAAATTGTGATTGTAGGAGAAGTAGATTGCGATGCAGAGTTTGGGTATGGACGGTCATGAAAATTTGAATCATGGATAGAATCATATCTAGATTGGGTTGGATATTCTAGGAAGTTATATGTAGATGGGCTTGAATCCACCAGAATACCAGGGATGCTGGTATTTCACATATTGCAACATAAAGCTCCAACCTCTAAGGAAGCTCATTCTTGAGAGTAGAAAGCCCGAGGCAGAACAAAAGTGTAGGAACATGATGGTGAAGCAATCATTTTGAATATATGGGAAAGGTCCTACACACTATCTTGATTCAAGTTATTATCCTGGTGATAATAAGATGAAAAACTCGAAGGAATTCAACATGCAAATGGAGGTTGACCTTCGTTGACTTCATTTTCAATTCTCTTATCCATCACCACATTCCATGTGCCTTGATGTGATTCATCCCTTGGATTTCCTCTCATGTATTTATCTTATCCTACCTATCTCTTAGTTCTATAAAAGTCTAGGGGATACCTTTTTTTAAGTTATGTTTAGAATTTGTGGATGTCAGAAGAGCCAAAACTTCTTTAAGTTTTTTTCTTTTTTCCTATTTTATAAATCATTATGGACTAAAAACTTGTATGCACATAGAATTTAATCAATATCGAATCCAATTTGATAGCTACCTATCTCATGTATTTTTGTAGTTGGTTTTGTTAGTTCAACTGAATAAGACTATGCTGCACCATTTAAGGGTGCATGCAGAACCTACTTGGTGTCCAAACTAAAACCTCCTTCTTTTAAAGCTCACACCATTTTATATGTATCTGTGAAGCAATCTGGTGAAGTATAAAGTGGTTTACTTTGATTTGATTAACTCTTGGGGCATGCATGGAGAATAGTCAGGAGAAATTGTAATTTTTGATATTTTTATGCTTTATTTTAGATTAGATGTTTAAATTCTTGAAAATGTTTCAAAAAATAGATGAATGGATGGAAATTTATTGAAAATATTTCATTTTCTATGAAATTGTTGAATGCTTAAAGCCAAATCTACCTAAGTTATAGAAAAATTGTTGATGTTCATGAAATATTATTGTAAATATTTTGATTTCATGATATTATTTTATGATTGAATTGTAAACTTGGTACCAAATGCTTATTATTTTGAATGAAATTGAAATTAACCATAGACCCCTTGAGATTAACAACAATATCACATCATACCCTGAAGTGAACCTAGTAAGGTCAAGACCTGACTACCAGAGCCTTGGGATTAAGCTAAGTAAACCTTTTCCTATTACATAGACACTTTAGGTTGCCTTGGTTCAATATTTCAAGTAAAGATAGGTACTTTGCAATTTTTTTGTGGGGATTTTATCTACACTATTGTTGTGAGTGACATCATTGTCAATATTATGGACTCCCTTAACCCATAATACACTGGCGAAGCCTTTCTTCGAATGGAGTGGTCATCACTAGGGGAATTCCAACACACAATGAAAACACACAATCACACATAAACTAACATAAGGGTATACACAAGTAGATCATCCCAAATGTCCACCACACCCTTATCCCAAGTTGGATACCCAGTATCTCAAACTTGAGTCATGTACATAACATTTACTAGTTTCTCACAACACATATTATAATGCACTTTCTTAGCCTTCGACGACACTTATCATAAAGATAAACAACCTTAATTTTATTGAAAAAAACTTGGCCACCTCAGAACACATGAAGACCACTTAGCACCAACAATGCACAAATGATTTACACTTCAAAGAGTTACCCACACCCAAGCACATCACTATCACATTGGATTTTCAAGAAGGAATTCCACATAGGGGGAGTAGGGGCTCTATCTAGTAGGGGAAAAATATGTGTCACAATTATCCAAAAGCTAGTCTCACATCAACACCTCCTTACTCCACAATGTACCATCCAACACCCTTATCCCTCCAAACCAAGCCATTATGCACATGGATACAAGATACTCTTATCCACGAATGAGTTTGGGTACTCGTACCTTGAAAATAAAGATGCCCATATGCGTGGGAGTTGTACCCACTCAAACCCCTTGCACATGCAGGACACACCATCTACCTCTTCACAAGAGGGGGTTCAAATCCCCTAGTAAGTACATAAGAAATGACACTCAACATAAGGGAACACATATTCACAACCCCAACACAACCCCTAGAACAAGCACACACATTACTTGCATAGAATCAGTAATGAGTTACACCATACTTCGAAACACAATATACCACTAAGGGTTGAATCCTTGTTTACAAGCTATTATTCACAATTCATCTTATAGTTCCCTTGCACTTAATTTAAACATCACTATTATTAAAATGATGATTACTAATAACTGAGACTAAATTTCTTCACACATAGCTATTGCATTTCAATTTTATACTTGAATAACTATGATACCACTTTGCACTTTATTTAGCAATACTAGTCTCCTTAAAATATCAAATTTTTTGAACTAGACAACTTTTTAAACTTCAAGTTACTATCAACAAGAAAGAAAACAAGAATTCCATCCATTGTTGGAATTTTCATTTCAAACAATCGTCATCGATATTTCCAAATTTTCAAGCATGCCATCAACCATGTGAATAACATTGCATTCAATTCATAACAAAAGGTTACACTTGTCTAAAACCAACAACTCAACTAGATTAACTTTCACAATCAATTTGTGACAATAAAAAAATACTATCAAATATCTAGAGAAAGCAATATCCTTAATGATTAGACCATATTTTATGGTGGATTAACTAGATTGTATTAAATTTATAAATTTTATGGTGGATTAACTAGATTGTATTAAATTTATAATGCACAACCAAGAGAAACATCCAAATGACATCACAATCATTAAATAATTGCTCAAGGAAATGAATCTACAAGCCTTCATCTATTTTTTTGAGCATTTATCTCCATTATGAAGAAAGGGCATTAAATTTGATGAACATAGGTAACTTACTTATTTTAAGCAACTCATGATTTTGTTAACTAATTCAATAATGAAATTTCTCATGCATAAGACTAACATTCTTAAAACCAAAGATCGAGTTCATATTATAATTTTATTACTTGAATTCAAGAATAACTATATTCAACCAAGAATCCAAATAAACAGAAACATTGGAAATGAACACTTATCTAGTTAACATCAAAGATTTTTCAAATAACTCCTATAAAATAATATTTTCATAACTTAAGTGGTTCAAAGAACTTTCCCTCTTAAGGCAAAAACAACTTGCTCCTAACATGGACAAGGAGATGATAATCACAACAACCTTGTTATGAATCTAAGAAGTTTAAGGATAAGATAATATAACTCTAGGTGTTTTTAAACAAGTTATAATTAAAATACTACTCTTGGCCTTTTTATTGCAAGTTTGAAGAAAAAATAACTTAATTAATCCTCTTTTCAAACTTCACCCCAAAATATCAATAAAAAAATCTTCAATAATTAAGACATTTCATACAATTGGGACCCTAAGAAAAATAAGTTAACAACCGCATAGTTCCTAGTGTTGGAACCCCACTTTGATACCAAATGTCATGCCCCAAATTTTACACAACCAAACAATACACAACCACCATTTTTTTTGATGAATACGTATAAACACTAATAATTATTAACCATACATGAAGGTAGCAACATACTAATGATAAGTTGAATAATATATATATATATATATATCTCCCTATTAACCATGATTTTAATAACACTTATATAAGTATTATAATTACCTTATTCCTTACCACTCATTTTTATTACTAACATTACTAATATTGACACTAATATGATAATATTATCTTTGATACCACACCTAATAAGTACCCATTCCAATGATTAAGTCACTCACAATATTTATATTTTAATATTATTCTTATTTGTATCACTAAAGATATTATTACCAATTTCATTCTTAATATTATCATTAGTAAAATAGGGTTTCTAACATTTAACGCCCCGCCATGCAAACCCCAAAGGACACTAAACATCTAACATTTATGATTTAAAAATAAATAAATTAAAACTAACATAAAATGTACATTAATATACAATACTAGTAAAGCAATTATATATACACAATGTCTAGCTATGTCCTCTGGGGTACACATGACTGCATTACATTACATCCTTCAAACTTATGAATTTAATTATAAATATTTCCATAGACACAACACCACTAAAGATCATATATTATGAAACAATAAACACATAATAATACAAGGATCAATATACATTACCTTCATTACATTTATAATATGAAGATACATAATTCAAGGATTGCATCAAAACATTAGTGCTTCCCAACATGAACGAGAATAGTACAAAAAGAACTGATACGAATGAATACAAAGCATCAAAACTGGTCCCAACTTTGGTACAATTCTGGAGTCACTGCAAATGGTACATCATGATCTTCAGCTAGGGACCCAATGGGGTGCATAGCATGTTCCACTCGACCATGTGGACCTTAAGACTCACCTCTTGTGCTAGCAGATGACAAGGACCTGCAACATAAAATAATCAAGAGAACAATGGCTAAAAAAACTCCACAACTAAAGCAACAATAAACAAAAGGAACATCTACTTCCAAAGGTACACGAACAAAAAGAGGGGAAACAATAAACATACAAGGTTGCTAAAGGGTTGAGTGTCATCACATAAGCTCAACATGTGTTACCCAATGCAGATCTTCATAGGTTACCAACCCCCTACCTGGTTAAACCTTGCCAACCTCAACCAATCCTCGACCCCCATTCTCACTCATGCAGGATCAACATACCTTTCAAGAGGACAAGGCAATTGATCTTTTCCATTCCAGGCCTTGCCACTCATCTCAAGCCTAAGCGAGCACTTGCGCCATGAGTGAGGCTAACTTATCTAGATTAAAGTGAGATACTACCCAACCCCCCTAATTAATTATTAGGTTATCATTGATTAAGGAAACTCTCAATGAGTTACCTATATGCCACTTTGTACGCCGACCCCCATTGAAAGTCACTCCCCCTACTAGCAACAAGAAACTCATAGTCACCAACTGGGGTAATCCAACTTGCACCAACTAGAAAATCCATACAAATATGCACGTAAAATGAGGCATGTACCACCTCACAAAAGATCTCCTTCCTAAAAAAATTTCCCCAGTGCAAGGCTCAAACCCACATAAACACAATCCATGTATAAAGATCAACCATTATCAAAATGACAAAATCATGAAACCAACCACTTTCAGGTGAAACAACATAAAATTCATGCAACCACTCATTTCTTGATATGGGTTACCTAATGTGGACCTTCCTAGGTTGCTGGCCCCCATCTTGGGTTACCTAGGCAGCCTCATTGGATCCCCGGCCCCCATACCAACTCTTGCAAGTAAAAACTATACTCTGCTCTAACCTATGGAAGACTAAAAAATTATTAACACAATGGTTTCCCCATCGAAGTGGCACCAATAACATGATCTCAAAGACTATTCTCAATCCATGATTTATAACTCAACAAGTGGCAAGACCACAACAATATCTTCAAACTCAATCAAAACTAGCATAATCCACCCAATACAATATCAGTTGCAATTTAACTCAAATCCATCGATCATGAAAGCAATAGTATAATCAACCAATTCACAAAAATCAATTGACAGGGCATCCAAAGGAGACCTCAATTTTCTCCTCACATGATACCCAACCACTAACTACCCAACAAGTTCACAATTGGCTAATAAACAACTTAAACAAAATCAACGACCACAACAACAATAGTAATCCTCCATTTCATAACTCAATTCACAAATCAACCCAACCAAACTATCAAATCAAGCATGATAACAATAACAAGTGTTTTCAAGAATTGGCACTTCCATTATTGAATAATTTACAAGAGAAACCCACATTTATTTACTAACCAGAGATATACAACTTCATTTATCTAGACATATCTTTCAAATCAAGCAACCAATCAACAATACAACCATGACAAAACTGACCATTATAATTAATTTAAAGAGTAATTTGCACTCAATAAGTAATTTATCACAATCACATGTATTTAAAATAACTAACCATATAGAGAACTTACAAATCAACTATTAAATGAATATAAGAGGAATCAATATTCAAAAGATCATCTAATTTCATTCATTTACATAGGCTCCTCGTTTATCTAAATATATGTAGCTCAATTTCTTTATTTCATTATCCAAGTTCTTTATCAAGAAACTAATCAAAATGACAAAAGTATTCTTTTTCTACACCATATAATATTAAACTCTCCTACAATTCCATTAGAGTCTCGATAATTTAATTAGAGTCTAGTATTGATGCCATTATTTTCATATAATAAAATTCTTCCATGCACATGTAACTTTCTAACTAATATTAGGAAATTCTATGTACAAATGCGTATATATATATACATACATACAAATTTGTAAATCATATTCTTAATGTCTATTTGAACCATAATTCATAGACCTATTAATTCACTCCAATTTTTCCAACTTACTAACCCGTATATTGCTAGTTCCACTAAAGCTATTGTTTAAACCTAGAGAAATAAATTACAATTTGCAGACCTTTAAAGGTCTCATTGAAAGTGTTATACCTAAATAAATAAAAAAGTAGATTGTTGTTGAAAAACCCATTATTTTAGTTTATATTGAAATACACATTCAAATATAATTACATAAATCATCATATTTATATATAGAATATATTAGATGAATTCAATTATCAACACCTATTTATTAGTCTCTCATTCAAAGTTTTAGATAAACCTTTTCCTTGTAGTCATTAATATTATATAATTTCTATTTAACTATATAATGCTTTGCCAATTTTATGAATACAATATCTAAATAATTCCAAGAACATTACTTTATATGCAAGGCTTAAATTGAAAACTTTTTAAAATGGAAAATGAAACCTCTTTCCCCATCACTCGAATCACTATTTATTCTTCGCAGAAGTCTCATCAAAACCCATTTACTAATATTATGCCCACACCGAGTTTTCTTCTTTTCTTATCTATTACTACTTATGTTCTACATATATATCCATCACCGATGCTATAAACTTATATGTCAATATTATTAGTTACTTTAGTTTTGAATTGATTCCTACTCTTTACATTTTATGAAGATCACACTTATTTTCTCAATTAGAATTTAATGTAACCTTACTTTGTACCACAACTGCAATTATAATATGCTTGTTCTCTTCTAACTTCAATTTTAAGGATTCATAACATATAGTTCTTATTTTATTTATTTTATTTAGACTCTTGAAAGAAGTAAGGGAAAGTCGAGCATATGTTGGGTTAACAATAACAATAAGCAAAGTGAACAAGTGTGAAAAGAGAGACAAGTATGTGACCGAGGAGGCATAGATAGAGCATGCACACTGTTTGACAAAGTGCTACAAAGAGATGTTATTTCCTAAACTGCAATAATTGCAAGATAAGCACAACTGTAATTGGTGAAAACGCTTTGAAATATTTTAAGCAAATGCAATGGGATATGAAGGGATATCAAATCAAGAATTGTGAGGATTGCAAAATATGCCCAACATAAGTTTCACAAGGAAGCTCTCAAAATTAATAAGTAAATGATGCTCTCAGGAACAAATCCTAACATTGAAAGCTTTGTTTGTGATCTGGGCGTATGTAGCTATGCAGGTTGAGTGAATGAGGGTTGCATCTACCCTTATTGCATTACATACATAGTTGAACATTAGGTGTGACCTTCATGCTGGCTGGTTTGGAGCACCCAACATCTAAGTACAAGAATGCCAATTTAGGCTTGTGGTACCGGTGAATCATATATGGTTATCACATATAACACAATGAAACAAAATAAACGGATTCCATTTACATGCCATCAGGTGGCCTTGTTCAAAAACTGGAACAATATGGTGATGCAAATCGAGAACCACACCAGGAAACAATAAAGAAAATGTGCCCAAAAATAGGGCATAAACAATGCCAGGCTACGAGGAAGGTATACATATGCAATCAGTCCATAAGCATTAACCAACCCCATCGGTTATCAGAAACACAGGCTCAATGCATATTGCAGCCAAGTTATAAAGCATAGCGAAGGTATGAAACCTAGAATGAACTATGCACATGCAAGAAAGAGAAAGCAGTGGAACTCATCCTAGTGAAAGCATCAGCTCAAGACACAAGTATTGTGTGATCGATTTCAAGTGTGCAATAAATGTAGATTGAAAATAATAAATCAAACACACCAATAAGATATTATATCAAGACAAAAAATAAAATAAGAGAATTCAAACTCAATCTTCTGTCTTTGATGTCGTCGTATCATCCTCCATTTCCAGTGTTTTTATCGATTCCAGCTTACTCTTAGATTGTATGCTAGGCTCAACAAACAGTCTTCTTAGAGAACGAGATTAAAGATGAATGCATGCTAAGCTAAGATATGATTAACATGCTATGAATGCTATTGAAAGAAACTAGAATTACTAAATGATATGAATGCTAAAACTGATAACAATGCTAAATGTTGATTGCCTTGTTTCTAATGCATGTATGTGTCTATCTCTG
Source organism: Sequoia sempervirens (assembly GCA_007258455.2). Lineage (NCBI taxonomy): Eukaryota > Viridiplantae > Streptophyta > Pinopsida > Cupressales > Cupressaceae > Sequoia > Sequoia sempervirens. The sequence continues at coordinate 77,338,394 of VDFB02000008.1, forward strand.
AGTATCTGCGTGTGTAACCAATGCTTGGATTTGTAGTGATATCTATAGAGTTTTCAAAAGATTCTGATTGGCTGATGTGATCAATGGTTGTGACAATTCCTGGAAGATCAAACGATCAAAGATGGATAAGACTGGAGAGAAAAATAGAAGAAAACCAAAAAGCAAGATTTATTTCCTTTTCGTAGAAGAGATAAGATGTGATGATAAAGATGAATTGTAAAAATCATCTTTTTGTGAGATTTTGGAAAGATTTTGAAGATAAATAATTGAATTATTTTATTTATTTATGGGTGACAGAGATTTTTCTTAATTAAACAAAATATTCAATTAAGATTTGAAGAATAATAAAAGATTTCATAATTAATTATGATTTGAAAAGATATGAAGGATATTAATTAAATAAAGATATTTAATTATTTTTTAGGAAATGACATGTAAATGAAATTAATTAAATAAAATATTTAATTAATTTTTAGGAAATGACATGTAAATGAAATTAATTAAATAAAATATTTAATTAATTAGAAGAAAGATTTGAATAGGAGAAAATAAATATTTAAATTTAATTAAATCAAGACTTAATTAAATTCAAAAGGTGATAATTAATTAAAATAAATAAAGGGTATTTATTTAATTAATCAAGTAGACATATGAATGTGAAATAATTAAATAAAGTTGATTTATTTAATTATGGTGGAAGAATAAAGTGAATGAACAATATTTAATTAAGTGCCAAGATTAATTAGATGTGACCAATTTTATGCATATACATTTTTCCCCTCTTTGAAGTGATGTGTGAAACACATTGCTTCAAAGAAAATGTTCCTGCTTTAAAAATTTGCTGTGTTTAATTTTAACTGATATGCCCCTAATTAAAAAAATGTGCCTAATATTGATGATGCCCCCTTGGGAGATAAATCACTGATGATGAGAAAAATGTTGAGTTGGTGATGAAAGTTGGATGATGAGAGGGACGTAGTGATTTAGCTCCTAATAATTGATTAAAATATGCCCCAACCCACCTTGGTTGACCTTTAAAAGGTAAAATGGTAAAAAAGACAAGTTATTTTCACTTTTTGACTTTAGAAACTTTTTGCTCTGACAATGACTTGGCAAGATGGAGATTCCGTATCACAAGCATAGATTCGAGCGGGCCTGCCGATATTAGAGACTAGCCACGTATGGACCACCGGTGAGTTGATTCAAACCTCTGTGCTTTTGAATTTTTTTGAGTTCAGTTGCATTTTGAGACGTTTTGGTGTGGATTTAGGGTTTAGTAGTTCATTTTAGCGCATTTAGGAAATAGAGTAGCGCTTACGATGTTTCCTTTAGTGCATTGAAGGTTTAGACAAATTAGTGCATTTGATAGGTGAAATAGCGCATATACGATGCCTGTAGCAAATTTGGTACATTAGCGCATATAGGAAACAAAATAGCGCTTTTAGGGTTTTCGCACATCAGATAGATGAAATGACACATTCGATTAGGGATTTAGCGCATATAGGGAAATAGCGCATAGAGGAATTGATTTAGCACTTTCAGGGCACAAAATGACACATATGGGGTTTTAACAAATTTGGGGGAAACTTTAGCGCATTTAGGGTTTTAGCGCTTTTAGGTCGCAAATTAGCACATCTAGGAAATTTAGGCAGAATGCACTGTTTGAGGAACATGATGATGTATTATTGCTTCTTTGGTCAATAGATAGATAAATTGTCTTTGTCATCATGTTGATATGGATAGAAATGATAGAAAAGCTGATAAATGATGAATTGATAACTTTGTTTCCCAAAGTAGAAAGAAAAGAGGAGATAGTTGATAACTTTGTTTCCAAAGAGTAGAATGATTGATTGCATTGCGATTTGCTGATAACTTTGCTTTTAGAAAATAAAGAGTAGATGATTGATATGACTTCTGATAAATTTTCTTTCTGCGATAGAAAACAAATAGTAGATGATGTGATTAAAAACATATTTGCATTCATGACTGAAGTACAAATAGGATGATGATTTGATTGTTGATAAATTTTCTTTCCTAAAAAAAAAGAAAACAAATAGTAAATGATAATATAGTAGATTGATTTGATGTTCAGATAGATATATTTTGCATTGATTTCATGATATGAGTCCCTTAAATAAAACACTTGATATGGTTCACATGATATGAAGCACTTGGTATGAGTGTGATATGTGTCACTTGATATGAATATGATTGATAAGGGTCATTTGATATGGGTCATTGATATGTATGATGTGAAGTAGATAGATTGCTTTGATATGAGTCTGATTAATTGTCCTTGTGATGACCAAAAATAGGAGGTTTTCAAAAATCTCCAAATTAGAGAGCACTTCCTTGTAGGTTGGGATCGGATATGAGATCTCATACCTGCAGATGTATAGTTGATAGTTCGATGTGGGTTGGGGCCATTGTTGTCGATGCCTCCTATTTGGGTCAACAGGGGACTATTGACTACACTAGCAGAGAGATGGCATTCTGAGCATAATACCTTTCATTTGCCGATGAGTGAGATGATGGTGACCCCAGAGAACATATACAGGATTTTGGGGATCCCAGTGGTAGGTGCCCTTGTGTTCTATGACCACAAGGAGTTAGGTGGTATAGAGGCACTAAGGAGAGTGTATGAGGATGTTCATATAACAGGGTATTGGGTGCCATGGGCAGAATTTAGGGGATATCCGACCTTATTTGTAGTGTTGGGTGCATTTATTGGAGGCTTCCTTTGTCCGGACCGCCAGTCAAAGGGACTATTAGTTGGGTGGGGGAGGATCATCGAGCAAATGATGGTTCAACCTTAGAGATATGCCTGAGGGAGCTGTATGTTAGCTCATTTATATCATGACTTGCACCAGGTGGTATACAGAGGATCGGCTAGCTTGTCTTGTGGTGTTACCTTGCTCTAGATCTGTGCATGGGAGCATATTGCTGTTACGAGACCACTGTGTCTGATAGTTAGGTCACCAAGTAGGCCATATGTATATGCATATTCTATTGCACTTGTCCAGCCTAGGCTGGGCAAGTTGGAGTACTAGAAACAAACCCTAGATGATATGGATTCAGTGATATGGAGGCCATACATGGATTGTGAGGCGTGGGATACAAATCAGTTGGAGATTTCATTTCTATGTATACCTTAGTTTCTGATAGGTTGTACTCCATTCATTATAGAGATATTTTTAGCATTGCAAGTACAAAGATAGTTCAGATTCACATAGGGGATACCTCAGGGTGTTGCACACTATGGACAGTGCAAGGATGAGCTTGGATGGGGGCCCTGCATTTCTTATCAGGTTTCATATACAAAGTATACAAATTTACAGCCCAAGGTATGGGATGGCAGACCCGATATTGTTGATGCAGGTATGTTTGAGGAGTACTCTGTTTATTATCATACACACCCATTTCTGCGGTTCACATGTCTAGATGAGCTGACACCCATTTTGGTGGCACCAAATCTAGGGGTTAGGAGACAGGAGGATGTGGAAGGTGGGGAGCAGGTAGTTGGTGGAGGAGAGGAGGATAGTGGAGATGAAGAGGAGAGTGGAGATGGAGAGGAGAGCTCAGATGATGGTGATGGGGATGACAGTGGAGATGGCAGAGGGGAGGAGCAGAGGCCAGTGAGGCAGAGGACATATATCTTGGGCAGTGCTCAGGTCATGCAGAGGCCGAGGAGTGATACTAGATGGTGGACGGTGATCAGGGTCTCCTCTATAGCGCAACATACAGAGATAGATACTTTATAGGCCTAGGTACATACACTTTAGGGGCAGTAGGCGCAGTTGCAGAGCCAGTTGGCTTAGGCTCAGAGTTTGGTAGTACAATTACAGGAACAACATATGCAGACTCAGGCACAATCACAGGAACCTCTGCCTGCCCCGGACCCACAGGTAGCCTAGTTGATAGCAGAGAAGGATTCTTTTAGATGGAGGGTAGTAGAGGTAGAGGGTGTGGCACAGAGGCTCATGGGCACCGTTGAGAGTGCATCTTTGTAAGAGGCCATTGCAAAGGGATTTGAGATTTCTAGGGAGGATGAGTACTATCGGGTTAGATACGAGGAGTTGTGTCCTCCTGACTATAGAGAGCCTTACCCTCGGTCACACAGTAGGACCAGGAGTAGATCACAGACGATGACACATAGCAGAGGGGTCACAGGGCCACGACATGATCCTGATGTAGGGAGTAGTGGCATGCCATCATCTTCTAGACTAGCTCCATCAGGGGGCTCCACCAACCAGCCTTGATTGATTGATGTATATCATTTTTGGAGCATGTACATTTTTTTGATCATATCTCGTGTATCTCTCTATACTATTCAGTTTCATTGGATATTGGACATTTGTATTTATTTTTGATGAGCAATGATATGCAACGGCTATGAGTTTTTGATGATGTGTTGTACATTTATGAGATGATGAGATGATGTGGATATGCATTTGTTTGTATATGTTATGAGATGAATTTTAATATGTATATTAATGATTTTATGACTAACCATGTGATGTAGGATGATCCATGCTATGTTGATGATTTGTGATGTGTACTAATGTGTCATGCAGGTGGATGACTTAGGATGTTTGATTATGAGAGTGTGCATAGAGATGAAAAATGATGTGGAAATGTAATGTATGTAATGTTTGTGTTTGGATTTTTCAAAAAAAATAGAGGTGCTGAAAAATGGATGTTTATGTTTATGAGATGCATCATGAATTTGCAGTATGTATGTGATTTAGGAAAAGAAATGATATGTGAAATGATTCAAATGTTTATGGGAAAAATGTTATGATATAAAAATGATAGATGAGTGCAATAATGGGATGAAATGTATGATTTAGGAAATTTAATGGCATAATGATAAAATGATAATGATAATGAGATGAAATGATAATGATAATGAAATGAAATGATGATGATAATGAGATGAAATGATAATGATAATGATAATGAAATGAAATGATAATGATAATGAAATGATAATTGTAATGATAATGAAATGAAATGATGGTGATAATGAAATGATGATGATAATGAGATGAAATGATAATGAGATGAAATGATAATGATAATAAAATGATAATGATAATGAAATGAAATGATAATGATAATGAAATGATAATGATAATGATATGATAATGATAATGATAATGATAATGAAATGAAATGATAATGATAATGATATGATAATGATAATGATAATGAAATGATGATGAGATGAAATGATAATGATAATAAAATGAAATGATAATGATAATGAGATGAAATGAAATGATGGTGGTAATGAAATGATAAGAAATGATAATGAAGATAATAAATGAGATGCAACTGTGTAGAATGAAAATGAAATGATAAAAAAGTGATAAGTGAGATGTTAATGAGATGAAGACGATAGATAATGAAAGTGATATGGAATACCTAATGGATAAATGAATGATGTGAAATGAGAAAGGATCTTAATGATATGAAAATGAATGATAAATAATAAACTATATGATATGCATAGGACCTAGATGAAATGATAATGATAATGAAATGATGATGAAGATGAAATATGATAATGAAACAAATGTCCGAATGTCCTCCACAACTAGTCCAAAGAGACATGACAACCGTTGATGTTTTTTATTCAGCCTTTCAAAACTCTGATGCAAATCTAGTATGCAGATATGTACAATGATCTAAATGAAATGCAATGAAATGAAACCAACCATTTGTTGAGCCCTTTGTTAGCATTCTTGAATCATCATAGAGCGTTTTTGTATGTTGGAAGTATGTACAAGCATCAGAGGGGAAATTAGCACCAATGATGACTTGAGTACAACTTTCATGATTTTTGATATAGCAAGTGAACACAAGCATCAAGGTATAATTGAATCAAGATGACCTGAGTATTTCTTGCATTAAACAAACAAAGATTAACCACTTTCTGGTGCAAATTTGGAACTGTCATCAATGATACATTTTGAAAATCATGTCTTGCAACATATTTGCAACAGATTGATAGTTAACCTCAAGGCAACAGATAAAGAAAAATCATCCTCTTTCCTCACCACTCTAGTTCAGTACATCATCGAGTGTCCTCCAGAGGAATGATAGTGAAAATCAAACAACCATTGTTCAAAATATAATAATGCTATTCCAAACATTATTCAGATTTTAAATCATCCAAATATGTGTCATGATATGGTACTTGCTGAAAACTGTTGTGATATGGATCAATGATTGGATAGCTGTGCATAGGATTTGATTGTTTGTTTGCATGATTGGATTTTATGTCACTATCTAGCTATTTTGGTAGAACCTGAAAGTTGAGTGTGCCTAGTATATCAACGCTTGCCCCCAGTATTGACACAACTTGCTAAAATGGATATGTAAAATGATCAAGCTATGGTAAGACGTTATCGCTCTAGGAAAATGATGGCAGTATGATGCTATGATGGAATAAAGGCGGAGAAGCTAAGTGTAGAACATGAGCTAATAGATGTAGAGCTACAAATAGCGTCTGTTTGCCAAATTTTCACTATTTATTTTTATTGCATTTTTTTGATTTCTTTTTTTCTTTTTTGTATTTTTCTTGTCAATAGACTGCCTGTTACTAGGTTTTCACCCTATGACAATTTTTTAGGACTTTTTCTGCTATTTTTGTTAATTTTTTTCATGATTTTTTTTGCTGTTTTTGTTATTTTTCAAGACTTTTTCTGCTGTTTTTGTTATTTTTTTAGGACTTTTTCTGCTATTTTTGTTATTTTTTTAGGACTTTTTCTGGATGATGATAACTACTGTAGACATAATACTTTTTTAGGTGCATGCTTACCTTTCTTCTCTCTGTCTTGCTGATTGCATGGGTTTTCCTTCAAAACAAGATCACCAACCTGAAAGGTATGTGGCTTGACTTTGTGATTATAGCTACGAGACATCATCTATTGATATGCTTTCAAATAATAATCTGCTCATTGTCTCTTCTCATCAAGGAGTTCCAGCTCTTGTAGTCAGGAAAATTTTTAGTCATCATCTGTTGTGAGATCCTTCAATGATACCCTTAGTGATGGAATCTCAACCTCTAGTGGAAAAATGGCTTCTACTCCATAGACAAGGGAATACAGTGTTGCTCTTGTTGGTGTTTTGATGCTAGTTCTGTAGGCCCATAATGCGGGATTGAGTTGAACGTGCCAATATTTCCCTGCATCATTCATAGTCTTCTTCAATATTTTCAGTATTGTTTTGTTCGAGGCCTCTGTTTGGCCATTCCCTTGTGGATAAAAAGGTGTTGAATATATGTGTTGGATATGTAATCTCTCACAAAGTTCATCAACATCTTAATTCTTGAATGGTTGTCTATTATCTATGATAATGGAGTTGGGAATTCCATACTGACAAATGAGATAGTTGAGTATGAACAATGAAATTTGTTTGTCGGTAACCTTAGTGAGAGGTACTGCCTCAATCCACTTGGTAAATTATTCTATCATTGTGATGATGAATTTGTGTCCATTTGATGATGAAGGATGAATCTTTCCAACTAGATCTAACCCCCATTGAGAGAATGGCCAAGTTGGTGTGAACAATTGAAGTTCTTGTGTAGGAGCATGGATGAGATTCCTATGAATCTGGCATTTAGAGCACTTTTTCACGAAGGTGAATGATTCCCTCTCCATTGTAGGCCAATATTAAACCATTCTAATCAATTTCTTGGATAAGGTTAGTCCACTTGAATGAGTACCACAAATGCCACCATGAACCTCTTGTAAAGCCTTGTCAGATTCGTCACTTTCAAGACATCGAAGTCAAGTACCATCAAGACCATGATGATAAAGGATGTCAACGATAAAAGTATAGCGAGAGGATTGGTGGATAAAGTTACGCTTTTGGTTACGGGATAAGTCAGGTGGTAAGATGCCATCTTTTAGGTAGGCATAAATCTTGCCATACCAAGGTGAATAAGATCCTACTAAGTGGAAAATGATTTTAGGTTTTAGGTGTCTCATAGGCAGGTGTAAATGATTGTTCCACCAGAAATTCATAGCGAGTCTAATTTTCTAGGAGTTGTAATAATGATGAGATTGTGGCCATGGCATCAGCTGCCTTGTTATCAAGTCTTGGAATTTGTATGAACTTGATATCTACGAAGTATTTCTTGAAATCATCAACCATATTCTTATATGGAAAAAAATTATCATCTTTGGTTTGATAATCACCATTGATATAATTAATGAATAACTAGGAGTCACCATAAACTTGTAGTTATGTGATCCTCCATTCTAATGCTATCTTGAGTCCGGTGATTAAAGCTTCATACTTGGCTGTGTTGTTAGTGCATGGAAACATTAGCCTATATGACCGAGGAATGGTATTTCCTTGAGGGGTGACAAAGAGTATGCCCACCCCCGATCCATGTTGAGTGAAAGAACCATCAAAATATAATGACCATGGTTGTTTTGATTCTACAGTGAAGACATCAACATCTAGAAATTCAATGCGCATGGTATGTTCTGCTTGTAGTGGTGCTTCAACCAGTTGATCAGTGATAACTTGTCCTTTGATTACTTTGCAATAAACATAATGAATGTCAAACTCACTTAAGATCATGACCCATTTTTCTAACCTTCCTATCAATGTAGCCTTGCTTAGCAGATACTTGAGTGGATCAATCTTTGCAACAAGATTGATTGTATGAGTTAACATGTAGTGTCAAAAATTTTGTGAGGCAAAGACTACTGATAGACAAGCTTTCTCGATGAAAGTGTAGTTGAGTTCATGATCTGTTAGTGTTCGACTGATGTAATAAATTGCACGTTCCTTTCCTCTAGAGTCCTCTTGTGCTAATAATTCCCCCAAAGATGTCTCTATTGTGGAAATATATAAGATTAGAGGTTTGTCTGGATTTGGCGGTACTAGAACTAGTGGGTTCATTAAGTACTACTTGATCTATTGAAATGCCATTTCACACTTATCATCCTATTTGAAAGGAACATTCTTATGTAGTAGATGTGTGAAAGGGAGACTCTTATCTACCAGCTGTGCAATGAACCTTCGTATAGATTAAAGTCATCCCTGTAATGATCTCAATTGACTGATATTCCTTGGTGGAGACATTTCCACGATTGCTTGTACCTTGGCAGGATCTACTTCAATTCCTTTTGCTGATACTATGTATCCCAAGAGCTTTCCAGATGTGACCCCAAAAACACATTTCTTGGGTTTGAGGTGAACTTTGAACTTTTCCAACCTTGCAAAGATTTTGGATAATATTTCAAGATGTCCTTCTCTTGTGTATGAATTTTCCAATATATCGTCTACATAGTCTTCCATGAATGTGTGCATCATGTCATGAAAAATTGTAGTCATAGCTCTGCTCTTTGGTAAGTAGCCCTAGCGTTATTTAGACCGAAGGGAATGACATTCCAACAATAAGTACCCCATGGACATGTGAATGTTGTTTTGTCCTGGTCTTCAGGTGCAATCTTGATTTGGTTAAAACCAGAAAAAGCATCCATTAGTGAATACATGGCATGGCCAACTGTTAGATCAACTATAGTATCGATGTTTGGAAGTGGGAAGTCATCCTTAGGACATGCCTTATTAAGATCTCTGAAATCTTTGCACACTGACACTTTTGTCGGTCTTGGACACAAGAACAATATTGGAGATCCATTTTACATAGTTGATCGATCTTATAAATCCCACATCAAGGAGTTTTCTGAGCTCTTCTTTCACCAGTAGTGCGACATGAGGGTGCATCTTTCTGAGTTTTTATTTCATAGGCTTAACTCCTTGTTTGATGGACAAGTGATGCATTATAAGATTAGGATCAAGAACTGGCATGTCTGCATAAGACTAGGCAAAGTTGACTTGATTTGCTCTGAGAAATTCCATGAACTCAGGTACTTCTTTATCTATCATTGATGCAACTAACTGTAGAATCCTTGGTTTTTCTAAAGTTTCAAGATTTACCTATTTTGTAGGCTCAATCAATATAGGTGATCACTCATGATAGTGCTCTGGGAGAGTGTCAAGCTTCCCATCATATGGTGCCTTAAAAAGGTTTTCACCATCTGATACACTCTTTGTTTTATCTTTTGTTTGATCGAATACTGCTAGATTCTGGTTTTCACCATTAGATCTTTCTTTTTGATTATTCTTTTTGCAGCTAGGAGACTTGACACTCTCTTGATTAAAGAATCTATGCTGAAAATTGCTAGTGGAACAATCATTTGTGTCATCTGCAGAAAGGAAGTTCATGATAGATTCATCGCTGCGAAACATAGGTATATCGATTGGTCCGGATAGATCCCAGTCAATGAGATCGGGATGTATTAGCGTTAGCGGGTCATGAGGCTACGTGAAATTGGCTATGGTTATGGTCAAAATAGAATTGTCTGCAGGATTCGAGGTATGAGGAAGATCAATGATGGTATTGTTATCACGATAGTCTTGTTTGATTAAATCTGACTCGGTATCACTAGAATCATACTCACCTTGTAGTTCAGATTCTTGTAGTTGGGATCCTGACCCTTCACCTTCGATTAGTGTTGGGATGTACTTGTGTACCACATCAACTTTTTTGTCCCTCTAGAACTCATCATTGTGGATGGTGTCCCATTAATATTCATCAGAGTCTGTGTCAGAGTTATTATCTATGAAATTCTGAATTGCTGTCAAACATGCTTTTCTTGTATCAGATCCTTCTTGCAATGTTAGGACAGTATCACACAACTACTTGGATGGTCTTTCTTTTAAGTTAGTATCATAGCCTAGTCCTGTTTTATCTTTGGTGGCAAGTCCTGGAAGGTGAATAGGCTCAACTACTCCTTTTCTTTTTCTGATAGGACCATTACCATCATAGCCCATCTTTTGCATGATTGAATATCCTTTACCATATTGATTAGTTGGTAGTTTGACATTGTGAACCATTTCATCTTCATCTTTATAGAGCCAAATTAGAACTTCTCTATCCTTAGAATCTTCCATGGGGAATTTTTCTTTGATAAATCATCCATTAAACTTTGTATTTGGCTTTGTTGGTGGTTGCATTGATGTTGATGTTACAGATATTTGCTGTTGTGTGATAGAAGGTTGTCCATGTGATCAAGGATATGTAGGTAGATTATAAAGATAGAGAGAGTATTCCCCTACTCCATTGTCCTTGAATCATATTTGCTTGTCAAAGATTTTGGTTAACTAACTGATTTGTGTATCAACATTGGGAGAAGTACTAGCAGGAGCTTCTCAATTGTTGGGGACCAAAGTATCTTGACTAGCTTTGATGTTGGCACAAGTTTGACTGTTTGAATTATTAGTTGGTATTGTGATCTCCTATCCATCATAAGGAAATTTAATACATTGATGATATGTGGACAGGACAGGTTGCATTTCGTGGATCCAAGGATGACCCAACAAGATATTGTATGCAAGATTATGGTCTAACACTTGACATAAAGTATTCTTGATAACAGGTCCCACTCTAATCAACAACATGATTAAACCATTGGAAGCTCTTTCCTCATCATCATAGGATTTAAAAGTAATATTTCTTCTGGGATCAATGGAGTCCTCAGAAAATCCTAAAGCCTGAACTAACTTCATGGTACATATGTTCAATCCAAAATCTCCATCTATTAGTTTGACACGTCTGACACGAAACTTGTGGATCATGACTTCTAAGTATAGCGATGAGTTATGGGGATGAGTCATGGAAACAACATCTTTTTCAGAGAATGAAAGGAATGTGGGTGAGGATAAGTGTCCCACCATGGCTTGAAATCGGTCCACATCCAAATCAGTGGATACAATTGTTTCAATGAGGGCCTTTTCTAGAATTTCCTTATGTGCTGGGGAAATCTTCAGGAGTTCTAAGATAGAAATCTGAGCAGGATTTTTTCAAAGTTGATTGACTAAGTCATATTGATGTTGAGGCAGAGGCACAGTGGGTTTTGAAGAAGGACCTTTTAAGACAACTTTAGCTTGTGCCCTTGTTGCGTTAATTTCTCTATATTCCATCTTTTCTTAACTTTTATAACATTGACCCACTCGTCATCAGTGTAGATATGATTGATTATATGATCATTGATATGATTCACACTTTTTCCTAGAAGAATCACCCTTTTGATAGTTGGGAAAAGGGTTGTGAAATGCTTGATGATCTTTGTTTGATTGTTGTGATGGTGCCATTTTCAATTAAATCTTGGACTTTATTTTTAGAGGCTTGACAATTATTTGTACGATGGCCCTTGCACCGATGATAATCACAATAGTATGCATCATTCCCTGATGGAGGTTTCACACTGGGTTCAAAATTGCGTTGAGGTAGAAAAGTAAGAAATTTTTTAGCCATCAATTATTTGAATGCAGATTCTAAGGATTGACCCAATGGAGTAAAAGTTCTTATGCTAGAGAAGAATGAAGATCGTTGTGGATTTGTGTTCAGGGTATTTCCTAAGGCATTATTGTTATTATTGTTTCCATAGTAACCTTGATTGTGAGTAGAAGTTTGATTCATGTTATTCCTCCTAGGAGGAGGATTGTTTCCTTGATTTATGACCGAGTTGACATTGTTATCTAGTTATTGTTGCGAGGACCGCTTGGAGAACTAAGAACAAAAGGCTTAGTTGAGACATGATTTGCATATACAACACCCTCATTCACCATGTTTTTGTTGCGAGTCCAAAACTTAGATGTGTTATTGTGGTGATTTGACGAGCTAGGATTGTCCCTATCAAGTTTTATTATCCCTCTTTGGACCAAGGCACTTTCAATGGTGATGGCATTTTCAATCAATTTCTGAAAAGAGGGAGGACAATGAAGATTAAGACAATAGCTCATTTCTTGATCCAAGCTATTTATGAAAGTGGCGATCTTTTCCTTTTTAGGAACATGGCATGGGTATCTAGTGAACAATCTTCTCCATCTATGAAGAAATGTAATGAATGGTTCACTAGGTTTTTGTTTAGCCTTCTAGAGATCAATCATGGTTATTTGATGTTGTATGTTGTAGGAATATTGTGATATGAACTCGTTAATCAATTCCTCAAATGTCTTGATAGGCGGTGTGATTTTTGATAGCCATTCCATAGATTGGCCTCCAAGACTTCTAGTAAACAAGCGCATCAAGTATGTATCCTCATGGAAAAACTCTAAATTCATATTTTAGAAGTCCCTAATATGATCAATTGGATCCGATTTCCCATTGTAACAATCAAACCTTGGGATTTCACAATGTTTGGGAAATGGGATCATGTTGAGGCGTCGATCAAAAGGATAAGGAAAGATGTCATCAAGAGCATATGTCTGCATTGTGGTTCCCCCTTGCATGTATTTAATTTGTTCTTGAAGTGCCTTAACTTGTTGAGACAATGCACTAATATCAGACAAGGGTGTGTCATCAATACTTTTCTTTAAGTTCTTAGTATTAAAATCATGGGGCAATTTAGCTCCTTTGTCAACCAAATAAAGGAAATATTTCTCTTTGTTGTGCTCTAAGATCTTTTCTAAGGCTTTGTGAAATTTAGGATCTTTCTCAGCTTCTCTAAGGTGATGTTCTTCATCTTGTTCATCATCACTATCTACAGGAGTTCTGCTCATGTCTCTATTGGAAGGTAATGGATTTTTTTTCTCTTTCACCCATGTTGTCATTAAAAAGGGGAATTCAAATCACACTATAAAGGGGATTACTATTCTCACCTTCTTCTTGAGTTCTTTGGGTATGATCTTCTTGTTGAATATCCTCTTTTAGCTTATTGTATTGAGATCTTGTAAAAATAGGCATATGATTTTGAAATGTTCTTCTAGACTTAGATCACAATTTGATAAGTGCAAAAATGATGATGTTTTGATCCGATAAGATGAAAATCTTATGTTATGATCAAAAGACGTTCCTTATTCTTGATTGTGGCTTCCAATGATAAAGGATATCAAAATCTTGTTGGGGAAGTTGAATCAATAATCAAAAATTTGTTTGGAAAGGTGCACTTTTAAGATTTGATCCTTGTTTTTGAAGTATATCAAATAGCCTAATTAAACTCACTGAAGGATTTGAATGGGATGTGTTGGATATTCAATAGAAACTTGTGGTAGATAATCAAAGTTGAGAGGTTGATTGTGATTGTGTCGTTGTGATAGAGCTCTTCTCTAAAAATAGGCTTGTGAATATAAAGGCTCTACAACATAATTGTCGGTAAATCCCCTAGCAAAATCTTGGTACCTATGGATGAACTCACGATAATGGAGCAAGACGTTTTGACTCTTATACAAAAAATTTCTATGTTGCAAGGTTTTCTTGTAACCTAAATGTTTCTTGGGTTTCTTGATCCTATTGAAAATTGATTTCTTGACAAATTTGGTTGATTTCCACTCTCTAAGCATGAGAGAAATGTCAAAATGCTACTCGACTGAAGATGTTACAAACTTAGATTCGTCAAAAGTAATAATTTTGGAAAGTGACAGATGCGCTACTCTGTACCCTATATGCGCTGCAGAAATAGGCCTATACGCCAGAGAAATAGTCAAATGTGCTACAATAGATCCCAAATGCGCTACTCTGTGTCCTATATGTCCTACAGAAAAATACTTTGAAAGTGACCAAAACTGTTCACAAAATATTCAACCTATGTGCCAAAATAGGCTCTAAATGTGCTGAACTAACCAGTGAACGTGCTAGAACAGACCTTATATGCACTAAGATATCCCCTAGATGTGCTAAAACAATTTTACAAAGTAGTTTTTCAAATAGGTTTTGAACAATTTCAACTGAATTTTTGCATGTTCATCTTGGATGATCTTTTATCTGAATTAATGTGATTGAAAACAGAACAAACATTCTGAAAATAGTTGTTTTTAAGCCCTATACTAAACATCAAGTGTATGTTCAAAAATGTTTAGTATAGGGCTTAAAAACAACTATTTTCAAAATGTTTGTTGTGTTTTCAATCACATTAATTCAGATAAAAGATCATCCAAGATGAACATGCAAAAATTCAGCTGAAATTGTTCAAAAACTGTTTGAAAAATTGTTCAAAAAACTGTTTTAGCACATCTAGGGGATATCTTAGTGCATATAAGGTCTGTTCTAGTGCTTACACTGGTTAGTTCAATGCATTTAGAGCCTGTTTCGACACATAGGCTGAATATTCTGTGAACAATTTTGGTCACTCTCAAAGCATTTTTTTGTAGCACATATAGGACACAGAGTAGTGCATCTAGGGTTTCTTGTAGCGCATTTGACTATTTCTCTGGCGCATAGGCCTATTTCCGTAGTGCATATAGGGTACAGAGTAGCGCATCTGTCACTTTCCAAAATTATTACTTTTGAAAAATCTAATTTTGTAACATCTTCGGTCCAGTAGCATTTTGACATTTCTCTCATGCTTAGAGAGTGGAAATCAACCAAATTTGTCAGGAAAGTGATTGTCAATAGGATCAAGAAACCCAAGAAACATTTAGGTTACAAGAAAACCTTGCAACATAGAAATTTTTTGTATAAGAGTCGAAACGTCTTGCTCCATTATCGTGAGTTCATCCATAGGTACCAAGATTTTTCTAGGGGATTTACCGACGAGTACGCTGTAGAGCCTTTATATTCATGAGCCTATTTTCAGAGAAGAGCTCTATCACAATGACACAATTACAATCAACCTCTCAACTTTGATTATCTACCACAAGCTTCTATTGAATATCCAACACATCCTAGTCAAATCCTTTAGTGAGTTTAATTAGGCTATTTGATATACTTCAAAAACAAGGATCAAATCTTAAAAGTTCACCTTTCCAAACAAATTTATGATTATTGATTCAACTTCCCCAACAGGATTCTGATATCCTTTATCATTGGAAGCCACAATCAAGAATTAGGAATGTCTTTTGATCATATCATAAGATTTTCATCTTATCAGATCAAATCATCATTTTTGCACTTATCAAATTGTGATCTAAGTCTAGAAGAACATTTCAAAATCATATGCCTATTTTTACAAGATCTCAATACAATAAGCTGAAAGAGGATATTCAACAAGAAGATCATACCCAAAGAACTCAAGAAGAAGGTGAGAATAGTAATCCCCTTTATAGTGTGAGTCAAAATCCCCTTTTTAACGACATGGGTGAAAGAGAAAAAAATTTGTTCCCTTCCAATAGAGACATGAGCAGAACTCCTATAGATAGTGATGATGAACGGGATGAAGAACATCATCTTAGAGAAGCTGAGCAAGATCCTAAATTTCCCAAAGCCTTAGAAAAGATCTTAGAGCGCTACACAGAGAAATATTTCCTGTATTTGGCTGAATTGCCTCATGATTTTGATACTAAGAACTTAAAGAAAGGTCTTGATGACACACCCTTATCTGATATTAGTGCATTGTCTCAATAGGTTAAGGCACTTCAAGGACAAATTAAAGACATGCAAGGAGGAACCAGAATGAAGACATATGCTCTTGATGACATCTTTCCTTATCCTTTTGATCAATGCCTCAACATGATCCCATTTCCCAAACATTGTGAAATCCCAAGGTTTGATCGTTACAATGGGAAATTGGATCCAATTGATCATATTAGGGACTTTTGAAATATGACTTTAGAGTTTTCCCATGAGGATACATACTTGATGCGCTTGTTTCCTAGAAGTCTTGGAGGCCAATCTATGGAATGGCTATCAAATATCACACCACCTATCAAGACATTTGAGGAATTGATTAACAAGTTCATATCACAATATTCCTACAACATACAACATCAAATAACCATGATTGATCTCTGCAAGGCTAAATAGAAACCTGGTGAACCATTCATTACATTTCTTTAGAGATGGAGAAGATTGTTCACTAGATACCCACGTCATGTTCCTAAAAAGGAAAAGATCACCACTTTCATAAACAACTTGGATCAAGAAATGAGCTATCATCTTAATCTTCATTGTCCTCCCTCTTTTAAGAAATTGATTGAAAATTCCATCACCATTGAAAGTGCCTTGGTCCAGAGAGGGATAATAAAACTTGATAAGGACAATCCTAGCTTGTCAAATCACCACAATGAAAAATCTAAGTTTTGGACTCGCAACAAAAACATGGTGAATGATGGTGTTGTAGATGCAAATCATGTCTTAGCTAAGCCTTTTGTTCTTAGTGCTCCAAGTGCTCCTTGCAACAATAACTATAACAATGTCAACTTGGTCATAAATCAGGGAAACAATCCTCCTCCTCCGAGGAATAACGTGAATCAAACTTCTACTCCCAATCAAGGGAATGCTAATAGTCAAGGTTACCATGGAAACAATAATAACGATAATGCCTTAGGAAATACCTTGAACACAAATCCACAACGATCTTCATTCTTCTCTAGCAGAAGAAATTTTACTCCATTGGGTCAATCCTTATAATCTGCATTCAAAGAATTGATGGCTAAAAATGATCTTACTTTGCCCCCTCAACGCAATTTGGAACCCAGTGTGAAACCTCCATCATGGAATGATGCATACTATTGTGATTATCATTGGTGCAAGGGCCATCGCACAAATAATTGTCAAGCCTTGAAAAATAAAGTCCAAGATTTAATTGAAAATGCAACCATCACAACAATCAACCGAAGACCATCAAGCATTTCACAACCCTTTACCCAACTATCAAAAGGGTGAGTCTTCTAGGAAAAAGTGTGAATCATATCAATGATCATATAATCAATCATATCTACACTGATGACGAGTAGGTCAATGTTATAAAAGTTAAGGAAAAGATGGAATATAGAGAAGTTAACGCAACAACAAGGGAACAAGCTAAAGTTGTCTTAAAGGGTCCTTCTTCAAAATCCACTGTGCCTCTGCCTCAACATCAATATGACTTAGTCAATCAACTTCAAAAAATCCTGCTTAGATTTCTATCTTAGAACTCCTAAAGATTTCCCTAGCACACAAGGAAATTCTAGAAAAGGCCCTCGTTGAAACAACTGTATCCACTAATTTGGATGTGGACCGATTTCAAGCCATGGTGGGACACTTATCCTCACCCACATGCCTTTCATTCTCTGAAAAAGATGGTGTTTCCATGACTCATCCCCATAACTCATCGCTATACTTAGAAGTCATGATACACAAGTTTTGTGTCAGACGTGTCCTACTAGATGGAAGTGCTGGATTGAACATATGTACCATGAAGTTAGTTCAGGCTTTAGGATTTTTTGAGGACTCCATTGATCCCAGAAGAAAGATTACTATTAAAGCCTATGATGATGAGGAAAGAGTGTCCAATGGTTTAATCATGTTGTCGATCAAAGTGGGGCCTTTTATCAAGAATACTTTCTGTCAAGTGTTAGACCGTGATCTTGCATACAATATCTTGTTGGGTCGTCCTTGGATCAACGAAATGCAAGCTGTCCTGTCCACATATCATCAATGTATTAAATTTCCTTATGATAGATAGAAGATCACAATACTAGCTGATAATTCAAACAGTCAAACTTGTGTCAACATCAAAGCTAGTCAAGATACTTTGGTCCCCAACAATCGAGAAGCTCCTGCTAGTACTTCTCCCAAAGTTGATACACAAATCAGTCAGTTAACAAAAATATTTGACAAGCAAATACGATTCAAGGACAATGGAGTAGGGGAATACTCTCTCTATCTTGATAATCTATCTACATCACCTCGATCACATGGACAACCTTCTATCACACAACAACAAATATTTGTAACATCAACATCAACACAACCACCAACAGAGCCAAATACAAAGTTTAATGGATGATTTATCAAAGAAAAATTCCCCATGGAAGATTTTGAGGATAGAGAAGTTCTAAGTTGGCTCTATAAAGATGAAGATGAAAAATTTCACAATTTCAAACTACGAACTGATCAATATGGTAAAGGATATTCAATCATGCAAAAGATGGGCTATGATGGTAATGGTCCTATCAGAAAAAGAAAAGGAGTAGTTGAGCCTATTCACCTTCCTGGACTTTCCGCCAAAGATAAAACAAGACTAGGCTATGATACTACCTTAAAAGAAAGACCATCCAAGTAGTTGCACGATACTGTCCTCACATTGCAAGAAGGATCTAATACAAGAGAAGCATGTTTGACAACAATTCAGAATTTCATAGATAATAACTCTGACACAAACTATGGTGAATATGAATGGGACACCATCCACAATGATGAGTTCTGGAGGGACAAAAAGCTTGATGTGGTACATAAGTACACCCCAGCTCTAATCGAAGGTGAAGGGTCAGGATCCCAACTGCAAGAATCTAAACTACAAGGTGAGTATGATTCTAGTGATACCGAGTCGGATTTAATCAAACACTTGACTATTGTGATAACAATACCATCATTGATCTACCTCATACCTTGGATCCTGCAAAAAATTCTATTTTGACCATAACCATAGCCAATTTCATGCAGCCTCATGACCCGCTAACGCTAATACATCCCAATCTCATTGACTGGGATCTATCTAGACCAATCGATATACCTATGTTTCCCAACGATGAATCTATGGTGAACTTCCTTTCCGCAGACGACACAAATGATTGTTCCACTGGCAATTTTCAGCATAGAGTCTTTAATTAGGAGAGTGTTAAGTCTCTTAGCTGCAAAGGGAAAAATCAGAAAGAAAGATCTAATGGTGAAAACCAAAATCTGGCAGTATTAGATCAAACAAAAGATAAAACAAAGAGCGTATCAGATGGTGAAAACCTTTTTAAGGCACCATATTATGGGAAGCTTGAAACTCTCCCAGAATAGTATCATGAGTGATCACCTATCTTGATTGAGCCTACAAAATAGGTAAATATTGAAACTATAGAAAAACCAAGGATTCTACAATTAGCCGCATCAATGACAGATAAAGAAGTACCTGAGTACATGGAATTTCTTAGAGCAAATCAAGTCAACTTTGCCTAGTCTTATGCAGACATGCCAGGTCTTGATCTTGATCTTATAATGCATCACTTATCCATCAAACCAAGAATAAAGCCTGTGAAACAAAAACTCAGAAAGATGCACCCTCATGTTGCACTACTAGTTAAAGAAGAGCTCATAAAACTCCTTGATGTTGGATTTATAAGATCGATCGACTATGCAAAATGGATCTCCAACATTGTTCATGTGTCCAAGACTGAAAAAAGTGTCATAGTGTGCATAAATTTTAGAGATCTTAATAAGGAATGTCCTAAGGATGACTTCCCACTTCTAAACATCGATACTATAGTTGATTTGACAGCTAGCCATGCCATGTATTCACTAATGGATGGTTTTTCTGGTTAAAACCAAATCAAGATTGCACCTAAAGACCAGGACAAAATAGCATTCACATGTCCATGGGGGACTTACTGTTGAAATGTCATGCCCTTCGGTCAAAAGAACATTGGGGATACTTACCAAAGAGCGGAGCTATGACTACAATTTTTCATGACATGATGCACACATTCATGGAAAACTATGTAGATGATATATTGGAGAAGTCATACACAAGAGAAGGACATCTTGAAATATTATCCAAAATCTTTGCAAGGTTGGAAAAGTTAAAAGTTTGCCTCAACCCCAAGAAATGCATTTTTGGGGTCACATCTGGAAAGCTCTTGGGATACATATTATCTACAAAAGGAATTGAAGTAGATCCTGCCAAGGTACAAGCAATCGTGGAAATGCCTCCAACAAGGAATATCAATCAGTTGAGATCATTACAAGGACAACTTCAATCTATATGAAGGTTCATTGCACAACTGGCAGATAAGAGTCTCCCTTTCACACATCTATTGCATAAGAATGTTCCTTTCAAATGGGATGATAAGTGTAAAAATGGCATTTCAATAGATCAAGTAGTACTTAATGAACCCACTAGCTCTAGTACCACCAAATCCAGACAAACCTCTAATCTTATATATTGCCGCAACAGAGACATCTTTGGGGGAATTATTAGCACAAGAGGAGTCTACAAGAAAGGAACGTGCAATTTATTACATTAGTCAAATGCTAACAAGTCATAAAATCAACTACACTTTCATCGAGAAAGCTTTTATAGCAGTAGTCTTTACCTCACAAAAGTTTCGACACTACATGTTAACTCATACAATCAATCTTGTTGCAAAGATTGATCCACTCAAGTATCTGCTAAGTAAGGCTACATTGACAGGAAGGTTAGAAAAATGGGTCATGATCTTAAGTGAGTTTGACATCCATTATGTTGATTGCAAAGCAATCAAAGGACAAGTTATCACTAATCAACTGGCTGAAGCACCACTACAAGCAGAACATCCCATGTGCATTGAATTTCTAGATGCTGATGTCTTCACTGTAGAATCAAAACAACCATGGTCATTATATTTTGATGGTTCTTTCACTCAACATGGATCGGGGGTGGGCATAATCTTTGTCACCCCTCAAGGAAATACCATTCCTCGGTCATATAGGCTAATGTTTCCATGCACTAACAACATAGCCGAGTATGAAGCTTTAATCACCAGACTCAAGATAGCATTAGAATGGAGGATCACATAACTACAAGTTTATGGTGACTCCCAGTTAGTCATTAATTAGATCAATGATGATTATCAAACCAAAGATGATAAATTTTTTCCATATAATAATATGGTTGATGATTTCAAGAAATACTTCGTAGATATCAAGTTCATACAAATTCCAAGACTTGATAACAAGGTAGCTGATGCCATGGCCATGATCGCATCATTATTATAACTCATAGAAAATTAGACTCGCTGTGAATTTCTGGTGGAACAATCATTTACACCTACCTATGAGACACTTGAAAGCTAAATCATTTGCCACTTAGTAGGATCCGATTCACCTTGGTATGGCAAGATTTATGCCTACCTAAAAGATGACATCTTACCACCTGACTTATCTTGTAACCAAAAGCGCAACTTTATCTGCCAATCCTCTCGCTATACTCTTATTGCTGACATCCTTTATTGCTGCGGTCTTGATGGTACTTGACTTCGATGTCTTGAACATGATGAATCTGACAAGGCTTTACAAGAAGTTCATGGTGGCATTTTTGGTACTCATTCAAGTGGACTAACCTTATCCAAGAAATTGATTAGAATGGGTTACTACTGGCCTACGATGGAGAGGGAATCATTCACCTTCATGAAAAAGTGCTCTAAATGCCAGATTCATGGGAATCACATCCATGCTCCTGCACAAGAACTTCAACCGTTCATGCCAACTTGGCCATTCTCTCAATGGGGGTTAGATCTAGTTGGCAAGATTCATCCTTCATCATCAAATGGACAAAAAATCATCATGACAACAACATAATACTTTACCAAGTGGATTGAGGTAGTACCTCTCACTAAGGTTAACAAAAAACAAATTTCATCATTCATACTCAACTATCTCGTTTGTCGGTATGGCATTCCCAACTCCATTATCATAGATTACAGATGACTATTCAAGAATCAGGATGTTGATGAACTTTGTGAGAGATTCCATATCCAACACAGATATTCAACAACTTATTATCCACAAGGGAATGGCCAAGCAGAGGCCTTGAACAAAACAATACTGAAAATTTTAAAGAAGACTGTGAATGA
Source organism: Sequoia sempervirens (assembly GCA_007258455.2). Lineage (NCBI taxonomy): Eukaryota > Viridiplantae > Streptophyta > Pinopsida > Cupressales > Cupressaceae > Sequoia > Sequoia sempervirens. The sequence continues at coordinate 77,360,936 of VDFB02000008.1, forward strand.
TGAAGGGAAAGATTGGCACGTTCAACTCAATCTCGCATTATGGGCCTACAGAAATAGCATCAAAACACCAACAGGAGCAACACAGTATGCCCTTGTCTATGGAGTAGAAGCCATTTTGCCACTAGAGGTTGAGATTCCATCACTAAGGGTATCATTGAAGGGTCTCACAACGGATGATGACTATAGAGTTTCCCAACTACAAGAGCTGGAACTCCTTGATGAGAAGAGACAACGAGTAGCTAATCATTTGAAAGCATATCAACATATGATGTCTCATAGCTATAATCACAGAGTCAAGCCACATACCTTTCAGGTTGGTGATCTTTTTTGAAGGAAAACCCATGTAATCAACAAGACAGAGAGAAGAAAGGTAAGTTTGAACCAAATTGGTTGGGTCTTTACATTGTCATAGCAGTATACGGTTCAGAAGCATATAAGCTATCAACGCTAGAAGGGGACCTGTTTGACGAACCCATCAACAACATGCACTTGAAAAAGTATTATGTTTGAAGCAGTTATCATCATCTAGAAAAATTCCTAAAAAAAATAACAAAAACAATAGAAAAAGTCCTAAAAAAATAACAAAAATAGTAGAAAAAGTCCTGAAAATATAACAAAAATAGTAGAAAAAGTCATGAAAAAATAACAAAAATAGTAGAAAAAGTCATGAAAAAAAAAAAACAGCAGAAAAAGTCCTAAAAAAAATAAAAAAATCATCGTAGGTTGAAAACCTAGCAACAAGAAGTCTATTGACAAGAAAAATACAAAAAAAAAAAAAGAAATCATAAAAATGTAATAAAAACAAATAGTGAAAATCTGGCAAACAGATGCTATTTGTAGCTCTACATCTATTAGCTCATGTTTTGCACTTAGCTTCTCCACCTTTATTCCATCATAACATCATACTGCCATCATTTTCCTAGAGTGATAACGTCTTACCATGGTTTGATCATTGTACATATCCATTTTAGCAAGTTGTGTCAATACTGGGGGCAAGAGTTGATATACTAGGTGCACTTAAATTTTAGGTTCTACCAAAATAGCTAGACAGTGACATAAGATCCAATTATGCGAACAAACAATCAAATCCTATGCACAACTATCCAATCATTGATCCATATCACAACAATTTTCAGCAAGTACCATATGATGACACATATCTGGATGATTTAAAATTTGAATAATGTTTGGAATAGCAGTATTATATTTTGAACAATGGTTGTTTGATTTTCACTATAAAATGACAAGTTTCTTGTTCGACAAACCGTTTGAAGTCATGCATGTGCACGCATGGTATTTTCCCATCTTTTTTCTATTTTCACTTGTTTTAACATTAGTTCAAAAACCTTACCTTCAAGATTTATTTAAAATCACATTGTTTTACATATTTAAACAATTATCCTCACACAATAATAAATTATTAATTATTATTAAATACCATTTGAAATAATACTTTTAACAAAACAATTTAGTTTAATTATTTATTAATAGACCATGTACTTTATATTTCATAAAAAATAATTTATTTAATTATTATTTTAATTTCCAAATTTATTTACATTACCTTGTAAATCAAATTTAATTTAATTAATTGATTAAACAAGGCCATATAAAACTATTAAGTTTTCCACATAATTCAATAGCACATTAAACCACAAAAATTAAATGACATCCCCAAATAAACACTTACTCAAATGCCCAAAAGGGCCGATATGGAGGGGCACTACATCCTCCCCACTAGGCTTCGACTTACTCCTGGAAGTCACAAAGTAAAATAGAACTTATGCAATCCTAAACAACAACATCACAACCACATAACAAAATCAAATATGAGAGACACCAAAAAGACAACTAATAAAACATAAAAACCATATCGATAGGGTTACTAGATGGGGGTACTCATCCTCGTCGAGGATGATGACAAGGGTTGGGGATCTTCTTGTCAACTTCATCTTGTTGACATCATTCCCATTGGGTTTTATAAGGTACACTCAGACCTGATAGTGTAGGTGGAGTCGATGCCTGGTACTTGCAACCTGCATCAAAACAAGATGTCGAGCATATATATATCTAATAGCAAACATAATGAGATGAAATCACAACATAGTAGGGCGCTCATGAATGAGCGATGCTACACCGTCCTCTCACCAAGAATCCAAGCAGTAAATACATCATAATCACATCATAAAGTAATCACTGATCAACAACATAACAAGCATAGTACAAGTCTATATGATAAACATAACCAATTTAATCTAAACACAACATCAAACTCCATGCATCATCATAACATAAACATCAATAATGAGTGTCATAATCATCCAAGCCAACTAAACTATCAACCAATCAAAACAAAATGGTGAAACAACCACCAACACAGTCTCAAGGTACACAACACATCATAAAAAAGTATTAGCGTAGAGAAAACAAAATGAGAGGAAACACAAAGGTCCATAATGCATCCCTGATAGGAAGAATATCGATGTATTGCACAGTACACTGAGGGTCCTATCCTTCCATTGGTTTTCTACACCATTGGACCAACACCACCTAAGAACAAACTCAGATTGCTAAGCAAGAACGACATAAGGGTGAAAACCTAAACTCAAGAGTCTAAACACAAGGTTAACATAATGGGCTTATAGTGCCCAGTGTATGAACCTATGCTCTGATACCATGTTGTAACACCCTGCCACACAAACCCAAAAGAACACTAAACATCTAACATTTGACACAATTTAAAAAAGAGAGTAAAACTAACACAAAATGTACATTAATATACGACACTAGTAAAACAATTATACATACACAATGTCTAGCTATGTCCTCTGGGGCACACATAATTGCATTACATTACATCCTTCACACTTGTGAATTTAATTATAAATATTTCCACAGACACAACACCACTAAAGATCATATATTATGAAATAATAAACACATAATAATACAAGGATCAATATACATTACATTCATTACATTTATAATATGAAGATACATCATTCAAGGATTACATCAATACATTAGTGCTTCCCAAAATGAACGGGAATAGTATAATAACAACTAATACGAATGAATACAAAGCATCAAAACTAGTTCCAACTTTGGTACAACTTTGGAGTCACTACAAATGGTACATCTTTGCTCATCACGATCTTCAACTGGGGACCTAATGGGGTACATAGGACATTCCACCCAACTATGTGGACCCTAAGGCCCACCCCTCATGCTAGGAGATGTCAAAAAGGACCCACAACATAAAACAATTAAGAGAACAATGGCTAACAAGACTCCACAACCAAAACAACAATAAACACAAGGAACATCTGCTTCCAGAGGTACAAGAACAACAAGAGGGGAAACAATAAACATACAAGGTTGATAAAGGGTGGAGTGTCATCACATAAGCTCCATATAGGTTACCCAATGCAAATCTTCATAGGTTACCACCCCCCTACCTGGTTAAACCTTGAAAACCTCAATCGATCCCCAATCCCCATTCTCACTCATGCGGGATCAACATACCTTTCAAGAGGACAAGGTAGTTGATCTCATGCCATTCCAGGCCTTCCCACTCATCTCAAGCCTAAGCAAGCACTTGAGTCATGAGTGAGGATAACTTATCTAGATTAAAGTGAGATACTACCCAACCCCCCTAATTAATTATTAGGTTATCACTGATTAAGGAAACTCTCAATGAGTTACCCGTACGCCACTTTGTAACAAGAAACTCACAGTCACCAATTGGGTAAGCCAACTTGCACCAACGAGCAAAGTCATACAAATATGCACGTAAAACAATGCATGCACCACCTCACACAAGATCTCCTTCATAAAACAATTTCCCTAGTGCAAGGCTCAAACCCACATAAACACAATCCAAGTATAAAGATCAACCATTATCAAAATGACAAAATCATGAAACCAACCACTTTTAGGTGAAACAACCTAAAATTCATGCAACCATTCATGGATTGATATGAATTACCTAATGAAGATCTTCCTAGGTTGTTGGCCCCAATCTTGGGTTACCCAAGTAGCCTCACTAGATCCTCGACCCCCATACCAACTCTTGCAAGTAAAAACCATACTCCCCTCTAACCTCTGGAAGATTGAAAAATTATTAACACAATGGTTTCCCCATCGAAGTGGAACCAATAACATGATCTCAAAGACTATTGTCAATCCATGATTTATAACTCAACAAGTGGCAAATATCACAATGAGATCTTCAAACTCAATCAAAACTAGCATAATCCACCCAATACAATATCAATCGCAAAACTCAAATCCATCAATCATGAAAGCAATAGTATAATCAACCAATTCAAAAAAATCAATCAACAGGGCATCCAAAGGAGAACTCAATTTTCTCCTCACATGATACCTAACCACTAACTACCCAAAAATTCACAATTGGCTAATAAACAACTTAAAAAAAATCAACGACCACAACAACAATAGTAATCCTCCGGTTCATAACTCAATTCACAAATCAACCCAACCAAACTATCAAATCAAGCACGATAACAATCACAAGTGTTTTCAAGAATTGGGAATTCCATTATTGAATAATTTACAAAAGAAACCCACATTTATTTACTAACCGGAGATATACAACTTCATTTATCTAAACATATCTTTCAGATCAAGCAACCAATCAACAATACGACTGTGACAAAATTGACCATTACAATTAATTTAAAGAGTGATTCCCACTCAATAAGTAATTAATCACAATCACATGTATTTTAAATAACTAACCATATACAAAACTTACAAATAAACTATTAAATGGACACAAGAGGAATCAATATTCAAAAGATCATCAGATAATTTCATTCATTTACATAGGCTCCTCGTTTATCTAAATATACGTAGCTCAATTTCTTTATTTCATTATCCAAGTTCTTTATCAAGCAACTAATCGAAATGACAGAAGTATTCTTTTTCTACACCATATAATATTAAATTCTCCTATGATTCCATTAGAGTCTTGATAATTTAAGTAGAGTCTAGTATTGATGTCATTATTTTCATATAAGAAAATACTTTCATGGACACGTAACTTTCTAACTAATATTAGGAAATTCTATGTACAAATGCGTATTTAAATATATATTTATGAGCAATTAGTACAAATTTGAGATATAAATCATATTCTTAATGTCTATTCAAACCATAATTCATAGACCTATTAATTCACTCCAATTTTTCCAACTTACTAACCCCTATATTGCTAGTTCCACTAAAGCTATTGTTTAAACCTAGAGAAATAAATTACAATTTTTAGACCTTTAAAGGTATAGTTGAAAGTGTTATACCTAAATAAACAAAAAAGAAGATTGCTATTGAAAAACCGATTATTTCAGTTTATATTGAAATACACATTCAAATATAATTACATAAATCATCATATTTATATATAGAACATATTAGATGAATTCAATTATCAACGCCTATTTATTAGTCTCTCATTCAAAGTTTTAGTTAAACCTTTTCCTTGTAGTCATTAATATTATATAATTGTTATTTAACTATATAATGCTTTGCCAATTTTATCAATACAATATATAAACAAGTGACGCAAGCGTCGAGTTCCTGCCGAGAGGTAAAAGGCATGTAGCTAGGAGTTAGGAAAAGTTTAGAGATAGCAAGTAGGAATATAAATGTATTTAAATTTTGTAGGATGCATGGGGAACGTGTTCCATAGGGACATGTGAAATGGCTCATATTAGAATATGTAAGTGCTAATAGGAACAGTAGTGTTAGGTGGAAGATTGATAGGGGTAGCTCATTTGAGTATAAACTTTTGTAAGATTAATGATTTTTTTTTTTTTAATGTAGTGTGAAGATTAGTATTATATAAAGCTATTGATTTTATTATAAATAAGATTTAAATGTTGTGTATGTAATATGATAAGATATTTTCGTGTAAAGAACAATGTAATTATATTATAGTAAGTTGTTAGATGAGTGACTAGGAAGCTATTGATTTTATTATAAATAAGATTTTAATATTGTTTATGTGATATGAATAAAAATTTGTGTTTATATAATAAACAATAAGTAATTTGCAAAATTATAATAAAGAATCTGACTACCTAAGATTAAATTTGTGTATATATAACATAAAATGTAATAGTATAACTTATGAAAATGTGATAAGTGTAAAATTTTTTACAATAAATTCTTAGATGAAACTGTACAAATGTGTTGATTTTATTATAAATTAGATTTGAATGTTGTTAATGAACTACAAATGAATATTTTTTTGTGTATATATTGTTAAAAAAATTAATTAGAAAAGATATCAAGAATTTTATTAGGCAAGATAAAATGCACGTAGAATAAAATAATCAACATTTTTGTAGCACTTTACGTATAAACATTAAATTATTATAATAATCTATAGTAAAATATTCTTATAATGTTTGTAACAATGCTTGATGCATAAAGTGTACATGGAGGCATGTAGACATTTAGCGATGTGCACAGAATGCACAGAAAAGTGAAAAGCATCGTCGGCACCAGAGGAAGCCTGAAAGCGTGATGAAGCTGAAATTGCATTTGCAGTATTAAATGAAAAAAAACAAGATAAATAAACTAGTTAGTATGAATGCATATATGAAAGGAAAGCATTAAAATATGGATCCATGTAAAGACATATGCATGCACGAATGTGTACATTTGGTCCATTTAACTTGGTATGTTAAGAAGAATCTATATATGCCTACGTCCATAAAGCTAGAAATGTTAGAAACAAGTTACAGCTTAAACAAGAAGTAGAAAAACATTATTGATTGAAAGAAACTAGCAATACATTAGTGTTTGTGGAACAAGTGTATAAAGTATATCTAATGATGCATTTGGATGCATGGATACATGTTAATAGTTGTGAAATCTGAATATACATTGCTTTTAGGAATCTGTAATACAATGAGACTCAATTTGTATTTATAGTATGAAATAAAAGAAGACAGGGAAAATTTACTATTTATTAGCAATGAATATATCGAGGGAATACATAAATGTATGGATGAAAGTAAACATAAATGCATTGATCTATGTGTACATGTGTCCATGCAAGGTGGTAAGTAAACAAGAATGTATATATGCCTATGTGCAGAAAGCTAGAAAAATGTCTGAAACAATTTGCATTTGAGAGATATTAAAAGAACATTTATGATCGGAACAAAAGAACCATACATTATTGTTTTTAGACCAAGTGTATTAAGGATATCCAACAATGCACTTGAATGCATGGATATATGTAAATATTTACAAAAATTGACTATACATTTTAGCCTCCAAGAAAACTGTGATATGTGCTCTTAGTTATCTGCAATAAACATGATATAGTATAAAACGTTTTCAAAGGAAGTCCTGAATACAACTGTATGTTGTCATAGTTATTTTGAAAGCCCTCAGTGTTTAATTGCATAACCTTGATATTTTTTTCAATTTTTCCTTTGGTATGGTGTGAATTTTGTTCTAATGGATGAAGGTATATTTGAGCTATAGATAGATAAAGATGTGTAAGGGTGCTAAAGAAGTATGAGTTATGTAAGTGCAACAAAGAGAAGGAATTGAGAGAATGATGTTATGCAAGTAAGGTATATAAATGCCTTATGGAAAGTATTAGATATGGGAAGGAACGATATGTGAAATTGGATGTGAGAATGAATGGCATGTAAATTATATGAATTTATCATCTTCAAGTTATACGCTTAAAATTAAATGCAAGATATAAAAAATTGAATGAGTGAGTTGGATTGGGAAAAAAAAAGGAATGTAAGACATTGGTGTGATGCAAGAGAAGTGTATAAATGTATTTTGAAATGTATTTGATTTGAGAAGAAATGATGTGCACGAGTGGAAATGGAAATGAGTGGATTCGATAGGGTATGAAGTGAACTTTTGTTCCAAGCGAGGGTGGAAGAATTTGTATTTTGTTATTGGTTATGCTTTTTAAAATCATCATAGGGCTGAATGTCTCAATACAAATATAAAAGAAAGACTAGTGTCTCATTTCTCACTCTCCTTTGGACTAAACAAAGTTCCAAGATCCTTGAGCTTCCTCGAAATGTCACAAGAGATGAATAGATAAAAAAATATATTGATATTTAAGGATGCAAGAGTGAAAAGAGAAACAACAATGAACATTAGCACCTTTACATGGGTGCATGTTCACAGAATGCAAAGAGTGTAAAGCATACATGACATGTGAACAAGAAATTTGAATGGAGAACAGTGAAATCAAGTAAAAATACAAATCTGTGAAAGCATAGCGATGCTCAAGTAGCATTTGAAGTAGGAAGCGAAAGGAAAACAGGGAAAACAAATTATATACCAGCAAAGCATATATCAAAGGAATGCATAAATATATGGATCCATGTGAACATTTGTGCATGGTAAAATGTATAGATGTGTCCATGTAATTTGGTACAAACAGAACAATCTATAAATGCATGTGCAACCTGTTGAAATTGCTGTACAAACTTTAAAGCAAATGCATTTTCCCTTCTACTTACTTTCATTGTACATCTTAAATGGAACTTGGGTTTTGGCATTGTTGCAATGCATTTGGATACTTTGATTGTAAAGTAATAGTTTAGATCATTTTAAGTGTTATTGATTCAAATCTTTCCTTGAAAATACGAAGGATTCATCTGAGTCTTGTAGGCAATGTAAAGTTTTTCTATAGAGAGAGCTTTGGAACCAATGAGCTGTTATCAAGGATAGAGGAATACTCTTAAATATTGTGGTTATTGTCCTCATAGGCACACATGGAAAATATGGAAACATATAGAAAGCAAGTTAACTCTTCAATAATCCCATGAAACATAGTCTTTGTATGCATCCATGCATACAGGTTTGCATGTATATATGTGTGCACGCAATTATGTATATATGAATGCATGTATCTATGTTGCCATGTATGTATGTGTATATATAACAGATTACTGTTGCATTTGCTTTAAATTCTTTTTTGTGGATGGCGCCAGCTAGCCATCCAGTCATATTGTGATTAAACAGTTAAGAATAAGTGCTAAATAATTGAAGTAAAATGACCCCATTCAGTTAGCAAATCAATTTTTGTCAGCCCTTTACATGTTAACTGAGAGTTTTGAAGCTTCTGCTGTTCAGTGGCAGTCTTTGAAGCCTAAATGTCATAGTATATGTAGCATTTTACCAAATAGCTCTATAACCACAAAGAAAGAAAGAAGTACCTAGCAATTCAAAGAAAGAAGTGATTGCAATTAGCTTTGTGTGCATTTGAACTATCAATCAAAGGCAAGTAAGAAACAAGCCCTAGAAAACCATGTTGGTGTTAATGTGTTGAATACCATGTATTTGTGCATGGGTGTATATGAATACTATGAGTTGTGTTTTCTAGCATTGTGCAGCGCTTACTATTACTTGTACAAGCAAGCGATATGCAAGTAGATTTCATAGTTCATAGCATCTAGATACATTGAAGGACAGATACAGATCAAGGTTGTTAGCATCCTGATAAGAAAGATGATGAGATACATCCAATTAATGTATGCTACAACATCTTATAAACAATAATTCGTATGAAACACAAATGAAACCTTTGCATTTCAACATAAAAATTCGAATAGAAAATAATAAAAGTAGTTTAAAATATGAATTTATAATCAAAGTATACAATTACCTTAAAGCACTATGAAACTCTACTTGGTTTTGTTGCATCAGACAGAGTAAAAAGTGAAAAGCAATATTTGTTAAATCTGATTACACATTATAGGCTTGAAGAAACTGTTATACACGCTTTTAGGGATCTGCAACAAACAAGGTTTACAAAAGGCATTATGAAAATAACTCTTGAATATAACTATATGTTATGAGTGTTATTTTTGAAGCCCTCAGTGTTTATTTGCATAACCTTGATATTTTCTTCATCTTTTTCTTTGTTTGGTATGGTGTGAATTTTTTTGTGATGGATGAAGGTATATTTGAGGTGTAGATAGATAAAGATATGTGAATGTTAAAAAGAACAATGAGTTATGCGAGTGGAACAAAGGGAGTGAATTGAGAAAAGGGTGAGATGCAAATAAGTTGTATGAATAAGTTATGAAAAGTATTTGACATGGGAGGCAAGGATATGGGATGGTGGATATGAGAATGAATGCGAATGTAAATGGTATGAATTTATTGTTTGGAAGTTATATGCTTACAATTAAATGGAAGAAATTAAAATTTCAATGAGAGTGCTGGATTTAGTGAAAAGAGGAACGCAACACATTGGTATGAGGCAACAGAAGCAAATAATTGGATTTTGGAATGTATTTGATTTGAGAAGAAAGGACGTGCAAGGGTGGAAATGGAAATAAATGGAATCAATAGGGTATGAAGTTATTATTTCTTGTAACAAGGGGTGGAAGAATGTCTAGTTTGTTATTGGTTATGCTTTTAAAAATCATCATAGGGCTGAGTTCGTCAATATAAACATAGGAAAGAGACCCATGTTGCATTTCTCACTCTCCTTCATACTGAATAAAGTAGTGAGATCCTTGAGCTTCCTCGAAATGCAACAATAGAAGAGTGGATATAAAAATATAATGTTCTTATGCATACACTATGGAAAAAATAAATATGGAAGAACATAAAAACAGAGAACCTGTGAATGCTGATGGAGTGGAGAACATTAAATACATGGAGAGATAAATACGTAAAGCTAACCACAGGTATATGCATGGATGCATCAACAGACATGTATACACTGAAAACATAATAACATGGAGAGATGGACATATGAACACATGTATACATGGATGTATGCATATTTGGATATAGGTACAAATGCGTATGTTACATGGAAGGATGTTTTCATATACATATGCAAATATGGATGAAGTCATATATCCATATATGCTTGTATGGACAACATGCATAAATGTATGTCAACATATAACTTTTAATTTTGTTATATTGGAAAACTAGCACTATTTTGATAAATCAAGATTGGAAAATTAACATTTAGCTGTTTCTATCTATCTGAATAGCTTTATAAATTATTGTTGTTATTGAAAATTAGTGATATGCGATTGCATAGATTGATTAAATAAACTTAAGCAAAGGCATAGTTTATATAACTGGTGAGTAGAAATACGTGCTACTTGAATGCAAATTAAATGCATTGAAATATTAGGAAAATGCGAAGCACACATGCATATATACATGTATCCATGCAAAATATTGAAAGATACATATATAGGTGGATGTGTGTATGCAATTCATAGGTGCATATATGCATAAATCAATGTATACATGCACCCATAGACATAGTCATACATATATAGACAGATGCATGTAGAGATGGCAAGATATGCATAAATCGTTATATGCATGGCTGCATCTATGGATACATAGATACATATGCATTTACTTAGGGAGTTTGATTCTGAATCCATATGCATAATTTTGATTTAAACTAGTGGCTGAAGGTACATAGTTTGCTGAAACAAAATAAATGCATTGAATGGCATCTGACCAAAGGGGAAACTGCTTGGATTGCTAAACAATCTTTGAATATATAACAATCAAAACAAAGAAGTATAAGTATCCATGGGAACATTCCACATTTTGATGTTTCAATCAATGTCAATTAAGAAAGTAGCAGTGAGACCTACAGAAACTTCAAGGACTATGCCGATAGAAAACTATATTTTGAACAATGGCTAGACAAACTGTTGACATTGCTCTAGAAACTTTGAAGCAAATGCATTTTTGCTTCTGTTTACTTTCACTGTACATCTCAAATGGAAGTCGGGTTTTGCATTGTTACAATGTATTTGTATACTTTGATTATAAAATCATAGTTTAGATCATTTTAAGTGTTATCCATTCGAATCTCTTCTTGAAATACAAAGGATTCATCTGAGTCTTGCAGGCAATGCACAGTTGTCCTATAAAGAGAGCTTTAGAACCAATGAGCTGTCATATATACATGGGTGCATGAATCCATAGATGCATATATACATGTATCCATGCAAGTTATTGATAGATGCATATATACATGGATGTGTGCATGCAATTCATAGGCACATATATACATAAATGAAGGTATACATGTACCCATAGATACAGCGATACATATATAGACAAATGCATAAAGAGATAAAAAGAAATATGCACACATCGATATATGCATAATTGTGCCTATGGATACATAGATACATTATGAAATGAGGAAAAAGACACATTTATATATGCATTTATTTTGAGAGTTTGATTTTGAATCCATATGCATACTTTGATTAAAAGTAGTGGCTGAAAGTACACAGTTCATTGATACAAAATTAATGCATTGAATTGCATCTGACTAGAGGGGAGGCTGTTTGGATTGCTATTTAGTATTTATTGCCTCAAGTAACTAGTTTCTGGTTCTGGATACTGTAATTATTGTCCTCATAGGCATACATGCAAAGTATGGAACCATATAGAAAGCAGCTAAACTCCTTAATAATCCCATGAAACATAGTCTTTGTATGCATCCATGTATACAGGTTTGCATGTGTATATGTGTACATGTAATTATGTATATATGTTAGACAGTATGCATTTGTGCATAGGTGCATAAGGATGGTATGTATCTCTAGAATTTAGATTGCATAGGTAACATGTAGTTCACAGTCATCTAGTTAGAGTAATACGATGACTCTGTGCATATTGGTATTTAATTCTGGAAGTTGATGTTTCCAAAGTTGTTTTTTTTTAATCTGGAAAGTAGTAAAGACATACATATATGCGTGGATGCATCTAAAGGTAGAAGAATACATAGAAACATAGTTACATGGATAGATAGATAGATGCATAGCAGGATACATAAATGCTTAAATATACATGTATGGAAATATCCATGGATTGCATATGAAGTTGCATAGATACTTATATCCATGGCTACATGTGCACATAGATACATGTATTGCAGTACACATGGATGCATGTAGAGGTGTTACTGCAAGCAAGATGCATGGTTGCATGCGAGGCTTGTAAAGTTTATATTTTTTTTATTGCTGCAAAGCGGTCTCATAAAGAGAGGTTTGGAACGAAAATTATGTCAACATGTGTGGTAATGAGAGTTTCCTCCTTGAACCTTGTTATATATTGAAAGAGTAACTAGCAATGCAAACATCGCTCCCTATAGCCAGATGCCATTGAATGCATTGAGCTTGCACTAGTGCACTATGTACCTTCATCCACTAGTTTGAACCACTAGGTTGAATGAAAGTATGCATATGGATTCAGAATCAAAAGCTCTCATGTTAATGTGTGCGATAATGGGAGCTTTTCAACAAAGAGTCGACAGTGTGTTGCTTTGAGCTTTGCCTTTGTCATGAAAGCATAAAGGATAGAGGGATTGTGTTAAAAGTCGTGGTTGTTGCAATCGTAGGCATAAATGCAAAGAATGGGAGCATAAAGAATGCAGTACAAACCTTTTACCTGTCGGCAAGCATAAAAATTCTGTTGGATGTCGTCGTCACTATTTTTGTATGTTGGGGTTATAAAAAACTATGTCAAAAATGTTGTCGAGTCCAACTAAAAAATGTATTCTAAATTTGCATATGCATTTGCCCGAAATGCTTTTAACCAGCAGCATGAACCAATCACATTTCTCCATTTAACATATTGCTTTTTTTTTGGTATAGCTTGAATTTTGAGAGCTATTTTATATATTGGAAAATTAGCATTTATCTATTTTTCTATTCGTCCAAGTAGCTTTATAAATCATTTTCATTTTTAAAATTTGGGAAAATGCGAATGCATAAATTGATTAAATAAATTTAAGCAAAGGCATAGTTTAAAAGGTGGCGGCTAGAGGTACGTAATCCATGAATACAGATTAAATGCATTAAAATATCAGGAAAATGTAAGCGCAATGCATGAATGCAAAGTAAATGCATTAAATGACATCTGGCTAGAGGTGAATGCGCTGGTGTTGCTTGCTGAACATGGATGGACAGGGTACTTTGGCCATTTAATATAGAGTTAAGCTACTTGGTATGCATTTTTATTACTTTGTGTGTGTTGTTTTTGTGTTCTGCAAGCTTGTGCTCTGAAAACCTAGAATTTTCAATTGCTTTGAGCTTTCATGCTATGATGAAAGCATACAGGATAAAGGAATTTTGTGACCTATTATGGTTAATGTGCTCATAGGCACATATGCAAAATATGGAAGCCAATAGAGGGGAAGAAAATTGTTCAAAAAAACTTGTCAAAGCAATGTAGTCAAAGAAATTGATTAAATAAATTTAAGCAAAGGCATAGTTTAAAAGGTAACGGCTAGAGGTACGTAGTCCATGAATGCAGATTAAATGCATTAAAATATCAGGAAACTGTGAGGGCATAAATTGATCAATTAAAATTAAGCAAAGGCATAGTTTATCAAACTGGTGGGTAGACGTACGTGATACATGTATTTAAATTAAATGCATTGAATGGCATCTGGCTCAAGGTGAAGGCAGTGAAATCGCTTGGAGGCCATGTGTGTCCAGGGTACTTTGGCCAGGGTACAATGTTGTAGGCATCACATGAACAATAGAACTATTCAACAGTAAACAGTACCCTTGTAATAATTATTGGAAAAGCTGTAAATGCCATAGATGGAAATAATATGAATAAAATTCTAGTTTCTGGTATTCTTGAAATGCAATGAAAAAATTGCTATAAAGGCATAAGACAAGGTTGTGTAACATATTGCCATTCCTGTATCTAGTTTCTTTGAACATGAATGCTTTATACACTTGATTGCAATAGTAACATGTCTACGAAAATTGGATAATAGAGATCATAAATCAGTAGTGTTTAGTGTCAGTATATATGTATCCTAATACACATAAGCTTATCTGGCATTCACGAAAAAGAGTTACTATGTACAATGAAACAGTTAATTAGTGTTAATTAGTGTTACTATATGCATTATCCTTATAACATAATAAATTGGTACAAGGCTAGAGTGGCAGATCCATAAACACATGGACACATGTATATGCAGTTGCATACAGGGATACATAGAAGCTTAAATGAATACATGGACACATGAACATGTGCGTATGTGCATATGGACATATAAGAATATATACATGTGAATATGCATATATGTAGTGAAAGCAACAAATGGATTTGTGTATACAAGAGTGTACACATTAGAATACATGATGGAAAAGCGACTATAAAGTACAATGCATAGAATCAGGGGTGAGACTTGGTTGCAGTAACAGCAAAAAATGGAAAAAAGCCAAAGGAAAATAACCATTTACTGTCTCAAGTAACTTGTTAATGGGTGTAGAGTGTGCAAAAATAACAACTTCTAACTGGTCACCATAAATTCTTGAAAGTGTAAGAATCATAAAGAAAATTTTGGAAAAGCTAGGAAGTACAAAATGCAAAAGGGAACATTTAAACTATATAGTTTGAATGGAATTATAGATGGATAGATAATAATTATTGAACATATATGTCAGATGTACATAGAGAACCATTGTCTTCATAGGTGCAAAAACAAAATCAAAGTTTCAGACGTCCATATTCTAGAATACTTTAACATAGTAACCTGTAGAAGTGTCTAAATGTATAATAGCAATAAAGTATTTTTAAACCAAAGATGTCTGTAACATGTGAGAACTAGTGAAATGTCTTAGAGCATGGAAAGGTGAAAAAGTAAAAGTCTGAACAATATAAATCTCTGCTCCTCTATTCCTAGTTTCCTGTAAAGCCAACAAAATCCTATGTATTAGAAACATAGTTTGTATGAATAATGATTTGAGGTATTGGTTCAAAAGAAAAAAAAGTTCACATATGTATGACTTTATTACCTTATGGTGATGTTTCTTGTCTATTTGTCAATGCAAATGGCTTCAACAATGGCATTGTTTTGGTCAAGGCTAAAATGTCCTTCAGCAGTGAAGTCCCGTAGGATGAATATCACTGATGACTTGTCCTTAATGTAGTCTTCATAGTTGAGCTTTTGCAGTGTGGGCAACAGACGGTGCATGGTGGCCTGGTCAATTGTCAACTGAATTGTTTGATTGTCATAAGTTGTTATGGTGGTTTTAAGCTATAAACAGAATGTATAATTAACTTGCTGGTTGCACTGTTTGCAGTGAGCAGTTTTTTCTTGGAGTGTGCCATAAGTAGTAAATTTGAATTTGCACTTTGGGAAACATGCATGAAATGGATTGGAAAATGCATTTGCTGCTTTTAGAGTGCCTGAAACCTATAGAATATGGTTCAAAATTGTTAGAGAAGACAAAAATACAAGTTTGGATGAACTAGATTTTTTAAAAAAGAATGTTGTTACCTTGAAAGTTGAATGTAGTAGGCTGTTGAGTTTTTCCAAGCTTCTTTTGTCATTCAAGGTACAGATGAATGTTGATTTACATGTGTGAAATGTGTTCCTTTGATCTGTTTTTCTTACAACATTCTTGAAAAGCATTGCAGGTGTTTTATTTGTATGCAACTGGTCTTCGAGTGCAAAGTACTGCTGCTCATATGTTGACCGTAATAGCAACTGCAATTCAATGAGATGATTAGATTTTGTTCCAAAAATTGTTATAGAGATGATTGCAGAACATTTAAAGCTTGAAACTGAAAGAAGAGGTAAAAAGTTCTCTAGACTGAAATACCTGTGCCCTATCTATGTCAGTGTGGCCATCTTTGATGTCAATTGCAAATTGGGTACCCATTTTTCTGGCACCAACTACCAGTGCAGCTATTGTGCCAGCTGGGTACTCATTTACAGTTGTTAGCAATTGGCTGATAGTTGCACTTGGGATGAATTTGTACTCTTGACAGAGGCACGAGATGTTTTTAGTGCTGCTTATGGCTGTTAAAATCAAAATGCAATCACAGTCACCTCTGTCATAATCTGTCCTAGGTGCAACTTGGAAATATGATATTGAAATAGCTGACCCTGGGACTATTTTAGGCTCATGTTGATAGACGAGGTCTCCACTAACATTCAACGTGATTGTCATTTCTGCTTTGTGATTTTTTAGATCAGCACGTAGCATTTCCCGTGTTTTGTTGGCCTTATCCAATGTTGCTTTGTAGACAACAAGGACATCACCCTGGAAGGTGTCTCCAGCTCTTCTTGCATTTAGCTGTTCAATTGAAACAATTCTAGGTTTCTTGACTCTTGTCCTACAAGGAACAAGGATAGGGTTAGTAAAATGCTAATTTTATATTAGCAGCTTGGGCAGCTCGCAGTACACTGTAGAACAGAGTACTATATCGTTGTGCTGATTCTTCTTGTGTAATTTGCACCTGTTTGGCTTGTCTTTTTGATACATCTTTTGGTGTTCTGCAAAGAATTGGAACAATGTTTTTTGAATATTTGTGATTTGGACGAATGAGTATGAAGGAATAATACTATGGGCACTTTACCGTTGTACTGAGTCTTCTTGTGTGGTTTGTATTTTCTTTTCCTGCCTTTTAGTTTCATCCATAGATCTCCTGCAAATAATGGATATAGTATTGGAAAAGACATTGCAGTGCATAAAGGTGATATAAGGCTATAAGTTCTATAAAGTTGAATTTTTCTATTGTGCAACATGCAATTTTAGGAAAATTGGATTGTGATCAGTCCAATATGCTTCTGATATATAGGTAGAGCATATATTTGTAGCTGTGTTGGACCAAACATGATCAATGACTGAATTGCGTATGCTGTGTTGTTGGTTCAATATAAATTGTATGTTGTGTTGCATATAACTATGAAGCATTTTTTTGTCTCTGTTTTCTATAGACATGTCAACATTAAAATCACCTAAACTGTACAACATGTTTTCTGAATTTGTGGACCCAATAATTATTTGCAACATTGCAATTACTTCATCTATGGCAGTTGCAGGTCTTGCATAAATATTACAAACATTGAGTTCATTGTTAGATAGCATTATTGTTAATGTGATAGCTTCAATATTTGAAGTTCCATGTTGTGCTATTTTTGACAAGAGCAAATGTTTCCTAGTTAAAGTTGCTATGCCATGTATGTTATGTACATAGAAGCTATCAAAATTCTGCAGCAAGGTATTTAGCTCAAAGGGATGCATATGTGTTTCTTGAAGACACAAGATATCAAATTGCATTATGCCATAGTCATTGACAATGTCATCTGCATGTGCTCTTAAGCTGTGAGTGTTCAATGTACATAGGAGCAAATGCGATTTGTTTTTTGAACATGTGTCTTGATTATCAAGTTGCCATTGTGCACATGTCTGAAGACGAGACATTTCTAGTTGTATTTTGTCTTTAATTTTGAAGTTTTTTGCAGTTAAAGGTTGTAACAGGAACAATGATTCTACTGATTTTGTTCGTGACAGAGCTGTATAGGTTAGTCCATGCTGTCTAATGCCTGTGGGATCAAAATCCAAGGCTTCCATTGTTAATCCTTGGGATTGATGTATGGTTCGTGCACATGCTACTTGTACTGGGAATTGTTTTCTAGTTGTAATTTTCTTGTTTATTGTTATTTTCTGGATTGGCCTAGCAATGCGTTCTATAGGCACCCAGTCTTTGTCAATGATAGTAGAATAACAATGTGCTAGTTTTGTGCGCTGGTGATGTCCAATTGATGGGTCATTAAATTTAATCCAAACAATATCAATATTGTTTTGTGATGTATATGCTTTAAAAATTCCATCTGAACCATTGATGAGGCCATCTTGAACATTGTAATTGCCTGCATAAAGCTCAACAAGAATGTTTGGTTTCAAGCATATTTGTGATGGAAGTGTGTTGTGTGATTGTACACTCGTATTGCATTAAGGTCCTCGTTAACTTCATCGATCGCATCTAGCACAATCATTTGGGTTGGAATGATTGATAGCATTTTGTTGTTATGTGCTTGAACGTCTACTCTCCTATAGAAAAGGTGCGGAAGCAATGGATCTAATGGTACAGGATGAAAGCAAATTTTGTTGATATAGTCTATGTCATGAGTTGTCTGAATGCCTACTCGTAGTATATTAAGAATTGAAATAAATATTTCATCTTTTTGTCTCATGGTAGTCACCAATGAATAGCATTTTATGTGGTCTTTCCAGAAATTATAAGGCATTAATTCAATTGGAGTAGGCCTATTATCAAAAACCACAGAATCAAGGACAGGTTGTGCCTGGTAAAGGTCACCACAAAATATGGTATCAAGGTTCCCAAAGTATGCTGTAGGCATTTGCATTATGTCCCGTAGTCTTCTATCAATATACCATAGAAATGTTGAGCCAACTAATGATATCTCGTCTATAAGAAGTATGCGCAATAGATCATAGTGCTTTGACATAGTGTCAAGTACTTTAGTGTTCAGGGGCAGGAATTTTGACGTATTAAAAGGTATGTGAAATGCTGAATGCAATGTGAATCCCCCTATGTTATATGTTGCTTTACCTGTATATGCAGTTAATAAGCCCTTGGGTTTGTCTGGATTATTGTCAACAAAATTGCTATACATGCGAATGAGAGCTTGATAGATGGCTTTTGCTGTAAAAGTCTTCCCTGTTCCAGCTCCTCCAGTCAAAAACAAGTGCAATGGATTTTGTGGATTTTTCATCTTTTTTATGAGAACATCGTTAACAATTGCTTGTTGTTCTTTATTTAACATTCGTCTTAACTTGTAGTATTCATTGTTATCTATAATCTGTGGGTGCTTTGCAATTTGAAATCCATTGGAGTATGTGGTATTTGGGTTAGAATGGCCTATGTTTGGA
The DNA here is from genome assembly GCA_007258455.2 of Sequoia sempervirens. NCBI lineage: Eukaryota > Viridiplantae > Streptophyta > Pinopsida > Cupressales > Cupressaceae > Sequoia > Sequoia sempervirens. Next base: position 77,380,672 of record VDFB02000008.1, read on the forward strand.
AGGTCTATTTGAATGTCATATAGTTCTTTTTGGGAAAGCTTTGCTTGCATTGGTAGGTCAATAAGCTTTTCATCTTCAAGAGACTGAAGATCATTTATAGCTTTGTCAATGTCACCCCATGCGGAGTTTGGGCTGTGGACAAACTTTGCACTGTTTGTTTGAATGGTTTGTCCATGATACATGTATGCATGTTCCCAACAATCAAAGTTTTGTTTTAGTGTATGCTCATTAATGGTAAATGGAACATAGAGAACCAATTTCTCTCTACAATGATTCTCTAAATCAAAGTGTTTGTTGAAATTGATAAACCGTATAACATTGGGTTTGGCCTTTGGTTCAATTTTAGCACCGTATTTGTTGTATCTTGAAACAAATTCTACAAGACATATGTCCACCATTGTTTCAGGGCGTTTTAAATAGTAGTGTATAATAGATTTTGCAAGAACGTTTTTTGATTCATCTGGCTCATTGCTCAATTGTTTAACAATTTGAGTATAAATGTACGATCATTGTCAGATCGCGTATCAATGAATATACATTTTCTTGAACTGTAATTTAATGGCAATGACAGAACAATATGTGCAGCTTGTTGTGATGACATTTGCTGCAAGTTAAGCATGGCATTTCCAAGTTTACTCACCATTCGTATTGCATCAATATTGTCTTGCTTGTGGTCTGTACGTATTCTTTTGAATGCATATGTCATTGACTTGTCTACTTTTGCAATATATGAGCTACAGTACATAGCAGCAGCATATGCATTTAGGACAAATTGTGCATCTGTATTAGCCTTCCAAAGTTCTGGAATCTTCCTTGAAAAACTATTGTTCCATATTTGTGATGGTTTTCTTTGTAAGAAAAGCGTGGGCTTGTTTAATGTTGAGCTCAAAGCTTCAATGTATTCATTGTCACTTAAGTTTAATTCTTTTAAGAACATTTGAAAAGTGAAAGTTTCGTCATAGTTTGCTTTTTGGAGTTTTGAGAAGATATAAGTGGCATTTGTAGTTATCGCTTCAGTCTTTTGGACTATTGGTAAAAGTATAGTTGACTTTTGCATTGGTGGGAAAGGAAAATTGTACCTACAAAGTTTATTTCTTGATCTCTTGCATTTCTTTGTATGATGGTGTTTGTGTAACATTGCCAAAGCAGGTTCCAAATTTTGAGTGTCGCAGGTAATATACTTATCAACAAAAGCTATGACGTCTGTGCTGTTATTTTCTGTGTAGATTGGTGCATTTTTAACCCATATGAGAAAATGATCATGTTCATTTCCTCGATTTTGGAACTCAGTGACTGAGAAGTAATCAATAACATTTCCAAAGAAAGAGTCATCTGTAAGTATCAATTTTTTAATTGCATTGATTCTATGTTTATAGTAACGTGCACAAGTGATAGGATCTTTCTTGATTAGTTCAAATTTGTCAATGTGTGTTGGGTGATTAGATTCTTGATGGTTTTGTGCTAATTGGTGTAGATTGTGCAGCTATTGTAATGTTTGAATTAGTGGATCCCAATTTTGCTCAGCACTAGAGAAAGTGATGAAAAATGTCGGTGGTCCTAGTTGTCGAATCATAGCAAATACATTTTTCTTAAGTTGTTGTGAATAGTCTGGAGAGATTCTTATTCTTTTGAAATCAACGTATCCAATATCTGATTTAAGAATTTTTTCTAGGTTTGGTTTGTTTTTAACGTCTTTCGCAAATAGCTTCCGCCCTTTTAACTGGCCCTTGCGGATTCTTATTGTCATTGTGGACAGTACTTGTTGTATTAGAACCTTTATAGCTTTGAAAAAAATGTTTGTTGTATGATATGCAAATTGTCTTTGTGACTGTAAGAGCTCCCAGCGTATTATTTTCTGATACGTAAAGTTTTTTACAATGTCATTATCACGTGGCTTGCCAAAGAATAAAGTTGGGAAATTCATTTCTTCAGCATAAATGTCCTTAAATATTCCAATTGGATACTTGTGCTCTGCAGGTGCAATTTCAATAATCTTGTCCTCCATGTTATGGATACTTCTAGACTCAGTGAATCCATGTATCAATGTTTCTGATGGGTTTTCATTTTCCATTTCACTGTCTGATTCTGTTTCACTTGTATTTTGTGGACTATTGGCTTCGTTTTCCTTAGTGCATTAGAGAACTTCTTGCCAATCTTGGTTTATGTGGAATTTGTGCATTTTGTATAATGGTGTCCTTGTTAATTGAGTCAAAGCTTGCATGATGACATTTGGGCGCACCATGCCTTTTTGAAATGCATTTTTGTATTTTAAGCGTCTTTTCAATGAAACAACAATTGTTTGTGTGTTGTTAATTGATTGTGGTAAAGCTCTTTGTACAATGTTCATGTCAACAGGGACATTTATAATAGAACCTATCAGGCCTATTTGAGACCTTTTGAACCCTAGTTCCCAAATCTGTGCAAATGCAATTCTAAGTGAGACAAGTCGTTCTTCTAGAGGAGTTAAGATTTGCACATAGCACAATGGTTTGTTAGTTCTTATTTTCTGTGGCGTAGCATACTTTGGAATAGTGGACTGTTTCAATGCAAAGTAGCATACATTGCATATGAGATCTGTGAATGGTAAGGAATCTGATTGTACTAGTTCACAGTATAGTTGTTTTTTTTTTCTTTGAAAACCCTGATGTCCTTGTTGAAATAGAGCACTTGGCAAATTGCACATGAGTGTTTTGGTGTATCTTGTATTGCTGTTTTATAAATTTCTATTGGTGTCAATATTTTTTTTTTCTTTGGGCTGCTAGGTACACCTTTTTTTTGTTTTTCTTTTCTAATCAAGTTCTTCAGGTGATTAAGTCTCATTGTTGATTTATGTTTAAAATTGTTTGCTATGACAAATGGCATCAAATTTTCCTTGTTTTTAGGCAAAGCATATGGCTTGGTCAAGTAAGTATTTTTGTATTGTGGACGATTTCTGATCAACTTTTTAAGTTGGAGTAAGCTTGTTGAGCATAGGCGAGCTAGATTTTGGGCTTTGATACTTAGAAGTGGCTCAAAATGTCCAGCCAAAGGGTTTGTATCATGGAACAGTATAGAGACTGATTTTGTATATCCAGAATCATTGAAATCTAAGTACTTTCTTGATGTTGTCAATGACCAAAGGCTTATTTGTATTTTTAACCATTTGGATATCCAGTGAATGCAAAACAAGTCACCCCACAATCCACGTTCACCATGGTCTATGCATAAGCTTGTAGACAATCGCATCCTGCGGAAGTATGTTTCTTGATCATGTACTTTGTGCAATGTATATAGAGTACTAGGATTTAGTTCATTGTTATATGATTTAATTACTTCTTTGTCCTTTTTTTGAAAGCAAGCCAGGAAATGATCTATAGCTCCATTGCGTAATTGAGTTGAGGTGTACTGGTTGTTAAGTAGCACTTGAAGCGAATCAAACAAACAATCACCAACATTGTATGCAAATGTGCTTAATCTACAAAGGCCTTCAGCTCTAAGGACATTGTCAATGTTTGATATTTGAGGATACTTTGGGCACAATTTTTTTATTTCATGTGAACTTATGGGCTGTTTTGAACTTATGTTTTGTGTTTCAATTTCTAACAATGGTTCAAAGTGTCCACTTAAAGAATTCATGTCATGAAATAGTATAGAGACTGATTCTGTGTAGTCAGAACTATTGAACTGTAAGTACCTTCTTGCTGTTGTTCTTGACCAAAGGGAGATTTGTATATTCAACCATTTGGATATCCAGTGAATGCAAAATAGGTCACCCCACAATCCACTTTCTGTGCAATCTGCTTGTGGCTTGCAGATAACCGCATTCTGCGGAAGTATGTTTGTGGATCATGTACTTTGTGCAATGTATATAGAGTATCAGGGTCTAGTTCATAGTTGTATGATTTTATTGCTTCTTTGTCCTTGTTTTTAAGGCAATTCAAGAAGTAATCTATAGCTCCATTTCATAATTGAATTGATGTGTAACGATTGTTAAGCAATAGTTGTAATGAGTCAAACAAACAATCACCAACATTGTATGCAAAAGTACTCAATCTACAAAGTCCCTCGCTCTTAAGCACGTAGTCAATGTTTGATATTTGGGGGCGCTTAGTTAATTCATAAGTGTCAACGTCTATCATTTTCTTTGTTTTTCGTGTAACCTAATGTGTTTGGGTATAGAAAATGCTGAGTATGAATAGCATTTAACACTAGTATCTAGATTACAAAATCTTAAATTGTTAACATTGTCGCTTATGTGCTTTCAGTCAATAGCACTCGATAGTATGAATCATGTTGTCGAGGATCTTGGAAGTTAATAATCTCTATATATGTTGGAAAATGGATCTTGAGTAGTAGCAGGAGCTTACGTAACATATCACACAACAAACAATTTAATAGAAGCACAAGGTGAAAATAGTATTAATTCTTCAACCTGACCTTGTTATCCATTGTCCCCCAGCAGGATTGTATGTACTTATTCCTGTTACATTGCCAAAGTGGATAAATGAGTACAATGCATGATGTATACTTTTAGTTCCACAAACACAAAACAATATTTTCAGGTAGCTTTGTCTACATGCAACAATTGGCTGACAAGAATCTTTTTTGCTCATATTGTCAATCTCAGTCTGTGGTATTTAAATGTTTTGTGTTATTGGATTCCTTTGTTGCTATGTACTTCTAAGCGACTGATTTTTTTTTCAATGAACAAATGATTTTAAGAGCTATTCAGATATGCATGAATTAAGTGGCATGTAGAGAATAGTTTGACATATCTTTTCTGTTTATAGAAAGTCAGGGAAATGCAAAAGCATTGTTTGATCAAAGAAGATGTATGGCTTTTCTTATTTGTGGGAATAGCTTTTAAGATCAGTTGTGTATAGACAATTTGAGGGAAATGCAAAGACATAGGTTCATTAAGCAAAAGTGAAGGCATGGATTGATTAAATAAATTTAAAAAAGAGATTGAAACTCAGAAGTGCAGCCACACAGTGCATACATGCAAAGCAAATGCATTAAATAGCATGTGGGTCGATGAGAAACTGCTGCAATGGCCTGGTGCACATGTATAGCTAGGCTGCTTTGTCCATTAGCTATAGACTTAAGTCATTTATTAAGCATGAATATTACTTTGTGCATATTGTTTTTCTATTCTAGAAGTCTCTATTCTGGGAGAGTTTATAGCGAGTAAGAAGACTTTGTTATAGTTACAGTATCCAGAACCAGAAATGAGTTACTTGAGGGAATAAATAGCTTCTTTCCTCAGTTTCCTTTTACTATAGAGGTTTAAAGCACATAGTGAGATTGGCAATGTGAGCAAAAAAAAAACTGTGCTTAATGCTAGTTTGCATGTAAGCAAGACCATGGAAAAATATTGCATCATGTCTATGAGTGACGTAGTACATCATTCATTGTACTCATGTGCCATGTCAGCTTTTGAAATTAACTTTGCAGGCTTTTATTTCTAAAACAGGAAGATTAAACATACGTTAACTTGTAAACTGCATAGCAACTTGCCACAGCTATAAACAGTCCTATGAAAAAATTGCCTTAAATGCATATAGGTAAAAACCAGTTGGCATAAAACAAAGACTTATGGCTCTAAATGCTATTTGAAACTGCAAACAGGGTTTAAAAATTATATGCTAGCAGTTCGTTCTATTCTATGGATATTGTATAGAGGAAGTATAACATACTAACACATAAGCAAAACCTTTTCTATTGCTCGAAGACAAATTACTATTGCAATTGTGGAAAATGCATTTTTCTGTTTGCATATATGGAAACAGCCCTCTAAATCATTTATGTTCAAAGAAATGAGGAATACAAGATGACAAAATGAATACATGGAAAAGAACTTTATGTAGTTATTATATTGAAGAATTTCAATTGCATTTCAAGAAAAGCAAAAAGACAAATTGGAAAACTAACCTTGTAATCTGCTATCGAATGATCAAGTATACTTGTACAAATGTACAAATTGTGATAGGGACAAGCAATCTTTGCTAGTGTAGTTTGTGTGTATTTGTTTATATACAGTTGAAAGCGTTGAACCCTGTCACAAGGAAAAATTAGACAAATGAGTACAGTGAGTGGTATATGCTATGTTATTCATAAAAAGAAAACATAATTCTTATGTAGATTCATTTGAATTTTTATTAATTTTTAAATACTTGTTGCTATTTGTGTACCCTATAATATAGAACATTTTTTTTTGCATATGCATGCACCAGGGTAATTCTGTTATTGCAATGGTGGCATAAGCTCTTTAGGAGCAATCAATGGAATAGATCCCATATTTGCTTAAGCACCTAAAAAAAGTGTAAATAGGCCACAACAACTAATCAATCCTAAGGAAAAAAACAACAGAGACTTGTGCTAGCACTGTTAAGTTATGGTAGAAACAATTTCTAGCTATTGTTTAATTCCAAACTAGCTATCACTTAATAGTGAAAGCAATGTAAATATTGATTTTCTAACTAAATGGGGTCATTTCATTTCCATATGCATAAGTTTATTTTGCACCATTTTGTAGCACTTACTATTACTTGTGCAATGAAGCCACATGCAAGTAGAATTTATAACTCATGGCATTTAGATACACCCAAGGAGAAATACAAATCAAGGTTGTTAGCATCCTGATAAGAAAGATGATGAGATACATCCAATTAATGTATGCCACAACATCTTATTCAATGAAGATGATTTGGATAGAAATGTTACAAATCATAATCCTTATTGGTGTCTGAGTAATCCTCTTTTTCAAGACTTTTCAAGGAAATTGCATGCCAATACTATCAGTGAATAAGTGGAATTAGATTTTGTAATTGACTTTGTTTGATTGGTCAAATATGTACAATGATAGTTATAATTTTTTTTTTTTTAATTGTTATGTATATAAATACTATTCAACAGTTATGTAATTAATTAGATATGAAATGACAAAAGGAAAAAGAAAATAAATAAATTAAGATAATTTGATTCATTAATTAATAAAGTGAATTATCGTGTAAAAGTAAAAAAATTAGAAGTTGCAAAAAAATCCTCTTTGCTTTATGCTTTAATGACAATGAGTAATCCTCTTTGCATTTGCCTGACAGTTTGTAAAGTGCTTTTAACATATTGTCCTCATATTGTTTATAAGGTCCTATTATGGGACATGCTAACAGAACAGTGGCTCTAAAACGTGAACTATGGAACAGTTTTGCAGTAATTGAAGATATGCAGTCTTTAGAGAGCTCATAAGCGCCAAGTTATTGTTAAGATGTCACATTCTACGTTGGACAAAAGACAATTGCTTGCCCAAGGGACTAGACTCTAAAGAATAGCACAGGCTAAGCACTATGAAACCCAATGTGCTTATGGACATTAAAATAAAAGAAAACTGATGAGAGAAACTATTTGTTGCCTGGAGTAGCTTGTCTACAAGTGTCCTTTTTTGGAATCATGACAACCTTTGGCCTGTCACTGTAAATTGTTGTGTAGAAAAGACATATCGACACACACATATATGTATACATATGTATATATATGTACAAATACATCCATGTAAAGACAGATTAATGCATCTATGGACATAAACATATATGCACCCATATGATTACATGCATATAGACATAAATGCACCTATACACACATACATATATGCATAAATAAATATATGCATAGATATATTTGGAGTCAGATGCATGCATGCATACATGCATCTACAGAGGTCTACATAGATATGCACATAGGTGAATGCATATGCACATAGAAACATGCATACATATATACATGCACTGACACATTAAGCGGAAAGCAATTGTGATCGTGAACTAAAGCACTATGAAACACAGCCCCACGATGCACTTGAATAGCAAGGAACTGTGGATAGTAACAAACTATCATTCTAGCCATAACATTTCTTGCTTAGTGGCTACAAGCTCTTCCTCAGAAGTACAGCTTACAAAACACAAAAAAACAACACATGCAAAGTAATGGAAATGCATACCAAGTAACTCAACTCTATATTAAATGACTAAAGTACCTTGGCCACGCGTGGCCTCCAAGTGACTCCACTGCCTTCACCTCAAGCCAAATGCCATTCAATGCATTTAATTTTTTTTCATGCATCACGTACATCTACCCACCAGTTTGATAAACTATGCCTCTGCTTAATTTTAATTAATCAATTTATGCACTCGCTATTTCCTGATATTTTAATGCATTTAATCTGTATTCATGGATTACGTACCTCTACCCGCCACCTTTTAAACTATGCCTTTGCTTAAATTTATTTAATCAATTTATGCATTCGCATTTTCCCGAATTTTTAAAATGAAAATGATTTATAAAGCTACTTGGACGAATAGAAAAATAGATAAATGCTAATTTTCCAATATATAAAATAGCTCTCAAAATTCAAGCTATACCAAAAAAAATGCAATATGTTAAATGGAAAAATGTGATTGGTTCATGCTGCTGGTTAAATGCATTCCGGGTGAATGCATAAGTATTCCTGCCTACCAGCAGGAAACTTATCCAAGTGAGTGCTATTAGGTTTGTTATCTTCAATTTCAAACTCCTTTGACGTTAATGCATTTTATTTGGTAGTAGAATATGGAGTTTGCTTTTTTAAATGGGAGGCTGGAAGAAAATGACATATACAAATAAATTTAGGCAAATACATAGGCTAGAAAACTGATAGCTTTTATCAATAGAAAGGAGACATTTACAGTGACAGAGCAGAAGCTCTTGTGCTCATTGAATGAACACCAAGAGACAAGCTACTCAAGGAAACAAATGGCTATTTTTATCTATTTTGCTTCATTATATCCCAAAAATGCAAGTTGGGTTTCATAATGCATGAAAACACATTTGTGCAAACAACTGCCAAAATTATAATTGCAATGGATGACAATGATAGTGTAATGGATACTAATAGTTCAAACATCAAAATACACCAGCTAGTTTTTTTTTAGATTCAGTGCAAACAAGTATCAATTGGAAACAGATTAACCTTACAGTCTATTTATCATAGGTTCATGAATTCCAAACGCACAAGTGCAAACATGGTTCTCCACAGGCTTTTGCAATGCATTTTAACTATATTGCTATTTTGCATCGAGCTTAAAGAACCATTGCAATTATGGTTTCGAAACAGATTTAAATCAATGGATGTAACTCAAGAAAGGTTCCTAGTTACACTTAATACTTGAATCATGAAGCATCATTGCTTCAAGCTAGAGAAAAAGTGCAGAGAGGGACACAAAAGCAAATTCAACAATGACACCATCAAAGAAGGATTTGTTTGCTATCACTATGACTAACTATTGAACTCAATTGACTCATCAGTCAAACAACTTTATTCATTACTGACCTAACTTGTTTCAAAGCTATCTTGTTAAACTCATTAGTTAATTTCATTAATGAGTAAAAGATAGAATTGACTTAAGTTGCAGAAGCTAATTGTAAGATTGACTTGTTCGTTAATTGACTTTGATTAATGGTTCAAGAACAGATGAGACAAATTAAATTCACATCAGCAAAATGTGAGATGGACTTATTGGCTCTTACGCCACATATACTATGACATTTCAGCTTTCATGAAATAATACCGAAAGCAATAGAATAAGCAGATGGCTTTAACATACACGAAGAGATACAATTAATATGGACAGCTATAAGCTGTTGAATATTTGTAGCATAAGGAACTGAAAGGAAGATGTTGCCAAAGATTTTGCAATTTCAGTTTATAATTGCATTTGCTTCCTTGTCTATAAAGCTTTCTCAAGAAGTTCCTTTTTTTTTTTGCATACGAATGGCCATGATTGGTTTAATTGATTTGGTGTACAGAGATGTTTTATAATTAACTATAATTAACTTTTCATCCAAGCTTTTACGTATCCCTGTATGCAACTGCGTATACATGTGTCCATGTATTTTTTGGATATGCCACTATAGCCTTGTACCAATTTACTTTGTTATATGGCTATCGCATATAGTAACACCAATAAGCTCTTTCACTGTACAAAGCAACTGTTTTCGTAAATGCTAGGTTGAGCTTATATGTATCAGGATACATATACACTCACGCTAAAAACTACTGAATTATGGTCTCTATTTTCCCATTTTTGTAGACACGTTACTATTGCAATTAAATGTGTAAAGCATTTGTGTCCAAAGAAATTAGATAAACGAATGGCAATATGTTACACAACCTTGTCTTATGTTTTCATAGTGGTTTTTTCATTGCATTTCAAGTAAACCAGAAACCAGAATTTTATTCATATTATTTCATCCATGACATTTACAGCCTTTCCAATAATTGGCTATGACCAATCATGGAACACAATTAATTCACCAACAAACTAGATTGATTGCTCACTGAATTAACTTGTTTGAAAGCTATCATGTTAAGCCAACTAGCTAATTTGCCACATTCAGTATGACATTTGAGTTTCAAATAAGTCCTATGCACACAAATCTGTTATCATGCTAAAGCCATGTAAATGTAGATGTTCCAATTCCATGGGACCATTTTATTTCCATTTTTCCAAGTTCATTTCATTCCATTATCAAGAACCAATAATTAAATGTTTACACCAGGTACATGCAACTAGAAAATGCAAGCAGGGTTTCAACAATGAGATCATCTAAGAAGAATTTGTTTGCTATCACTATGATTAATGATAGAATTGACTTAATTTGCATGAGTCAAGTGCAAGATTGACTTGTTTGTTGATTGACTTTGATTAATGGTACGGAGACAAATGAGACAAATTAAATTGTCACCAACACAATGTAAAACAGACTTATTAGCTGCCACGCCACATATACTATGACATTTTAGCTATCATGAAATCACCTCACACCAGCTCCATCAAACCATGGAAGGGTTATTCAGTGGCTTCACGTATGGTTCCCCTGCCATTCAAATGAGGGTAGAAAAGTAAACAAATAAAATGTAAAGAGTGAATCTGATTAGGATGTTGAAAGACTTGTTAAATGAGAAATGGAAACTAAAACATTGAATTTGAGTTTCCATTATCTATTTTTTGTTTAATTCTTGACTACTATTTTGTTAAACTGTAGATTGTAAAACACATGGTGTTGTAAAAACAACAACTCACTGATAGTTGTAACACACAACGTGTTGTAAAGTATTTTGTATTACTCTTGATTAGTTTTTATTGGAATTATTTTGTATTGCTATAATTAGTTTATTACTTTCTATTACTGTATTTCAGTATGTACATTTCAAGGTGAAGAACATGAGACATATGCAATGCAATATCACAGGTTTAATTACCAAGGCATGAATGAGCAAGAAATTTTTAGTAGATAAAGGTCATGAACGTTGAGCTAATAGTATCACAGTCACCACAACATTTAAGGAAACCTATGCTCAACACTCTCTTTTCCATTATCAATTGTATTCCCAATGTCATCCATGAAGAATATCCTCAAAGATATAGAATACATGGATGCACAGGCTAAAGAAGTTCTTCATGGATCAAAGATATGGAATTCATTGATGAAAGAAATGGAAATCATGGATCAAAGCAATGGCTAATAGCAGGCTCTAGAAGTTGACAAAGTTCTTCATGGATGAAATTGGGAATAAAATTGATAATGGAAAAGGGACTCTACACCATAGGTTTACTTAAATGTTGTGGTGACTGTCCTACTATTGGTTCAATGTTCATGACCATCTACTAAAAGGTTCTCGCTTGTTTATCATGCAATATAGATTTTAGTGACTAGAGATGAATTGTGATTACTTTGAGCATTTTATTTTTTGTGATTTTGGAGATCTGTGTAGTCATAGGAGATGTTGTTGCTGTAGAGTCAATACCTGGGACCAAGCTACTTGACACATGCACCCATACACTATGACATTTGAGATTCACATAAGTTTCATGCACGCAAATCTGCTATCATGGTAAAGGCATGCAAACACTGATGTTCCAACTCCATGGGGTCATTCTATTTCCATTTGTCCAAGTTCATTTCATTCCATTATCAAGAACCAATAATTAAGTGTTTAAGTCAGGTACATGCAAACAGTAATGGAAGAAAGGTTCCATAGTGCTTTAAGACATTGTTATACTGTGATTATAAATTCATATTTTAAGCTAGTTTTAGTATTATTTATTCGAGCTTCTTGTTGAAGTGCAAAGGTTTCATCTGTGTTTGATAGGTATTTTGTAGAAATCCTCTTGTCCATTTTACTTCATGCATGTGAGCCTTGCAAAGTCTATTTATTATTGACTATTGCAAAGTGGTCTCATAAAAAGGGCTTTGGAACCAAAACCATCTAAACACGTGCAATGATGACAACTTTTGAAATACAAGTGAACAGTGTGTTACTTTGAGCTTTTCCATTGTCATCAAAGCATAAAGGGTAGAGGGGTTCTGTTAAAAGTTGTGGTTGTTGTCCTCATAGGCATAAACCCGTATTTTAAACTACTTTTTTACTCTATGCATGTAAGCCGATAGTGTGGTGCTTTTAGCTATTCCATTGTCATCAAAGCATAAAGGATAGAGGGGTTCTGTTAAAAGTCATGGTTGCTGTCCTCGTAGGCATAAATCCGTTTATTAAACTATTTTTAGTATTATCTATTCGAATTTCTTGTTGAAATGCAAAGGTTTCATCTACATTTCATAGGTATTATGCATAAATCCTCTTGTTCATTTTACTTCATGCATGTGAGCCCTATAGAATTTGTATTTTTCTAATTGTTGCAAACTGGTCCCATAAAGAGGACTTTGGAACCAAAATTATGTCAACATGTGCAATAATGAGAGCTTTTCAACAATCAGTCAACAATGTGTTGCTTTGACCTTTTCTGCTATCATGAAAGCATAAAGGATAAAGGGATTCTGTTAAAAGTCATGGTTGTTGTCCTCATAGGCATAAATGCAAACAATGAGAGCATAAAGAATACAGTAGAAACCTTTTTGCTGCTGGGAAGCATAAAAATTATGTTAGATGTAGTCGTTACTGTTTTTGTATCTTGGGATTGTAAAAAACTATGTCAAGAAATGTTGTAGAATCCAAATTACAATGTTGCCATAGAGCAGTTAAGTAATATTGCTTTTCGCTTTTTAGTCTGTCCGATACAAGAAATCCAAGTAGGGTTTCATAGTGCTTTAAGGCAATTGTATGCTTTGATTATAAATTCGTATTTTAAACTACTTTCAGTATTGTTTATTTGAATTTTTTTGTTGAAATGCGAAGGTTTCATTTGTGTTTGATAGGAATTATTGTTTATAAGATGTTGTGACATACATTCATTGGATGTATCTCATCATCTTTCTTATCAGGATGCTAACAACCTTGATTTGTATCTCTCCTTGAATGTATCTAGATGCTATGAACTATGAATTCTACTTGCATATTGCTTGGTTGTACAAGGAATACTAAGTGTTACGCAATGGTAGAAACAACAACTCATAGTATTCATATACACCCATGCACAAATACATGGTATTCAACATATTAACATGGACATGGTTTTCTAGGGCTAGTTTGTTAGTTGCCTTTGATTAATAGTTCAAATGCTCACAAAGCTAATTGCAATCATTTCTTTCTTTGAATTGCTAAGTACTTAAAGGCTAACTAGCAATTGCCAAATTATTTAGATATGGGACAATACAAGGATGAATAAGGAAATATGAACTTGCCTAAATGACCATGAATGATAGAGCTATATGGTAAAATGCTACATACACTGTGACATTTAAGCTTCAAAAACTGCCAATGAATAGCAAAAGCTTCAAAACTCTTAGTTAACATGTAAAGGGTTGAGGAAAATCGATCTGCTAACTGATTTAGCACTTATTCTTAATTGTTTAATCATAATATGACGGGATGGCTAGCTGGCGCCATCCACAAAAAAGAATTTAAAGCAAATGCAATAGCAATATGTTATATACACACATACATACATTCCAACATAGATACATGCATTCATATATACATAATTACATGCACACATATATACATGCAAACCTGTATGCATGGATGCATACAAAGACTATGTTTCATGGGATTATTGAACAGTTAACTTGCTTTCTATATGCTTCCATATTTTACATGTGTGCCTATGAGGACAATAACCACAATATTTGATAGTAATCCTCTATCCTTGATAACAGTTCATTGGTTCCAAAGCTCACTCTATAGGACAGCTGTACATTGCCTACAAGACTCAGATGAATCCTTCGTATTTCAAGGAAACATTTGAATCAATAACACTTAAGATGGTCTAAACTATGAACTTACAGTCAAAGTATCCAAATGCATTGCAACAATGTGAAACCCAAGTTCCATTTAAGATGTACAATGAAAGTAAATAGAAGGGAAAATGCATTTGCTTTAAAGTTTCTACAGCAATTTCAACAGGTTGTCTAGCCATTGTCAAAAATATGGTTTTCTATCAGCATAGTCCTTCAACCTTTTTTAGGTCTAATTGCTACTTTGTTAATTGAATTTGATTGAAAGATCAAAATGTGAAATGTAGCCAAGGATAATTATAGACAACTGTACGTTGCCTCCAAGATTCAGATGAATTCTTGGTATTTCAAGGAAAGGTTTGAATCGATAACACTTAGAATGATCTAAACTATGATTTTAGAATCAAAGTATCCAAACACATTGCAACAATGAAAAATCCAACTTCTATTTAAGATGCACAATAAAAGGCCAAAATGTGAAATGTGGCCAAGGATAATCATACTTATTTATCTCTTTTAATTGTTATATATTCAAAGACTAATTAGCAATCTAAACAGCTTCGCCTCTAGTTAGTTTCCATTAAATGCATTAATTTTGAATTAATGAATTATGCACCTTTAGCCAGTAGTTTTAATCAAAGCATGCATATGGATTCATAATCAAACTCTCAAAACTTGGAAAGGTTAATTTTTTGAAACAAAGATCTACTCTTGAACCTCAAATGCTTTATTTCTATGAACCATATAGCATATGCCACTCACAATACCCATTTGCAATGACTGTCCTTGTAACAAAAAGCCACGATATGATTACAAGTACAATCAATATAGTGAGAATATTGAATTAACCTTTTTCTCTGTTTACTATATGCAATTGCAAACAAAAGAGAAGGTTCATTCTAGAAACTCACTGTGTACTACTTGCTTGAAGAATTTGCCACAGCTGGACCACCACACGACCTCTTTTCTTCCCACCAAAAGCATTGCACCATGTAAAAAGCTTTCATTAGAAAACAAAAACCATGGCTTTGTTTTTTCTGAAAGAATAGCAATTTATAGTACTCCTACTGCGATGGATACTAATAGCAAAAACCATTTAAACACTACCGAGCATTTTTACAGGTTCAAGAGACACAAGTATAAATGAAAACAAGATTAACTACACAAACTAATTGTGACAGGTTACTGGACCACAAATCTTCTACCAATGAGCTTGGCTGCTCTTTTGCATGAAGCCTCAAACTGTTCTATCAAGCAATATTACTTAACTGCTCTATGGGAACATTGTAATTTGGACTCTACAACATTTTTGGCATAGTTTTTTATAACCCCAAGATACACAAACAGTAACAACGACATCTGACAAAATTTTTTATGCTTGCCGACAGGGAAAATTTTTCTACTGCATTCTCTATGCTCCCATTGTTTGCATTTATGACTACAAGGACAACAACCACGACTTTTAACAGAATACCTCTATCCTTTATGATTTCATGACAACGGAAAAGCTCAAAGCAACACACTCTCGACTCATTGTTGAAAAGCTCTCATTGTTTTTTTGCAGCAATAAAAAAAACACAAACTCTACAGGACTACATGCATGAAGCAAAATGAACAAGAGGATTTCTACATAATACCTATCAAACAAAGATGAAACCTTCGCATTTCAACAAGAAATTCGAATAAACAATACTAAAAGTAGTTTAAAATACGAATTTATAATCAAAGTATACAATTGCCTTAAAGCACTATGAAACCCTACTTGCATTTCTTGTATCAAACAGAATAAAAAGCGAAAAGCAATATTACTTAACTGCTCTATGAGAACATTGTAATTTGGACTGGACAACATTTTTGACATAGTTTTTTATAACCCCAACATACAAAAATAGTAACGACGACATCCAACATAATTTTTATGCTTGCCGACAGGTAAAAGGTTTGTACTGTATTCTTTATGCTCCCATTGTTTGCATTTATGCCTACGAGGACAACAACAACGACTTTTAACAAAATCCCTCTATCCTTTATGCTTTCATGACAAAGGCAAAGCTCAAAACAACACATTGTCGACTCTTTGTTGAAAAGCTCTCATTATCGCACACGTTAACATAATTTTGGTTCCAAAGCACTCTTTATGGGACCACCTTGTAGCAATAAAAGAAATACAAACTCTACAGGGCTCACATGCATGAAGCAAAATGAGAAAGAGGATTTCTACATAATGCCTATCAAACGCAGATGAAACCTTCACATTTCAACAAAAAAATTCAAATAAATAATACTAAAAGTAGTTTACTATACAGATTCATGCCTACGAGGACAACAACCACGGCTTTTAACAGAACCCCTCCATCCTTTATGCTTTGATGACAACGGAAAAGCTCAAAGCAACACACTGTCGACTCACATGCATGAAGTAAAATGAACAAGAGGATTTTTACATAATTCCTATCAAACGTAGATGAAACCTTCACATTTCAACAAGAAATTCGAATGAACAATACTAACAGTAGTTTAAAATATGAATTTATAATCAAAGTATACGAATGCCTTCAAGCACTATGAAACCCTACTTGCACTTCTTGTATCAAATAGACTAAAAAATGGAAACTTACCTCTTCTGACCTCAAGCAATTTGTCTCTCACTGTTCACCATTTTAATGTATCGAAACTCTGAAAATCACCAAATTATCACCTCAAATAACTCGTTTCTGGGTCTGGACTATGCAACTATAACATATCCTGCTCAGTCGCTAAAACTCTCCCTTAGAACACCGCTTACAGAAGACAAAAACAACACACGCAAAGTAATGGAAATGCATACCAAGTAACTCAACTCTATATTAAATGACCAAAGTACCCTGGCCACGTGTGGCCTCCAAGCGACTCCACTGCCTTCACCTCAAGCCAAATGCCATTCAATGCATTTAATTTTTTTTCATGCATCACGTACATCTACCCGCCAGTTTGATAAACTATGCCTCTGCTTAATTTTAATATATCAATTTATGCGCTCGCTGTTTCCTGATATTTTAATGCATTTAATCTGCATTCATGGATTACGTACCTCTAGCCGCCACCTTTTAAACTATGCCTTTGCTTAAATTTATTTAATCAATTTATGCATTCGCATTTTCCCAAATTTTTAAAACGAAAATGATTTATAAAGCTACTTGGACGAATAGAAAAATAGATAAATGCTAATTTTCCAATATATAAAATAGCTCTCAAAATTCAAACTATACCAAAAAAAAAGCAATATGTTAAATGGCGAAATGTGATTGGTTCATGCTGCCGGTTAAATGCATTCCGGGCGAATGCATAAGTATTCCTGCCTACCGGCAGGAACTAATAATTCCAAAAAAATACTTTATGTGCAAGGCTTAAATTGAAATTTTAAAAAAATGGAAAATGAAACCTCTTTCCCCATATTATCAATACAAACCCTACAATAGA